>JAHLJT010009419.1:212039482-212639482 GCA_031308135.1 Acheta domesticus
CTAAGCACCTCATTGCTGATTGCCATTGTAACGAAAAACCCCTTCCCTCACTGCTACCGATATCGATCACGCCCACGAAACGGGCGCCAATGCAACGAAAAAAACCCCCTTTCCTATTTACTAAAACGCCCTACGAACTGGGCACTAATGTAATGAAAATCTCCCCTCTCAACTCCTATTGTTGATCACGAAAAACTTCCTTGCTGATCACCTGTAATATCTACAATGCACACCACTGTGCCCCCCTTTTTACTATCCGGAGTTTTCCTGTTTACATAAATTTATCAGGGCGGGCCGTGATTTGTTCTCTACAGAACACAAGCGCCACGCCAATGCAGGGACCAGGATCAGCTAGCTATGTGATAAAAACACCGGTTACGTAACATCAAAACGAGAACTCAAAATCTCGTTTGTTTATTTTCTTTTAACCAACAGAAACATTAATACCCTCATAAAAGAATCAATACCACACAACATCAACAAAACACGATATCATAAAAATCACAAAAATCAATAAACATATTATACCCAAACGTTATTACGAAATAATGAGCTCAATACTGTGGCCACACCCATTACATTGCAATCCCCCCAAAATGTTTCCAGTTTTGGCTTTGCAAACCATTTATTCTTCCCAAGAGCAAAGAAATCAAAGTCATTGACTTCACTGGAGTGTTGCAAAACAAAAAAAATATTCCACTTCCCTTTCGTTGTTAACGAAGCAGCGACCGGGTCCACACACACAAGATCTCACGCCGTCATGCGTAAGAACTCTGCTCCACTGCTGCCTGCTAGCGCCGAATTACCAGTGCCCCCCAAATTGGCACTGACCACGGCGACGATATGCAAAGACGCGCTCGAGTCTGCTGCACCTCGGCACACCTCGTTCGGCGACACCCGCTTCGATTTTTCAATGGTCGAAGTAACACCAGTTCCAAACATTAGTAGAAAAACTTTCAAAATTCACAAAACTCAAAATTATGATCGCGCGTGGCATAGCTTTATATATTACTACTAAAATAGTTCACATCACACGGCATACAGTTCCGCCACCTTGCGAATACAAGTCCGAAGGAGCAACACCTTCTCGAAATTTTATAAGTTCGCGTGTTAAAATAATATCACGAGTGACGCGGAGTACAACTCGCCACGAAGTTATTCACTCCTCTCACAGTTTATAATAGTTCACTAGTACGAGTCCAGAAGAGAACACTTCATCAAAAATTACAAATCCAAATTTTTAAAATTATTCTTGCAACAAGCGACGCGGATTCTGCCTCTCGCTACCAAGCTATTCCCCGTCTCTGACCCCATTGTTGTCCTAAAGCATTTATAGCTTTTTTCCGAACAAAACAATAGCGCCTCTACTGTCTTCTGCTTTATAACTTATAAAATAGTTTATTATTAATTTCTAACACTTCCTGGATTGTCTTATTATATTGTAAAATTCCCAATTAAAATTTCGTATCCATTCCACTTCTTAGACATCACTTTTCTCGCTTCATTTTGTTAAAAGAATGCTTTTTCGTGCGTCTCATGCCTACAAACATCGCTCGTTTATTTCTCAATTAACTAATGTAACATAATGTTTATCTATTAATGTTCGGCGTCCTAAAATTGTGTCACCACGTTTATAATTTGGCCCGTATTCCACGGAATACTTTGGTATATGCCAAATCTCGGTAGACACACTAGTTTTCGTTTAATTTATTAATATATCCAAACTTTTCTGAAGTGACGTCACGACCATTGTTGTTTTCGTTCTTTAACATGTTAAAAGTCAATGTCGTGATCACAAAACTCGCGATATTATGCGTTTCTGTGACCCGATTTAGCTGAAACAAACTTTATTCTGTTCCTTATAATTTTGCGCGTTGACTAGTAACACGCAACCATTAATTCCCCACTGCGTTCACATGTTCGTCCGAAATACTCGTTTTTCTCTTAGATCACCTTCACTTGTTTTTTCTATATTCCGCTCTGGAAGTTTCTACATAAAGTTCTATACCCGGTTCATAAACCAATGGTCACTTCATGTTATTTACCTATTTCATTTGTAATAGATGGCTAAACTATTACACATGCAATGACGACTGACAGAGAAAGTCTCACATGAATACTGATCTTCATTGTATATCCAACTCCTTCACAGGCCACATGAAGATTATTCAACTTCTTATGAAATTTAATCTGGTAAATTGTATTTACAGTTGAGTGCTTTATTGATGATTTTATCTCTAATGTTTGATTGTAATCCATGTAATTGTATGTGTGTTTGTAACCATTGTATATTTGAGTAAATACTGTATTTTTGTAAGTGTGGTCGCCAATGACCTAGGTGTTCCTGAGGCGACCTTAAATAAATAATTAAAAAAAACAAATACATCCTAGCGCATGGAACCACTCCCTGCTTGTCTTTACTAACTCGTATGAATACATACTAGAAAATTCCCTGAACATCATCCGCATGTGGTCGGCTGTTTTTGTTTGTTTTTTTACTGAATCAGGCAAAAGAATTTAGAATTAGTGCTATGCATTCGACGAAAAGGATATTCTTGTATTTTTAATTCATCATACAATACTCTCATACAATATTCTTGTATTTTTAATTCATCAAAAGATCGAGTTGAACTATTGTGTACAATTGTATTTCTGGCCCATTTTCTATCCAATTATTGGTTGACATAAAATTAAAACAAAAGGTAATGGAAATTATTCTTAAGTTCTCACACAGCCCATTCTAGAATTGACGATGCGTTGAGCGATCGGCCAGGTATCTCATTATAAATTTAAAAACTTGTCAAATTTCCACACCTACATTTGCTGCGAAATACTCGAAAAGCTTGACAATTATTTTCTGTATCCACATTTTGAAGCACCTCCGTCTCTCATTCCGACACAAAGTTAAAGACATTCGTATAGGACATGGTACTGCATTTCAAACAACTCTCAAATGGTCGTTCAAGGAAGTGCTACAAAATGCCGTAACGAATGTGATAACTCCCAGTTAGGGGCTCCTCCTTAATGTGCACATGCGAACGGGAGGTGATAACGATTGAGACAACTTCGCCGTGTAACTACCCAGGCTGCTGTCTTATCGGGCAATGACCTGTTCTATCGCTGGACAAACTGTTATGCGTCATTTTCGTGAATGACTGTGATAAGAAGTCAACGAGCTTCCCAGGAGGGAAGTCGATCGATACAAGTTGATTACGATGGCCAAATTACTGCCACTACGCGGTTCGAGTACGAGCAGAGTCAGGTATTGGGAGTATCAACAAGCGCATGAGACCGTGACAGAATTAGGTTCTGTTGCCCGAAAGAAACGTTTCTTTCAATAAAAGCAATTTTTATCATTTAAAATGTACAAATCGTTCAAGTAACTAGCGTTCACTTCGGGCACTCGATACACAAACTGGTAGGATTGCATATCCGTAGGCGTCGTCAGTGATCGCAATTAATTCGGAATGAATTGTATGTGTCTACGGGCTTGAACATTACACTTACCTTTATTACATTTTATACGGTGATTCGTATTTAATGGGTTTTTGTTTCTTAGAAAAGCAAACCCGGAAAGGTTTGCAGATTTCTGACAATACCACAGAGGCGGCTGTCCATACATTACCTCACCCTTTTTCTTAAATCGTACGGGAACAGGAAAACTTTTCGCTTCGATCTTAAGGTTCAAGTACCCATCCTCTTTTCAGATAGTATTACAGCGAAAACACTTTTACCACCATGGCCATAATTAATGGCCTATTTCTGAGCAGGGAGCTATAACAGAAAAATTGGTTATCCAACATACGCTTTTTATAGTACATTCTGTTAATAGCTACTAATATATAAAATCAAAATGTGAATCAGAAACGTCCACCTATGACAATGATTCCCATGCATCACTTGCAGTAAAACACTTCAAACCGAGGTTGTAAACACCCGTAACATTAATTGTTCAATGCTTTCCGTGCCCGTTCAAGCTAAATACGACTTGTTGCTCCCACGCGCTGACACGGATCAAAGCAATTACCCCGCCGTCTTACAACAGGGATGGCGGTGTCTCTGGTGACGGGGTAATGACCTGGGTGGAGGGGGCGATTTCGTCGTGCACTACTCGTGCCAAGGACTCCCGCTCGTGGCATCGACCTTGAAAACACTGCTCTAGTGCATTGGTGCCAAGGTCTTCTATTGGAGGCAGTGGCACGCTTCGTAGCAACTAGCGTCGGGAGAGGAAACTATTAGAAACCCCGCCGTTTGACAACAGAGATGGCGTTGTGTCTGGCGGCGGGGTGAAGGGGTTCATCGTGGCCCTCGTGCCACGGACTCCCGCTCGTGGCATCGACCTTGACAACACTGGTGTGGACGTGGCCGCGAGGGCGTGTCGTCCGCCTGAAAGAGGACGGTTCGAGGAAAAGCTCGGTCCTTGGCGCGACCGTGCGAGGCGGGCGCGTGGACTGGCGTGGCACCGGCGAGAAGCCCCGCCTATTTCGCAACAATCGCCGCTTCCTTTCTTGCGAATGGGGATTTGGCTAATGAGCTTCGCGTGCGCGACGTCGCATGAGAGCGTCTGACTGAGGCCGACGCTCGCGAGAACATGCGGCCGATGAGTATTGACTCTACTTCTCAGGGCGTTGGTCTCTTAAAGTGAAGTGCAAGTTATATTCGGAAGAGGTTCAGTTTTTACCTTGCAAGAATGTGGGATTCAACGCCAGCCAACACAGCGGCTTATTGTAATACCGCGGGATCTGGGGACTTAGCGACATTTGCGTCCATAAATTACGTGACGCAAATGTCGAGTATTTAAAACCTCTTCTCCCTTGTAACGCACTTCCCTATCTCTATGTAACGCAGCCCTCCCTCCCCCTTTAGCGTTACGTCATTTACGGACGACCCCTTATCGGGAAACCGCAGGATACTCCCCCGGCGGGATACCGCCCCCCCCGGGACAAGCTCCAAGCTTCCGATTGGTCACCCGGCACATGTGGCAGTGCAGTGCGTGAAAATATACAAGGGGTGGGGGAAGTGCGGGAAGAGACGAGCACGAGCAAGGGAGGAGCGCATGCTCTGAGGCCCGTCTTTTAGTGTACTGGTTCGGGGTTTCGCCTGGTCTTGATTGGGGAAACGCAGAAAATTACCAATGAGAGAACAGCTGGTCACTTGTATTCTCCAGACAGTGTTTGATTTCCCCTCTGCAAAGTAAATAGTATTGAAAATTTGCCAGCGACGAGACTCGAACCCTAACTAACGATACTGCAGACGCATCGTTGTTGCGCTCATCTACCGTAGCCGCTCAAAATGTTGCGGAGATGTACATACTATGATCTTGTGGACCAAAGGTCTGTATATTATAAAGAGTAATTTCAACTCACAGACAACAAAAGACAGAAGTACTTAATGATGTATGAAGTTCCATTTCACATTCTACTTACCAAAAAATAATCAAGTGAACAGTACATAGCGAGAAACTCGCAAATTAACGAGACTACTGTCATATAACAGTGCAGTCAAAACACAGGAAAGGAGAAGAAATTCATTAGACAGAAACGTTGGAGCCAACGACCAAAAGCTGAGAACCTGTTTAAGCTGTAGACAAAAGTTTCTTTGCATGCCGTTCCTTCATAGCAAGATAAAAATTCACGCTGAATGTTCGAAAGGACACTGACTTCAGATATACTTTCTCCTTTACACTACTTCACTGTATTTTAGATCCGAATAGTACCCTCGCCGTTAATACTACAGTTTTGCTTTGGTAAACCAATATTTGAATACGAAAAGAAGTATACAGAAATCCTTAATTCAGAAATACGGAATAAAAAAAGAGTAGGTAGGATGTTAGGTGAAATATATCTATATATAAATAAAAATTAATGTGCGTATGTCTGTCAGACATAGAAGTAAAAACAACTCGATCGACTTCACTGAAATGTTCACTCTTAGTTCTGTGGTTTGAATTAAATTGGACATGTGGCGGCGTTGTTGATGAATGATGATTTATGCGTTATGACGACTCAAGCGCCCCTGAACAGAAGCTCTATGCAACCCGCCGCGCATTCATGTATTAAGCGCGTATGTAGCTGCGAGACTGCCCCTGCATGATTCTCTTGTTCGAGTCTTAAATGGATCGTTGAGTCTCTTCCATCCATTTTATTTTATCTTATTATACCTTAAATAGTTTTAAATAGGTATATGTGTGTTTTAAGGTCTTTCTTATTTGTCTCAGATAAGACTCGTGCTTCCTGTAAAAATTGTGACTTACTGTAAAAATTGAACGATTAGAGATTTTGTTGCACTTTAGTTCTTGTTTTTTTTTCAATAATTCTATTTAATTCTTGTATTTTGTTTGCAATATTATTCTAAATTTTATATTTTAAGATGAAAGAAACATTTGTAATACTATAACAAATTTTGTATCACAGAACACCTGAAGATGCGACCAATTGGGTCGCAAAACGTTGAGGTTTATGCAAGATCCAAATAAAACATAAGCAATTTAAAAATGAATTGTTTGAGTGTGTAATATGAACGGATACCACTGTATGCAACAATGTCAATCCCACTTGTGACAGTGGTCATGTGGTGGTATGCGGCGTGCCTAGGTCTTTGATTAGTGGCGAGGGCAATCAGTCAAGCAATTCATTGGGAGTAGTTAGAGACAGCTGATGCGACCCGGGGACAGACTTCCTATACACATATTTTAATTTATTTATTTATTTATTTACCCACAACAGCGCGAAGCCCCAATTACAATAGGCATTACTAGGAAAAATATACAAAACATACACAATAATAAAAAAAAGTTTCAAATGAAATAATAAAACTAAATTACAGAAGTCCAATTACAAGAATACAAATAGATGTATTCTTGTAATTGGACTTCTGTAATTTAGTTGATAAAACATAACACACCAGTAAGATAAACAAAAATGGAAACATATCTTCAAATTTATAATTACTTATAAATAATATTGTATTGTAATATATAATATAATATTGTATTAGTTGTAAAGATATTGTCTGTAATTGTAGTGAGATAACCACGACGCCACAATATCTTTCTCAGGGCTGGCGGTTACATAAGTGCGAAGAACGAAAAATATTCTGTTTTCACTGATGCAATTTCAATATGCAAATAGGTATCCATATTACCATTTCCAAGAGACAGCATCGGGAGTGAAACAAATTCGAATCCGTCATATTGGATGGTCATGTGGAATCGACATTGCAAAGAAAATATCGTCTCCATACCTGTAAGTGCTCATGTAAATTTTGGTTAAAATTTGTTAAAAATGTCAGTTAAAAATTGTGGACGTACTATGGGGAGTGTATTCCGCGCACGTTTTCTTAAAGCAGCAATAGCATTTCCCGCAAAAATCCACCTATTTTCGATAGAGCATAAATTATTCTAATCTCCGAAAACACGTAAAAGAACTGATAAGTGTAGAAAAGAATTTCAATCCGCCTAGTGATAAGCGCATCCAAAGATTGCAATTGCTTTAAGGCGAGGATCGGCGTCGTCTTCGTCTTCATTTCTGTTACAGATATTACACTCCTAGCTTTATACGTGGAACAAGCGTCTCGTGAGTGACAAAGCGCATGCTTTCGAACTTCTCCTTTCATCTACATTATACAGGTTTTACACTCTATATCAACTATTGTTGACAACGTGGATTCGCTACGTCAGCATCGTCCACTCGTGTTTACCGCACGTAACCTTGGGAAAGTTGGTACATAGAAAGGTCAGCATCGGCTTGAGAGTGACCTTCAGAAATGTTTTCCACGAGTCCACCCACGCACGACAGCATACTTCCAAAACTTGACGAAGACATTGCTGATACGAGTGAAGAAAAACATTCCTCCGTGTTTCCGCAGTTTTCATTCCGAATCATTCCTGCCTTCAACCAAACAACTCTGAACATCCAAAGATTGGACCCTCTACTAGAAGACATCAAATTCCATTTATTTGCACCAATAATTATTATTGTTAAAGATCTCTTTGAAGATAGTGCCTCATAAGAATCAATTTTTCCTATAAAAACTACAGCCGAAATTCCACTAGAAGAGACGTTTCCTTTCAAGACGCTACTGCCCATTCTATGCCACTAATTCTCAGCAAGTGTGTGCAGCGGCCTCAAGGCCATTCACAATGCAAACGTAAACACAAGCGTTGACGCGTTGACACAAACTTTAACATACTGATAGACTGAAGCATTCACAATGTCCATATGCGTTAGCAAAGATTTTATATTTTCTGTTAGTCATTCTAGTGAATTCTAGCCATTGAAACTAAATGATACTACTATGAATACTACAACAAAATTAAACTACGAAAAGATCGCACGCTGCAAAACAACGCAGAAAACCTCCGAAAATCACCCAAGGACTGGAAAAGCGGTCTTTTTTTCGATCTGTCGACTTCGATACTCGATTTTGAGTTAAAGGTACTGTTAAACAAGTGATTTTGAGTTAAACGAGTGGTTCATTTCTTATTTCCTACATAAGCATAAGCACAGAAGCTGGAAGCTTGGAAGCTTTTAAGTTAACGCCTTACGTGCTATGCTTCTGCGAAGGTATTGTGAATGAGTCCGCTTATGGACGTAGCCCTAACGTTTATGTCAACGCCATGCGTACGTTGGTGTTTGCATTGAGTGGGCCTTGACAGCGCCTCCAGTTCTTCGCGGCGGCGTCCAGGTCCGTGAGGGTTTCTGCGAGCTCCCTTTCCCTGTCCGTCGCCGTGACGTCTGCGCGGCGCGGCGAGGCGAGGCGAGGCGAGGCGAGGCGAGGCGAGGCGAGGCGAGGCGAGGCGAGGCGGTGGCGGCCAGCGCCGGCTCGCGTACAGCGGGGCCGCTCTCCCCACTCGAATGCATCTCGCAAGAGGGCGCTAGTGGTGGCGAATTTTACCAAAACATCGATGTTTCGATACATAAAGGGTTTTCGATGTCGATGAAATGAGCCTTTAAACCGCAACGCGTCTGCGGGTTAAGGGCCATACGTAAGAACGAACCGCGCTCTAGCGAGCCTGCCGTCCACGCTGCTTCCTGCTGCGCTGTTCCTTCACGCAGAATTATAAACGGCGCGAGGCAGGATCACCAAAACGTATTTGCCCGCGGGGGGGAGCTTTACGAGCAAAAGAATAAGATGAGGAATATCAGTTTCTCAGTGAGAGTGTGTGTGTGTGTGTGTGTGTGTGTGTGTGTGTGTGTGTGTGTGTGCGCGTGTGTGTGCGTGTTTTTTCTGAAAACTTTTGATGAGTTGTAATTTCGAGGAAAATAAGAGACCGGATATTAAACGGAAGAAATTTTTCTAAATTCAACTAAGCGAAACGGAATGTTTACCCTCGTTGTCGTGATAGCAGAAAGATGACGTTGTTCTATTTTTGATTTTCCCTTTCCAGTAACGTTTTCCTCTTAGTTTTGTTTTCGTACTATGCAAGACGTGCGACGATTTCTTGTCGACGCAGAAACACAAGATGGAATCGCTTGCACTATATATTCGACACCGAAAGCGTCTCAAACAAAACGGTATATAATGGGACAAAACATCACTCCCACTGACACATAGATGATTGTCAGTCACCATTTCGAACGACAGAACACGAGAGGAAGGCAGAAACGCCCGAATTTACATTTTCCAAATCAGTTTCATCTGAAAGTTAGATCAACAAAACAATTACTTTATATTCAAAGTAGTATTTGAATTGGAGTGCCGTGACGTGTTGTGATGTATAGTGAAACAGAGGTGTAGAAAGCGAAGTGAAGTACAAGTGGAGTGAAGTGCAGTGTATTTAAAAGGTCGTGTATTTATTGGTTAGAATATCTGTGCAGGACAGCCATAAAATGTAGAGTTACTGCTTTTATTGTTATCATATTATTATTACTATCGTTTTAAACTTAATGTAATATGGAAATGGTAGTGTTCTGTCACCGGGTCGTTAACGTACCTGCAGAAATAATAACGATCTGCCTAAGAAGAGCAATTGGAGGCTACGCGAGCGCCCTCTGTCCGAGCGGCGCGGAGGGGCTCGCGTGTGGGCGGCGCGGACAGCTCCGTGCGCTCAGGTGGGCGCGCCCACGCCACATCCAGGGATTCTAGTCCGCGACAAGCCGCCCGCCCTCCCCGCCTCCGCAGCGCTCTTCCTCGCACAAAATATATGTAAAAAAATCAATCAACACTCAACTATAATAACCCCTACCCCTAGGTAACGCAGCGTAACGCTGCCTCAGACCCTCTCCCCCCTCTTTACCGTTACGTAATTTATGGACGACCCCTTCTCCGCCTTGCTCTTCTCCGCCCCGACCCTTCTTCGCTTCCCCGTTCCGCCTTTCCTTCGTCGCTCTTCCACGCTCTTGGCTTCGCTCTTTCGCGCCCCGCTCCTCCCTTCCCCTTCGCACTGCCCCCCCCTGCCCACGCGCGACGGTGGAGGCTCGGAGCGCCCGTCTGCTGCCACGCGAGGACGCCACCGCACTCCAAGGGAATGTAAGCAGTGCATTAATTACTGGGCGAGATCGCTGTCATTTAATACTGCGGCGACGGTGTAACGGTTAGCGCATCGAACTGTTATACTCAGTTTGCTGGTTCAAACCCAATCGAAGGCGTGGATTCTTAAGGGCGAAAAATCCTTCGAACGCCTTCCTTCGGAGGGGAAGTAAAGCCGGCTGTCCCATGTTAGTAGATTTGCTGCATGTAAAAGATCTCAAGCCTAAATTACGCCTCTGAGCTAAATTCAAATCGCCTGTTTCGTCGCACGAAATAATACTCCGCTAGTTGGTGAAAGGAGCGTAGCGAAATTTGCGTGGTCAGACGGAAGAGCAGCCCTCATGGCCTGAGTCTCGCCACGTAAATAAGGCATCAATTCAACCCAACTTACGCTTAGTGTCCGAGCTGTTAGCCTCCTACTCCTTGGACCGAGTGTTGAATATTGCTCACTCTACGCGGAATTTGTTGAGGATAAAGCTCTTTTGCAGCATGTTCTTTCATGATGCTTGTGTTTACTCCCGATTTGAATCGTTAGTCACCATCATTAGTGCATCCCCTATCATTAAAGTGATTCTTCATTCATTTCATATCCTGATCTTTTATTTATTTACGTCAAAAACAGTTTAAACTGTGTGACGAGGTAGTTCGTCTTGGCATCAGGCATACTTCCCAATCCTAGTAGAAGTAAACTATAAGAGAATAATAAAGAACGAGATCCGAGATTACTTGGTCGCCATCAGGATAACAGCTCATGTCTTCCAATTAAAGATCATACGAATCGTGCAATGGTTTGAAAACATTCTTACTTCTCCCAAAGATGACATACGGGTAAGGAGCTGAGAGATTGTTTCCCCATTTCATCCCAAGCAAAAAGCCGCTTTAGGCCATGACCAAAAATCACTTCTGAGCAATTATTACTTCCTATCAAATAAAGCAGATTCTCAAATAATTAAAAATGGTGGGAAAGCTAATACAATTTCTTCAAACCTTAGGAATGCCAACTACACCTCACCAATATACCAATATTATGACTGCATGCTGTATGATGAATTCAGAAAGCGTACGAGCATTCAATACCAAATAATAAATAGTAAAGCTGATAGGATCAAGTTGCATAAACATCCCTACAAAACCTTCCATTAATATCCACAAATGTAATGAAATACACAATAGGAAATGGAAATAGAGCAATGTTTTCCATAGGTTAAAGAATGGTAGATGTTTCATTCATACCGCAGTGATGAAATATATTATATTTAATCTTACGAAAGGACCCATTCAGTAGATGCTGAAGGCTCCACTCACCTGAAAAAGAACAGAAAAATTATTTTAATTTAAATAAATACAGAACAGAATAAGAAAGAATACAATGTCCAGAAATGTTATTTACACGATTTTTTTAAATTTTATTACAAGTAAATTATTATTATTATTATTATTATTATTATTATTGTTGTTGTTGTTTAAAAGAAGCTAATTCGATTAAAACATACGGGTATTACGTCTAAAAATTCTCAAAAAGGAATATTTTATCATTCAAGGAGGTGAATACAAATTCCCTCATTGACTTTCGAAAATGTACAATCTTTGAACCTATTGAATTGTTTGTTCTCTGAAACAGAATGTAGGCGGAGAATTTGCATAAAAATGAAACATCTAAAAAAGTAAATGGACCAATGGTAAGTGTAACTATCCTAAATTTATTCACAGTTACAACTATTAAGTAAAGCAAAACCGGCAACTTTCTGCGGAAAACGCGACCAACGCAAAAAGAAAACTCCAAACGAGCGGGAATACAAAGTTAGTTACTTTCCACATTGTGAGAACATGGTCTCCATTCATCTTTTGCAACACGTTACGCACGGCGGAAGAATATCACGAAATACAAATTAAGGGCATAATAGGACATATAGGACCGTATTCATAGTCGTCACATATAGAATAAGAAAATACTTAAGCTATAAGAAGTTACTTTTGATAAGGAAATGCTTATGCACATTTGGTATTCATAAACGATACTTAACATAAGTACGACGCTAGCAGCGTTTCGTGTGGCAACAGCGTATTGGGTGGTTCACAGCCACTTGAATCCTGCCTGAAACGTCCCTTCAAGCTGGCCGTGAACTATTCTTATGCATGCATCCGTAGGCATCCGTGTGGTAACCTAACCTACACAGTTACCTAAATAGTGGTAGTAACTTAAACAATGTATTAAATAGTGGGAAATCGGTAAACCTCAGTTAATTGTAGCTGATTTTTGCCACCAACGTTAACCAAAACATGTACTTTCGTCCGGGTAAAACGCTACCTTTTCTTAAATATTCTTGATCATTGTGCATTTCCGGAGGGTTGTATATATCACGTAAATATAGTTGCTACGAAGAACAATGCAGTTATAAACATTTTTTAATGTTCAAAATCGTCGTCCATTTCCATTTGTTTCACATTACGACTATTTTGAACCCACCAAGAGACGATTCACTTATAGCTATAAGTGGAAGCTGGACCTTCCTTATAGCTATAAGACGTTTCTTATGCCAGCGGATAAGTTGCCACTATGAATTGAAAAACGTTATAAGGAACTCCATAAGGTTTTCCTTATTATAAGTGACGACTATGAATACGGCCCTCAGACACAGTTGCGAGCTGCAGTTTCAGCAACATGGAGGAGATAAAATTGCCATCGTGAATAATGCATACGTCCAGTTTGTCGCATTAATGCCCATTCATAATGCAAACATAAACATAAGCATGGCGTTAACATAAAAGCTAGGATTACGTCCATAGGCGGACTCATTCACAATGCCTTCGCATAAGCATAGCACGTATGACGTTACGTTAAAAGCTTCCAAGCTTCGAGCTTCTGTGCTTATGCTTATTGCTGCTCTGTAGTTTTCGGTAAATACATTCCGATTAAAACTTAAAACGAATTGACAGCGATCAGCTGGGACGTTGGTTATCCAACCGGGAGCTTCGTTAGAACTTTATTTCCGTTATTGAATCTCCGTATTGGATAGCCACGTTCCAGCTGATCAAGAGTCCATTCATTCTACGTTTTAATTTGTGTATACGTGCACATTCAACCACATATGTATGTCAAATATGTTATTTCTTGACACTGAGAAAGGAAGCTCTAAAATTGATCAATAAATTAGTCATATACATTTAAATATTTTTAGCTCTTGTTTCAACAATGATACTTCGTTTATTGTACCTTTTGAATTTTTTCAATAATTGTAGCCTTAATTAAGTTTATGTAGAAAAATCACCTAACAATCACAAGTTAATTATATATATATATATATATATATATATATATATATATATATAATGATAACAGCAACTAATGTCAGTGCAGTGCCTTTGAACGGGAGATCCTAGGGTTTAAGTTCAGACGGTAGCAGAATTTTCGACACTAGCTACATAGCTAGGTCGAATTCATTCGCTGTCTGGAAGAGATTTCTAGCAGCCGGCTGCTCTAATCGGTAGTTTTCCGTGGTTTCTGCGATCAACATAGGGCGAATGTTGGAGCAGTACCCTAACAAACGGGCCACGGACCGCGCGCGATCTTTCCTTCCTCTACCTTGTCATATCCTCATCTCTTACACACACACACACACACACACACACACACACACACACACACACACACACACACACACTTACACTAAGATGCACTACACTACCACACATGCCGGGAGACCGGTCGAGAGCTTACAGCTTGTTCCGGCTGGGGCGGTGCCCCGCTGATGGTAGATACCTAGTTGAGGGAAAACCCGGCTAGTCGACGGTAGATATGCGCCGGATCTCGCCATCCAGCTGGGAAAGATCACCGCCAACTCCCGATCAAAATCATGCACTACAGTTACGAGACTAATGATCTCTGTAGTTGGCGCGCCCGGAATCACGAATAATCAATCACTTATTGTATCCAGTGCTGAATCCCCAAGAGGCGCCGAGCGGTGAGGCGCTGAGCGGCGCGGCGCGGCGTGGCGCTTAGCGGCGTGGCGCGGCGTGGCGTGGCGCGGCATGGCCAGGCGCTGAGAGGCGTGCGCGGCGTGGAGCGGCGTGGCGCGGCGTGGCGCGGCGTGGCGCGGCGTGGCGCGGCGTGGCGCGGCGTGGCGCGGCGCGGCGCGGCGTGGCGCGGCGCGGCGCGGCGTGGCGCGGCGTGGCGCTGAGCGGCGTGGCGCTGAGCGGCGTGGCGCGGCGCGGCGCGGCGTGGCGCGGCGTGGCGCTGAGCGGCGTGGCGCTGAGCGGCGTGGCGCGGCGAGGCGTGGCGTGGCGCGGCGTGGCGTGGCGCGGCGAGCGCGGGCCGTGGGCGGAGATTAAAGGGCGGCGAAGCACCTCGCGTCGCGAGCGAAGGGAAAAGTTGGGACATCGGGAGGGCGATAAAACCCGAAGAGGGCAGCGGCGGCGCCGGGGCGGGCGGCTTCATCCGGTATTTAATATTCACATCAGCACCTGCAGCCCCGCCGCCCTCCCTTCGCCCGCCCGACACCACGCACAGCTTCCGTCGCCCCTCCAGGCCACGCCGACGGAGGCGGCCCGAGGGGTGCAGCACGGGGAACGCATCACGAGATGCCGTACAATAATAAAATATTATTTCTGCGGGAACCATGTTTTTTGAGTCACCGTAAGTGTTGGGGACGGAGCACACACGGATATAAGTAGGCGTATAAACATTATCAATAAAGGTGGGACTTACGGGGTAAACATTTATTAATTTAGGTGCTAACATAGGGGCAAATAATATTAAAAATAGGTGCATGTTTAGGAGCAAATATAGTTTTTACACAAACATCACACCTAAGCACAGAACTACTTACTATTTATAAAGTGCATTACCAAATATAAACTTCTACTGCTGGTGAGGTGTGGTCATCGGGACCGATATTCAACTGACTCTCAGAAGCGAACGGCTGCAACTAGATAAGCTAGCCCACGCCCGAACATTGTCTAGAAAGAGACAAGAAGGTTCTGTAAACCAAAACTTCCTGCGTTGCACAAGTCGAGAGGACAGTGAGTTTATTTTTCCTCGCCGGTCACTGGGACCGCACGTCACCAGGTAACGATTAATGTACACTGAGACTTACAATCGTAATTTAAAGAATGCGCCGGATCATGAGATTTGGTCACCGTTAAATTCAAAACAAGAAGACATTTATTGCCGTTTCGGAATATTTAATTACATTTTCAGAACCATCAATGTGCACAAAAACAGTACATTGAACTCGGCAATAATACATACACAAATACAATTTTTAATGGCCGTGAATTGTTTAATTATCTTTGCTTAGTCCCATGTAAAATGTGTTGATTTTGTACTATTAATACACGTGAATATCATCGGCAAACTGAGGTATTTTAAAGTTTTGAATTTAATCGTGACTAAATTCCATGACCCAAGACATTCGATTTACTTAGATGGTCGTGAATCTTTCTACAATAATCTTAATTTAACAAACTTAAATAGCTGAAATGAAAAAGGAAATACTGACAATCATGTATCAAGAGGTTCAAAGTCTGAGAACGCGACTTCTGGAATATGAGTTAGTTGTTCACGTCTTAGTGGGCTTAATGAAAGACAAAAGATTCACGTAATTCCTTCTCTTTATCTTCATCGTGAAATATGTACAATGTAAAGACAACTAAGATTTTTGTGAACAATATATAAAGTAGGCATAGATTATCATGTAAAACTGATTTCGTAAAATTAAATCCCTAATGGCATTCTTTCCAGATCCCTGGTGTTTGCAGCGGGGGAATATAACGACATCCCGCTACAAAACAAGCAATAAACTTACGTGACTAATGATCTTAGGAGTTGACGCGCCCGGTATCACTAATCATTCAATCAATTTTTAGTAATGACAATCCAAGGAGTAATTTGGATTGTCCTCTTTGCTTTTAGCCGTTGTAAATGTTTTTGTTTGGAAACTCTCTCAAGAAGTTCAATGACTTCAATCCTGTCTTCGTCCTGCGCTTGAAGTTCGATTGTTCAACTCTTTACCACATCCCAGGATGACGCATTGGGTACAGGTTCAACGGTCTTACATCGCAATCCGCGCATCCGGGTTCGACGTTCTAAAAGAGATCTTTGAAAGTTTTTTTATATATTTCCAATGGCGTTCAATCTTGAAGAACTGCCATCTTGAGGCACAAAAACACGATAAAGATTTCCAAAAAAAGATTTCATTCGATTACTCTGCAAACTGCTAACTGATTTCTCTTCTGAAGCTAGAAATACATTAAACCTTCGTCGTACTGTCGTACATTAAACCTTCGGTCATGTCCCATCTGGATCACAGCCTCCAAAACGAATATCATCTCCATCATTTGATCAGAACATTCATTATATTTCTTAGATTTTTTTAAAAAGACCCAAAATTGGGTCGAAACATCAATAATATATAACAATAAATTGTTATAAGAAATTACTGAGTCTGTTTATTAACGTCAATAAACCATTACAATCAACTTACATATTGATGTGTCAATAATGACAAGGGCAGCAAAGTCTCCCTTTCTCAATGTGTATTTCACTGCTTCGCGATAGCTGTTTAATTTCACGTCGAGTTGGTTCAAAAGCATTTCACTTTGTGTGTAACAAAATAAGAGTACACATACCCAATAGTTACTAATGTTACACAAGTACTCCAATTCTCGTCTCTAAGCATTAAATCACTATACATGTTCACGTTACTGAATAATAACGGAAAAATGATGAGGTATTACGGCGAAATTGTCACACAAGAAATATGGGGAACTACGTCACAATGTCTGCCCGTAGTATTCTAAACAGACTCGCTCTTTTGAGACTGCACGCAGGGGCTCTCTCATATGTGTATACGTGCATGCCGTTATTGGCACCCTCTGCACTTGTACTATATTAGGGGGCAAGCCCCGGGGTAAGTACTAGGCGTTAGCCTCTAACCTACACCCCCCTCAGGGGTACAAGTAGCCCCTCGGACCAATATCCGGATCCCGCTGGAACGCAGTTGGCCTTCTCGGCAACCTCCCCATACAATGCCTGGGTCTAGGGCCGCCCCGCCAGCTCAGAGCTACTAGCTTTCCGGGCTAGTGCCGGATCAATATCACCTGTATGACGATGCACCACTCACACGCGCCGGGACACCAAGTCCCTCCTCTATGCCCAGAGTATCGGGCCACTGCCACGACGAAGCCAAGAGCCCAACTGAGGACCACCCGAACTAAGGTCCGGGCGGCTCGGGGCACCCATCCCGTCTACCCACTGCCTCCACCTTCAGGCTCTCGATCTGGGTGGAACCGTGACCAAGGCAACCTGGCGGATGGTCGTTTAACCGCTGGACTCTCTCAGTCAGTTCCTCGTCCAACGTCAACCGTCGCGCGCCGTCGCGCGCACGAAAAAAATGTTCAGCCACCGCGTCACATTGCCAGTGTCATTCGCAGGCACGCTGCAGGCGGCGTGCACCCCTTTCCTGGAATTCGCCCGCCGGGGTAACGAGTCTCCCAGCAATTCGTCCTGGACCAAACTTTAGCCATCGCCGACACCCAACCTCCTTCAATCCACCTATCCCTCGCCCATGTCGCCACAACCACCAACCCTGCATATCACTGCAGTCTCTCTGACCGAGCGGTCCTAGGTTCCACTCCCGACGGCGGCAGGATTTTCGACACTAGCTTGTCGGCTAGGTCCAATTCAGTCGCTGTCTGGAGGAGAATTCTAGCGGCCGGCTGCTCTGATCGGTTGTTTTCCGTGGTTTCCCCCAGCAACACCAGGCGAATGCCGGAGCAGTACCCAAACAAACGGGCCACAGAGCGCGCGCGATATTTCCTTCCTCTTCCTTGTCCTATCCTCACCCCCTTACACACACACACACACACACTAACATGCCCTACACTACCACACATGCCGGGAGACCGGTTGGGAGCTTACAGCTTGTCCCGGCTGGGGCAGTGCCCCGCTGGTGGGAGATACCTGGTTAGGGAAACCCCGCTAGTCGACGGTAGGTCGGCGACGGATCTCGTCATCCAGCGGGGAAAGATAATAGCCACCTCCCGATGAAAAACACGCTCTACACTTACGGGACGAATGACTTCTGTAGTTGACGCGCCCGGAATCAGAAACAATGAATCAACCAACCCTGCGACTCACCCCCTTTCACATTCAATCCTGTTGACCTACGCGAGTTCCTTTTTTTTATATTAATTTCAATAGCCGGCCAACATGCGACCATAGAGCGGTGGCGGTGGCGGTGGCGGCGACGGCGACGAAGGGCGTATCCGCTTAGCTTTGGGCTTCCCCGCCCCCCGTTACGCATCTTCTTTGCTCAACTTCCGGCGGGTGCTGAATGATTAATGAAACGGAAATCTAAAACAATGTCGTCGCGCCAAGCGCTTTTCAGTCGTCGGGTCGCAAAGGAAATGAACAGAGTGGGATGGGACGAAAAGAAAAGAAACAAAATAAAAGAAGGCGCGTTTGTCGCATAATTAATTCTTAAGAAACTATTCGTAATAATAAAAAATAGTACTGTTAATATACAATATTTGATTGCTGCAACTAATGAGCTTGGTGCACATTTTATCAATAGTAAAAATGTTCTACATAACTATAGTTTAATGCAGAAAGCAAATATGTAATTTCTTATTATATTTTATTGATTTAATGTATATACTGGAAATGAATGAAAATGTATGTATCTTTGGTAAAAGTATAGTAAATAAATTAATAGTAAGACAAAAGATCTGAAGACACGAATGTACGAGAATTTGGAGGAAGCTTCAGTCTAACAAATATGAAGGCGACAGAAAACCTCAGTCAGCTAACTTTTCCTCCCTGATCACTTGTGGGGGACAACTGTAACTGAGTGACAGTGACATGCAAAATGAAAGATATTATGCCTCACATTTCGATGACGTATTATTTAGAATATACGAGTTAATTAAAATTTGTTATTTTTTAAAAAGTATTTATTTCCTCCGTACATGAAAAGTATGTCAGTAACACATCAGTTAAGAGCATAAGTCTGTAGAAAATTTTAAATGATTTTACATTTCCTGTCTCAATGAGTAAGATGATTTGACAACACAGGGTGGTGAATGATGTCAGTGATAAACTCAATTTTGAAGATAATTAATTGCAAAGTAATCACATCGCCGGTAGGACGGGCATAAAAAGCAATCAAAATCACTTCTCAAGATCCCTCATATGAATACTCTTTTACACATTTTCAGAATGGATCTTTCACCATTTTGCTGTCTTTCTTTCTTTCATTTTCTTTCTTTCTTGTTTCTTTCCACTGCGAAAGACAAAGCACAAGAAAAACTTGAAGCTGAACTGCGCGCTTGAGAGTGGCCGAGTCTGCACTGATCTTCACGGAAAATCCTCCCTGGTCGCGTGACGGAAAATCCGAAGAGTCCATAAGAGGGCTAACGGTGCATGGGACGTCAGCGAAAGCCAGACGCAGGCAGCACACAATGGGCCATCGCCGCCAGGCTGGCCACGCCGCGCCGTCTGCGCCGTCACCCCAAGCAAGATACTAAGAGGGAAGGGGGGAAGACTGCGATGAGCACGCCAGCGGCGGAAGGGGCGGTGGAGGCGGCAGTCCCGGCTGTTGCGACGCCGGCTGCTGAAGCTCGCGTGGGAGGTGGCGGCAGCACGGCGCTGTCACTAGAACTGCGAGTTTTTTTTCCCTCACAGGAATCAGCTGTTGACGATTTTATCCAATTGGGAGCTTAAACGTCACCATAGTGACATAAACTCCCGATTGGATGGCAGCGAAATAGCTGATTCCTGTCAGGGACAAAGTTACAAAAATCGTAGTATATATTTATATATACTATATATATATATATATATATATATATATATATATATATATATATATTATCAGCCTTTAAATACGTTCACTAGAAAAAAAATAGGCATTTCCCTAAACAGCCGATGTCTAATGATATTTCAATCATATGCCATAATCCGATTTACAGAACAAACCATCAGATTTAGAAAAATTTCGAAGTGACCGGATACGATATTCATCCGACTGTAGCGCAGTTTACTTCATAACATTCCTTTCAGCTTTCTAATTGATGCATCATTCATTCATTCCAGGCTCAACGTTCAGGAATTATCGAATGTGTAATCTCTGTAAGTAGAGCGCTGAACGGCCCAGTCGGTAGTGTAGTAGCTACTTCCTGCCACTGACCCACATGATAAATAGAATTACAAGGGAATTCGATAAGAGACTTATTTCAGTGAGTAGTAATAGGGAATAGGAAAATTTAATATGCTTCACATAATCGTCTGTATTATTTGATGAGTAAAGAACGAGATTTGATGACATCTCATGTTTAAACTGGTGAATTATTCACATTCACATTGCATAATTCTAGAAATGAATGAGTTAATTGTTTTCTGTTTTTTCTCGTAAACGTACGTATACACGTAGTATAGAGAAAGTTATTCCATCACTTCTTACAGTCAGCCATCAGAAGGGTATTGTACACATCATCGAAAGCACAGATATACTTCCTCTCCGAAAGAAATTGATATTACCCACAAGATTAATCGACCTAAAACTGATCCAGCAAACCCATGACTGTGACATTGATGCCACGACCAGTTATCGGGCTAGGAAGAACAAAATTTATATTACCAAATTCCACAATGCAAATCGCCGGTGATGGTGACCAATTCTGATATTAGAGACCGGAAAAATATGTAGTATTACATGTACAAATATGTACATAAAATGTAATAAAAACAGTAAGAATATGTAATAAATTTGTAAAATCGGATATAATATGTAATAATAAAATTCTTTAATTAAAAACCATTTACATAGTAAGGAATTAGATTTAGAAAAACTGCTCACTTTACATCATACAACTCTCTCGTCAGTAGTAAAAGCTTAATCCATTGTAATCCAGGACCGTCGTTTAGCAGCCGGACTAATCGCAATAGAAGCCATCGCACAAACTGCTGAGATCTATGACCAGCAAACATACACTGTAGCATCTTCATCGAAGTGTTACATGTCGGCGAACTCAAATTTTTCTCCGAAATTAAAGTTACAAATCACAAAACGCAGTGTCAATGATATTTTGGACACCTAGATTTCTCCAATAACGTAGGAAAAATGATAATTTAAAAAAAATACATCTTTTCAAAGAAAATATGTAATCACAAAAGAAAATTTATAAAATAAGAAAATATATTGTGAAATTAGCAAAATATGTAAAATTGTACTAAATATAAAAATATGTAACGAAAAGGTTCTATATTATGTTAGGAGGGCTATGATTCGCCAAGATTACAATTTTGAGAACGGTAAGTAGAAAGACAAAAAATATGTAATTACATAAAAATCCGGTCTTTAATGATAATAAACTGCTAATATCATCCCAAAACTGGCTCCTGCCTAAACGTACTATAGTGATCCTATGCCGTCTATCGCGAGTCGCGGTTTCCCTGTAAAAAGTTCCCGCCGCGCCGTCTCGCCAGGGCTTTATAGGAAGCGCCTCGAAAAGTATTTTCCTCGGGAGAGCTCAATTTTACGGCGGCGAGGGGCTGCGGCAGCGTCACATAAAGTGAAACAAAGCCCTCGCCCCCTTTCCCCGCCCGCCGCCACACATTCTTTATTATCTGCTCGAAAGTTGGCGGGCGGCCGGGGCTGCTAAGGAGGCACGTCCTCCGCTGAGGCCCGGGGATCGACTCCCAGTGGGCCCGGGGGCCACGGAGGACAGTCCACGCGGCCACCACTTTTTACTTCGATACTTCACTTTACCTGCATTACCGCATTTGAATGTGCTCTTAGGGGTCGTCAATAAATTACGTAACACTACAGAGGGGAGAGGGGATTTGAGGCAGCGTTACGTTGCGTTACATAGGGGGCAAGAGATATTGGTTGATTGTTACATAACATTGATATTTATTTTTTTACATTTTTCAACATTTGCTTAAATAATTCCTTTTTTTTAGGCTACTGCTAAAACAATTAAAATACTAAGGAAAATTTGAAAATAAAAATAAATTTAAGTTATAAAATGTAAATTGTAAGAAATGGAGATATTTTATCAATTTTTTATTGAATCTGTAACACTGCGAAGAAAATATTCAAAACCGATGAGTAGTTTATTCTAAAATCCATTTTAATTCGCGCAATAGAATCTCCCCCACGACGGCGTGAGCATGGCTTGAGATTAATAATTTTCTCGCCTTTGCATTCTTCCTTCACTCACAACTTGCATTCACAAGGGAGGGGGGTGTTGTCGCAAGCGTTACGTAATTTTCATGGGGGGATTCGAGCGTGCGTTATGGGTGCGTTACAGAGGGGAGACCGGGTATTCAAAATACTCCAAATTTGCGTTATGTAATTTATGAACGGCGCCTTAACGAAAAAAGGAAAGGAGAATATGGAAGAAAGAAAAAGTGAAAGAGAACGCGAGCGAGAAAAAGAGAAAGGGATAACTGCTACCTTATTTAACGAGAGTAATGCCTTTGGGATCACTCCAATGAAACTCGGTAGTTGCACTCATGAATAAGTAACCTGCTCAAGGTTTAATGAGCACCCAGAAAACTTAAAATCATTCACATCTGTTTATTGACTCGAAATGTACGTTTACCTCTGCACTTGCAAAAGGTTTCTAATTTGACAAATGATATGAACTCATTAAGCCTGTTGGCATGTCTTTACCTCAGCAACAATCGTATCTTACGAAGCTACAAGAGCCGAAACGGAAGATATTATGTCACTCATGTTCTGTACTTGTACCACTAAAATACCATTTTGAAAGCCTATTTGCACCTAAAATACCGTGTTTCTTATAATACTAGTTATTTTTAAAATAAATCGTCTGAAGTTCTTAGTTCCGTGAAGGGAACACACGTAATAAGACAATTTCCAGCCTCTGGTTCGGCTGCGCACCAGAATGGGCTGATGATCGCTTCCTTAAGAAGAGAAGCTTAGGTGCCTTTAGTACATGTGTATTCTATACGCATGTACAGGCTGCCCGGGGAGGAAACATGGAAACTTCGAAAATAAGCACTTAAGACTATTCTAAGCCTTTCGAGCAGATAATAAACTATGTGGATATTCCGAATAGTTGGACCGCAATGAGCACTCAAAAGTTGATATGAAAAAATTATTTCTAGGGAAAAATTTTCATTATGGAAGCATAGAAACACTCCAAAAACTTATAAATTGTGAATAATAAACAATTTATAAGTTTTTGGGGTGTTTCTATGCTTCCATAATGAAAATTTTAAGTTTTGTTTTTCAATTTTTTAAAAATTTTTGCCCACAAATAATCTTCGCGCCATATTTATACGAAGTGAAAAGATTCTGGATTGTTGAACTTATTATTTCGATGCTTTGCATTTGGTCCACTGTGTTGGTGGGGGGGGGGGGGGGCAGAGACTCGGCCGCAACGCGTCCGGAATGACAAGGGGACCTCGTCGCGGCGGCGCAGACGTCTGGCTCGGACCCGAGTGCGCGATTCGTATTATGAGAAAGCTTTTATCAGGGTTCCTACGTTGTAACATTCTCAAACTCAAAGAATGAAGCTCACTTTCCTAAACGACTCAGCATATCATAATAGTATATTAGTAAGAACGACAAATTTATTTGAAAGTGCTAAGTTGCATTATTACTCATGACTAGAGACCGGATTTTTATGTAATTACATATGTTTTGTATTTCTACTTACCGTTCTCAAAATTGTAATGTTGACGAAACATAGCTCTAACACAATATCGATTTTTTTCGTTACATATTTTTACATATTTAGTACTATATTACATATTTTACATATTTTGCTTTTTTCACAATATATTTTCTTATTTTATCAATTTTCTTCTATTTAATTCCATATTTTTTATGAAAAGATGTATTTTTAAAAAATCAGAATTTTCCCTACATTATTGGGGAAATCAAAGTGTCCAAAGCATCATTGTCACCGCGTTTTGTGATCTGTAACCTTAATTTCCGAGAAAAATTTGCGATCGCCGACGTGTAACACTTCGATGCAGATGCTACTGTCGTGGACTGGTCGTCGTCGTGGACCTCGCCAGTTTGTGCGATGGTTTCTTTTGCAATTAGTCTGGCTGCTAATCTACTGTCCTGGATTCCAATAGATGAAGCTTTTACTACTGACGAGAAAGTTGTATGATGTAAAATGCTTTTCTAAGCAGCTTTTCTAAGTGTAATTTCTTGCTATGTAAGTGGTTTTTAATTAAAGAATTTTAATTTTACATATTATATCCGATTTTACAAATTTATTACATATTCTTACTGTTTTCATTACATATTTATGTATATATATTTTGACTTTCATACTACATATTTTTCCAGTCTCTACTCATGACTCAGATTGACATAATGAACATTTTTATGTTTCTCAACACTCGCTACATTTACTCTTGCTAAACGTAACCCGATGTGTTAGTGAATGGGTAAGGAATTTAACTGTTATCTCTTAGGATATTCCTGTGTTACTACAATTGGATACCGCGAACACTTTCTACACTTTATGACACACACTCTGACAACATAGAGGAACATGTCAACACGGATGGCTGACCGAGAACATTTTCCTATGTAGAGTGGTGGGGGTGATGACGGTTGCAAATAGTTGTGGAATGGAAACATTGTTCGTCATGTTTGACAATAATGTGGTATATGCGTATCAGTGATGTGTAAGATAAGAAGTGTATCAATGTATATCAGCGATGATGTAATAGAAAGTTAAATACGCTAGAGAAACGGATGCAATGAAATACGCGGGAAAACCTCGTGTTCCCTATTGTATATCCCCGGTACACCGCTTGAAAGATTAGCAAGAATATTCGGAATTTTAGGCATTTAATAGTCATCGGCAGTTTACACAGGAGGAGTGAGTAAAATATTCCATTACACTACACGATTGTACTTAAATACAGATCAGTATTGTAATGCAACCGCCCACGTCGGGTGCCGATTCTTTGGAATGGAATCGGAGGGGGTCACATCACAGGATGGAAGCGCCGTCACACTGAAGGTATGACGGTCGTTCCCAGATAGCAGGGGGGGACACGCGCTAAATTTATTTAAGGGGCGCCAAGCGCATGCCCACTTACCTGCTATTTTACTGCCGGCGTTGAGTGTCTCAGGGGTGAGTGCCCTGGGTCGAAGGATTGCATTGGTTTCTTTGATTACGGTAATAATGAACACTTTTCTCAGAAGTTAAGCTTTTTCACCCGGCCAAAATGGGGGGGGGACACATTTATTAGAAAGAACTGTTCTTTGGAGACATGAAAATACTGTTTGTGGCTACCAAACAAGTGATGGTGATGAGCACTTACAGGATGTTGATGGCGTGATGGCTACGTCACCGCTACGGGATTGCTCACCGATCGATGGACTGACGCGGCCGGACCCTCAGGGGCGACGCTGGAGCGTTGGAACTCAGGCCTCATAATGGCCCTAGGGATGAATGCTCTGGCGCGCGGGATGTCGGCGTTGGGTGTCCGCGCAGCAATGACGTAGTGCAGGCGCGCGTCTCAGGTCGTCAAACGTCGCCTGGACCGCGTGTGACGTTGTAAGCCAAAATCTGGCTGTGTGGAATAAATTCCGCGGCTGGATGAAGGCCGGGCAGATCTCGTGGTGGTCGGCACTATGCTTGCCTCTCACCAACCGCTACTGTTGTCTTTCGCCGCTGCTCTCACTCGTAATTTTGTTAAGGGCCGATATTCGGCCGCTCTCTAACTATAACTTTTATGCTGATGACAATTTCGACCGTCCTCTGCTATGTCTCTGCCCTCTCTCTGATCGACCACCCTCTCTCGTGTTTTTCACCCGTCTAAAAATTCAAGCCTCTCGCTGTGATTCTCCCCTTCTCTCTTTCACACCATGCAAGGGTTGTCACGTGCAAGCGTTTTCATAGGTCGGTTTGTTGAATTCCAGAATTTTCTATGTCATTCGTGAACTGATTGGATAAAATGATCATCGCTATGTCAGGGCCGACGCCTCCTGGCTTCTCATTGGATGGCATTGTTTAGAACAGAGAGGCGCGCATTCCACCCCAAGCGGCAGACCGAGAAAGACGCGAAATGCCATCGTGGATATAGGGGCTCGAGAGGGAGAGTAAGAAAAATCGCACAATACCAACTCATTTAACGAGGGGTATGAGTACTCTTATTCCAAAAATAGCATTTCTTGTTTATTTGATTTAACCATACAAGATGGTGCCCGAAACGACACACGACTTGTCACACAAGTAACAGACTGGGTGATTTAATGTTGACTGGCCGAATGACGTTAATAACTATTTCAGTGTTCGTGAGGTTGGTGCAGAGGTTCAAATCCTGCTTTCGATGTGCGGCAGCACGCACGTGGCGTGGAGCGCAGCGGGAGCGGGGCGGGGCGGCGGTGGGGCGGGGTAGGAGCGAAGCCGGGGCGTGGGCGGGAGTGGGGCGGGAGCGGGGCGGGAGCGGGGTTGGAGCGGGGTGGGAGTGGGGTCGGGGCGTGGGCGGGGCGGGGGCGCGGCGCGGGGCGGGGCGGGGGCGTGCTGGGCGGAGGCGCCGACGGGCGCAAAGGCGTCGCCAGCGCCCGATAATTAACCAAATCTCGGCGACGGCGCAAACAAAGGCGCGCAGATTAAATCCCGCGCGGAGAAAAACAAGCGAGGCTCAGCGCGAGCAAGAGCGGGGGAGGGGGAGGGGGCGGAGCCACGGGGCGCCCCCTTTTTCCAACCGCCAACTCCACGTCGAAACGCGCTGCGCTGGTCGGCGGTCCGGCGAGGAGGCGGGCCGCCGGCGGGCGCGGGAGAGCAGGGCGGTGGAAATGGTTCTGAGGGAGACGCACCGACAAAAAAGGGCGCAAAAAAGAGAAGAAAGGGAGCGGAGTGATGACGTCAGGTCTCCTGTCGGTATAAAACTCGACAGACTTTGATCATACGCGGATGTGTCAGCATTGACCAGAGCAATAGTAGTTTATGCAATTAGTTTATAATGTTAGGCTTTATTGCACGAGTACATGTTTTGAAAACGAGCGACTTTTCAAATTTGTACGAATGCAATAAAGCAACATTATAAACGAGTTGCATACGCTATTTTTTGTATGACAGCATTAAGAGAATGGAACGTAAATTTGCGAAGAACTTTCCTGTGATGTCTCGGGTATTTGACATGTGACAGAAAACTGTGGTCGGCTGTTCTGTTTACCTCTACCTCCCCCTAATTCTCCTGCTGTGATTGGCTGAATGTGTGATGACGCAATCATTCGAGCCGTAAAATCTAATACGTCATCATTTGTGCCATAAAACGCGTCGTTTATAATGCTGTCATACAAAAAACAAAATTAAAGGCATTTACTATGTTTTAATATTATGAAATTATATTACATGTTTATCCTTTATTCTTATTGTTTATGTTTATGTTTCGTGCGTTTATGAAATCCATCTGGCGCCTAACTACTTCTCTTACATAAATGATTCCTCTCTCTTTAGGGTGGTTTCACAGAATTCCTGGATAACCTGTGACCACACTTGTAGCTATTGAAACTACATATTATACTGCGATTTTCGTAACCTTGTCCCTGACTGGAATAAGGTGTTCACGGTTTCACCCAATAGGGAGCTTGAACGTCAACATAGTAACGTCACTATCGCGAAATATAAGCTCCCGATTGGATGGCAGCGAAACAGCTGATTCCTGTCAGGGATTGATTGATTGATTCGTGTTTCCGGGCGCGTCAACAACTTTGGTCACTAGTCCCGTGAGTGTAGTGTGTGTTTTCTCTCGGGAGGTGGCGATGATCTTTTCCCCACTGGATAGAGAGATCTGGCGCTTTTAGCGGGGTGTTCCCTTCAACCAGGTATCTCCCACCAGAGGGGCACCGCCCCAGCCGGGATAAGCTCTAAGCTCCCAGACCGGTCTCCCGGCATGCGTGGTAGTGTAGTGCGTTTTAGTGTGTGTGTGTAAGAGGAGAGGATAGGACAAGGAAGAGGGAGGAAAGATCGCGCGCGGTCCGTGGCCCGTTTGTTAGGGTACTGCTCCGGCATTCGCCTGGTGTTGATCGGAGAAACCACGGAAAAGTACCGATCAGAGTAGCCGGCCGCTAGAATTCTCCTCCAGACAGCGACTGAATTCGACCTCGCTGACAAGCTAGTGTCGAAAATCCTGAACCTAGGACCTCCTGGTCAGAGGGACTGCAGTGACATCAGGTTGATGCACTGAGCCATCTCTCCCGGTCCCTCCTGTCAGGGACAAAGTTACGAAAATCGCAGTACAGCCCTTGAAACTTTATTGCAACCTTTTACTTGAATCGCAAAATTAACTTTTTTTTTATTTTTTAACATAAATGGATAGAAATTAACAATTTTCTCTATACATTTTTATTACCATTTTGGACTTTTCCAACAATGAGTGTTCAGTTAAACACTACGTTTAGAGTAAGGCTGAAACACCGTGAGAATGAAGACTTCCCCGATTCCAAAACCCGGTGACGGCTGTCTCTTGTGAGTGACTGCGGATCGTGCAAACAATTGACAAGTAATTTCAATTAGAATAAAATCTCTTTAAACGAAAATGGGACAATTCTGTCCAAACCACATGTTGCTCGATGCAAGCGACTCCTCGGACAGTGCTGGCCTCGCAAGGAATTCTACGCTGTATTCTCCATGACGCAGTGCGAGGCTAAATGCAGATTAGAGATTCAAGCCCGTACTTCGGCGCAGAAGGGATAATGGAGTACAGCAGGTGGATATCCGAGTTTATGCGCTCAGTCACATTGAATGACGTAACTAGTGCTTTAGTGCTTGCCGCGTTCGTGTTGGGGCACTCGAGTTGTTGGTCGTTCTCTCCTGGGGTGAGACAACAGAGCGCGGTCCAAGTTCGCACTGCGTTGTTGCAACTGGCTCGGGGTAGAGAGACAGTCAAACACCAACTCCCGTTGACAGCCTTTTTATTCCAAAATGAAGGGTACAGAAAGATCTGG
The DNA here is from genome assembly GCA_031308135.1 of Acheta domesticus. Taxonomy (NCBI): domain Eukaryota; kingdom Metazoa; phylum Arthropoda; class Insecta; order Orthoptera; family Gryllidae; genus Acheta; species Acheta domesticus. Next base: position 212,068,909 of record JAHLJT010009419.1, read on the forward strand.
TTACAGCGTACAACTAATTGTATCCCTTTGTGGTCGGGCACCGCCTCTTAAATACCTCCTGCCTGGAGGGTGACTAGCGGTTACTTGCCGGCAGGCGCCATACAGATGGAGGATCTGTACTTACGCAGTTATTCTCACTTTTGAAAGAACTTTCTGCGAGACTTCACGGACACACTTGTGCAACGAGGCCAAGAGTCCACGTCTTTGAGTGGATTAGCCACAATTTCCTGAGTGCTGTTGCTTAATGCAAAACATTATTTATTACAACTTTAGTATTTATAGGCGTTTTCCTGCTGCCCAGAATACAGTACTTCGGCTGAAGTGGTCACAGAGCTGTGAAGCAAGGCTCTGGGATATACCTCTCGTACAGTCCGCTCCAGCAACTGGTAAATTTTGGACGTTATGTGGTACTGAAACCAGAATACATTTTCTCTTAACCACACATACCAATATTGGATAGGGAAACCACTTCCATCCGTTTCTATAAATACAACTATGATGATTAAAAGTTGAGGTGATAGGGAGTATGAAACGAGAATTAACCAGCTCAAATACTAAACCCAACGGACTCGACGCCAACCAATTAAAACGTTTTCGTCTCAGCGACCGAAGATCGGACAATTCACAGGTCATTGCAATTCATTTTCTTTCTTCGGATCTACACTACCGGGAGGGATGGCTCATTGCATCAATTGATGTCACTGCAGTCCATCTATCCGGGAGGTCCTAGGTTCGAGTCCCGACAACGGAAGGATTTTCGACACTAGCTTGTCAGCTCGGTCGAAATCAGTCGCTGTCTGGAGGAGAATTCTAGCGACCGGCTGCTCTAATCGGTACTTTTCCGTGGTTTCTCTGATGTACACCAGGCGAATGCGGGAGCAGTACCCTAACAAACATTGGTAGAGATCACACCGGTACAGGCCCCGTGGTCAGAGGAGAAAAAATGTTTCGTGGAGGTTTCAATGCAATTTACACGTAAGAGTTATTTTCATAGTGAATTGTTATCAATGTTACACATTGGCAATTAATATCGATGAACTCGTTTTTCAAAAAGCTATTCAATTGTGAAATGTTAATTAGGAACGCGCACTCACAGGAAGATATTTTATCCTTCACTTGGTTTTTACTTTTTTAGTATTGTCATGAAATATTTTTACTTTCCCGTATACGTACATATACACAGAGTGATATACGTAGTATTGGGAAAGTTATGTTATGCTGCGCGAAAAAATGGCCATTTTCGGCGGAAAAAAATTAATTGCCGGGCCGTGAAAACGAATAAGTGGATAAAACCAGTTGCTAAATTAAGAAAAAAAATCCCTTAACACGTGGTGTAGCCAGAAACCATGTTTTCTAGGTCCTTGATACCGAAAACCCAATTGAAAGGAAAACGTCCGTCTGTCCGTCCATCCGTCTGTGAACACTGCTAGCGCCTGAACCATACGTACGATTTCTTCCAAAATGGATATTCCCCGGTCGATCTGATTCTAGTCGAAGCTTCGAGATTTTGAAAAAGATTCTTCAAAATTTGGGGGTACTTTATATGAAGCCCCCCGGGGATTTTCAACATTTTCTCAAAAACGGCTTCAAATTTTTTCTTTAAATTTCTTGTATGAATAGAGTAAAATACACTTTTTAACGTGGCATAGGTCCGATTTTCACGTACAGCTCTGAATTTTCGAAAATTGTGAAAGTTTGAATTTTTTTCGGCGTCTTTCTCCAACTACAAAATTGAAGATAGAGATTTTTTTCTTCAAATAAAATTTGTTCTGCATATTGAGTTGTTTCTTAAAGGTCATGTCAATGTTTTTCAAAATTTTGGTGGTTTTCGTGCAATATTGCGTGCAATATGTGCAAATTTAAAAAATTACAAAAACAAGATTTTCTCAAAAACGGCTCCAAATTTTTTCTTTAAACTTTTGGTAGAGATAGTTGTAAATGTACTCTACCAATGACATAAAAGCCATTTTGGTCTATCGGTAGGTTTTTTCAAAAATTACCAAAAAGTAAATTTTTTTACTTGTCTCTCACGTCGTTAATATTTACATTATCGGCGATTTTTTTACATTATTATATTTACGAGTATATATGCTTTAAATAATGTCAAGTAAAGTTTCTCGAAAACACTACCGTTTTCTGTGAAAAGTAGCTCAAATTTCGGCATTTTCAGAAATGCTCAAACGCCATTTTCTCGTATATGGCTGCAATTTTTTCTTGAAACTTTTGTAACGGATAGTGCTAATTACACTCTTTAGTCTAGCGTTAAGTTTATTTTGAGTTATTTTTTTGTTTTTTCAAAAATTACATAATTGTAATTTTTTGAAAGATCTCTCACATCTTTAATACGCACATTACGAGCCATGTATAAACATCATTATATTTGTGAGTGTAAGTGCTTCAAATAACTTCCAATAAAATATTTTGAAAACTCAATCATTTTCTGTGAAAATGAGCTTCACATTTCGCATTTTTAGTAGTGCTAAAACGCCATTTTCTATTAAACGGCACATAATTTTTAAAAGAAAATTGCCATTTACGGTTAGGTTTTGTGTTCTTTAATATTCTAAAATAAATGTTTCTGTTCTACCAATAGGAAACCGAAAAATTAAGAAAATGACAAAAAAATGTACTTTTGGCGATGATAGATGGTAGCTGGCAAGAAAGAGTATGTGGCAATTGCGAAAAGCTAGCGAAGACCCAAGAAAATAGAAAACTAATAGTGCGGGAAAGTCTGTGCCATTCTGTAGCACCACTAGTTCTTATTTGCAACAAGGCGATAGCAATTATACACAATTTGACAATAAACTGTTCGACACTAAATGATTAAATGAACATATTTAATGGGAATATAAGAATCATGCCACGTAGAGTTCAAACATTTTTTCATTTGGGTTATAGCTAATGTCAGTAGAGTTCACTGGCTGTGGATATCAAATTACGTGTTAAGTACCTGGATCCAAGAAGAGCTTTTGCTCTCCAAGTGAAAATGAACCTCTGTGGAAGTTTAAAGGAATCGGCTTCGCTGCTTCTCTATTCTTTCCCGAGCGAAAATTCCATTTTCAAGCAAATATTATTCAAATGCAGCGATGTCATACTAAATAATACAAAGTGTACACAACGGAAGACACATTTAGAAAATGGGATGTCTACCATCAACTAAACGACCACTTTTTTTTTAAAAAAAATGTGCATATGTTTCGGGGGGAAATGAATTCCAAATTCCCTGAATTTACCAAGCAACAGAATAATCCATATAGAGGTAGAGAAGGAAGTTTTGTTCGAATAAGTCCACGTTATCTGATGGAATAATTAGATAACATTTCTCAGCTGAAGATCGCGTGCCAAGTGAAAATTTCTACTTTCCCTTTTTCTCCACAACGAACGGCGCGAGCCCTTTGAGAGTCGAAAGGCCGCGCGATTAGAGTATTTCATGGTGCGCGTGAAAATATATATTTATTTGACTACGGACAATTTTCATGGATTTACTTTCAAGCAGAATGTAAAACGAATAAATGTCATTTGCAAGTGCACGTGAAATTTACTGAACGATAAGCCTTGTACAAAGCATGCACAATGAAAATAAGGATAAAGAAAATACTAGAAGGAATATTAACAGATTCGTCTCAGTTTCACCGGCTATAAGAACCCGTGTCAATAATATAGTCCACTATCTAAGTATAGTGTGTTGCTGTAAGCTCTGCATTTGGACACATAATGAAGTTCACGACAAGAGGAGGGTGAGAACAGGAACAATTTATCATATTCAGAAATAAGTAGTATATACTTGCAATCATTATTACAATTCATGAATTTGGTACGTTAATGTTTGTTTTTAATTGGTGGTTAAAAATGAACGCTTCTCAACTAAAGGCCCGGCGAGGGACGACTGACTGTTTCCGGGCAAGTCAACTGGAAAAGTCATTCATTAGACCCGTTTATCAGTTGAATTGAGTTGCTTAATTTTACGTGCCGAGATTCAGGCTGCTCTTCCGTCTGACCACGCGAATTTTGTTACACTCCTTTCACCAACTAGCGAAGAAAGATGGTACTATTTGGGCGACGAAACAGGCGATTTTGAATTTTGCTCAGAGGAGTCATTTAGGCTTGAGGATCTTTTACATGCAGTAAATCTACTAACATGGGACAGCTGGCTTTACTTCCCCCCCCCTGAAGGAAGGCGTACGAAGTTTTTCGCCCCTAAAAATCCACGGCTTCGATCAGGTTTGAACCCATGGAACTATAACAGTCCGATACGCTAACCGTTACACCATCGCGGCCACAAACACCGTTATTGCACTGTTGTCCCTGAAGGTGGCGCTGTTGCTCTTGAGCCAATGTTGAGATCTGGCGCCGACTGCAAGTGGGTTGCGGCTTTCTCCCTCCGACTTCCCAAAGTCTTTCACAGTGCGAAACTGAACTATCGCAGGTGCTTCATATTCCACGAACGATCACGTTCACCTGCAATTTATTGAAGTGTAACCCTTCTCCTCCCTCCGCCCCTCTCTACCTTCTAGCAGAATAAAGACTGGTATTGTTTGTCGGCGCAATACTTTTTTTTCATGAGGAAAGCGTTCTGAAGTGAATATGTCCACACAGACCCCGCGAGCTGTCATTTAGGGTATCTGCCATCAGAGGGACTCCTCCACAGCCGGTGGATGTTCAAAGCTCCCGACTTGCGCGGTAGTCAGCAGCAAGTCTCTGTTTGAAGATTCGACGGGAAAGAGGGGAACCTAGAGTCCGTTTAGGGGTAGGTACGCCTTAAAATCTTAAAAAATTCGATTTTTGAAAACATTTTTTTCTCTGTGCATTAATTATTCAGGAATAGTTTGCTGAAAAAAATATTTCGATAGCTGCAATAGTTCTCAAGTTATGAATTAAAAGGTTTGTCGCTGCATCATTCATCTATTACAGTAGTAAGGTAAAGGAAATCTCATGAAGCAAACTTCGTCGCTTGTTTTCCAGAATTGCAGTTTTTATGACTCATTTCCCTTATAACGCAAAAACTAATCATCGTAAAGCTATGAAATTTTTAGGAGGCATGTAACCAAGTATTATCTACAAAACCATGCTAAATCATGCACTTCAGTTCAATCATTTTTTGCGATAAAAATTATAAAACTGAAAAAAATTATGAATAATCAACATATTAATTTTGGATTCAAATTAAAAATATTATTTATTCAAAGATCTTAATGAAAGCTTGGTTTTGTACCTGTGAGCATCTACAACAAATCAAAAGGAGACATTGGTAAAAATCTTCAAAATTATTTGAGTTATCAGGGAAATACCAAGTTAGTGCATAAAAAACTTATTGAATTTTGATTTTCAAAATAATAATAATAATAATAATAATAATAATAATTTTTTGAAGTCAAAAGCAATTTATTTCTTACAGAAGAAGGCTATTTCTGAGTGTCAATTCATTTTCACTGCTGTAGAGTATGATTTGAATGGAGAGAGAAAAAGGTGGAAAAGCAGTAAAAATTTAACTGCTGTAAGCTGTATCTACCCCTTGAAAGAGAGAGAAGAGAGAGAGAAGAGAGACGAGAGAGACGAGAGAGATAGAGAGGAGAGAGACGAGAAAGAGAGACGAGAGACAGGAGAGAGGAGAGAGAAAGAGAGAGGGAGAGAGAGGGAGAGAGAGGGAGAGAGAGAGGAAGAGAGAGAAAGAGAGAGAGAGAGAGAGCGCTTCGCAAGTGACGGACGGCAAAGGGGTTGCGTATTTGGTGTCCACTTGCCTCGTTGCTTTTCCCTTCTTTGTTCCATTTCCAACTATCGACAATTCTCTGCCCCACAGCCAGGGAAGTAGAATTTCTCCTCTTTCCCCAGAAACTTTCTTCTCAACACAAAGTCCCCGCAAAATTTCAGGAACATGTTATATAAGAAGGTTCTAGACAAGACGCTGGCTTTTGATATCGAACTGTAGAGAAATCTTTATCAATAAGAAGTCAAAGAAAATTAATGGCACATTGTCACCAAGCCAAATGATGGATCCATTACCTCCCTAATGCACAGCGGGTCCCGTAATTATTCAGGCAGAAATCATATATGCTTTTAACGTTTTATGAGGATATTTGGTACAATCGTATTTCGTCCGTTTTGTATTCAAGAAATCTAAAGCCTCTTCTGCTGCTGTAGGTCAGCAATTCAAATGAAGACCTCGGGGCAATAACATGCTATGTCACAATACTCAAGTTTTGAGGAAACGAAGAGTAAACTGCAATCTACACAGGGATCTAAACCTTGGGATATAGAACATTAATTTACGAATATCACTGCCATCTTGCAGCGAGTCTTTAAAATAAAAACCGATCATCGAGATACATCTACGGGGCGTCGAAATACACTACTATTTCAATTTTATCAGAAATGTGGCGTAGTATGTTTGTCCCAAGGTCTTTACACATTCAGCGCTATGAGATCCGCACTGCGGCTGCTCTGTGTTTGGTAGTAGAAACAGGAGTAATGATAATCGGTGCGATGTTGTGTTTTCTCACCGCAGTGGTATTCGTCATTGGATCTGTGGCGGTGAGTTTAGGAGCGGTGACATTTTAATAACGCTTTACTTGAAATTGCATTTATATAAATAGCCGCCTCACTAGGATGTAGTTTTATATTACGAGAGAAAAATTAATAAAAAATTGTTTTAATTTTGCTTTAAAAAATTAAATTACTCGAGGTGAATAGTCATAAACCAACCAGAACAAAAACACAAAATTACTTTCTGAAAGATGGATCTTGGATCAACGTGTTGAAAATATCTCGTATAAGTTTGCGGATATTACTTATCACAAATTTTCTGAACTCTCAAGTCTCTTCTCTGTGCCCTTTAAGAAAATATTGTTTAAGATTCAATCTCTGTAAGCTATATCAAGTAAGGGGAGGTAATGGATCCTAGCCCTGATGAAGACCTAGAAAAAGATGGTCGAAACGTCGGCTATACAGCCTAGTACGCGGCGTCACCCGGACAGTCGAGATATCGATGTACGTAAAGGATCCATCGGATAGCCCAGTAGGCCTAGCTCGGTCGCCAGGATCGCTTGAGAGTGACGTCACAAAGAGTTAGGAGGAATCCTGTTAAGATTCGGGGTTGAGCAAAACCCGCACAACTTGAAGCACGAAAATCGTCCAGTGGCAGCGCCGAGATCATTGCTCACCTCACCTCTTAACTAATTAATGCAGTACCCTGTGGCGCAAGTAGTGAAACATAGCGCATTTAAAATTCGCACCAGGGAGCAGTGAACAAGTCTAGTTATCTCGAAAACCAAAATTTTCGTCGGAAGCCGACAGCATCAAACTTCCTGAAATAACGATAAGTGACTTATATTTTTTTTCGTAATGATTACATAAACATCTTGTAGGTGTGCGCAAAGCCAATTGCCAGTGGTCTGTCAGTGGTCAGTGTCCCACTTCAATTGTAGGCGGTAAAGAGAGACACGAGACATCGTCCTGATCGCTACCAGGAAAGCGCTCTTCATGTAACAACCCACGGCCTATTTTATTACTCATTCTCCTCTTTATCTTTGTGTTTTCTCGACTTCTCTTACACGACATTGATGTTCTTAAAAAAATGTTCTGACAAATGATACATTTGTTACAAACGAATCGAAACACACAACTATATTTTTATTATATAAATAAATTATGGCTTTATTATATATTATTACGGATTTTAGTATTATGCTTTCTTATTATTCAAGGGCGCATTAGGTCATACTAGGTCATTAGCGACCACTATTGGATGTAACATTATGGAATGAGGATGAAACGATTTGGTTGGTGATGATAGGGGGTGAGAGGACCAACACATACAACCATGCCCGAAGCATGCTCGAACCTGCAACCCGCATGGTCCGACATCACTACGGCACTACTGGCTTAGCGATCTGCGCCACGAGGCCGACAGTATCTTTATTATCATGGATATCAGTATTATCAGTAGTTCTCATGCAACACTGTCTAGGCATGTGTATCAGTTCGATGTCTGGGTGAATGGTCGTCCTTTTGTGAGACCTTTGCAAATCGCAGCCTACGAAGGAATTTGAATCCCTGATCATTGGGACAGAAGCAAGATGCTTCACATCCCAATCCCTTTGTGCTGGTGATGGCAGTGCCCGCTGGCACAACAAACAGTGAAACCCAATGAAGTGTACACAATACAGATTGAATAGTAGGGATAAAGAGATAAATTGGTAAGTTCTGAAAGTTAATATATCTATGCCTCTCTGGGTGGTAGAAGCCTTTACACAAACGACAGCTTCAAGGTCTGAACGCGATAAAACTGATCTATGTCTAGAACACCTTTTCACGATGATTGGATACGCCAAAGGACAGATTACTCGTGGCGTTGTTAGGAGACACGGTCAATGACAAATGGACTTGCAGGCCCCCAAAACTGTAGGTACAGATAGGCACAGAGTGAACAATACAAGGAACCGGGATATGAATGATAACTCTGCGACTGTAATTTAAAAGGCAATGTCACTTAAAGTCACCATCATTTTTAAAAACATGCGTTTCGTTAAAAAGTATATCGAATCTGAGAAACATATAAGACAGATATCACTTAGATCTCAAAACAAATTCGATGTTATATTCGAAACGCTTGTGACAAATTTCACTATACATTAAAAGCAGACATCATATGACATTTAGAATTTTCAATTTTGCCGGACAAACTGTAAATTACAATGGAATGATGTGCAAAATACAATTCGTCACAATTGTCCATATTGCATATTAATTATACCGACAACAGTAACATGAAATACGGCAGTTCGACATGATACTCTCCGATGGCGCAGGTGTAATCAAAATATTTAAAACACGTCGAATCATAAACAGGGACGGGTTTCAAATTCATTTGAACTGTTTGCAACAGAAATGTTCCATCACATGGACACCGAATATTGAAAGTGTCTAGCGTTCTTAATACATCATATTCACAAAACGTATGACCAATGGGTTGCAAAAGCCTCATAAAACATTTTACGATATTCTTCCATCCTCCATCCCACGTCCCCCCCCCCGGTCCGCGAAATAATCCCTCTCCCGCGGCACCATCGCGCTGCTCGACCGTCCACTGTTTCAATTATTGCCAGCGCGGCGGTCGCGCTTCGAATCATTAAAAGCTAATAAAAGCGACGCAATCGCAGGCGCAACCCATTACACCGCTCGCAATGAATTTCCAGAGCGCTTAACGTTAACAAGAAGGCGAAGTGCGCTCCCGATTATCGATCCCACAAAGGCCCTCGTTAAGCCAACGAAGGACCTCTAAGCGTTCTTATGAAATTATTCATGAGCCTCCGACTGTATCCACTGGGCCGGCGCGGCGCGGCGCGGAGGTGGCCGGGGGGGGGGGGGGTCGGAGCGAAACGAGAGGGCGGGCCGGCCGGGGGGGGGGGGAGCCGGCGGAGCAAGTTGGAAGACGTCCGCCCGAGAGTTGCAGCGGCCGCGGAGGCTCAAATGGCGGAAGTTTCGACAGGGGGGAACGGTGGGCGAGGAAGGATTGATTGATTGATTGATTGTTCGTGATAACGAGCGCGTCAACTACTTAGGTCATTCGTCCCGTACGTGTAGAGCGTGTTTTTCATCGGGAGGTGGCGGTGATATTTTCCCCGCTGGATGGTGAGATCCGGCGCAGACCTACCGTCGACTAGCGGGATTTCCCTCAGCCAGGTATGTCCCATCAACGGGGCACCGCCCCAGCCGGGACAAGCTGTAAGCTCCCGACCGGTCTCGCGGCATATGTGGTAGTGTAGTGCCAGTGAGTAAGTGTGTGTGTGTGTGTGTGTGTGTGTGTGTGTGTGTGTGTGTGTGTTTGTGTGTGTGTGTAAGGGGTGAGGATAAGATAAGGGAGAGGAAGGAAAGATCGCGCGCGGTCCGTGGCCCGTTTGTTAGGGAACTGCTCCGGCATTCGCCTGGTGTTGATCGGAGAAACCACGGAAAACTACCGATCAGAGTAGCCGGCCGCTAGAATTCTCTTCCAGATAGCGACTGAATTTGACCTAGCTGACAAGCTAGGGTCGAAAATCCTGCCGCCGTCGGGACTCGAACCTAGGACCTTCCGATTCGGGGGGGGGGGCGAGGAAGGGAGAAGGCGATGTTTCGATAGGTCGATGCCTTGACCACGCAGAGCGGGAGTAGCGGATTGGGGCGGGGGACCAAGAGGATAAGTTAGGCCACGATGGAAAAGGAACAGGGAAATGCAAGAAGAAACCGAGAAGAGTCAGGCGAGTGTGAACGGCGACTGGACAAAGGCAGAATGTGCGTGCGTGCGATTCCAAACCGGGAAACGAACATAATGGCGAGGGAGGATCATTCAGATGCAAAGATCAGGCGGAAAAAGAAAGAAAAAGGGGGGGAAAGAAAAACAAACGATATTGCAAAGGAGTGTATTCGGGGAGGGGGCTCGGGGGCGAGCGGAGGAGAAGAGGCGCAGATATTAGAAGCGAGCGGGCGGGGGGGGGGGGGTGGCGGCGGCGCCGGAGGTCGCGGTTTGCATAATGGGCGGAATATAGGACTCCGGAGAAAGAAGCCACGGCCTTCGCGTTTCTGCCTCGAGCGCGCCCGGCCCGCAGCGCACAAACCCCGACTGCGCCTGGAGCCTCTCGACTGCAGGAAATGGCTACCGACCTCATCATACGTCATACGTTAACACTATTGATGTTCATTGGACTTTCCTTTTCGCAAATTTGCCGATTTGCGAAACGCCATTAAAAGTTTCCGTGCTCAATAACTTATCTTTTTACGGACTGAAATCACTGGCCGAATAGATATGTCTTTGTGTGAATATGAGAAGGAATAGCTCAGTCCATAATGGAAAAAGAAAATTCTTACAATTCAGACCTTCTGGGCTACAGCAGTAATTCACATTCCGCTTCACATGGTCTTATTCCGTAGTATCGTTATCGACCTCAAGTTTCAGAACGGAACCTTTTCTATTCTCAGGATGTTTCCTACGGATCAATCCATTTTAAGTAGTCCAGAATTTAATAAATTGGTCGCTCGACCATCTCGAAAAAAAATCATATTTTGTACATAAATTTCCTTATGTTTTGACTGTTCAAAACCATCTTTAACTTTTTTTTATTGTACCTGGTTTACAAATGGCGGCCATTTTTGTTTCGCGCCGTGCGCCATTTTTCGCGTTCGCAGACATTTACTCTTTCCTAATTTACTCAGCTCTAGGTAGTTCTAGCATTCTAGAATAAAAAGCATTCGATTTAGCATACTCTGGCCTGCAAAGCGAAATATTATTTACCTATTTTGTATGTTTGTATTTGGGAAATATTTGCAACCAAATCTATGGAACGCGAATGAACAAAATTCGATTTTCAGAGAGTAATTTTTCAAAGAAGGAATAGAATCTAAGCCTTAATTTTTTCTGTGCTTTTACACACAACAGTATAGTTACTTTTTGTAAAATATCATTGGTATACAACGCACCCCTTGAAAATTACATCCTCTTGAAAATTGGAATTTTGGATTTTTTCCCAATTTTGAACTGTTATATCTCTGTTGGGGGACCAGATAAAAATCTGAAAATTGTACACATGCTAGACCGCTATCATACCAAACTTCAGTAAAAATTACAACTTTTAGATTTAACTCCAAGTAGTTTTTAAAAAATTAAAAACTTACGAAAAAAAGGGCTTCATTTTCCCATTGAGGATACTTTGTGCCAAGTAGTAATCACATTATTTTGAAGCTATTTTAAACTAAAATCTACATTGATTTAAAATAATTAATTATACTTAATAATTAATGCACCTAAAATTGGCCAAATATATAATTTTCAATATTACGTATACTTTACTCTTTCACAAACTTACAATTTGACATCTACGTCCGTAATTGAAGAATTGTTATCTTGATTTTGGAATCTGAACCACTTAAAACAAAAATTGTTTATAAAATACAACAAATAAATAAATTCAGCGTTTTTTTTTTAAATTTATTTATTTATAAAGGTCGCATCAACCTAAGTGGTTATTAGCGACCACGTTTACAAAGTAGTAATACAGTATTTCAGTTTACAATAACTAGTATACAAAGTTAAATCATTTTATATACATTGGTTTCTTTTAATAATAATATTATATTTTTAATAGTTTCGGTTGAATTTAGATTATATTTAAAATCATAGGTCAGTTTTAAAACTTTTCTTCTGTCGTTAGTGTTTGTACATTCCATGATTAGGTGACGTATACTGTATGGAGAATTGCAGAAGTTGCAGGTGCTTGGTTGTGTTTTCGTTATTAGGTGACTGTGAGTGAGTCTGCTATGTCCAATTCTCAATCTTGTGATAACAGTTTCTAGTCTTCTATCAGTACCACAGGTAGGTTGTAATTCGAAGATTGAGTCTCTGATCTGGTGGAGTTGGGTTGGTTTGGATTTCAACCATTGGTTATTCCAGTTTTCCTTTATATTGCGTTTTATAATTTTGATGATGTCATTCACTTAATCTGAACCACTTAAAACAAAAATTGTTTATAAAATACAACAAATAAATAAATTCAGCGTTTTGTTTATGTTTTCGCGGTTAAATTTGCCATTCTGCTTACTATTTCTGAATGTTTCTGCAGAGATACGAACAGTCGCGCAGTAATCCTTAAGATCGCAACTGAATTTTAGAATTACATAATGTACACAATCATTTCCCTGGTATAAGGTTGTCCGAAAAAGTTTTTTTTTCTTGTTAGTTGTGCGAACGTTGTGCGAGCCAGAGTTATTTCTCTCAAAGCTTTTGATAAAGACTTTTTATGATTTTTGTACGGATTTGAAAGAGACTGGCCACAGAGATCAAATTTTTGTGCATATTTTATCTCTTGTTATTTACAGAGAGATGTGATATCACAGTTATTCCTTAATGAAAACAACATTCTCCTCTACAACAAAGTCTTCAATTAACGCAATGTCCTTAGGAAAAATATCAAAGTTTTACGGCCAACTTCATTAGTAATATCACCTATACAGCAATCACACTCCAGTTTCATAAACGGTCACACAGTTGTGCACAAAGGCACAGATTAACACGTTTTGGCGTAAAGGGAAGGCAACCCTCAAGCCAAAAACTCATAGAAAACTATTCAAAAGCCTGTGTGATCTAGAAAGTGTGTTAAATCCTTGGGCCACCGCGTTGGTTCTGTCAGATACACAAATCTTCGATTGTCGATATTCTAAGAAATACTCAGAGGTGCGGAGTCAAGTTTGGCAGTAGCTCCGACTCTACTTTTCAAAACTGCACTGGTCTAATATCCGCTGATTCTCATGCATTTTCTGTTAATTAAGTCACGTTATTTGCACTAAGAAATACGGTGCGATCGTCCGTATTTCTGTAGAAACATTCAGAAATAGTAAGCAGAATGGCAAATTTAACCGCGAAAACATAAACAAAACGCTGAATTTATTTATTTGTTGTATTTTATAAACAATTTTTGTTTTAAGTGGTTCAGATTCCAAAATCAAGATAACAATTCTTCAATTACGGACGTAGATGTCAAATTGTAAGTTTGTGAAAGAGTAAAGTATACGTAATATTGAAAATTATATATTTGGCCAATTTTAGGTGCATTAATTATTAAGTATAATTAATTATTTTAAATCAATGTAGATTTTAGTTTAAAATAGCTTCAAAATAATGTGATTACTACTTGGCACAAAGTATCCTCAATGGGAAAATGAAGCCCTTTTTTTCGTAAGTTTTTAATTTTTTAAAAACTACTTGGAGTTAAATCTAAAAGTTGTAATTTTTACTGAAGTTTGGTATGATAGCGGTCTAGCATGTGTACAATTTTCAGATTTTTATCTGGTCCCCCAACAGAGATATAACAGTTCAAAATTGGGAAAAAATCCAAAATTCCAATTTTCAAGAGGATGTAATTTTCAAGGGGTGCGTTGTATACCAATGATATTTTACAAAAAGTAACTATACTGTTGTGTGTAAAAGCACAGAAAAAATTAAGGCTTAGATTCTATTCCTTCTTTGAAAAATTACTCTCTGAAAATCGAATTTTGTTCATTCGCGTTCCATAGATTTGGTTGCAAATATTTCCCAAATACAAACATACAAAATAGGTAAATAATATTTCGCTTTGCAGGCCAGAGTATGCTAAATCGAATGCTTTTTATTCTAGAATGCTAGAACTACCTAGAGCTGAGTAAATTAGGAAAGAGTAAATGTCTGCGAACGCGAAAAATGGCGCACGGCGCGAAACAAAAATGGCCGCCATTTGTAAACCAGGTACAATAAAAAAAAGTTAAAGATGGTTTTGAACAGTCAAAACATAAGGAAATTTATGTACAAAATATGAATTTTTTTCGAGATGGTCGAGCGACCAGTGCTGGACCACTTAAAATGGATTGACCCCTACACAAAGGTTTTGATGATCATCCAAATGAGCTTGCAGGAAACGACAGTTAGGAGACGTGTACTAATGGACGGTGTCAGAACGAAACAAAACACATAAGCAGAAAAAAGAGCTTCAGGGCGATCAGCCAACTTGCCCAATTAAAAGCGATGAGATGCTAGAAATAGCGATTTCTAAGAGCCCTACGATTGGAGAATGAAAGAAATAGTATAAATCTTACATTGCGATATTTTGATAATCGTAAAATAAAAAAACTAAATTAAGCAATAAATATCTACCTAATTAAGTATTTTCAACCAATTAATATTAATATATGAACATTATTCAATTAATAATTACCAAAAATTATTTAAATTAACCTGAAAAGTAAATTAATCACAATCATAAAATCATCAATTCATCTAAAATTAATGTCTTTTTTTATTTCAAAATAACAGGTGTGTGAAAACAATAGCAAAAGTACGCTTACCAAGTACATGGGAAAGTCAAGGATAAAAATTATACATTTTTTAGAGACAGAGTAATAGCTGGAGCACGATTTCTGAGAAGAAACTCTTTTATATCTCGAATGGCCAGAGTTTAATCAACAACTATGATAGATTAAAAGGCAAACATTATCTGACAGTCTAACTAGAATTTAATCCAGACGGCAAATCAACAGAACTAGTTTACTAGTACCAAATATTTGAGGCCGTGAGAATAATTATGAAGCACATACTCGGCCGTAAGAGCAAGAGCAGTCCACTTTCTGCGATGGTAGATAGCACTCTTGCTCTCGCGGCAGATTTAGTGTGATATTTATAACTCTGCCCCTCAAGCTCCTGTGGCCACGATGAAACATCACACTGCACTACGCGTCTCTCTCGGTCGTGCCGCTTGAGGTCTCATGATCACAAGCACTGCGTGATAGGATCGCGATCATGCTATATCAAGCGACACGACTGAGAAAGACGCGAAATATCCTGTCATATTCCATCGTGAAGACTGGCAGATACAAAAAGGGAAATTACAAAAATCGCGCTATACAGTTGGTCCATTATAGCTCTGAGGGCTTCATTTGCTCCGAATTGGCACCGGAAGAAAAGCATGAAAATCTGAAACGAGCGCTTCCACGTCACTCACGGAATTACATCCTCTTGAAAATTGGAATTTTGCGGTTTGCGATGGTGTAGCGGTTAGCGTAACGGACTGCTGTAAGTTCAAACCCGATCGAAGCCGTGGATTTTTAAGGGCGAAAAAATCCTTCTTACGCCTTCCTTCGGAGGGGGAGTAAAGCCGGCTGTCCCGTATTAGTAGATTTACTTGCAAGTAAAAGTTCCTAAATGAAGCCTCTGCGCTACATTCAAATCGCCTGTTTCGACACCCGAGTAATACCTTCTTTCTCCGCTAGTTGGTGAAAGGAGCGTAGCGAAATTTGCGTGGTCAGACGGAAGAGCAGGCCTCATGGCCTGAGTCTCGCCACGTAAAATAAGGCATCAATTCAATTTCAATTCAAATTCCATTCAATTCTTACGACTTGCATGTTGCTTCGCCCGCACTGGCAATGTGCCGTCCCAATACCATTCGCGTGGTGGACTCAAAGAGGCGTTCCCCAGGGCTCGGCGCGGGGCGGCGTGCGGGGCGGGGCGGGGAGGCCGAGGACAATGGCCGCATTCCGACCCGCGCGTCCGTCCGGTGCGTCAGCCGCCGCGTGCTGCCTTCCGCGCAGCCCCCGCCGCGCCCCCGCCCCCTGCGGCGGACATTTGCACTGGCCGTTGGCGCAACGACGGAACTTGCAACCCCTGCGCCTCCCCCGCCCCCCGCCACTCGCGCGCGCCGTGCCAAGGCCCGCGCCGCGCTTTCCCCTCGCGGATATGGAACGTCCGCCCGACCACTCGCGCCGCGCCGCGCCGCGCCGCGCACGCTGCGACAAAGGCTTCGCCGGACGTCGGGGCGTACTCCTCACGTACTAGGCACTTTTTGCCACCTCGAACCTTAAGCACTATCGATGGTCTGCGCATGCGCAAATGCACTTAAGTGATGCGAAACTTCAACTGCGCATGAGCAGAAGATCGATAGTGCTTAACGTTCGAGGTCGCAAAAACGACCTAATGTCTTCGCGCGTGTTCTTGGACCCCGGACAGACGGCTCAGTGCATCAACGGATGTTTAAGTTAATTTGAAACATACATTGAAGCTCAGTACAATCAAGATAAAATCACGAAATATTCGTTAGATGAATGTAATATTAATTTTATATAGCCGCTAAGGACATCTGTTAGCGCAAAAATTCAGTAAAAACAAACATCCTCCAGTACTTTTATAAACACGAAACCTCTCAGCGTAATTTTTTCCTCACGCGCTGCAAGAACACTGACCCCGTAGCCAAATTTCATGCACTGATACGTGAAATAGCCTTCGTATTTTCCTCCCTTTCGCAGGAAAAGTTTCTCTACCAACAATTATGGTCGATATTCCCCAAGAAAACCTTTGATTTTCAAGGTTTTGACATTTCCGTCATTTGGTCAATCCGTGAGACGTCACGCAACCGCTTCTTGCAGATTACTTCCCTTCGTTTTTCTTTTCGCTACATGCGAATTGCACTACAATTATCTTAGATTTACAATACGAATGAACATTTTTAATTGAAAAATTAATTGTCAATTGAAAAAACTCAACTTCAAACAACACCCGCAGCTTCTCTTAACATTTTTCTTCTGTTCCCGAGTGATCTGGTGTTTCATCTCATGCTTTACGTTTGCCTTTCGTGCACCGTGCAACCCAACGCCACGGCTCCGTGCGAATAAGCAAACAGCACGTGCCAATTACCTGGCGTCCGATTGCATCAGTGGTACTCGGCGCTTGACTCACTCTTCCGTTCCGGGCACGGGCTCGCAATAGCCCAGGAGACAGGAGCGATTCGGGCGTCATCGCAGCTCTCAGATGAATTCGGCTCCGACGATTCGTGCGCTGAATGCCGCCGTAAATCCCACGTTGTCAATCGAATGCGCCACGATCGTCACTTCCATGGGGAAAGCGAATTGGGCGTGCGCACCTGTCCACGAAACGCACGCCGGGAAGAGATGGCTCAGTGCGTCAACCTGACGTCACTGCAGTCCCTCTGACCGGGAGATCCTCTCCCGACGGCGGCAGGATTTTCGACATTGGCTTGTCAGCTAGATCAAATTCAGTCGCTGTCTGGGGGAGAATTCTAGCGGCCAGCTGCTACGATCGGTACTTTTCCGTGGTTTCTCCCATCGACACCAGGCGAATGCCGGAGCAATACCCTAACAAATGGGCCACGGAGCTCGCGCGGTTTTTCCTTCATCTTCCTTGTCCTATCCACTCCTCTTACACACACACACACACACACACACACACTACACTACACTACCACACATGCCGCTGGTGGGAGATACCTGGTTGGAGGGAAAAGCCCGCTAGTCGACGGTAGGTCGGCGCAAGCTCTCGCCATCCAGCGGGGAAAAGATCACCGCCACCTCCCGGGGGAAAACACGCACTACACTTACGGGACCAATGACGCCGGGGGGGGGGGAGAAAAGAAAAAGAAAGAAAAAAAAGAAAGAAAAAGTTTGACGCGCCCGGAAACACGAATCAATCAACGAAACGCAACATGCAACCAGCGGAACGAGTAAACGAGAACGCTGTAGTAATGAAAGAGACGGCCAGTTCCAGGAAGCGTTAAATCCCTAATTAATCCAAAGTGCTTTGTGAAATATTCCGAGAATGGCTTTTAAGCAATGCTTCCGTAAATAACTGAACTTTTAAAAAGAGAAATTAAATGGCGAAAATACTGTCGGGTAAAAGATGTTAAAAATCAAGGAATTTTGTAGGGCGAAAATTACATTTATTTCAAATTACGGATTGCGTTCTGCTAAAAATAAAGTCTTTTTACTTGCCGAAAATTACCTTTCTCAGTACTTCCAGTCATTTGTTTTATCCCAAAACGATTTCCAATGACGTGCTCTGGCAAGTTTTCATGGCGTGGAAAAGTATAGTGATATTTTTTGTTTAACATAATTATTTAATTTCTTGCTCTCCCACATTATAACTTTTATAATATTCGCAGATATCATTCCACAAGTCCCAAGAGGCCGCACGTACCAATCCTCAAATCGACAATGACATTAACAAGAGTTTGAGTAATAGTTTTCTCACCGATATCAAGCGCTCAAATGTTTCGAAAACAAGAAAAAGATAACGGCGGTAATGATAGAGGAATAAAGGTTTTAACGATCTGCAACCCAATGTTAATAGGTTGTATGAAAGAGCGAACGACGCCAACAGAGTGACTGTCTCCCTTCCCTTGCAGTTGAAAGAGCGCCGACAGGAGGAAGAGCGCCTGCCGTCGCCGACGATGACATGAGGTGCTTCCTGTCGAAGGGGAATTCCAGCGCGTCGCGTCGCAGGCGATTGCTCGGATGCTTTTTTTTTTTTAACTCCCCCCCCCCAGAAGCCTTGGCGAGGCGGGCGTTTATTACATGTAAGGGCGTACATGCGCCGCAGCTCTGGGGCTTAAGGGGCAACTTATTAACTGACTTAATACAACCTAACCTACGGATGAAGCCGGCACTTTGGACGGCAAGAATTTTTATTCAGACTTTTTCGAATACAATTTCTAATACACGGGTTAAGAGTTAAATAGTTAATAGGTAAAGAAAAAATTTTAAAAAGTTAACAAAAACTTAAAGGTTCTAGAAAAGAGAAAAAAGTTAATAGCTAAAGAGAAAGTTAAAAAGTTAAGAAAGAAAGAAAGGGAAAAAAGAAAGAAGAAAAAAATGACGCATTTAATTTGGATCTGCTCTGTTCTGCTGCCGTGCCCGCTGTGAGGGACGAGTGTGGCGCCTGTGACGCGAGTGCTGCGGCCGTTGGTGCGGTGAGGGCGGAAGGCTCAGAAAAAAGTGTGTAAAAAGAGACGAGCGAACAAGGAGGAAAGAGGAAGGAAAAACTGCGCTCAGTCCGTCGCCCATTTAGAATATTGCTCCTGCATTCGCGAGGTATTCGTCAGAGAAACCACCCATCAGAGCAGTCAGCAGTTACAATTTGGCGGAGTCGATGGTGTATTGGCGAAATCGATGGTGTAACGGTTAGCGTATCGGACTGTTATACCTAAGTTCGCGGGTTCAAACGCGATCGAAGCCGTAGACTTTTAAGGGCGAAAAAATCCTTCGTACGCCTTCCGTGGGAGGGGAAGTAAAGCCGGCTGTCCCATGTAGTAGATGTACCTGCATGTAAAAGATCCTCATGCCTAAATGAAGCTTCTGAGCTAAATTCAAATCGCTTGTTTCGTCGCCCAAGGAATACCTTCTTTCTCCGCTAGTTGGTGAAAAGAGTGTAGCGAAATTTGCGAGGTCAGATGGAAGAGCAGGCCTCATGGCCTGAGTCTCGCCACATAAAATTAGGCATGAACGTAGAACAAGGCATGCACGTAGAATAAGCCATGAACAGTAGGCTGAATTCCAGTTTTCTTCAGACTGCGGTTGAATTCGACTCGCTATGAGGCGTATGTGCAAAATCCTCAGGTGTGGGACCCTCTCCCGGCGGACAACCCGCAGAGGCAACGGCGCGCCGCCGAGCGCGTCATCGCGACGCGGAGAGACCCCCCCTCCCAATGCGCGCTGCGGGGCGTCACTCGCCGGAGTAAACGAGAGATAACTTGCAACCCGTTTTGTAAACATGGAAGTGAAAAGAGAAGAATCAAAGTAATTGCTTTTACTAATATCTGTCTAAATGTGTTCCCCACAAAATTGCCTAAAATTATTTTTCTTCCCTCAAATAACAATTACGTATCCCAAATTTCTTTTAAAAATAGGCAAGCCCTTTAATAAGTATGTAATTTATTTGTACTAATAAACTGCCCGAAAATCTGTCAATGAAGTATTGCCATTAAATTCGTCTTTAATAAATTATACTTCGTTAATTATTAATTATACTTCGTATATATAAAACTGGTTGGTGTCTCTAATCGTTCTTTCATAAACCTCACTAATATTCTCACAAGCGCCCTGCCACTAACTCTTTTCGAATGCACAAGCTGTCTGTCTGTCTCTTCAAAGTGTGTGCGTTTCAGAGAGAGTCCTATGCACAAGTCTAGTGCAAATTCAAAACATGCCGCCAGGCGAGGCGCGCGTCAACCAAATGACCGCCACCGCTGGCAGCTGTCAGCCGCGCGGGGGCGCTCTCTCTCACGCATCCGGCCGCAGCCGCCATCCGTCATCGCTCTAATCGATTCGCTTCGCATTCTAGTCGCGCCAAGAAGCATTTCTTTCGTGTCTTTCATTCCGCCGAACACGCCCTTTCACGGCAGAATGTTTCAAGCCCTCACTAGAGCATTGCATCCGACAAGTTCTGGCGAACACAGCCGAACTTCGAAGCAGACCTATATCACTTGAATTTGATTTAATGCATCAACCTGATGTCACTGCAGTCCCTATGACCGGGAGGTCCTAGGTTCCAGTCCCGACGGCAGCAGGATTTTCCAACCAACGTAGCTAGGTCGAATTCAGTCGCTGTTTGGAGGAGAATTCTAGCGGCCGGCTGCTCTGATCGGTTGTTTTCCGTGGTTTCTCCGATCAACACCAGGCGAATGCCAGAGCAGTACACTAACAAACGGGCCACGGACCGCGCGCCATCTTTCCTTCCTCTTCCTATCCTCACCTCTAACACACACACATACACTAACATGCACTACACTACCACATATGCCGGGAGACCGGTCGGGAGCTTAGAGCTTGTCCCGGCTGGGGCGGTGCCCCGCTGGTGGGAGATACCTGGTCCCCGCTAGTCGACGGTAGGTCGACGACAGATCTCGCCATCCGGCGGGGAAAAGATTATCGCCACTTCCCGGTAAAAATACGCACTACACTTACGGGACTAATTACCATAGTAGTTGACGCGCCCGGAAACACAAATCAATCAATCAATCATTGAATTTGATTTATTCGGCCGATCTGAGCTGTCAGAAATGGACGTTGAAAAGTTGGTTTCATTTGTGCTCGAACGAGATGCTGTGAGGAAGAAAGAATTCCAGATTTCACAACAGAGACAAAAGCAGGAAATAATGGAATGATTTCGCAGAAGAAATGAGCGAAACTAGTACAAAAAATGTAAACATGGGACATAACCTCACATATGTTGGAATTATGAACAGTCGTTCCTCTGTAGTAATGCATTTTCTAAATTTCAACCTTTTTGATTTTCAAGCAGAAGCAATTTAAGAGCAAAGCTTTCAGGAGGCAGTTGTAATCTTCTCGCTTGCGTTAGAAGCCACTTCTACTCAATAATTCACAGATAGATGTCTATTGCAGTCGGATGCAGTGTGACCAGTCAGGTCGGCAGAATCAGTCCGCCGTTCGCGCGAGAACTTTTCTTCGTCCGGATCCTCTCTGACCGTACCCTACAGTACGACTTTTAAAATTTTGTCCCTCAAGCCACTGTGGCCAAGATGGAATATCACACGGCATTTCGCGTCTTTCTCGCTCACGCCACTAGATGTCTCATGATCGCAAACACTGCTTGACACGTTCGCGATCATGCGATTTCTAACGGCACGACTGAGAATGACGCGAAATACCGTGACTTATTCCATCGTGAAGACGGGCCTTAAAGGGCAAAGTTACAAAAACCGCACTAGGCAAGGTCACGGTGTAAAATATATAGGTGTGTCAACTAGCCGCCTTTGGGACAAATTTTCTGAAGCCAGTTTGAGGCTAGTTCCTCGCTTGTCTGCACGATCGGTCTGGGCCGCGTTGTACGATATACATCTTAAGATGTCATCTTAAACTGTGGCTATTCCACATTCTTACAAAACATTTCCTACTCATTTTCGTAATTGTTCGCTTTGGACTTTACCAATTCCACCGCGAAGCGACAAATCACTGACTTGAAATTAGAAACCAGCTGGCCACAGAGCTGTGGAATGGATTACGACCTCGCTCAAATGAGACACAAAGATCGCAGAGCTTTAGGCGAGATTAGCTATAGGCGAGAACTGTGAGAAGTAGCCTCACATAAGCTTCAGACTGGGAGTGAACACACCTCTATATCTTCCACCGTGGGCGAGGTGATGCACTTGGGCGCGGCGACGCAGCGCTGCGGCGGCGCCGGCGGTAATTAGACCGCGGCGCCGCAATTAGCGAGAGCCTCTCCAATCCCATTAGCCCGCACTTATCGCCGTCCGCGCGACCGCCAAGCGCCCGCGCGACGGACGCCTGGGCGCGCCCTGGCCCCGCGCCCGTCTGGGGCGCTCAATACGAGCTGCTCGTGTCGCCAGGCCGACTTTACGTACCCTTGGGTTTCTCATTTCTCGGCGCGTGAGGGCCTATCGTCACGCTAGATTATCTCACGGGATTTCGCGTCTTTTTCGGTCGTGCCGATAGATGTCGCATGATCGCCGTCACTGCTGGATACGACCTGTCGTGAAGATAGGTTCTCATGCGACACGAAATAAAAAAATACTTATATACTTTCGTCGACAATGTGCTCTTACATAGGCGTTAAATTTTTTTACAGCAATAAACGTCTAAAAAGACACCGTAAGGATATTTCAGATTTGCTCTAATTCTGAACGCCCAGTGGCGCTCCCACGCGCGCAGGTTCATAGGCCTTAAGCCCGCCCGCCCGCCCTCCTTACGTTTAATCTAATTTTCTTTTGTAACGAAAGCCATTCAATACTTCAATTGAATAGGGCAGACTTCAATGCAATGTCATTCTTTCTTTTCAGTTTAGAAAAATGCCATTTAGTATAGAAATTCATTTTATGATAAAAGGAAATGACTCATTTTTATACGTCATTTTTTTTGCATTTTCCGTCAATTTCGACTACTAAGTCATTTTTTACATTTTCCCATCATTTTCAATGCATTGTTCGCTGATTTCATCATTTTAATATCATTTCAATGGCACTTGCTTCAAATAATATTTACGAGATGCAACAAACTTAACGAGGCAAATCGCTTACGGGAAGGACTGTTAAATAAAAACAAGAATATTTAACCCTTAACTGGTATCATGGATTTTGGTTACGTAAACGGTATTGTCGGGTCACCGCAGACCCAGAAATTAATTTTGTAATTTGGCATATTAATTCTTACTTAATGAAACTAGAAATCGATATAAATCTTAAAACAACTTCCCTCAAGGATTGTAACTGAAAGACTTCTTCAATTAAATTCATTTTGTGTGTCTATAGTACCATATTTCTGAATTCGTATATATTTACATGGGTTAGATGAGATCAATTTGAAAAGGGATTCAATTTTCAAAATACTAGAAATGTTTCATTGGCACGGGTCAAAATGAAGAGCTAGCACTTGTATAAACATAATAGGGACAGAAAAACACAAGAATGCTACTTAATTCATAAACTTTGCAAGCATGCAAAAGTGGTATACAACAAATGTTTAATTTTTTGTCTGTTTATAATTAGCCAAATAATTATGCAGTTATGGACGGGATGTAATTTATTCAGACTCTACGCACTTATTACAATACACTTTTACTAACTGTGGGTTTTGCAAACAGTTTTGTTGCACTGACAGCAGACTGTGTTATATTTATTGACCTTTGATGACTGTCAAAGAGAACAGCGATTCCGTTTCTTCGGCTCGTTACCCTCATCATTTTCACTGCATGAATCATGATCTCTGTCTATTGTTGAAGCGTCACTGAGATCACTATCTACCTCTGCAAGCTACTGTTCAATTTGTACAGAAAGTTCTTCATATTCCATTGTTGAGAAAACAGACTTCGATTTTCACACTATAATTAAAAGACTAACGTCAACGGTATCGTCGGGTCTCCACTGACCCGGAACACACACTGCAAGGACAAATCAACTTCCTTTCATGAGTTCTAAAACACCACTGCCCATAAGTGTAGAGTGTAGGGATCAGGTGGCAGCACAGGCAAATTGCGGCAAAATTGCAAGGTTTAAACAAAAAAGAAATTCTTCTGGGTCAAATGTGACCCGACGATACCAGTTAAGGGTTAAGTACTCCAATCTCGGATATATATAGTTTTCAATAAATCCGACAAAATTCATTGTGATTTTAATGGCTTTCACTGGTGGAGCGGACAAATATTTGTATTCAAATTACCGTCATTAGCCAATTTCAAAATACGATTAATCCGTAATCAATTTTATTCAATTCCCCTGTATTACGGTTCACACATCGCATATTTCATCTGATTCCTGGACAACCGGTCGCGTCACGCCCAGCCGGCGGGGAGGCTCGTGCTCGCAGGGGTCACAGCCCGGATTCTTTAGTGATCACTAGAGACCGGAAAAACATGTGGTGTGGAAGGTGAAAATATGTACATAAATATGTAAAATCCGATATAATATGTAATGTTAAAATACGCTAATTATAAATAGAAAATTTACATATTTCGAAATTACATTTATAAAAATATTCCCAAAGAAATTTTAAATGTAATACATACATTTGGAAATTCAGATAAAAGGTCACAAAACGTGACGTCAGTGATAATTTTCACCCCAAAGGTGAAACTGATATCAGTCACTGACGCACACTTCCCGCAACAGTGAATTTAACTGAAGCATGCGCGCCGGACTGTGTGAACACTCGACCGCGTCATCATGTAGCATACATTGAGTGAAAAGCGTGCAGTAATAATGTAGGGAAATTTACTGTTTTGAAAATATTTCTTTTCATAAAAAATGCATAATAAAATTAAAGAAAATCAATATAATAAAAAGAATATTTCGTGAAAATGGTAAAATATGTAATAAAGTGCCAAATATGTAAACATATGTAACGGAAAATGTTGATATTGTGTTAGAAAATCGACGATTCGCCAAGATTATAAATTTTAAATCGGTAAGTAGAAAGACAAAAAATATGAAACTATATAAAAATCCGGTCTCTAGTAATCACATGTTTTCGTCTTTCGGAAAGGGTCGCTTAAAATGGCGCAGGTTCTGGAAAGGCTCTGTACTTTCGAAAATTGCAAGTCTTAGAAATAATTCCAGAAAGTATGTGATGTAGCACCACTAGTTTCGAACTAGTCATGAGTGTGGAAAGCGTTTTCAAAACAGCGATGCTTCTACAAAAATACCAATGTTTTACACATCTATGTATTGAAGCAGATATTTTTGAACAGCGATGTTTTATACTTGATGTTTTTGCTTTCGAATAAAAAATTCCCATAATCACAATTTGAAAAAGTTAAAATACATGAAATAATAACTGACGTTACCATTGCCTTCTTAACTCTTCCAACCGAACGAATACGGTTTATACTATTTTCATCGAGCAGAGTGTACCTCCCTCAAGATGATCCTGATGAGCAGGTCTTTCCTTGGTCGTCGCTCGTATTTCGCAAATGGCGTTTCTCAACTCTGATTTCAGTAAAATTTGGATTATAAATTAATGTACACGGCTAATGTAGAATTAAATTTGGAATTGCTTGAATTTAATCTTAGCATTGAAGCAGGGTTAAATCATTGATGACAAAAAACAATGTATTTTGGTCAATGTATTATTAATATCGATGTTTTAAATTTCGATTAACGGCAACTGTAAAACTACATTCCGTTCCGCTCGAATTTAACGTTAGACTTCACTAAAACAGCTTTAAATCATCGATATTTAAAAACATCAATGTATTTCGGTCAATGTATTATTAATATCCATGTTTTAAATTTCGATTAACGGCAACTGTAAAATTAAATTTCATTTCGCTCGAATTTAATGTTAGAGTTAACTAAAACAGCTTTAAATCATGGATGTTTAATAATACGTGAATGTCTTATTAATACGGAGCGGATTTGTATGATTTTGCATATTTTTGTCCGTTGATTCAGGGCATAGCTAAGTGAAGTTTCTCGACGTTTGGTTAGAATATGATGCTATATGGATTAATATGTTAGTGCATATTTGGCTGATTTTTCTTGTTTGTGCATATTCGTGTAATTATAGGCGCATATTTTGCATATTTCGTTAAAAAAGAGACTAATCCATAAACCGTTTCATCTTTTCAAAGAACCTTACGAAATTGTGAGCGTTCATTGATTCGAAAGAGCCAATCACAATTTGCGTTTTTGTGTTTCTGTAGATGATAAAATACTTATGCAAATGTGGGATATTTCTTGAGAACATACTTTTTAAAGTATGTTTATACCCAGTCAGAAGAAATTCAACCAGTCATACAATATACAAGACTTGTACTTCACTTAGGTGAATATTTACTTCGATTATTTCTCTCGCGAAGTAGGGTAGATTATATTACGATTGCACAAAAAATATATCTTTTCATTCCAAGTAAATATTCATTTCATTCCAAGAATTTTATCAAGACACGTTTGCAGGGGAAATGAAATATTGTTAATTTTAAATTAATATTAAAGGACATATTTCGTATTTTTTAGGACACAAATGCATATTTTTAGAAGAATATTTCAAGATTTTTTAGGGCATAAAAATCCGCTCCCTACTTATTAATAGAGACCGGATTTTTATGTAAATACATATTTTTTGTCTTTCTACTTACCGTTCTCAAAATTGTAATTTTGGCGAATCATAGCCCTCCTAACACAATATCGAATTTTTTCGTTACATATTTTTACATATTTAGCACTATAATACATATTTTACATATTTCGCTGTTTTCACAATATATTTACTTGTTTTATCAATTTTCTTCTATTTAATTCCATATTTTTTGTGAAATTATCTATTTCTTTTAAATCAGCATTTTCCCTACATTATTGGGGAAGTCTGCTCGTCCAAAATATCATTGACACCGCGTATTGTGATCTGTGTTTTTGCCACCTTAATTTCGGAGAAATATGTACGATCACTGACGTTTAACACATCAATGAAGATGCTACAGTACATGTTTGCTGGTCGTCCGTGGCGTAGCCTGAGTTTTGGCTTAGGGTATGTAACTCGAGAAATGAGAAAATAATTTAGAACTTTAATTATAATTTAAATATTTCTCATTCACCAATACCATTTCTGTCACTTTGATCAATTAGAGCACACAAATAATTTGTATATTTAAAATAAAAACTGATCCAGTAAAAGTAATAATGGCTCACGTACTTAATGTAGTTTACTGGTTGAAAGTTAGAAAATTTGACTTATGTTCACGACCTAGCAAAATATAAATGTGTGTCCTCATACTTTAATAAAAAGAGCACTATCAAACCCAATGATTTTGAAAATTGTCCAATTCATATCATTTCGAACGCAATAGAATTGGCATAATTTACACAATGGAAAACAATGATCTATAATAAAAATATAATAGGAAAGAGAAAATCAATCAATTTACAGCCACATTACTGAATTACATTAATGAAAAGCAGTTGACAGTTGTCCTTTTTGCTGCTTACATCAAGAGTTTCATCCAGTATGGCGGAGACAAACGAGGCTTTAGAAATTTTATTTTTAATTTCATGGGACATTACCGTGCTTACACTTGAAATTCAATGAATCTGAATTTCTGGCGAATTTGCACGAAATACTGGAATTTTCATATCATCCTTGTCAGTTTTATCATATTTCATTATTTCACTTTTATATCACATGGAATTTTCTCTGTTTGATGATCCCCTATTTTCATTATGGCTAGAAAATACAAACCCTTGTCTTCCAAAAACGCATACAACTCGAATGAAGTGTGACAGAATTTCCCTATTTTCCCTTATACCACCGTTGCATTGCTCAACATAGCTTGTGTTGGCTGTTTAAATAAAATTCTATCCTCTCATATTTTTTACAAATATTTTTAACTGTTTCTCACGTGCTATAATTTGGGCACAAAAATACGACTCGAATTATGTAGGCACTTTGGATCGCGTGGTGCTCGCCATTCCAGGGCACAGATGTGTATTGCACAGTCACATACCCTTGTGCATTCAACCAGCACAATCCCTAACCTAAATTAGCTACAAATATATAGTTGCTAAATGCATTAAAATAAGGTAATAAAACTTAAATAAAGGGACAATGTTCATTAATTAACCTTGTTCTCTTACAAACACGGAAGAGAACAATGAATTTTCCTAAAGTTTCGCTTTTTCGTAGGCACCACGGTAGGCACCTTGGATGTAACGGGTCATGGTGCATCTGATTCACAGCGCAGGCTACGCGTCATTTCAGAATGATTCGTTCATCCTTGTGAAGAATCGAGTTCTCAATGGCGCAATGTTTGAAATATAATGAAATATTTTGAAATAGAAAAAGAAAATAACAAATTGACAATTTACAATAATTTTAAAATAAAATAGCTGATATTGTCAGGGTATGTAACACATCACCCACATCCATGGACGCTACGCCCCTGCTGGTCGTAGATCTCCCCAGTTTGTGAGATGGCTTCTATTGCGATTAGACCGGCTGCTTAACTACGGTCCTGGATTACAATCGATCAAGTTTTATTACTGACGAGAAAGTTGTATGATGTGAAGTGAGGAGTTTTTATAAATCTAATTTCGTATTATGTAAATGTATTTTATTATTAGTGTATTTTAATATTACACATTGTATCCGATTTTACTTATTTATTACATAATATTACTATTTTCATTACATATTTATGTACATATTTTGACGTTTAATACTACATATCTTTCCGCTCCCTAGTTATTAATATGGATGTGTTTTGTTTGTGGATGGCAGCGCGGGCTGCGCGGGCGGAGGAGCTGCGCCCGCGAAGAAGAGCGCAGCGCCGGCGACCGCAAGGAGCGCGCGTATCGCCGCGGCAGCGTCCGCCGCTTATCGCCTTCCTTCGGCGAAGCGACGCCTCTTCCGCCGCCGCAGCCACATCCGCCCCCCCCCCCTCCTTCAGCCGGCCGCCTTCCGCCGCCTTCGCCGCACGCGCCTGGCCGGCCAACGGAGTCTCCTTCTACACTAAGATTTCTCTGACTTTGCTCCTCTAGGGCACTCAAATCCCATCTTCGCGATGGAATATGTCACGGTATTTCGCATCTTTCTCGGTCGTCCCGCTACATTTCGCGTGATCGCGACCGTATCAAGCAGTGCTTGCGATCATAGGACTTCTACCAGCAGAAAGACGCGAAATGCCGAGACATATTCCATCGCGAAGATGGGATTTGAGTGGCCTTGAGGCGCAAAATTAGAGAAATCACAGTATACAGTTCGATTTAAACACAGACTCCTTTAACTCCTTAAATAAGCCGTTACGGTGTTATCAGAGAGTAGGGAGTTTTTGCCACCTGGAATGTTAAGCATTAACGTTCTGCACATGCGCAGATGCACTAAAGTGATGTGAAAGAAATGAGCAGAAGAAATATTGAGAAAGCACGAGCAGAAGATCGATAGTGCTTTACGTTGGAGGTGGCAAAAACTCCCTAGTTTTTGCACGCCATAACGGACAGCACTATCGATCTTCTACGCACTCGCAGACGCACGAAAGTGACGCGAAACCTGAACTACGCGCATGCGCAGAAATCGATAGTACCGTCCGCTGTAGCGTGCAAAAACTCACTACTTACAGGGAAAAATTACAGGGGTTTTGAAACATTTTTCGTCCTCGGCTCCATTGACCTAAACGTCCAGCGGGTTACCTGGCAACAAGTTTGTGTCGGCAGTGGTGTAGCGGTTAGCGTATCGGACTGTTATACCCAAGTTAGCGGGTTCAAACCTGATCGAAACCATGGATTTTTAAGGGCGAAAAAATCCTTCGTACACCTTCCTTCGGAGGGGAAGTAAAGCCGGCTGTCCCATGTTAGTAGATTTACTGCATGTAAAAGATCCTCATGCCTAAAAGAAACCTCTGAGCTCAATTCAAATCGCATGTTCCGTCGCCCGAGATAATACCTTCCTTCTCCGCTAGTTGGTGAAAGTGGCGTAGCGAAATTTGCGTGGTCAGACGGAAGAGCAGGCCTATTGGCCTGAGTCTCGCCACGTAAAATAAGGCAATAAGGCATTCATTCAAGTTTCAAATAAAAGGGTTAATACAGGACTACTAAAGATACAATACAAATGTGTAAATGACATGTTACAAATAAAGTAGAGTAAGATAGTGCAAAATTCTAACGTAGACGTGTTTTAAAGTTAATACATGTCACAAGGATTAAAGTAAATGAAATCTAAAGATCATTTTAATAAATCTCCGCGACGCCCCTGAGAGCCGCGACGCACAGCTTGAAAATCCCTGGGCAATCAAAAAGGGAGTTTGAACGTTAGAACAGTGAGGTCACAATGGTGACGTTTCAGCTTCCTGTTGCATGACACCGTAGCAGCTGATTTAAGTCATTACGCTGTACTCTGTATAAGTCGAAGAACAGCATTCGACACTTGAGTGCCTCTCCACCAAAGATCTTGCTGACCTTGCCGACTCTTGCTGACAAACATCTTGCTGACTCAGTCATTGCTCTCGACCGCAAAGGTGTCTCAGGGAGTCAACGTCTGTCACTGCAGGACCTGTGACCAGGAGGTCTCTGAGTCCCGCCGGAACGGCAGGTTCTTCACCACCAGCTAGACAGCTATGTCGAGTTCAGTCGCTGTCTGGAGGAGAATTCTAGCGGCCGGCTGCTCTGATCGGTTGTTTTCCGTGGTTTCTCCCATCAACATCAGGTGAATGCCGGAGCAGTACCCTAACAAATGGGCCACGTACCGCGCGCGATCTTTCCTTCCTCTTCCTTGCCCTATCCTCTCCTGATACACACATACTTACACTAACATGCATTACACTACCACACATGTCGGGAGACCGGTCGGGAGCTTACAGCTTGTCCCGGCTGGGGCGGTGCCCCGCTGGTGGGAGATACCTGGTTGAGGGGAAAATCCCGCTGGCCGACGGTAGGTCGGCGCGAGATCTCGCCATCCAGCGGGGAAAAGATCATCGCCACCTCCCGAAAAAAACACGCACTACACTTACGAGACTAATGACCTTAGCACTTGACACTCACTGAAGTTCGCCAAGTATCAGCTTATCAACGACAGAAAGAACCGGGCGAACATAATTCGCACTTTCCGGGAAAATTTAATTCCCGATAATGATAACAGTGATTAATGAGTAATGACACGCAACCCCTTACTTCGTTGTTCTTTACGTTCTCACACAGCAAGAGCTTCTCGTGTCTACATTAAGACGAAAACGGACATTTATATTTCAGTTTACAACCATGATACAGTCCTTGCCATATGTCGACATGTAAAGATTTTATATAGGTATATGGGAGATAACATTCAAAATGAATGAAAATGAAACAAATTCTTAACTCCTCGCCGTATCTGTAAGCACGATATCTTGTGTCGCAAATTTCTATTAAAATAAGTTATCTTAATAGAGGAATTAATTACACACTATTTAGGAAAAATGTAATTAAACTTAATAAAATAGTCTTGTAAAATCCCTAAAGCACTTAACTTATGCAGCATTCTCAACAAGTTTCTGCGAAAGTTGGTAAGTATTACTTTTAGTTTCTATCGCTTACGATCTTCCTTGCGCTGGTGAGCATTTCATTTCCAACGAAAGAACTCCAAAACTACTTTCACATTGCTCTTCGGGGATCTATTCACGCAGAAGGAGCTTTTCCTGGAAATAGAATTCGTGTTTTAAAGTTAATACATAGGTCTCCGAGCGTAAATCAACAAACTTCCTCAAACAAATGCGGTAATTCCCTGGGCGCTTCGGAACGCGCAGGTGCGAAAACAGTACGCGAACTCCCAGCGCCCGCGGCGGAATTGGAAGCTGTGCGAGTCAATAAAACATCGGCAGCGGCGAAGGTGGAGGCAAAGGCGGGGGCAAAGGCGAGGGCGGGGCAAAAGAGGGGGCGGGGCAAAGGTGGGGGCGGGGGCAAAGTTGTGGGCGGGGGAAAGGCGGGGGCGGGGCAAAGGCGGGGGCGGGGCAAAGGCGGGGGCGGGGCAAAGGCAGGGACGGGGGCTAAGGCGAGGGCGGTGGCGGTGGCGAGGGCGGGGAAGGGCGGGGAAAGGGCGGGGGAAGGGCGGGGGCAAGGGCGGGGGCGAGGCCGAGGGCGGAGGCGAGGACGGAGGTGAGGGCGGAGGCGAGGGCGGGAGCGGCGAGGAGGGCGCGGGCGAAGGCGGAGCTGCTCTGTAAAACGCTCGGGGCCCCGGGGAATCCGCGCGCCCGAGTCCGCGAATGAGGAGGACATGAGAGACACAAAAATTGAATTGGAAATCGCATTTCATCCGAAACGGAAAAGCGGTCAATTTACGTGCAAATTGTATGTAAATGGAAAGGGCAAAGATCGAATTTCATTGTGCTTGTATTATTTGATTTATGCATTTGATACGATTAAATTAATTTATTGTACAAATAGATGACGTAAAACTATTATTTGGTCGAGGGATAGATTGTAAGTTTCAGTACTACTACTTTTCAATTACGCTACTTATCTCTAAGGGCAAGTTCAAATAAAACAGTTATATTTCTCAGAACGATGTAAATATACGACGTAATATATAAGTTCCACGTGCGAAAAACTATGTAATTTCTTAAGAAGATAAAAAAATTATGGTTTTGAAATATAACGAAACAATTCATGCTCGAATGCGATAATAGGCAAAGTGTAAGAGTGATCAGTCAGAGAAATTTATTATTAAGAAATTTATTTATTATTTATTATTAGGAAATACATTTTAAGTAAACTAATTTCGCGTAATCGCAAACCTCGAGACGAGATCCCCCACAGCAGAAACGTTTCCACAAAACCGAAATGGACAACCGTGAACGAACGCTTTACCTCGCTTTGCTGAGACAAAGCTCTGCATCGTACGTGAACGCCTTTTAGCAGCGAATAGATGTGCGAGCAAGAACCAGACTCACAGCAACTCTAGCGTGACATTGGCTTTGTAGGGCGGAGGACGAGAGACAAAACCACTCTCCCTTTGGGACCGGCGAGCGTAACACGCCAAACACTATATCCATGAGATAATGATGTTCACACGGGTGAGAAAAACACAGCGGTTGTGACAGTGATGTGCTAAACTAGGCAAAATAGGCAACCGAGCACCTCTCTACCTGCATACCTTTAGGAATTGCCAGAAATGTGAAGTTATCTCACAAATGTGTCTATCACAGGTTTCGACATCGGTATGTGTTACTAGTACTTCAATGAGTAACACAATGCGCCTTGCCATTCGAAACCCTTACTCGACACGACTATAACTCCATGAAAGCGTGTGTTTTTGAATGTTTTTTGCACAAAAGAATTTGAACCATTAGAGCGATTGCCTGGCCAAAAGCTTTTGAGCGAGCAGGAACAAATAGCGGTGTTTGAGTGTTACCCCAAAACGTACTTCTTTTAATATAAAAGTTTTGTTAAATGCTGCATATGCTTCTGGAGACGCGATGCTTTGTATTCTCACTATCAGATTTGGAGTGACTTTGACGTTCGATCAGCTGGGACGCAGTTATCCAATCGAGAGCTTCAAAACCAAAAAGTAAGTCGTAAATGAACTCCCGAGTGAATAACTGAGTCAAGCTGATCAAACGTCTGAAGCCACTGTTTAATTCGAGAGTTGCTGGAAAACGGGGAGGAGGAGTCAAGAGGGGCGGGGAGGGGAGGGAAGAAGGACGTGTTGCCAACGGTAATAAAAACGTGGGTAAATCCAAGAAATCAGTTGATTCAGTGACCTATCTTCCTCAACAGTCGAAGTTTTCGGAAGTCTTGTGAGTCAACTTCGCCAGAAGTACACTAAGTGATCAAAAGTATTCAAAAACAGAGATGGTGTTATGTTTTTCATGGAAGGGGCTTGTACTCCTTGTTGTTTTGCGTGACACTATCCCGGCGTTGATGTTTTCTTCTGATGACATCTTCTTGCTTCCCATTGTTGAAGAGCAATTTGGGGATGGCGGTTGCAACTTTCAACACGATCGCACCTGTTCATACTGCATGGCCTGTGGCGGAGTGGTTACACGACAATAACATTCCTCTAATAGACTGGCATGCACAGAGTTCTAACTTGAACCCTATCGAACACCTTTGGGATGTTTTGGAACGCCGACTTTGTGCCAGGCCTCACCGACCTCCACCGATACCTCTCCTCAGTGCCGCACTCCGTGAAGAATGGGCTGCCTTTCCCCAAGAAACCTTCCAGCACCTGATTGAAACTATGCCTGCGAGAGTGGAAGCTGTCGTCGAGGCTGAGGGTGGGCCAACACCCTATTGAATTCCAATATGACCGATGGAGGGCGCCACGAAGTAGTAAGTCATTTTCAGACACGCGTCCGGAAACTTTTGATCACTTAGTGTATCTTTCGCGCACAGAGCGACCACGCGACGGTCCATCGCGTGGGGCGGGGCAGGGCGGGGCGCGGCGGGACGCAGCGGAGCGCGGCGGGGCGTGGTGAGGTGTGGCGGGCGCCGCGGGGCAGGGCGGGGCGGGGAGGGCGGGGCGCGGCGGGGAGGGGAGGGCGAGGCGCGGCGGGGCAGGGCGGGGTGCGGCAGGGCGTGGTGGGGCGTGGCGGGCGTGGCGGGCGCGGCGAGGCGGGGCGGGCGGCGTGGGGCGGGCTGGGTTAGGCCGGGCGGAGTAGGGTGGGGCGGGGCGGAGTAGGGTGGGGCGGGGCGGAGCAGGGTGGGGCGGGGCGGAGTAGGGTTGGCCGGGGCGGGGCGGGCGCCGTGGGGCGGGGCGGAGCAGGGTGAGGCTGGGCGCGGCGGGACGGGCTGGGCGGGGCGGTGAAGGGCGTGGGTGGCGGAGCGAGGCGGGGGAGCGCGTGTGCGGCTGCGGTGGAGCCCGAGAGGTGGCGGAGCGGCGCGGTGGCGGCTCCGTGACCGGCATGCGCGGCGGCGCAGCCCAATCCTTTCAACAAGTTCGTGGCTCCTGTTTGTTTGTTTGCCGGGCCGGGCCGGGCCCCTGGCGCCGCTCGAGAACTCGCGAAACACGCGTCCCGCCGGATAAACCGACCGCAGTGACCGCGCGCTCGGGCGTCGCGTCGCGTCGCTTGCGGCCGCAGGAGGCGGGGCGGCGGCGGGCGCCGGGGGCGGGGGCAGTGGCGGGGGCGGCGGCGGGCAGCGGGCGGCGGGCGGCGGCGGGCAGCGGGCGGCGGGCGGCGGCGGGCGGTGGGCGGCGGGCAGCGGGCGGCGGGCGGCGGGCGGCGGGCGACGGCGGGCGACGGCGGGCGACGGCGGGCGACGGCGGGCGACGGCGGGCGACGGCGGGCGACGGCGGGCGACGGCGGGCGACGGCGGGCGACGGCGGGCGACGGCGGGCGACGGCGGGCGACGGCGGGCGACGGCGGGCGACGGCGGGCGACGGCGGGCGACGGCGGGCGACGGCGGGCGACGGCGGGCGACGGCGGGCGACGGCGGGCGACGGCGGGCGACGGCGGGCGACGGCGGGCGACGGCGGGCGACGGCGGGCGACGGCGGGCGACGGCGGGCGACGGCGGGCGACGGCGGGCGACGGCGGGCGGCGGCGCGAGCTGCGAGAATGCGGGCGGGCTTTAGGATGCGCCAGACGTAAAACGCCGACGGGGCGAAGGTGCACATGGGACAGTCGGGAAGAGGCGCATGTCGGAAAGGAGATGCCCCCACGAGAAAGTGGGCAAAGGCGGACACGTGACAAGAGAGAGAACGAGGGTTGAACATCACGGGCCTGCGCAGGCACAAAGCGAAAGACGGCACTACAAAGAGATTAGAATAGTGTAGAAACAGCAAAGAGGAGGACGTAGGCAAAGAGAAATCTAACACACGGGCTTAGCGAATTCTAGTAAGGTCATATCAAAAGTCACACGGGGAGGATGCAGGTTGAGTGGGGTCACAGGGGGAGATGGTACCGTAGACACAAGGAGAGTATGCCGAAGGATTAAAATTTCTGGGTATACGACAGGATGCAAGAACAACTTTCATCATAGTCTCAAGACAAAAAAGCAAAATAGCAGAATATAGCCACCGTAAAATTAAATATCAACTGTGCAAAATAACTTTACATTCCTTTCTTTCTTCGTTTCTCACGAGTCGAGCGAATTTCTTGAATAGTACAACCAAGTGAGGTCAAAGTCAGTGAAGTTATTACTTGAAAACTGAGTTACTGGTCAAACACTGTTTTTAAAACATCGATATTTTGTACCAGAAGCGTCGGTATATTAACATCGATATTTTGCTTTCCATGTTTTCTTCACATCGATATTTTGTTGCAAAAACACTGACGTTTGATATTCGTATTTTTCCTTATTCATGCAATGCTTTATTATGTTTTTTTAAAGAATGTTTAGGTTATTTTTATGGAGTTGTGAATGATATAGGTATAATATTGATTAAAAGATTAAGATGGGAAAATAACGAAGCACAATGTTGTTTAATTTTAAATTTCTTTTTTACATTCAATAACATTTTTATTACCATCGTAGACTACTACTACTAACATGCTGCTTACTAAACACTGAAACATATCCCATTTGCGTCCGGTAATTAATTAAAAACGGATAGGAAAATGGCATGTTTATTAGCCTGTATTTAAAACATCGGTGTTTTATTGTCGATGCTTTCATGGGCATCAAAATCCTTTTACCGATGTATTGAAACATCGATGTATTGAACCATCGATGTATCGATGGTTGGTGTGATGGTACAATTCGCCATCACTCCGCCCGCGCGCCCAAGCGGCAGGCCGCCCGCGCTGCAGCTTCCTGTGTTTTTCTCCAGAGCCAGTCAACGGATCTTTGTGTTTTTACGGTCGACTGAGAACTCGAATGTTAGCGGTGGGCCCTGGGAGTTAGAAATGTGGTGGTGGAAGGTCACAAAAATCACAGAGCTCTATAAACACTTTGTGGATAAATATTGTTCTTGTATAAAATGAGAAACTGAAACAATCAATATGTACAGACAATACTGATCAATTAAATTTGATGTACGAAAATAAACCTGGTACATTATTAAAAAATAATGTTTCAAAACAGGTCACACCCTAAAAGTAACACTAATTTTAAAGACAATTAAAGCAAATTAATAATCAATACCCGACTGTCTTAATTTAAAACATGACCAACCAATTTATGTAAAAATGCTGCGAGGTTATACATTGGAGTGGGGATTTTTTTAGTTTGTTCTGAAAAAAGGGAA
This sequence comes from Acheta domesticus, assembly GCA_031308135.1. Classification (NCBI taxonomy): domain Eukaryota; kingdom Metazoa; phylum Arthropoda; class Insecta; order Orthoptera; family Gryllidae; genus Acheta; species Acheta domesticus. The sequence continues at coordinate 212,106,300 of JAHLJT010009419.1, forward strand.
ACGTGAAATTTACTGTGGATTAAGGAAGCTCGTGGTAAGTTTAAATAATAATAATAATAATAATAATAATATAATAATAATAATATTAATGATAATAAGTGAAATAATAATATTAATAATAGGTGTAATAATTATGTAAGGGTAGCAAGAAGCATCGCGAACAATACTACGCAAGACACGCAGAATAATACAGACACTGAACACCTGAGGCTACTTAATATGAAATGTAGGACCAAAACATTTCAAAGAAATCGCGGAGAAACAATCCATTCCACGGACAATATTTAAAAAGAATGGACAAGGTACAGATCAATAAAGATCAATAATTGATTTGGCTTAAAAGGGGAAGAATGAAGTCAGAAAAGGAAGTACTTGTAACAGCTGCCCAAGATCAGGGTTTTGAGAACACGACATTATGATAAAGCGGTTCTCAAAATTTCCCAAGTTGATAAATGCCTTATTTGCCAGGAACAAGTAGCAACCATTGACAATATTGTCTCAGCTTGTCCAATCCTAGCAAAGGCCGAATACTTGAAAAGACAAGTCAGGGTGTGTAGTTGCCTCCACTGGCAGATCTGTACCGCCCTCGAAGTACCAAACACATGCCCCAAGTGGTACGAACACTCACCAAAGCCGGTGACGTCTGTTGGATTGTGTACGATATTGTACGACCAACAAATTCAAACTGATCACACGATAGCGGCAAACAAACCGGATATAGTCATCCGAGATTTGGAGAAAAAATCGTGTCTACTTGTCGATGTTGCTATACCTTGCGATCAAAACATCGTAACCAAGGAGGCAGAGAAACGTCTTAAATACAAGAGTTTGGAAATCGAGATCAGCCGAATGTGGGGCGTAAAAGCACAGGCCGTCCCGATAGTTATTGCAGCTCTGCGGTTTGTTTCGCAAAATTTGTGTAAGAACTTGGCTAAGCTCCCAGGTAATTCAAAAGACTGAGAAGTGCAAGAAATCACTTTATTTGAAACTGCCCACATTTTACGCAAAGTATTGTAGAGGCACCATAGACCCTAGACCTATTCCTTAGGATGCTGGTTGCAACCCGTAACAGACTTTATAATCAACCGACTCAACATCTATAGTCGTGAATTAGAGGAATAATTATAATAATAAAAATAATATAAAGAAGAAAAGTAATAACAATAATAATAATAACAATAATAATAATGAAAATTACATGGAAGAAGTATGTATTTATCTTGAAATCGATACAAAACACAAGCAGAATTTCTTATCAGTTTAATCCACACATTCTTGGAATCTAGTTTCCACAATTTATTGGACATTTTGCATATAATTACAGTAGAAAATTTACAGAAAGAAGGTGAACGTGTTTTTTAAGATGTCATCAACTACATTTAATCAAGCAACATCGCAAATGTTGAAAGGCTGACAAAGCGTTTGTGCCTTGAGTCGTAATGGACTCTAGTAAGGCCAGAACGCGTTGTTTTATCAATCTACTCGAGGTGAACACAGGGGCCGGGGCCGTGGTCAAAGCCCCTGCTTTTTTTATGTATGGCCATTCACTGGATATGATGGATAAAGATTGGCAGAAACAAAATTTATCGGAATAGTCGTGTACTCTCTCATTCTAAGTCCCATATATGTACATTCAACACTCACCGCTTCACCCACTGTTCTTCATAATCTTCAGTTTCGATTGTGGGCATCGTAACGTTGAGGTATATCAACGAATATGGACGTATCACCATGTATAGAATCTCACCTGTAAAAGAAACAGAAATTTTTGTTGTTATTTACATCCGGTAAATACGAATTTTAGATGGATGTCAATAATATGAAAACATCTATAAAATAACTCTCATAATACCAATAATTTTCTCTTCACTTCTGAAAAGTAAAGAGATGCAGTGATAAACTCACATTAAAGAGTGAAGAGTTAAAAAAATATTTACTTACATAATTTATTTATTTATTTATTTATTTATTTATGAGTGATCATGTGGAGATGCTCATTTTCTTTTCTTATTAGTTATTGCACTGAACACAACGTACTGTTAGCAATGAACAAGCTCTGAATGTGGAGAAAAGTGCATTTGGGCGTGGTTCTTAACGCACACGCAACGTGTAGCTCTGACCTTGGATGCTCAGTACACGCCGGTCACGAAAAGTACCACGCGAAAGACCGAAATTGAACATTTCCGACAAATTTGTACAACACACCAAAAAATAATCGAAATAAAATAACTACGTAGGTCTAAGAGTACTTCCTGATCTAGGGCTGTATAAGAAAGACTGTTATAGCGTGATCTAAAAAATAAAAAAATTAAATAAATAAATAAAAAAACATTGTTTAGAATTTAGAGAAAACAAACTTTTCTTACAGACATGCATCCAATTACATTTCAGCACTGAATCATTTGTGTATTTTTTGCCCTTGGGTTGAAAATTAAATTTATTTTCGTTGTTTTTATTCGCGGCGTTGAATTATCACAATGAAAGGTCTCCCTTCGGTATCACAAACCCGTAGCTCACACACTCGTGCATGTAAAAGAACCAGTCACAGGGGCTAAATATGCTATACAATACAGTAATCCCTCAACATTCGCGATGGTTAGGTTCCCGAAAAACATCGCGAATGTCAAATCCGCGAATGTTGAGTCTATCTTTTAATGAAAAAACATGGGTTACGTTCCTGGATATCAAAAATTCATTTAAAAAAGAAAGACAAATATCTGATTATTTCACGAAGCTACTCTTTAGTGAAATCATTCCTATGTGAGATGCGCAGATCCTGAGTGGATTTTATGTTTGTGTGGCGAAAACCCTTACTTCCAACTTAACGCATCTGAATGGAATTATTTTAAAATTTTGTTTTTCTATTAATGTGAACTGACATTCTAAATTTGACATTTTTGCGGAGCGTGATACTTTGAGCTCCGGTGTCTGTCAAGTTCGGTTCCCAGATGACGTTAATAAAGGAAATGAGATGTGCTTGCTTAAAAAATGCACGACTAAAGACGCACTCGCGAATGTTGAAGTCGCGAAATGGTAGCATTTCTCTAATCGCGAATGTTCCGAACTCGCGAATAACGAATCCGCGGATGTCGAGGAATGACTATACTATATATATGATTTGCTTTGAGAGGCATTTGAGATGAAAAACAAATCTATTATTAACTTGCTTTTGTTACTAGAAAGAAAAGTAATCTCGTATGAATTACCTACCACCCTGAATATTTCCAAGTCGACCTACCTGGTGCGCCAGGCAACGTTAACAACACAGCAGGAAAACCACAAATCGCTTTGTGTGGTGCACAACCACACTTCGCGGAAGCATTGATCAGCGAACTACCTGTATGAGTCACCCAGCCCAGGTGTCACTACAAAGGTGGCTTTGAAATCCACCAAACAGGAAAAAGAATTACACAACACTATGCCAACGACTCAGTCACTAATGTACGAGTAGTACTATAAATGCTAATCTCACATATCTGAGCTATCTGAGTGCCTGAAAGCAGTCCTATATGCAAAATAGTTCATTGTAACGCTGGATCAAAGCATATACACCAACATTCTTCTCTTCTATCCCAATAATCAATTCTCCCAAATTTTTTAAAGAGACCCGAAGAATGTGCAATGACGTCCCGGGCCTTCCACCTGGTAAGCATTCAAGTTCTAACGAGATCTTTTTAACACATATGACCAGAAACACACAAAGAGGCCATATGTAATGTATACACTCAGCAAATGCCGACTGTCATTGTCAGGAAGTTGCCACCACTATACTAACACCGTTGACTGCCATCGTGCCGCAGTGCTAAGAGCTTCAAGAAAGTAATTTGCAATATTATCTAAAATACACTCCATTATAACATTTAGTTTCTTTTCATGGTCGTTATTTACCTGACACGTATTGCCTGATTTTTTTTACCGAATATTAAAACGATTTAATTGGGAAAAAGATCTTTCAATTTTGGAACTTCAACATTTTATAACCAAAACATTTTTAAGTCCAATTTTTTGTACAAATTACTCGTACCTCTCTCATGGAGGTACTCAAGAAATTTCCAATAAAACAATGCCTAATTTCAAGGAAAAAATAAAACTGACTTTTCATTGCGTTTGTATTTATTCACGACCTATTGAGATCACGGTAAACAGTTCTTTTTCTTCATTTTTTAGTGACCTTAACTGAAAGGCAATGGTAAACAATCAAAATATGATCGACATGTGGCGAGGATTCAAAGATGACCCTATATCGAATGCTTTCTAGTTTGGATCCATTCTTCACACGCGCACGCACGCACACGCGCGCGCGCACGCACGCGCGCACACACACGCGCGCGCGCCCACACGCGCGCACACAAACACGCACACACACACACGCGCGCGCGCCCACACGCGCGCACACAAACACGCACACACACACACAAATAAATATAATCTTTACATTTGCCCCAATTACGCCTCTTCTTTAATATACGAATAAAAAGGCACTGACAGTTGTCCAAGTACCATTTCCATTGTACTTGCTACTTGAAACTTATTGGAAAATGTGTGTTCTTTTACGTCGAGATTTCTCTCTGCAGATCCGCCCCTGTATCTTAGGACTGAACAATTTACATCCTCAGCCCCATGCTACACATCCCTTTGTGGTTCCCAGCCCAAGAGCCAGTAGCCGTTTCTTCCCGTGCTCCGCGAGTGCACGTCATTCACTCCGAGGGGTTGGTGCGCCTGGCCCACGGTGTAAGATATGTAGGTGTGTCAACTTGTGCGTACGGTGCGCACGATCGGTTTGGGTCACGGTGTAAGATATACATCTTAATATCACATCTTAAACTGTGGTTATTACATAGTTTTACAAAATATTTCCTACCCATTTTCGTAACTGTTCGCTTCTGACTTTACCAATTTCACCGCAAAGCAACAAATCGCTGACCTGAAATAAGTAATCAGCTGGCCACAAAGCTGTCGAATGGATCACGACCTTGCCCAAATGAGACCCAAATATCGCAGCGCTTCTATGCGAGAACTGTGAGAACTAGCCTCACGTATGCTTCAGTTTTAGACTGGGAGAGAACGCACCTTTATATCTTACACCGAGGCCTGGTCCGTGCCGGGGGGGGGGGAGCGCGGCGTCTGTCGTCGAGTGGAACGCGTGCGCGGGGCCCTGAATATCCCGCGATCCAATGTTTGCTGGCCCCGCGGCTCAGGTAGCCGCTACTGACGGACGCGGCGCCGCTGTCGGCTGTCTCTGCTAACAGTGCGGCGCAGCGGCTTCCGGGCACGCGCGCTGCGTTGTGCCACGAAGCGGCAAGGCGACTGCAGCTGCCATTTGGGCCACGGCCTCATGAAGCGCTACCACGAGAAACAGCGTTGACACGGAGTAAACGGAAAGGAAGAGTCACACCCAGGCGTGTTACGGGGCGCCCATGGGGGCGCGTCTGCTTCAAAGAGCCCCTAAATCTTCGCAAGGATTCGATGTAAAATATCCTTTTGATTGAATTATAAATAAGAAATATGGTTTTCCGAAAGTATTTTTCTTTGACAAAAGAAACAATAGTAGTTTATGCAATTAGTTTATAATGTTAATATTTATTGCATGAGTACATGTTTTGAAAACGAGCGACGTTGGGAGCGAGTTTTCAAATTTGTACGAATGCAATAAAGCAACTTTATAAAGGAGTTGCATACGCTATTGTTTTGTATGACAGCGTTATAAGTTTATAAGAGAATGAAACTTAATTTTGCGAACAACATTCCTGTGATGTCTCGGGTATTTGACATCTGTGCGAGAAAACTGTGGTCGGCTGTTCTGTTTACCTCTACCTCCCCCTAATTCTCTCGTCGCGATTGGCTGAATGTGTGATGACGCAATCATTCGTGCCGTAAAATCTAATACGTCATTATTTGTGCCATCAAACGCCTGATTATGAACGATTTCTTGCCACAGGAAAGGTCGTTTATAATGCTGAAATACAAAAAAAATATTTTTACATGTTCATATTTTTCGCCGTTATTTAATTAGTTTAGCTAACATGATTTGCGATCTACTTTTCTTCTCAGTCTTCTAGTGATTTCACGTGAAGTACTTCACTCCGTTTCACGTTAAGTAGCGAACATCTTAAATAGGAGGAATTGGGCCCTCCTGAATTGAAACCTGCATTTTGAACTGTACTTCTTGTTTCGTTCCTTTTTAGCCTCCAGTATTAATCCTAAAATGGTTGACATTTGCAGATTCTAATGGAAAAAAAATCTTCTGCCAGTAGTTTTTTTCATGGGCATACAAAAATGTTTTCTCTAGACAAGTTCATGTCGATAATTTGTATCAGCCTCCTCCAAGAACTAAAAGAAGCAACTATTTATAGTTCCTTAAATCTTCGTCCAGAACATCCAGTGAATAACAAATCTAGCGAAATACTATTAATGTATTTCTGCATCGGTAGAATCTGTATCATTTTACCTAGTAAAGAGGCAAATGATACAAAACTCTCCCCACAGTCGTATGTAATAAAAAAAACAAAATGTAATACAGTTAGAAGAATTCTCTATTCCAGGGTTTTCACACTATTTTCGTCCATGGCTCCCTTGACCTAAACGAAACTCCCAGCGGCTCTCTTGGTATCAAGTTTCAAGTACACGGATTCATAAAGGGCTACTAAGAATCAACACAAATGAGTGATATACGTTACAAATAACATGAAGTATGATAGTACAAAATCATTTTGTAGTCATAAATGACACAAGGAAGAAAATAAACCAAATCTAAAGATACTTTTTATTAAATCACCTCGACGCCCCTGGGAGCCGCGACGCACGGTTTGGAAACCGCTGCCCTATTCCAATCATTACACAATGACACAAGCCGAAACATGTTTTTAATCTGAAATTAAATACGGCATTCGCGGATTCGCTATTCGCGAATTCCGAACATTAAAGAAATGCTACCAGTTTTAACATTCGCCACTTCGACATTCGCGAGTGGATCTTTTTGTCGTACATTTTCTTTGAAAGCGAGCCCATTTCATTTCCTTTATCATCATGATCATCATCATCTGGGAAACGAACTCGGCAGACCTCGGAGCACGCAGTATAACTTTCTTCAAAAATTACATAGATGAAATGTCAATTCACATTTACAGAATTCCACAATTGTAAAATAATTCAATTCAGTTGCGTCAAATTAGAGGTAAGGGTTTTGGCTAAATGAACAGAAATGCCATTCGGGATCTGTGCAACTATCATTATAATGAGCTCATTGTAGAGGAGTTTCGGGAAATCATCAATGAAGAAAACCTCCTCGACGGTAATGATGAAGTAACGGAAAAAACTGCGTCCTGGAGCAACTTGAATGTCAAAACTGTTGATGGCGTTCTAAAATCAACAAGCTCTGGTGGAACTGGCATTCGAATGTGATCCAAACATGGAAATAACTTCGAAATTTAAAAGAGAATAGAAAAGGAACTCTTTCATATTTTAATATTACAACAGCGAGAAAGGTGATGAAACAAAAAAATTACTAAATCCTATATCCAATCAATTTCAACTTCGAAATAAGTTTCAAATATTTTCTTTTTTCTTTTGTAATGTTAATTGTGAATTGTGTTTGTAGTAGCGCTTCATCAGTTGTACTGCAATTGTTTGTCAGATTTTTTTTCTTTCTTTTTTAAAGTTTTTCAATATCCAAGAACCTAACCGACCCTTCTTCATTAAAAGATAGACTTAACATTCGCGAGGTTTTTTGGGAACCTAACTCTCGCGACTATTGAGGGATTCCTGTACTTGGTTACGTGAAATTTCCAAAATTCCCGTTTCGGAGACTATGAACTGTTTGGACGCCTTGAACGCCGACGAAGCACCGCCTAATCTTTTCCGTTACCGATTAGGCGCCGGCCCGTTGCACTGCAGGGGGTGGGGGGCGGGGGGGCGGGCGAAGGGGTAACGAACGCGTCTCCGCCCGCGCGAGGCAACGATGAATAAGCGCTTCCCGAAAATTACCGCAGCGGAATATCCGATTATCGGCCTTCACGCCGCCCCGATTCCGATACATTAATCTTAAAACAAAACGCGCGCGACTCCGCAGTGCGGCGCCGGCGGGGAGAGGTCGCTGGCGGAGCGATCAGCCCCCACCCCCACCCCCTCCGCACGCCCAGAAACAGCGGAGCAGCGGCGGAGAGACCTGAACAAGAGAGACGCTCTCCCGACAGTGGTGGAAGGGCGAAAATCTATAACGTGCATCATACGACGGTCTTCACATTTTCATTGCATTACATTCCGTTACATTACAGACAAACGTTTTTAAGCAAAAAATAGTACAATTACTGTGATGCAATTCGGCAAATAAGGGTCTGTTCGTATTGAGCTCTGAATATTACGTTTGCCTCCTTGTTTAAGGTTTTTCAAAACGAAAAGGTTTCTGATAAAAGCTCTGTTTTCGGTAACTGCGCACTTTTATGAAAAATAATATCACCAAGCATTGCGAACACTATTTATTCTGAACCTCTAAAGAACATTTTTATATCAGTAATAATCTCATAAATATTTTCACAATCGTACTCGCATTGAACAATATTTATGACTTCGACCATAAGCTATGTTTCCTAATCATTTTTAAAACGTATTCACAATTTAAAATACACGAGACATGCTTTGTATAAAAATAACGTTTGATCTTTTGATCTAGATCAGGGTTGTCCAACGGTGGCACTTATTGCAGCGCGCGAAAGGTTATTAGTAGAGACCAAATTTTTATGTAACTGTATTTTTTGTCTTCCTACTTACCGTTATCAAAATTGTAATCATGGCGAATTATCGCCTTCCTAACACATTATTGAATTTTTCCATTACATATTTTTACATACAGTATTTAGCACCATATTACATATTTTACATATTTTGCTGTTTTCACAATATATTTTCTTATTTTATCAATTTTCTGCAATATAATTCCATATTTGTTCGTGAGATGTTTTTTCAATCAGCATTTTTACTACATTATTAGGAAAATGTGGAAATGCCAAAGTATCATTGACACCGCGTTTTGTGATCCTTAATCTGCTATTTGTGAGAAAATTTGCGATCGCCGACGTGTAACAATTCGATGACGATGCTAGAGTGAATGTTTCCTGGTCGTAGATCTCGCCAGTCTGTGCGATGGCTTCTATTGCGATTAGTCCGGCTGCTAAACTACGGTCCTAGATTACAATAGATGAGGCTTTTAGTACTAATGAGAAAGTCGTATGATGTAAAGTGAGCAGTTTTTCTAAATACAATTTCTTGCTATGTAAATTGCTTTTAATTAGAGAATTTTAATATTACATATTATATACGATTTTATATATTTATTACATATTCTTACTGTTTTCATTACATATTTATGTACATATTTTGACGTTTAATGCTTCATATTTTTCCGGTCTCTAGTTGTTAGTCCACAGTCCCTCGCATCTGCGTGCAGCGAGAGCATTGTGCGCCTATGTCACGCGCCCTGTGGCGGTGAACGGCTCCTTAATGTGAACACTGGTTACGTTTATATTTAAGAACTTCTCCCAGTAAATTCAGAAACTCATCAAGTGTTTTACTGCGTTATAGGCACGGTTCGGCCTGATATTACTCCCTCCTCCGTTTGAAAGCAGCGGCGCAAACTGCCCTCATCAACAATAAGAAGCCAGGCGTGGATAGCCCGAGTAATGAAAATATGGCTTCCAACCGTATTAAAGGTTTTAATTGTTGGCCTTGAGGCTTTGCAAGTTAGACACCCCTGAATTAGATGAATCCTCACTTTCTAAAACACATTCTACAATATTAAATACACATTTTTTACATTAATTTTTGTGAAAATCTTTAATTTTAAAGATCACGGTCCATGAGGCCATGTAGGTTAAGAAGACCTTCGTCTGTTAAGAATGGGGATGGCAAAAAACATCAATGTTTTTAGAATATTGATGTTTTCCTCCACAAACATGGATATATTAACATCGATATTTTGCTTTCGATGTTTTCTTAACATCGTTATTTTGTTGCAAAAATACCGATGTTTGAGTTTTTTATTCATGCAGTGCTTTATTATGTTTTTATAGATTTTTTGTTAATTTTATTGTGTTTTGTGTGGTATATGTAAAATATTGATTAAAAGATTAAGATGGTAAAATAGCGAAACACGATGGGTCTTTAATTTAATAATCTTCTTTATTTTTAATAATAATTTTATGAGCATAGTAGGCTACTATGCTAACCATACAGTAAAATATATCCCATTCGCGTACGGTAATTACAAATGGATAAGAAAATAGCATGTTTATTAGTCTATATTTAAACCATCGATGTTTTAAACATCGACGTTTTCTGTCGATTTTCCATTGACATCGAAAACCCTTCAGCGATGTATGGAAATATCGATGTTTTGGTAAAATTAGGGAGTTTTTGCCACCTCGAACGTTAAGTATTATCGATCTTCTGTGCATGCGCAGATGCACCAAAGTGATACGAAACTTGCACTGCGCATGAGCATCGATAGTACTTCACGTTCGAGGTTGCAAAAACTCCCTAGTTTCCATCACTAGTTAAGAAGCTGTCGCCGCGGAGCGCTCTCGTCACTTTCGTGCAACGGCGAGCGCGTGCGCGTGAGATCCGCGTGCGCAAAAAAGCGGGTCAGCGCACGGCGCGCAGCGCGGCCGGCGGCGGCGGCGGCGGCGGCTTTGTCGCGGAGCATAACGGCGGCGGTAACGGCGCGCGGCGGCGAGAACGAAGCCTCCGGGCGGCCCTGCCAGCGCGCGCGCCAGGGCTAGCGTTGCCTCCTCGCCGGGTTCGTGTCCCGACGACGGCGGGACAACACGAGCTGAATGCGTAGGTTACAGGCCAAGCACCGTCTGGAGGAGAATTCCAGTGGCCGCCTGCTCTGTTTTCGGCTCAGTACATTTCTGTGCTTTTTTTCCTCGGCTACCAGGTGAATGTCGGGGAAGTACCGGGAGAGAAGACCCAGTGCATCTTCCTGACGTCACTGCAGTCCCTCTGACCGGGAGGTCCTAGGTTCGAGTCCCGAAGGCGACATGATTTTCCACACTAGCTACTCAGCTAGGTCGAGTTCAGTCGCTGTCTGGAGGAGAATTCTAGCGGCCGCCTGCTCTGATCGGTAGTTTTCCGTGGTTTCTCCCAGCAACAGCAGGCGAAAGCCGAAGCATTACCCGAACAAACTGGCGCGATCTGTCCTTCCTCTTCTTGTCGTATCCTCACACTTACACACACGCACTAACGTACACTACAGTACCACACACTACCACACTGGGAGACCGGTCGGAAGCTAGAGTTTGTCCCGGCTGGAGCGGTGCCCCGCTGGTGGGAGATACCTGGTTGAGGAGAAAACCCCGCTAGTCGACGGTAGGTCGGCGCCGGATCTCGCCATCCAGCGGAGAATGGATCATCGCCACCTCCTGAGAAAAACACTCACTACACAACCTAAGTAGTTGACGCGCCCGGAAACGCGAATCAGGGAATCAATCAAGCAATCGCCAATCTCCGCATTTCCCGACTCGCCTCACTCTGGACCGGCCACCACCCCACCCCAAGCTCCACATCGCCGGTCGATTGTCACTCCCCGTGTCCCACACTCAGATCCCTGCTTCACGTCCACCCGCGCTTCCCCTTTCTCCATATTGCGCTTCACCTTCCTTCCAGCGACGTCCCACCCCGCGCAGCCACAGCACGCTCCGCCCACCCGCGCTTCCCCTTTCTCCACATGGCGCTTCACCTTCCTTCCAGGGACGTCCCACCCCGCGCAGCCACAGCTCGCTCCGACCACCCGCGCTTCCCCTTTCTCCACATTGCGCTTCACCTTCCTTCCAGGGACGTCCCACCCCGCGCAGCCACAGCTCGCTCCGTCCACCCGCGCTTCCCCTCTCGCGTCACTGCGCTTCACCATCCTTCCAGAGACGTCCCACCCCGCGCAACCACAGCTCGCTGCGTTCACCCGCACTTCACCTTTCGCCTCATTGCGCTTCACCATCCTTCCAGGGACGTCCCACCCCGCGCAGCCACAGCACGCTCCGTTCACCCGCACTTCACCTTTCGCCTCATTGCGCTTCACCTCCCTTCCAGGGACGTCCCACCCCGCGCAGCCACAGCACGCTCCGTCCACCCGCGGTTCCCCTTTCGCCTCACTGCGCTTTACCTTCCTTCCAGGGACGTCCCACCCCGCGCAGCCACAGCACGCTCCGTCCACCCGCGGTTCCCCTTTCGCCTCACTGCTCTTCACCTTCCTTCCAGGGACGTCCCACCCCGCGCAGCCACAGCACGCTCCGTCCACCCGCGGTTCCCCTTTCGCCTCACTGCTCTTCACCTTCCTTCCAGGGACGTCCCACCCCGCGCAGCCACAGCACGCTCCGTTCACCCGCACTTCACCTTTCGCCTCATTGCGCTTCACCTCCCTTCCAGGGACGTCCCACCCCGCGCGGCCACAGCACGCTCCGTCCACCCGCGGTTCCCCTTTCGCCTCACTGCGCTTTACCTTCCTTCCAGGGACGTCCCACCCCGCGCAGCCACAGCACGCTCCGTTCACCCGCGGTTCCCCTTTAGCCTCACTGCGCTTTACCTTCCTTCCAGGGACGTCCCACCCCGCGCAGCCACAGCACGCTCCGTCCACCCGCGGTTCCCCTTTCGCCTCACTGCGCTTTACCTTCCTTCCAGGGACGTCCCACCCCGCGCAGCCACAGCACGCTCCGTCCACCCGCGGTTCCCCTTTCGCCTCACTGCTCTTCACCTTCCTTCCAGGGACGTCCCACCCCGCGCAGCCACAGCACGCTCCGTTCACCCGCACTTCACCTTTCGCCTCATTGCGCTTCACCTCCCTTCCAGGGACGTCCCACCCCGCGCGGCCACAGCACGCTCCGTCCACCCGCGGTTCCCCTTTCGCCTCACTGCGCTTTACCTTCCTTCCAGGGACGTCCCACCCCGCGCAGCCACAGCACGCTCCGTTCACCCGCGGTTCCCCTTTAGCCTCATTGCGCTTCACCTTCCTTCCAGAGACGTCCCACCCCGCGCAGCCACAGCTCGCTGCGTTTCGGCTCGCCCCGAAGGAAGTTGGCGACGCTTTTAATCCAGGCTGATTAGCAAGAGGAGGTCGCCGATTCAATTTGCGGCAGCCGCCGCCGCCGGCGCTAATTTCCCGGCCGCTCCCCCGCCCCTCCCCCTCCCCCATCACTCCTCAGCTCTGACCTGCTGCCACCGCGTCCCGTACCTGCGCCATTCCACCGTTCCATCTCGGTTGGAATTACTCCCTACCCTGCTTCCTTATAAACTACTTCACTTTCCTTCAATTGATTTTTTTCCCTGTCAATTTCTCTTCTTTTCTTTGTCCAGCACACCCTTTTCGTTTCATAATATCATAATGCCACGCTGAGCGTCACATTCCTTTATACCAGGGCTGTCCAACTAAGGAAGGTTTAAGGGCCACATATCAAATTCTGATTAAGCCGCGGGCCGCACCGTCATTTAAAAATGATTTTTACCCTAACTACTGAGATAATACTGAAACACACACACACACGCGCGCGCACGCACACGCGCGCACGCACGCACACACACAGATTATATATATATATATATATATATATATATATATATATATATATATATATATATATAATCTGTGTATATATATATACTTATATATATAAGCCGAATATGAATATATATTATATATATATATATTCACTCACAAGAGTTCCCAATAACTCTTCTCATTTAAACTTTCCGGTGTTTACTCTTTTTAGTTATTTTTCTTCAGAAACATTCTAAACTTCTATACCCCACTTACGCCATTTCTCTCGCCTTAAATCATGTGCCCCTTGCCCGTTCTTCGTCCCTATCCCCTTCTTTCTATTGTGGCCAGTTTCTCGGAGTTTCTAGTGCACTATTTCTGGGTCTATGTGCCCTCATCACCCACCACTTGGCATGTTACAAAATTTTCTGTTCAACAATATGTACATGACTCGTGCTAAGGAACATGATGAAAATGAAAACGAAAATGTCGAATGGGAGAAAAATATCGGTAAGTTGATAACTGGCCAGAATTAAAATGCTTAAGCGACATTTTCATACTGCTCCAATCAGCGGTATGAAATATAATTTTTAATTGATCATGATCAACATGCGTCCGGGGTTAGACACATTATTGCTGGGACAGGACGCTTCGAAAGGAGCATACTGCGGGTATGCAGTAGAAGCAAGAACATGTTGCGTCTGTTCATGTCAAACACAGCCCATGCCCGCATTGTGGGTAGCCAGCATTATTTGTACATGAACAAAAAAGCTTTCGAAATTCGGCGCTGCGCGTAAGAGGATGATGCTTTTTGCCACCAATGACTGCTTTCTAGTGCATGGAAAGAGAGGTAGATCCCCTTTCTGTTCGCTGTATCAAACGGTACTTTGCGGGCGCTGTAGGATGCAGTACATGATAAAGGAAGAGCATACGCTGCAAATCTGTTCAGAGAAACCTTATGACTAAGACATGCGGGTTCTAGACTGGCTAGCCCGTTCCTGTGATTTGCCTACCAAAGAGTAAGTTTCAAGATTAACTGGGAAGGTGAAATACAGTATGTAGCATCCAGTGACAAACCTTGAAGAACTGACCCAATATATATTTCAGGCATGGAGGGAATTTCTTCGAGATGACATTTGACGACTGTTTGACGCAATGACAGCACGAATAAGAATGTACCAATGTTCGTAATGGTCGCACTTTGTTCTAAAAGAAGCCATTGTCTTGGATGGTTTAGTTCTTAGAGGTCAAACTCTATTTTAAGTGATCTTCAGATTTCGATATCAAAATAATTGCACGACAGAAATATAATTGAAGGTGTACAGTAGCAACCTCCAAATTTATTAGTGCCCATTTAAATTTGCAAAAATAATCCGCAATTCAAGTACTCGAGCAGATAGTTTTTCTTTCCTCCTGTAAAGAACGGAAATTGTGAGTTTCGACTTTTGAAGTACAGTGAATCGTTTAGTATAAACTATCTGATTATCATCTGCATTTAATTTGTCTTATCAACAGTAATTATTTCCCAATAAAACCCTTCCATTGCCGCTAGTACCCTACCGTTGCATTGTCTCCCATTGGTAGGTGTCATCTTTACACAATGGTAGAAGAATTCTCTACTTCATTTCAAGATAAATTAGTGCAAATTAATGAAAATTCCCATTTGAGAGGTTTGAAAAGCCCTTTACTTCAAGATACAGCTCAGATATTTAATTTCAAATCAATATAAAATTATAGTTCTAAAATGACAAGATAATGACAACGTAAATATATACAAGTAGTACATAATGATTTGGAACAAAATATTGAACAGTTTTATTTTATGCCCATGATTTTTACTTTAGATGACATTTAAAAGACAATTCCGCTATGCACTAGGACGTACATTGCCTTTTTGAAAGTCTACACGTTTCGGTGATTCTGTATGGCAGCGAGGTCAGTTTTGTGCCCTAACAATGTTTATCAGAGTGCCCCGAGCAGGTGAAGGCGTTGGCAGTGAGGTGAAGCAACCAGATGGGACTTGGCGAACTTGTTCCAGTTAACGATGGCGCCGAGGGCAACTTGGTGCGCTGGTCGGTAAATACTTGAGTGTCTCTAGCAGAGGTTGTAGCCGCCGAAGCACGCAGCTGACCTATTCACCTTCGAGAGCCAATGGTCGATAAATTACCTCTCGGCCTCCTAACGATGCCCTCAGCTGCCCAACTCACGGCACTTGCTGTGATTCATTTTCCATTTTACCGGCCCACAGTTTATTCCTCATTTTGAGATATCACTCTTTCACGACCCAGGTCATAATGGTGGACCGTTCTGGAATCGGGATATTAAAGGTACATCAAAAAGTTCGAAATCTCAAACGTTTCTGATTTAGGCGTGGTCAAAGGATCATAAAGTTTTACATTCGCAGGCCGTCTAGAAATCAAATTTTGACATCGAACTCGACACCCACAAAGAACTCGCCAGAGTGCTAGATCCCATTTTTGTCAGAAAATAGCTTGTCACAAATTTGCCACAACCACCTTGTTTCAAATACAATTTTGCAAACACGAAAAATAAAGAATTGGATTTGTCCATTCATTATATTTTTAACTTGCAAAAATCGGAAATCGTTCCTGAAATCCTGCAACGTATATTTGCACTCGTCCAGCAGCAACACTACAACGTATATTTGTTTCATCGTAAAAAACATCCAATAAAAACAACTAGATATAGATATAAAGAACTATAGGAACTTGGACGTAGTACCATGTGAAGCATTCAGATGTTTTCAGAAGGACGACTAACGCCGTGCAATACCCAACCACGCAAGACCATTGACCGCACAGTGTACATGTATTGTCCGCCCAACAAGCCCTCAAAAGCTCGTACTACGCCTAGCGTACATTCAACGCCTAGCCAGCAGTTGCTTACCGACAAGCTATTGCCATCCCAATACTCTGTGCTGCAATCCAGATGTCAACTACCTCTAATTTCACGATGGCCTAACACCGGATGTAGCAAGTCGAAAAAGCCCAGTAACCGCGCCCACTGCACTCCTACCGAAGCCTTACTCCAACACCGCTCATTTTGCTGCCAATCCTCTTCCATTTGGACTAGCCGACACCCCAGGCGTCAGCAGCCTTTGCGTGTAAGGTCAACCTTCCGCCAGTCCGTGCCGGCCCGCTCTTCTGCCCGCCTGCTCTCGACGCGACAGCCAGAGGCAGGGCAGAGCGCACTCCATTTCCTGGCGGCGGCCCGGATGGCGGCACGGCCAGGGGCGGGGCGGGGCGGGGCGGGCAGGGGTCCGGTCACCCGCGATGAACGACCCTGGGAGACCTTGAGGGGCTACAACAGTACATACTTTCTCGCGTTATTTGTAACGTTTTCAATTTTTCAAAAATTCACGGAGTTCAACAAACATTACACCTCCGCCAATTTTTAAAGCAATGGAAAAAATACAAAAAAGGTTTGGAGGCGTTTTTTGAGAAAAGATATACAATATTTCTCTTTTATGCAAGCAATAATTAAGAGAAAAAGGAATTTTTTCCAAAAAAATATTTACAGATAAAATTACTTAGAATACATTCAAAAAGTTTTATCATCCATATTGCAGTTTGGCAATGTTATTTTTTAGTAATTTTCGAAACTACAGAGGATTCAACGAAAATGGAACCACTGCAATTTTCATAATCTTATTTTGACTAAACGACAAAAAATAAACATTTAGAGCTGTTTTTAAGATAACAATTGTTTCAGAATTTCCTATATTTATGAAACTTACGCCAAAACTGCTCATATTTTCGGAAAAATGTCCATAACCTTATTTAAAGATGTCTCTAAAGAACATATTTTATAAAGGAGAAAAACTTTATATTCAGTGTAAGATGACATCGAAAAAAATTGCTCTTTCGCAATTTTCGAAACTTCAGAGTATTCAATTGAAATTGGGCCTGTGCCTCTTTTTATTAGCACACTTTGCTCTACATATGGGGGAAAATCTAAAAAATTGGAGCCATTTTTGAGAAAATTTTACCGGCAAAGGTGGCTCAGGGCATCAACTGCTGTGCCTCCGATCGGGACGATCTGGGGTTCGAGTCCCGACAACGGCAGGGTTTTCGACACTAGCTAAACAGCCCATTTGAATGCTCCGATTGGTGTTCTTCCGTGGTTGAACACCAGGTGAATGCCAGTGCAGTACCCTAATAACCGGGCCACGGACCGCTCTCGATCTTCCCTTCCTCGTCCTTGTCCTTTTCTCACCCTTTAACTTACACTTTGATTTATTTATAGTGACACCTCAAGGGCAAGTACGAGAGAGAAGAGAAAAAAGAGAGGAGAGGGAGAGAGGGGAGAGGGAGTTAACAATCGTTTTATACTTCCGCCCTGTCTTCCCCATGGCTGCCTCTCGCTCATCTCCACACTCTACCCAGTGCCTCCTGTCGCTATTACTGCCGTCTTCTAGATTTCAGACGTCAAGGACGGCGGTGCTTTCATCTATTTTCCTCGCAGTAATTTGTATTCACTTTTTCAACGCCCCCCATAGTCATAAGGGCGCGACGTTCAGCCAGGGGGGCAATGTTTGGGACTCCAACACCCTACTGTACGAGCAGTTGGAGATACTGTTGGGGAAAATATTTTGAAACAGAGTGAACGAGTTTTCGGAAAAATATATATTGATCGTGAGGGGAGAAAATGCAAACGTTCTGAATCAAACGAAATCATGAAATCAAACGAAGGTATTGTTTTTTAGGGATTGAGTCGGAGGTTACTTCATTAAAAATGGAATGAGATGCAACAAAACTTCAGGATGCGCAGAGAAAGCAAGAGGTCTGGAGCAGTATATCCAAGGGGGCCCCTTATTTCTAACAAAAGTTGCGCCCTAATAAATACAATTTGTAACTCCGCCCAACATGCATAACTTGTAGCGGTTAATTTGAGTTAGAAATGAATACAATTATTTGTTTTGAATGAAACAAACTATTCGCGGCCCCTATTAATTGCGGGGCCCCAGGGGCCTGTGGCAAGTTGCCCCCCAACTGCCCCCCCCCCGAGTCATTGAAATTATTAACATAAGTAAACAACGTGAACCTTTTCAGGAGTCGGCACCGTCGAGTAACAATTTCTAACAACACAACCGCCAATAGACGATGACGGGGAAAATTGAATTAGTGCGTAAGCACTGAGCAGTAAATCACACTGTATTTAATGACGCAACAATTGCATTAGAGCCATTGGAAATTAGAGACTTGTCTGTTTGAACTCTTCTAGGAAACGAATCGGATGATAAACGAACCAGTGTGGAGAATTTGGAACGAGAAAAAACGAACCAATGTCGAGGTAGAATTTGAGAATCATGGTAACAGTCCACTAGCATTTCGAGAATATGTTGTTGGAGAATCCTTTATGGAGACGTCAGTCAGACGTATTTCTTGTTTCGACAATTTGCATGTAAGTGTGCATGATTATTATGAACAGCAGATGAACAAAACTGTAATCGACAATAGTGGCACAGCGGTATCTGACTGAAAGATAATTAAAGTTATCACTTGAAAAATATTAATTCATTCACGATTGAATTTCATTGAAAATTGTTTTACTGAAATATTTATTCAAGTAAAAATTCATGATTATCGATTATATGTTTTAGAAGTTTGTATTTTTTTATTTTTATTATTAACGACTATTTACACTTACTGCATAATTTATATACTTTGCTACATGTTGTAAATTCAATGAAATATCTAACCAACATTTTGTATTTAAGTAAATGAGAGTTGTTATTCCTACCCACCTGCGTCCAGTGCTTTGCGCCAGCGACATACTATATACGTAATGCAAAATGCAGATGAGGCTCAAGCCTATTGCGCCCCCAAACGTGGAATGAGCATTAAAGAAACTAGCGATAAAAATTGTTTACGAAGTATTAGAAGTTAGAGTAACACTATAAACGCTCTGGAATTAAGCTCTCTTTATTTCTTGAACGTTTCGGTTGTTACTCCGCGTCTCTCTGTAGTGGCTTGCCCAGCGCTGGCTTCTCTTCCTGCGATTTCACATGCGTCATCATGCTGATAGGGGAATGTTGTTCTTTTCATTCATTGCAGATACGATATCGCTCCACAGCGGATGCGCTAATGTGTGTGAGTGACCCACGGTGTGTCCGTTGATGTCTCTGCCTGTCTTGTGTGCATTAGTGTACATCGTACAGCTACCAAACGTTTCGATAATGTGGATCGGGGGGATTGCGAAAATTTGAATTTCCTATCTGAAATGACTGTCACACATCTTGTCACTGTTCTTGACCCTGAACGCCCTTGAAAGTTCAGCTGAGGTCCGGTCCCGCGTCGCGCAAGCGAATACGCGACAGACTATCGATATATCAATTGACGTGGATACGAGAAAATACCTCCGTACTCGTGGCATACACGTATAGCAAACTCATTAAACATTTAATTCTATACACATGCATGTAATATACGTGCAAGCCATGCCGTCACTTCTGCACCTAATTGCCTACGGAAATAATTGGGAAAAGAACAAATGAGAGTTGTACAGCCAGATTAATGTTATCAGGGGCCCTAAGCATGACCAAATTCTCTTTTGAAAATTTGACAATTAATCAAAATATTATCAAAATAAAAATAGAAATCTTAAATATACGAAATGCAATATTCAGTTAAATAGTAATTTCTGTACAAATGTATTACAATAACGTTCTTGTAAATGTTTGCACTGCAATTTTTATTTCAAAAGTTCATTATTTATTATTTTAAAATCTAAATTAAATTATATAGTTTTAGTATCGTGTATAAAATTGTTATTAATTACTGTATTTTTCCTTAGTATTAACTAATACGCATTTTTATTGAAAAAATTACTGGAGAAACCGTAGTACTGTGGGAACCCTGAGCAGATGCTTCATCTGTTGTGTATTAATCCTGCCCTGATGTGATAACTCCCACCCAGATTATCGTTTTTCATTTGAAGCAAGAAACAGAACGAATGTCGTGAAAAACAACGGAAAGTATTTTAAATCAATACCAGTATCTAGATATAGTTTTAAACAGTTCATATGCATTTTTGTTTAGATGTGATTTCTAATTTTAATTATTGTTTGACTGATGTGGCCCGGGCCCATTAGTTGGTGCACCCCTCGAACAATCTATCATCGTTCTCATTTCTTCAATGACTTTATAGGAAAGAACGCTGCCGTTTCTAAAAATAGTCTCGCGACCTTCTATCAGTTCCATAATACAGCATTGTATTAACATCGTGAGATGAGCACACAAATTGCTAATGAAAAACAACTATTATTGTTTCTGATATCAATATGATTATACTGTTTAGACGCAGTAAGAAAAAAACATGATTTATGTTTTTCGATTTGTCGAATGTGTCCTATTAGCAAGAATAATATATTTCACTCAGCCTATCTACCGAATGAAAACATGAGTCCTTCCACACACAACCGGCAATTAGTGTTGTATGATCAAAAAACAAGTTCACGGCCACATTGCCAACTAGAAGCCCAGGGAGTGTTGCCCTACAATTTGCGCGCATCGCCATGTTCTCTCGGCAGGGCACGTCATTTTGCGTCGATTTTCAACTGTCACTCACGCATTATCATAGTCGTTTGTTCATCACAAAGCTTTGTCAACACTGTAAAACTTTGAAGCTCCCGATTGGAGGGCAGTCTCTCTGTCTCTCCTCTCCCTCCTCCCTCTCCTCCTGAAAAGGTTCATGTTGTTTACTTATGTTAATCATTTCAATGACTGGGGGGGGGGCTAACTTGCCGCGGGCCCCTGGGGTCCCGCAATTCATAGGGGCCGCGAATAGTTTGTTTCATTCAAAACAAAGAACTGTAGTTATTACTGACTCAAATTATTCAAAACAAATAATTGTATTCATTTCTAACTCAAATTAACCGCTGCAAGTTATGAATGTTGGGCGGAGTTACAAATTGTGTTTATTAGGGCGCAACTTTTGTTAGAAATGAAGGGCCCCCATGGACATACTGCTCTAGATCTCTTGCTTTCTGTTATAACTCAAAAACACTCACTTTCCATAAGAATATTTATTTACAAAAATCTGGGCCAACTCGGCCGCTATGTACAGTTACCACAAAACTTCATATACAAAAAACAATATGCCATCTGGCTGAAACCACGCCGAGCGCTCTACTGCCGGTGATCCTCCGTCGGCGTCCTTTTATTTGGGCCAGCTCCCGCGCAAGGCTTCCCGCGGCTTCCCCTGATTGGCCGGTTCACCAGTGCGCGGAGCCCAGGTAACAGGCGTGGCTGGTTTCTGAGCACACCCTTGGCGCGCTTGACGAAGCTCAGCGCGCCTGATGCCGACGCTCTGTGCTGCGCGCTGCCGGAGGCGGGAACATGCTGCCGGCGCTCTTTGCCGCGCAGTTAGCGCGGCAACTTTGAACTGCCGTCCGCATACTACACCCTCCCCACCGAAGTTGTGATGTAGGGGGTGAAACGACGCAGTCGGTTGCTCCTCCGCAATGCCGGCCGCTGCTGCGACTGTAGAGATGGCTCCTCGATGGTTGCGCCGGAATCCAGTGTGGGCCGCTCCTCCTGCTGGCTTGAAAAGGGAAAACGCATTACACTTTCTGTTGCCCTGCTCTGCGCTGCCCCCCCCGCCTGTTGCTTATCTACTACAGAATCGTAGTACCGTCTCCTAATCTGTGATTGATGCCGAGAGATTGATCTATCTTCTGTCCTGAGGACGTAAACTCTGCCTCCTCTTATTGCAGTTACTATTGCTGGTTGCCACTTACAATTACTTCCGTACACTCTTACCAGTACCTTATCTCCTCTCTTGAATTTAGCGCCTTTGGTTGACACTGGCACTTCTTCCGGAAATAACAAGGACAATAAGGTACGGGGCTGCCGACCATGCAATACTTGAGCGGGGCTTCTACCTGACATATTTGGTAACGTCCTATAGGTGGTCAACATGCTAAGTAACGCCTGCTCTACTGATGCACCCGCTCTAGTTGCTTTAAGCATGGCTGACTTGAACGTCTGCACTAATCTTTCCACCTCTCCATTTGACTGAGGATGGAACGGTGGAGCCAAAATGTGCTGTATCCCGCTACTTTTACAAAATTTTTGAAATTCCGCTGATATGAACTGCGGGCCGTTATCGGAGATCAATACTCGTGGGAGGCCTTCTGTTACGAAAACTTTCTTCAAAGCATCTATTGTATGTGGTGCAGTTGTGTGTTGCATGCGCATCACGTACGGATAATTTGACAATGCGTCCACTACTAACAACCACATATGCCCTAAGAAAGGACCCGCAAAATCTACATGTATGCGGTCCCACGGCTCGCAGGGTTGGGGCCATGAGCTTAAATCCGCTCTCGGCGCTGCCTGACTAGTTTGGCATGCTTCGCAATGCTTGCTCATCTCCTCTATATCTTTGGTTATTCCTGGCCAATAACAATAACGGCGGGCTGCTTGCTTTGTCCTGGCTATACCCCAATGACCCTCATGTAAAAGGCGTAATACCTTTGGTCGCAACTTATGCGGAATCACTACCCTAACTCCTTCATCGCTAGCCAGTAATAATACGCCGCCCTTAACCGACAGCCTGTGTTGGAGCTTATACCATTCCGTCAGCGCCCTGGTTCGCCTATGCGCGCTGGACCAACCAGTTTGCACGTGGTACAGCACTTGCCTGAGCTGCGGATCCTTCTTTGTTTCCTTTGCCACTTGATATGACGAGACTGGAAAACCTGATACTGCCTCCTCTTCGGCTTGGTCCAGCTGGAGACAGGCGATGTCCTCAGAGTCAAAAGTTGCATCCGGCCCTTGCGGAAGACGGGATAGTGCATCTGCGTTAGCATGCTGATATGTAGATCTGTAAAGTATCCTGTAACTATAATCAGACAGGAAAAGCGCCCACCTTTGCATCTTACGCGCCGTATTATCTGGGATACGCTTGTGTGGCGAGAACAAAGACACCAACGGCTTATGATCAGTAATGATTATGAACTTTGACCCATACAAGTATTCGTTGAATTTTCTCACGCCGTAAACAATTGCTAAAGCTTCTTTTTCTATCTGAGAGTAATTCTTCTGGTGAACATTCAACGTTTTTGACACACAAGCAATTGGCCGCTCAACACCCTTAGCATCCTTCTGCGAAAGGACTGCCCCAATACCATATTCTGATGCATCTACAGCTAGTATAGTCGTTCTATCTGGCAAAAAATGTTCCAATTTAACTGCCTGCATTAAATTCTCTTTCAACCTCCGAAATGCCTTGTCACAATCTGCCGACCAATGCCATTTTACGCCTTTCTTACGCAACGCGTTGAGGGGTGCTGCTATTTCCGCCATGTTCTTGATAAATTTGCCATAGTAATTAATCTTCCCCAGAAATGACTGTAGCTGCTGCAAATTAACAGGAACCGGAAGCTGCTGAATCGCCGTTGAGTTTTCTCCGGTTGGCCTGATCCCCGAGCTATCCAACACGTGACCTAGATAAGTAATCTGTTCTTTAAAAAAATCACACTTATCCAAGTTAACCCTTAGGCCCCATTCATTTAAAGTCTTTAATAAGAGATTCAAGTTTTGTAGATGTTCCTCCTCCGACTCGCCCGTTACCACTATATCATCTAGGTAGTTGGCGCTGCCCTTCACCTGGGCTGTCAGCGTATGCAGGCAGCGCTGGAAAATAGCCGCAGCTGAAGCGACCCCGAAAGGCAACCGGTTGTATCGGTAAAGCCCGAACGGTGTGTTAATTACCAATAAGTTCGCAGACTCTTCATCTAACGGGATCTGCAGATACGCGTCCCGCAAATCTATTTTTGAAAATCTCTGCCCGCCCGCTAGCTTCTGAAAAAGCTCTTCTGCTCTGGGGATGGGGAACTGCTCTACCATGAGTTGCGCATTAACGGTGCTCTTGAAATCTCCGCACATTCTAATTTTACCGTCTTTCTTTTTTACTATGACTACTGGAGTTGCCCATGCACTAGTACTGACGGGGGTCAAGACGTCCAAATCTACTAACCTGTCGATTTCCTTTTTTACTTTATCTTTCACTGCCAGGGGAACAGGTCGTGCTTTAAAAAATTTAGGGGTGGCATCTTTCTTCAACTGCAAATGCGCCTCAAAAAATTTGCATTTTCCCAATTGCTCCGAAAAAACTTCTGAATTCAAATCTATCACATTCTTTACCTCCTTTGGCAGGGCGCTAGTCTGAATGACAAACGCGTCCTGAACCGTAAATCCAAAAATTGTGAAAACATCCATTCCTAGAATGTTAACCGCATCACGACTGTCCAC
Source organism: Acheta domesticus (assembly GCA_031308135.1). Lineage (NCBI taxonomy): Eukaryota > Metazoa > Arthropoda > Insecta > Orthoptera > Gryllidae > Acheta > Acheta domesticus. Next base: position 212,131,098 of record JAHLJT010009419.1, read on the forward strand.
AACCACCAGTGTTACTTGTCTTTCCATCGCTTTGTATTTCGCTAGCAGGCTTATCTTACCTTTCGTCTTGATTCTCTGTCTAGCATATCCATAAAAAACTGTGTTCAGCGAGGCGCAAGGCGGAGAACCCAGCTGCTCATAAGTAGTCATGCTTATTAGAGTTGCTGCTGCACCTGTATCCACCTGGAATAATACAGATTTACCACCTATTTCCAAGTTTACAAACAATTTACTTTTGTCATCACACTGCATAACTGAATAAATACAATCACCATCCCCTTCATCGATGCCTCTTTCTTGCCGCTGGCTTTCGGCATAACCACTGCTGCGTCCTTCTCTGACGTGCCCGCTCACCTCATCGATGTCCATTTCTTGTCGTCTGTTTTCAGCAGAACCACTGTTGCACACTTCTCTAATATGCCCTTTCTTACCGCACTTGTAGCACTCCGCTCTGAGGAATCTGCAAACCTTCCTGTCGTGACTAATAAAACACTGTCTACAAGACTTCAATAGCTTGCCTCTGCTGGTGGAAGGACTTTTCTTCTCCTGCTGCTTCCTGCTTCGTGGCTTGGCTACCCAATTTTCCTCCTGTACACTCATTTCCTCTACATCTCTTGCTGCTCTATCGCCTAACGTCATCTGATGCGCCGTATGCTTCGTTACCTCATACGATGTTGCTAATTTTAAGGCGTCTTCCAAAGACGGGTTGTTTTGTTGCAATAATGCCCACCGAACTTCTTTTTCCGGCGTATGCATTACCAACATGTCCCGTATCAATGACTCCGCATACGATTTCTCTGTGTTGCATTCAAACGCACAACGCTTAGCCAAACCCTTCAACTCCGTCGCCCAATCGGCATGCGTTTGGCCTGGCTTCATTCTGGATGAATAAAACTTGTAGCGTGCCGCCACTAAATGCGTCTCCCTCGAAAAATGAGCTAGCAGCCGCTGTTTAAGTATATCGTATGACACCTGCGAAATCTCTTCTTCCTTGCTTAACTTACGTAACAACCTATTTAACGGTGCGCCGATTGTGGCCAGAAAAAATGCTCTTTTACGAGATTCCTCTTTAATATCATAGCATAACAAATGTTGCTCCAATCTGGCCACATATTCTTCGCAGGTTTCCTCTGCTGCATCGTAAGTTGCGAACGGCGGGGCTGGGCTGCTCGGTCGTGAGGAAATTGCCGCTTGCTGCAATGTCTGCACCATCATCGCCATCTGCTGCTGCTGTTGCTGCTGTAGACACGCCATCAGTTGTGAAAATTGTTCCGCGTTCATTCTCCTTTTTACTCGTCGCCACTGTTATAACTCAAAAACACTCACTTTCCATAAGAATATTTATTTACAAAAATCTGGGCCAACTCGGCCGCTATGTACAGTTACCACAAAACTTCATATACAAAAAACAATATGCCATCTGGCTGAAACCACGCCGAGCGCTCTACTGCCGGTGATCCTCCGTCGGCGTCCTTTTATTTGGGCCAGCTCCCGCGCAAGGCTTCCCGCGGCTTCCCCTGATTGGCCGGTTCACCAGTGCGCGGAGCCCAGGTAACAGGCGTGGCTGGTTTCTGAGCACACCCTTGGCGCGCTTGACGAAGCTCAGCGCGCCTGATGCCGACGCTCTGTGCTGCGCGCTGCCGGAGGCGGGAACATGCTGCCGGCGCTCTTTGCCGCGCAGTTAGCGCGGCAACTTTGAACTGCCGTCCGCATACTACACTTTCTCTGTGCATCCTGCAGTTTTGTTGTATCTCATTCCATTTTTAATGAAGTAACCACCGACTCAATCCCTAAAAAACAATACCTTCGTTTGATTTCATGATTTCGTTTGATTCGGAACGTTTGCAGTTTTTTTTTCTCACGATAAATATATATTTTTCCGAAAACTCGTTCACTCTGTTTCAAAATCTCTTTCCCAATACTGTCTCCAACCGCCCATACAGTCGGGTGTTGGGAGTCCCAAACATTGTCCACGCGGCTGAACGTCGCGCCCTTATGACTATGAGGGGCATTGAAAAAGTGAATACAAATTACTACGAGGAAAAAAGATGAAAGCACCGCCGTCCTTGACGTCTGAAATCTAGAAGACGGCAGTAATAGCGACAGGAGGCACTGGGTAGAGTGTGGAGATGAGCGAGAGGCAGCCATGGGAAGACAGGGCGGAAGTATACAATGATTGTTCGCACACACACACACACACACACACACACGCGCACACACACGCACACACACGCACGCGCACACACACGCGCGCGCGCGCACACACGCACACACCCACGCGCGCGCGCGCGCACGCACACACACACACACACACACAAAGAAGAAGAAGAAGAAGAAGAAGGAGCAACCAATAAAAAGAGCTAGAAAGGAAAACGGTTGAAAGAGTGGTGAAGGAAAGAAGCTCTAGAGAAAAACTAAAAGTAGTATGATGGATAACTAGTGGGGCTAAAACAGCACGTACTTTCTGGCCCGTATTTTCACGTATCACGCGAAAAGTACTCAAATTTTCTAAAACGTGTATGTGACCTTTTTTCAAAATCTATCTTTAAGGAACACATTTTTGTTAAGGGAAAAATAGATATATAGTTATAAGAAGACGTCGAAAAGCATTTTGAATTTTTGCAATTTTAACTTGGTCTCTATTGCGTAAGCGGTTGCATGAAAGTAATAAACTAGTGGTGCGACAGAATGGCACAGGCTTCCCGTATTAGTTTTCTATTTCCTTGGGTCTGCACAAGCTATTCGGAATTGTCTCACACTCGTGCCAGCTGCCATCTATCCCCGCCCAAAGTACATTTTTGACATTTCTTAATTTTTCGGTTTCCTAATGGTAGAACCGAAATATTTTTAGAATATTAAAGAACAGTGAAACCTCCTACTAAATGGCCATTTTCTTTAAAAAATTTGGAGCCGTCTTTAAGAAAATGACGTTTAAGCGCTACTAAAAATGCAACATTTTGAGCTCTTTTTTTTTTCCCCAGAAAATATTTGAGTTTTCAAAACACTTCATTTGAAGACATTTGAAGCACATAAATTAACAAATATAATAGCGTTTACAAATTGCTGAAAATGTACGAATGTGCAGTTTTTTTCGCGTAGCATTATACAACTTTTCCTACACTACGTATATTATTGCATATATACGTAAGTATACGGGAAAGTAAAAAGGAATCTGGAAGCAACAAATAGTACAACAGAGACAGAAGTGAGCATCGAATCACGGAGGAAATGAAGGAGAAGAGCCAAAGGGCCGTCTCCAGCAGGCTGTTTTATCTGGCGGGCCCCTAACCTAACCTAGGGCGGAGGTCTGTCTCTGTCCCCGGTTAAATATAGCGCGTGGCGCCCGCGCCCCTCCTCGCAGGGGAAGCCCTGCCCCCCCACCCCCACCCGCCCGCCCGCTCGGCACAGGGCGCCCGGGAAGCGGCCTCCCCACCCACCACCACTTGCGTCCGCAACACATTTGTGTGTGTGTGTATATAGTCTCCTGTATTATTTCAGTAGTATGCCTTTGCGTTTCAGCTCTCACACGCAACCAATCTTTATAAATGAGGGTTCTAAACAAAGAGAATTTCACGGAGACTTGACGAATTCCGCTTTGACTTTAAAAATATGGATAATTTCTTTAAAAAAACGCAACGAAATATTCATGTACAATGCAACCCGCATCACATGTCGATATATATCGGCAAATTACTCATAAACAAAGCGTTTTAGAGCCTTAAAAAGTAAAATTTTGAGGCCTCAAAGAAACGTTTTTCACACCATAATCTATAAGATGAGACATTCCCCGATCCATTCAATTAACTTTTCGGTTCCACGCTTCAATACTATCAAGGCCACCTCAATATTTCAGCCCTTCCTGCTGGTAGCAATTTTTGGGCCGACACGCTTAGAAGGCTTATATTTGAAAATCTTTACGCTTTCTGTTAACACCGTAATTTGTTATGCGGTCACATTTGTAAGAGGAAATTAGGTATTTTCCGTATAATCTTCACACTGTGGATCTCAGAACATTGAATTCCCTAACGATTTCCGAAATGGAATGCCCCGTAAGTCTACCTCCAACTACCATTCCGCGTTGAGAGTATCAATTCCCGTCGTGTGGCCACAATCACGTTAGAGACCTTTTCACATGAAACACTTGAGTACAAATGAAACTTCTGACGACACAACAAACTATAAATTTATCAATACTTTTTCGTTAAAAAAACTTGAGGTTTTGCTTTGAAACATCATTCACTGTTTAGAGAAGGTTGCTGCAACACATCGATGTCGAGATTTTAATGTACCGTAAATGCACGTTTTAGGGGAGAGATACGGAAAATATACATCTCTCTAAAATAAACTGGACAAAGAAATATAATTAAAACCCAAAGACAGAAAATAATGGAAGATAGTGGAAGTTACGGAAAAAGTTTTTATTCTCTCAAAACACCGCTCCGTCAGTGAACAACACAACATTAACTGTGCACGAATTTACACCAAAGTGGATACGCCCTGATCGAACTGAATTCAAGGTGCTGCAAATTTGAAATGGATCTTTCAATTATTCACCAGAATCCCCAAGAACATTTCCCATTTTCTCAAAAACTGCTTTTTTTATTCGAATGCGGCACATTTATTAGAAATGGACTTTTTTTATTGATCATTAAATGTAGAAAATGAATTACTATAATCGAACGAGTGACGCAGAATGTTGCTGTTTTATGAATTTGGCATAAGGCGTGATGAATGGCGAATAATATAAAAAGCACTGAGAAACCACCATATTTACACAGATAATAACTGTCATTCTAGCTGGCGAGGGAGATAGGACACATTACCAAAGTTAGAAAATAATTTTGAATAATAAGAATACAGGCAGTCAGTAAAACAAACCAAATAGAAATGCAGTTTGCTGTAGCATCGTGGACGTTTATCACATAACTATACACTTGATAAGGAATCAGTTCAAACTAATATTTTCTTTTCATAGTTGGAATCTACCTCGTTAATCCTATTTACACTAATGTTGAGAGTTTTAGATTTTTTCTCAATGTACAACTACAAAATGTTTGGTTTATTCTGAATTAAGTACGTTGTGATATCCAGGGTTTGATTTCTAGCGGAATGCTAATATACTTAAATAGCTAATATACTTAAAAGTATATTATATATTTAACTATTTTTATTAAATTAATAATTAATTTGGAGCGCGTTCCTGGACCTACAATTTTATAAATCAAGCACTGGTGATATCGTTATATAACTATCTGGCAGTTGTGATTCTTATTTCCTTAATGCATTGATTTTGTAAATGTATTGAAGTTAGGAACTGAGTTTGTATTACTGTAAAGCAAACGTCAGACGCGGGATGATTTGGAAGGGGTTCAATTTGCAAACGTAATTCAAACATTAAGAAGAGTTAACTGATCATTCAATTTCTAGAAAAATCTTTTGTACGTTTGTAAACCACGCGTACATTCTGGAATATCATAGCAAGAACAACGATATGCTGAAAAGACCGACAAACTAATATTTTGCAGTTTCGATTCACGGTCAGTAAAACTGTAAAACGATATCCAATGATTATACAGTCTCTTTTGAACTTTAAAACTTTACACAGAGCAAGGCAGAAGGAGATCAGATTGATGTGTAAAACTTTTGAGGCACATTTAGTACAAAATCTTTTCATAGACCTACGTGAATTGAAATATCGGTAAACAGAAGTAGGTAAGATCCAAAACGTTCACATAGAAACTGTCTTTGATTGCGTTAGCAGATGAACATGCTTCGCTTTCTCCGTTCTGAAACTCTTGCCTTACACCCACCAAGAGAAAGGATCTTAAGAAAGACATTTATGACACACGAGATAAGATTTACGTACACAAACTGGTTAAGAACGAAAAACGACTGCGTTATATACATAGAAGGAAAACGCTCGACTTTCCGTGAACAATGTGAACAGATATGAGGTGATACCTTCTCCTCGGTTTATGTTTTGGAAACAAGAGAAAGAAAACAAATTTATTGGAAGCCGTCTCCTAAGATCCATTTTATTCTTCAAAACCAAGAATTCTGTAGCGACCTTTGCTAGGAGTTCAAAGGACTGGGACTTGAAAAGTTGCTTTTAGCCACCATTTCCTAAGATTCTCGTAAGTAACAAATTCTTTGTCACATCTAAAAAACAGTTTTTTGTCTATTTATTACAATCTCGAAGAAGAGTAATGTTTTCGATATAGAATGCCACAATTTAAACCGAAAATGTAATATTAATTTTCGTATTGTAGTAGTTTCCTCATGCAATATTCATGCATATGCAGTCATCAACATACACATATTGCATCAAACTTCTACAGAATCTTCTACAAATTGCCTGATCCCTGAATGTTCCATAGGAATGAAATTCCCCGATTTCCCTGCTTTCCATATGTACCAAAAACTGACCATCTATGTAAATACCTGTAGGTAACAAAACACACACACACACACACACACACACACACACACACGTATATATATATATATATATATATATATATATATATATATATTTTATTCTCTCCCTCCCTCCCTCCCTCCCCCCAGACAAATCTCTTTCCCCACACGTCATATACAGTTTTTACTGTTTTTTGACAAATAAATAAATAGGTACCATATAATGAAGAAACATGCGGCGGATTACTTAATAGAAGAGTTATACATTCAATTTAATTAAGAATTGCAAAATAACATTTATCTCAATTAATATCAGCTGTTCAAAGTAGTAGCCCTACTTTGACAGACGTATTACTGCTACTGCAACATCTAAGTATTTACTTGTCTACACCAGAGAGTCGAAATGATGAAAGTGAACTCGGATACAAAAAGAAAAGAAAATGTTTCCATCAACATAAACTTTTTAGATAAACGAACACCATGAAAATTGTCTGCTACAACGGAGGTTTGTCACTAAACAGTCAGTATTCCCGTCTTCTTCCAGAAGCTCAACGGATGCAACAGGCTTGTTCGGCGGGGGGGCAGGCAGCAGTAAATAGCACGGGACAGGCAAACAGCTCCGTTCTGTCTGAAAAGACTCCACCGCATAAAAACTTGGAAACGTGGAGTCTGTCGATGAGGGAGGCCGTTTGGCCCTTTGTGTCAACAGAGCGGCGGTTGGAAGGCGCCGTCAGAGGGTGCGGGCGGGGGAGGGCACGCGGGCGGGGGCGACGGGGAGCAGGGGTGCCAACGTGGAGGAACCGCCAAGGTCTTAATGTGAGGGCCGTGCATACGGAGGGGCTGCATAAAAAACGGTGATTTGACCCGGAGGTAGTCTGGCCGCGATTGTGGTTGAGTGTTATGTGACGGGAGTTTTTTTCAACTTTCCCCCCGCCAGTAGCCGTGGCGAGGCGGGCGTTCATTACATGTAGGGGCGTACATGCGCCGCAGCTCTGGGGCTTATGCGGCAAAGAAGGGGGCATCTCATGAACTAACTTAACACTAACTTAACGAACGGATGAAGCCGGCAACCTAAGATTTACATTCTGGATTTGAGTTCTTTCGTCTTCGCCTTGTTTCTGCTGTTTTCTTGCGTTAATTTTTTATCATTCACGCACACATTCATACTAAGATTTATTTACAGTTCACACACGCACACACTTCCGCACGCACACACAACCAGGTATCTCCCACAAGCGGGGCACCGCCCCACCCAGGACAAGCTGTAAGCTCCCGACCGATCTCCCGGCATGTGTGGTAGTGTAGAGATGTCACTAGAGAGCTGTGGTGAGGTGGATATGAAGGCATCAATACCAGAACTCGTCAACATGAACGGTTTTGCAGCGAGAATTGGCTCATCGTAGCGGATGGACCCTTATAGCGGCGGGATAGCTGTGAGGATGGCGATGGAGTAATGATGATTCATTAAAGTCGGCGCCATGGTGAACAAAAATTTGTGTATAGTGACTGGAAGTGATCGGTGCTTGCGTTAGTGAATGTGTTCGTATGAGTAAGTTTGTGTGAGTAAGAGTGAATATGGAAGAGAATGAATAAAAATTAAAAGCAGACTCTACTATAGTGCCCAGAAGAATTTTCAAATATAGAGCGCGCAAAGTGCCACTTTCATTAATTTTAATTAGAACAACTTAGTACAATTAGTTTAATTCAGACAGGTCCTATACCCATAGTAATCATAAAGGTATCCGATTTATATTGATTGAAACAAATTTCGCCTCTCCAGTTTTATAGGGGAGGGGAAAATGGATTGGTTGACTGTCTCGTGATTCCGTGCGCGTCAACTACTGGGGTCATGTCCCGTAAGTGTAATGCGTGTTTCATCGGGAGGTGGATGGCTGGGGACTGGATGGCCAGATCCGGCGCTAACCTACCGTCGACTACCCGGGTTTTCCCCTAACCAGGTATCTCGCACCAGCGGGGCACCGTCCCAGCAGGGACAAGCTGTATGCTCCCGACCAGTCTCCAAACATGTGGTAGTGTAGTGCATGTGTGTGTGTGTGTGTGTGTGTGTGTGTGTGTGTGTGTAAGAGGAGAGGATAGGACAAGGAAGAGGAAGGAAAGATCGCGCGCGGTCCGTGGCTCATTTTTTAGGGTACTGCTAATGCATTCGCCTGTTGTTGATGGGAGAAACCACGGAAAACAACGGATCAGAGCAGCCGGTCTCTAGAATTCTCCTCCAGACAGCGACTGAATTCGACCTGGCTATTTAATTAATGTAGAAGATCCTGCCGCCATCGGAGGGGGGTCCTAGGACCTCCCGGTCGGAGGGACTGCAATGTCGCCAACTCTCCGCTGGGGAAGTGGAGAAAAAAGTGCCGCTGGCGCTGGAGGTCCTCCGACGGAGGCTGTTGGGGCGAAGGAGGTGCGGGGGAGTGGGCGGGCGGCGAAACGTGAGCAGCGCCAATGCGGCATCCGGGGGAGCGGCGGCGCGGGCGGCGCGGGTTCGGACGCGGCCGGAAGCGGGCCGGCTGGCGCACGTGGCCCGCGCGGGGGCGGGGGCGGGGGCGGGGCGGGGCGGCTGGGAGCCATCTGCGGCGTCCGCCGGGCCCGCAGGCGTTGCACTCGCGAGCGTCCGCCCGCCCGGCCGTTCGCGCCTCCCGGAAGCAACGCCCCTCCGCGCCCGGCACAGCCCGCCCCGCCCCGTCCCTCCCCGCCCCGGCTCTCCCCGCCCCGGCCCTCCCCGCCCCGGCCCTCCCCGCCCCGGCCCTCCGCGCCCCGCCCCGGCCCTCCCGCCCCGCCCCGGCCCTCCCCGCCCCGCCCTGTCCCTCCCCGCCCCGTCCCTCCGCGCCCCGTCCCGTCCCTCGCCATCCGTCCCGCCCCGTCCCGCCCCTCCGCGTCGTCCCGCCCCTCCCCGCCCGGCCCTCCCCGCCCGGCTCGCCCCTCCGCGCCCGGCCCCGCCCCGCCTGGCCGCTGGCAACGCATTCGGCGGAGGCGGATGGGCGCCGCTTCAGCTCGTTCTAACAGGAAAGCTACGAGTCCATAGTGCGATTTTTCTAACTCTGCCCCTCAAGCCCGTGGCCACGATGGGATATCACACGACATGTCGCTTCTTTCTCCGTTGTGCCGCTAGAAGTCCCCTGATCGCAAGTACTGCTTGATATGGTCGCGATCATGCGATATCTGGCGGCAAGACTGAGAACGCCGCGAAATACCGTGATATATTCGATAGTGAAGACGGGCCTTGAGGGGCAAAGTTAGAAAAATCGAAGTATATACTTGGGTTTTGTGGGGGGTCTTGTCTTTACGATGGAATACCTCACGGTATTTCGCGTCGTTCTCGGTCGTGTTGCTAGGAGTCGCATGGTCACTAGCACCGCTCGATACAGTCGCGATCATGCGACTCCTAGTGGCACGACCCAGAACGACGCGAAATACCGTGAGATATTCCAACGTGAAGACCAGCCCCTACGCGCCAAGAAATAAAAACCCAAGTAAACAGTATTTACAGAGCGAGGCCCAAGTAGGGTTCGCGTTGACATCTGCTCGGCTGCTGGTGGGAGGAATTACTGCAGGTTATGTCCACGCGCTCAGTTCGTCTTCGCGTTCGTTTACAGGTGGCTCACTATACTGCGATTTTTATAACTTTCCCCTGGCAGGAATCAGCTGTTTCGCTGCCATCCAATCGGGAGCTTGTATGTCGCTACAGTGACGTCACTATGGTGACGTTTAAGCTCCCGATCGGATGAAACCATGAATAGCTGATTCCTGTCAGGGGCAAAGTTAAGAAAATCGCAGTATAGTAAATAGTTTCGCCACTCTCGGACTATTATCCGACTTGACATTTATTGGTTTCTCACCTCACCTCACTGGTCCCTTCTAAGAATAACTTCTTTATACAGGCTGTCTGGGGAGGAAACGTCGAAACTTGGAAAATAAGTTCTTAAGACAATTCTAAGCATGTTTTGTCTAATAAACAATGTGGATAATCTGAATGGTTCAGCCACTATAAGCACTCAAAAGTTGGTTTGAAAAATTGTTTTATAGGCAAAAATTGCATTATGGAAGCATAGAAACACTCTAGAAACATGTAAATTGTTTATTATTTACAAAAGAAATGAATATATTTGCTCAGACTGAAAAATTAAGCAAGAAATAAAAATGCAGTCGAATTGTGTAAATTGGAGCGCTTAACTTAACTTATAATAATAACTTATAATAAACACTTCAATCAATTTTGCCAAATGAAGGTAACAAAAGCAAACTCTAGACCTTGGGGTCATGCCTCCCCTCTGGATCCACCAGTAATTACAGCTGAGTGAGGACATTATCTTGGTATGAAATGTACATACAGAAATCGAGAGAAAGACGACATAAACACATATGAGATCACCGAATTCCCTAAATACCTTGGTAGATATAAAGCGTGTAATTCAATTAACACTAAAGGTAATCAAAAATCAACCATCACATTATCTCATGCCTGAGAAGCAACCAGAAAAATCTAACATATATGTTAACATACATTTTTATTTAAACAATCAATTATTGCATGAAATATAACAATATTATGACAAAGAAAAATAGAAATTGCAAGTTTGCTTTCAAAATCTGAATAAAACAGTATAAAGAGAATTCTTGATAGGAAAACTTGTTTTTTTTAATGTCGGGAAGTACTGCTTTTCGCTTATGATTCCTGCAAGTAATTGTGTTCTAAGGCAAAAGACCAATGTGAGAGGGCATTATCCCGCTCTAATTTACTTCACAAAACAAATCGAAAGAAAAACTTAATGGAATGAACAGATGCGAGAGCAGCCCGTTCCCTCACTAGGTGGGTACAAACCATCTGCTTCAATTAACATCAAAGGCGATCGAAAAATCAACCACCCCATCTCAATCCCAAAGCAGATGTCGGGCGCAGCGTGCAGCTGTCTACACAAGGCGCCGGCGTGCCACGTGCCTCACGGCGCCCGCCTAAGGTATTCTTGACCTTTTAAAGCGCGGATGGCATCGATCCACGGGGAGCTCTCGCCACGGCAGCCGCCGCCGCCGCCGCCAACGCGCCGCCCCCTGCAGTGCTGAGGCGCTCCGCGGCGGGGAGGGATCCACCAAGCGCGTCCACCGAGCCCGCATGCTTTAAATTCGCACTAGACTTGTGCACGGGACTTATTTTAGAGCTCCCTGATTGCGACGAACGAAACGCCAGCGAGACATTGCTCAGAAACACACACACTTCGAAGAGACAGACAGACAGACAGCTTGTGCATTTGAAAAGAGTAGTGGCAGGGCGCTTGTGAGAATATTAATGAGGTTTATGAAAGTTGGTTAATGTAAAAAAGAGTTTCGGGCTGAATTTTCAACTGCGAGGTGTGAAATAAATGAGAGATAACTTGCAACCCGTTTTGTAAACATGAAAGTCAAAAGAGAAGAATAAAAGTAATTGCTTTTAGTAATATGTCTAAATTTGTTCCCCACAAAATATCCTAAAATTGATTTTCTTCCTTCACATATCAATTACGATTTTCAATTTTTTTTAAGTATGAGAAGCCCTTTAATAAGTATGTAAGATTTTTGCACTAATAAATTGCCCCAAAATTTTTCAATTAGGGATTACCATTAAATTCGGCTTATAAAAATTATACTTCGTTTTAAAACTGTTTGGTGTCTTTAATCGTTCTTTCATATACCTCACTAATATTCTCGCAAGCGCCCTGCCACTACTCTTTTCGAATGCACCAGCTGTCCACAGCTATCTCTTCAAAGAGTATGTGTATCAGAGAAAGTCCCATGCACAAGTCTAGTGCAAATCCAAAACATGCCTCCGGGGCGGGGAGACCACCAAGCCCGCCTGCCTGGATACGCAAACGCGACCGCCGACCGAAGACCAATGACCTCCCGACACCGTTCCCTTTTACGCCCTGTTTCGTTTTGCACTCTCTTCGGTGGGAAAGACACCAACTTCCAAGTCTGCTACATGGGAACCTTGTGTTTCGTCTCGATTCCACGTCAAAACGGTTTGGGGGCAGTCCATAAATTACGTAACCCAAATTTCGAGTATTAGAGAATGTTTGCACCTTCAAACGTGAAGCACTATCCATCTTCTGCGCATGTGCAGATGCACTAAACTGTTGTAAAACTTGCCCTGAGCATGAGCAGAAGATTGATAGTACTTAACATTCGAGGGTGCGAAAACTCCCTATTTTCAATACCCTCGCCCCCCCCCTTGTAACGCACTTCTCTATGTAACGCTGCCTTAGACCCCCTCCCTCCCCTTTAGCGTTACGTAATTTATGGATGACCCTTTTAGAGTAGTTTCTGTGGATTTGCAGAAATACGAAAAGTGAACAGTCACTAGACGCGCTAGATCGGAATACAGGTTACCTTTTCCCCTGTCGAGTAATTTCACTCATAATTCTATCCACGCATATTAACGACGCTATCTCACAGATACCATTAACCTAAAAGCTGACCTATTTCACATAGTATTACTGTAAACCATCACTGAGCACATTTAGAACGTCTGCGAAAAAACATTTTAAAAACAGATTTTAAGTTTGTTTGTTTGATAAGTTATTACTTCCAGTGCATTCGGAATGTGGTGTTACAATTCAATTGACGGTAATAACAGTAATAATGGTAGTGATATTAATAATAATAATAATAATAATAATAATAATAATAATCCAAAAGCACACATCGAGTTAAATTTATTTTATAATTTTCTTAACATTATTTTGAATTTAATAAATGTATTACTTTTATCTAAAAAGATCAGTAAAAAATCACCGAAAAAACGCCTCGTGGCTTCACGCATCAGCACAATTATGCATTCACTTAAAAAACAATGAATGCGTAACACGCGAGTCTCTAAGAAAGAGCGGTTGAGACTGCAGTCCCAGCAGCACGTGGATATTATTGCTTCTCCACGTTATCAATAATTTAAAAAACAATAATATTTTAAGTATTACATCTAGGGGGCGGATTTTGATGACGGATCAATAAATGCTCTTAAAATGTTTTAAAAAACAAAGAAAAATCACAAAAAATTAGATCAAAACCAGTTCGGAAGAACAACTCACGCAGGATACGTTACTGATATAATCCAGACTTCTTTTTCTCGTTCAAGTGCACAGCTTACAAACTTTAGGTTTGGACTCATCTTAACCAGGAAATTTTTGTCTACAGTTATCCCGAAAACGGCCGAACCGAATGGCGCTGATAGACGTCACAGGAACGTTTGATTACTTACAACGGCTATTACAATTGGCGAAAAAAGTTAATAGGCTACTCAAGAATTCTATGGAGAACATTGTTGCAAGTCGTAAATACTTGAAGCAAGAACCATTAAAATGTTAAAATCGAAGAAATCAGCGAAAATAATAAAAAATTACTTATTAGTCGAAATCGACGAAAAATGAAAAAAAAAAATTACACGTAAAAATGGGTCATTTCCTTTTGTCATAAGATAAAATTACTTCCTATATCAAACGGCACTGTTTTACCGTGAAAATTAACGACACCATTCATTAAAAGGAAATAATTCATTAAAATCTGCCCTCCAATTATAACATAAGAATATTATCATACACATAAGGTCATACAGAATAGTATTTACGATTTCAGTCACCTACTTCTCAGATCGATAGCAAAAAAAATGTAAATAAATTAATGAAAACTGTCGCTACATACGACTTGGGTAGTATTTCAACATTATTTCAAAACGATTTATGGAGCGGCACCACAAAATTTTATTAATCAAACTAGTTTGTTTATCCACCTGTAGCGTCGTGGCGCGCTCAAACGGTGGCTACCTGCGCAGAGCAGGAAGTTAAACAAAGGGCGCAGAAGGTAACGCATTGGGAATTTCTGCCTAGCGCGGATACGGCGCGGAGGCAATGGGGGCGGCGAAAGGCCTATATAACGGCACGAGAACTTGCCTCCGTCTTCTTGTTTCTCAGCAGCGTCAGCGTGCGGTTGCGCGTAAGTTTGTGCGAGTGGCGCACATGGGCAAGGGGCCGACAATTCATTGTCGTGACGAGCGAGACATGCATTAGGTCTAGGATGTAGAGCGGTGCGGTAGCCGTTGGATTAAAATCTCTCCTAGTAGAGGGATTAGTTAGTTAATTGTAAGCAGTGAAATTTGTTATTTATGACTACTGTCTGGTTTCTGAATAAACTCACCGTTCTTACAACCCACTCTCGTCTGTGTTTTGATTACACCCGTATGACGCCACACACCACGTAGTGTACATCGATATCAGTTTTTTTCAGCACGAACGCCACACACGGGGCCACAATTTGGACATCCCTGGCATAAACGACCGCACAGGACAGTCAGAAGTGCCCGCTCTCGCCGATTCATATTCCTGCAGTGGCTTTCACTGTCTGAATGGATCTGCATTTAATTGCAAATCCGCGCTCCACAAAAATGGGTGTGTGTGCGGGCGGAGCGGGATGGACCGAGAGTCACCAGCGCGGCGAGTGCTCGTTCGCCCACGCGGGCGAGCTCCGAACGCACGTTCACTATTACGCGTTCCCCCTCAGAAAAAACCTGATGGAAACCAACTGAAGAAATCTTTGCGCCGCACTATACTGCGATTTTCTATTATGGACCGATTCTTGAGTGTAGGTCATTAAACAACACCATTTTAACCTGGCAACGTTTCGGCTTCTATTCAGCCTTCATCAGGGTTCTTTTTCGTGTCTAACCAAGATCCTTATAAGGTGGCGTGGTAATATGGCGCGGCTGAAGGAATGGATGTCTAGTGAAAAAACTATGAAGTGTAGAAGAAAAATGTGGGGAGGATCGTGATTAGACCCGAGTGATTCAGAAAAAGTGCCCTGATGAAGGCTGAATAAAAGCCGAAATGTTGGCAGGTTAAAATGGTGTTGTTTAATGACCTACACCCAAGAATCGGTCGATAATATTATTTATAGAGGTCAAGAAATCAAGCACTGCGATTTTCGTAACTTTGCCCCTGACAGGAATCAGCTGTTTCGCTGCCATCCAATCGGGAAATTATATTTCGCTAAAGTGACGTTACTATGGTGACGTTCAAGCTCCCGATTGGATGGAACTGTCGACAGCTGATTCCTGTCAGGGGCAAAGTTACGAAAGTCGTAGTATACTCTTCTGATTGGACAACTCGAAGCGCAGTACTTTCGATGACGCGAGTAGCGTGCCCTACCAATTCAAACGGAACAACAGCCGTCATGCAAATGTCATATTCAAGCAACTTCTTTTCTTACGAATCAATCTGCTTCGGGAAGTGGTTGTCAATTATTTGGATAAATTGGTTGACCTAAAGGGTCTCCTTTCGCGAAACCGTTAATATAGTTTTGACGCAAGTTTAATTTAACGAAGGATACCAGATAAATTAGTTATTATACACAGAACTATTTACTTTAGCGTCAGGATCCCGACAACTACAGAACTCACATTGCAAACCAATAAGAATCGTCCTAACACACGTGCATTCGTTTATATCACGATTTTTCTTAGGGTGAACGGATAATACATGCACGCGTTCGTCTCGACGGCGGTGCTACAACAAACAGAAATGTAAATATTAATACGAGGGTTGGGGTAGAAGTGACGGCAACAAATTTTTTTCTAACAGAAATGTAATCGCATCGTAAAATTTCAATTTTATCTAGAAAGAAATGCTGCAGCAGGGTGTGTTTACATCAACAGACAGCTCTGAATGTGTCTCTATTATCACGGAGAGCAACTTGAAATCAATTGTCCGTTTACCGCCGTGCGAAGTGAATGTAATATATTTCCAGCAGCGCTCTTACTCCAAGAGGGCCGTTCACCATGAAAGGAATGCCCGAGAATGTCACAGGGAATTGATGGAAGTTCTTGGGAATAATGCCCTTCCATACCGGACAGCCGCGAGATGCGCAGAAAAGATGCGCAGCAACGAACTGATCGCACTGAACGAATCGATCGAAGTGATCAGCAACGAACGTGACGACCTGTGAGTGTGCGGATCAATGTGATGTGTGGTAATCGAGCATCTACCTAATCAGGCCTTTAGAACGGGTATTTAATGTTTCTCGAATTTGTGAAGTCGTATTCTATAAAATGCCTTAAAACATGAAACGAGTACGGTCATTTGAAATACTTTAATAAATATGATAAATTTAATTTTTGTGTGTTGATAAATGTCCAAGCACTTAGATTATACCTTGTCCTTTAATGTGCATATTTGAAATTTTCCACCCCTACTCATATTTGCACAAAAAAAAAGTTGCCATGACTTCTGGCCACACCCTTATAATAGATGGTGCAACCAGAATTCATGAATAAAGCGATATGAATACAATGCATTTACCGCGGTTTTTATCCATTTAATTCCGAGCTCTAAAATTGCTCTCCGGCTATTGTCTCGACTACGTGGTAGACGATTCAGCAAACATGGCGGAGTTTATGAAGATTGTGTTTCCTTTCTACGTAAAGGACGTTACGATCCAATAAAGTTTCGGTACACACAGATTAAAGCGTAGAAAACGCGGCGGTTCTGTGTGACAATAACGTCATGGGTGATAAATATTTGAAAACAGTCGGAAGGAAGCGACACAATTTGCTTCCTTCAACAGAGCTGAGGAGAAAACATCACGGTGAGTAATGGCCGGAAATTCAGGCAAATTCGTTGCAATGGGTTAAAACGAATGAAGAGCATCAAAACCTGTCACTAAAGTGACTACAAAACAAGAAAAGCTTCGTTCACCAAAAGCAGAACTCAGGGAGACAGAGAAGTATTAGCTGATAAAGAAATAAAGATTCTATTAATAAGTGAGTGGAATGTGTTTTACAAAGTTCAAGTAAATTAGTAAAATACTATATTGCACCAATCCTTTTAGCATATGGGAAAGAATATATCCGACTTATTCACAGCTCACTTTAATTTTAATAAACAACGCTAAACAAATCAAAAATTAGCGATAATTTCTCTTTTACTACGAAAACTGTGAAGTACCATCGTATAAAATGTGTTCACCATTAAATACACCCAGGTCTTCAATACAAAAAATCGATTACTTCGATTTGATCGACTTTTTGTTTGTTTGCGGGGTCACCAACTGCAATGGACATTAGTCCCGTAAGTACAGAACTTTTTTTTTCCTCGGGAGATGACGGTGACATTTCCCGCTGCATGATGAGATCCGGGGCAACGTCACCGTCGGCTAGTGAGGGTTTCCCCAACCGGGTACCTCTCCAGCGGGGTCTCTGAGCTTCCTACTGGTCACCCAGCATGTGTGTTAGTGTAGTGCATGTAAGTACGGGTGAGGGTAGGACAAGGAAAAGGAAGGAATGATCGCGCGCAGCCCGTGACCCTAGGCCGGTGAGAATCAGTTGACACTACATGAAAAAAAGTGCTGTCGGGAAGCAACCTGAGGGGCTCATTCGAAAGTAAAAGCGATAAAACGAAAGAAAACTGGAAGCGATTCTAAATGTAGACACACTAGTCGTATTTGCGGCACGAGGAAGCAAGATAAGAGAAAAAGCGCGTGCATGCCCCGCGGCGAAAGAGCGCGTATGGCAGACGTAAATAAACGCGTCATAAACGCTCCGCACTGCGAGGCGCCGCGCCGCGGCGAGATTCGCTTCTTTTTTTTTCTTTCTTTTTTTCTTCTTTTTTCTTTTCTTTTTTTTTTCTTCCTTTTTTCTTCTTTTTTAAATTTATTTCTTCTCGTTCGACATTTCTCTCTCTCTCTCGAGGGGTTTGACAACAGTACATTTTATATTATGACGCTTTGGATATGGCCATCCATAGCAAATGAGTATTCATTCCTACTCGTGAAGACATGGTCCAAGGTTCCATGATTTGATTCAGGCTTGAAGGTTCAGGTTTGAGGTGTTACGTTGAAATTTAGGTAGTGCTAGGAAAGGTGTAGAAACAGAAGTGACGGTGGCCTCAGTCTATCCTTGGGGAATCTTGATTTCATACGGGGCCATGAAGCACGGCGGCCCAGATTAAATATCGGAAGTCGAATCGGGGGAAGAGTAAAGATTTTGAAAGAAATGGTCAGCTATTTTGTTCATGTGTTCGCTCAATGGCAATATATTTAGCTCGCGATGAATTTGAGATTCGTTTCGAAACGCCGAGACGGGCGAAGCCCTCCGCGTGACGCATTCAAAACGTGAAAGGAGAAGGGGGTGGGGAGGGGAGAGGAGAGGAGAGGAGGGGCGAGCGGCGCGAGGCGTAATCGCGCCCGGCCTCCTCTGGCGTTACACAATCGACGAACGACGCGCGCCACGCCGCAGCTGGCAGATGCACCAGCGCACGACAATCCGCGCCTTCGTTTGTTCACTGATCACGGAACAAACACAAACAAAACAAAAACAAAAGGGGAGCTTCTGACGTGCATTCTTGGGTTCCTCGAAATGTCGCGTAATGTAGAGACCGGATTTATATGTAATTACATATTTTTTTGTCTTTCTACTTACCGTTCTCAAAATTTTAATCTTGGCGAATTGTAACCTTCCTAACACAATATCGAATTTTTTGGTTACATATTTTTACATATTTAGTACTATATTACATATTTTACATATTTTGCTGTTTTCACAATATATTTTCTTATTTTTTCAATTTTCTTCAATTTAATTCCATAGCTTTTTATGAAGTGATGTTTTTTTAAATCAGCATTCTTCCTACATTATTGGGGAAATCTAGTGTCCAAAATATCATTGACACTGCGATGAACATGTTACAGTGCATGTTTCCTGATCGAAGATCTCGCCCGTCTGTGCGATGTCTTCTACTGCGATTAGTACGGCTGCTAAATTACGGCCCTGGATTACAATAGATTAAACTTTTACTACTGACGAGAAAGTTGTCTGTTGCAAAGTGGGCAGTTTTTCTAAGTGTAATTTCTTGCTATGTAAATGGTTTTCAATTGGAGAATTTTAATATTACATATTATATCCGATTTTACATATTTATTACATATACTTAACGTTTTCATTACATATTTATGTATATATTTTGACGTTTCATAATACATATTTTTCTGGTCTCTAGTAATGTATGAAGGGCATAACAGTTCTTTGCAATGATTTAAATGTGTTACTTTTAAAAATAAATCGCCAAAACACACACAAAATGAAATCGTGCAACAAGATCTTTATTTGCATACAGAATTTGTGAAAAAATTGAAAAAGTGTACAAAAATTATCATAGTTCTCCATTAAAAATAGTGATAATAGACTTATAAGGAGATTTTGAAAGAATACTTTATAATGATCCACCCGAACACATTTATTATTTATTCATTCACTTGGATGATTACTAGCTGCAAAGTAAACACCAACAAATGTGTACGCTAATCATTATTATTAAACACGAACACCTCTACACAAGCAAAGAGAATGTCGTTATAAATCAGACGAAATGTAGCTGATCTTCGGAGGACGATTTCTTGAGAGCTCAATTGCTTTGTGGAAAAAGAAGACTAGTTCATCATAAAGGCAACGGTACACGTCGAGTAAAAAGCACAGGATTCCCCCTCAGTGTTTACATCGCATCACAAGACTAAACGACAACATTGTAATGTTTCTTTTAACATCGCTTTCGTTCATAACAAAAAGTACTTAGTAATATGAGTTAGTTACGAGTTAGTTGGAATAAAAAATGCCGTAAAGCCTGAGTAAAATACAAATTCAATTACCCTTTCTTAGTAGTTTGCTTGTCTCTTACACACCCATTCGCTTGTGTCTTAATACAACAGTGCTCCTTACACGAAAAGATTTAAATTATTTGCAACACGTTTCATATTATTTGCATGATTTCATAATTTATGTTCTAGTAATCGAGTAATCCGCGTACTCGTCTGTCCGTTTTTGGCGCCTGAACTCGTCTGGTCCACCGAACCAGACAAATGCGGTGCCATTCGACGCGTCTCGGTCTCCTAGTGGGGAATTGATCGTTTTCTTCGAATCCACCCAGAAAATTCTACGAAATTTCTCTAAAAAACTTTTTTTTAAGTAAAGAAAATGTGTTTATGGTGACTTTACGGCATCAACAGAGGTGATCAATAGCTTATTTGTTTCCTCTCGACAAGACTAATAGTTGGCACAATTCTTAGCCAGTTCGCTCTAAGATATTCTGGAAAAAATCTTTATTTTTTCTTTTTCAAAAATTGTATATAACCAGATCAGTGAAAATACCACTTTACAGGTGAGTATTCACTTTTGAATATGTAATATAATAGATAACTACACTACATACACTACAGTGGCCCGAAGGTACGACTAACTGCAAATTAATTATAATTTCTAATTGAAGACATTCCCACTGGGTACCTCAATGACGATTGTTGCTAATTTAACGAAATATAATAAATAGAGAGAAAAAATTAAAGAAACAACGACGCTTTTGATGGTTTTAATGCACCCCGTGTACACTGGTGAAACGCTCTGAATCACTATTCTCTCTTTCCGACATTTACATGAATCGTTACAACTTGATTCATCACGTTGACGATAGTTAAATATAATTTTGCAATGAAACAAAAAAATTAAACAAGTATTTTAATCTACGGTTTTCATGTAACATCCTGCTCCCGGAAATGGATTCACCGGGCAAATGTAATATGTTTAAAATTTATACTTAACATGAATTGGTAAATCACAAAATAAACTTTGACATGAAAATATTAACGCAGGCGCTACGATGAGCTGGTTATTTCTAACATATCCAAAACTTCCGCAACCGGATCTGTTGCACAAGCACCATTTAGCAGCGGAAGTATATTTCACAACGTCGCGTTTCGTGTCGGTAAAGCGTTTCAAAATCGTTAAAAAAAAAGAACACTTGGTCCTTGACCATGAAATAAGTCAACTAGCTGCAATCATTTTGACACATAGACAAGAGGGCACATCGTGTAAAGGAGCGTGAGAAACTTAAATCAATGCACACCTTTATAAGAGATTTATAAATTGTTGTATCTGTTTCGTGAAAATGGGGCTTAGTGGAAATGATAAAATATGTTTCACATGAACCACGAAGTTAATCAATATTTTTATTCTGTAAGACACACAAACGGAGAAATACAGTACACATTCTGAGCATGATGAATCAAAAAAATACTTTTCGCGAACGGGCAAAATAAAGATAATGTTCGCGAGACTTCAAAAAGCCATTTATATTTTCACGTAGATTATTTTGGTTATGTCCATAAACACTGTGCATTATTAAAAGGACTATTAACACGCCAACAGATTGGAGGGGGCATTCCAATGATGTTATGCGAACTTTTTTGAGACGACAAAACTTTGATTTCCTGTCTTCGATGGCGTAGGTCCGCATTCTCTCAAAAATTCTTACTTGGGTCTGTGTTTTTGCCCATGCAAGCCTTATAAAGGTCGGAGAGTTTGTCATCTGTGATGCCAGATTTCGAGCGTACTGGAATACACCGAAGAAGTAATTGCAAAAGGCGGTCAGTGTGTAGTAGGCTGGAGTTCGAAAGCAAGAACCCAATCGTTTCTCATAGAACATCCACAAATGCACTTACTAATTAGGAATATTTCTATAAGCCGGGTGAAAACAAAAGCGTTCGTTCATGTTTCCTATTGTCCAGCCCAACACTAAGCAGACATCTAACAAGCCTTTTCTACAGGTGTCCGGGGGGGGGGGGGGGAAATTTCGAAAATAAGCTCTTAAGGCAATTTTAAACATATTTTACCTAATAAACTACGTGTATATTCCGAATGGTTGAGCCGCAATTAGCACTCAAAAGTTGGTTTGAAAAATTGATTTCTAGACCAAAATGTGCAGCATAGAAACACTCTAGAAACATGTCAATTATTTATTATTCATAAACGAAATGAATATATTTGCTCAGATAGCAAAATTAAGCGAGAAATAAAAAAGGAGTCGAATTGTGTAAATTGGGTGCTGTTTTATTTCTCGCTTAATCTTTCTTTCTGAGCAAATATATTCATTTCTTTTGTAAATAATAAACAACTCACGTGTTTCTAAAGTGTTTTTATGCCTCCATAATGCAAATTTTTGCCTAGAAATCATTTTTTCAAACCAATTCGTGAGTGCTTATTGCGTTCAACCATTCGGAATATCCACGTAGTCTATTAGACACTATGCTTAGAATTGTCTTAAGAGCTTGTTTTCGAAGTTTCGACGTTTCCTCCCCGGACAGCCTGTATGGTCCACAGTCGTATCTCGGATGCACGGAAATGCACAGCTGCGTGTCACGTGCTGGGAACTATGCAGACTACGAGGCGGCCCTTGTGCTAATGAAAGGTCTGTGCAGCGTGCATGCCGCGAGCGAGCTCTTCGTACAGGCAGCACGAGCGCTAATGCAATTGGCCGCTGACAAGGGCGTCCGCTGGGAGCGCCCGCGTCGCTGCGCCCCGTGACCCCGCGCCACTCGTTTGTTTGTTGGAGGCCGTAACGAGGCCTATTCAAAACATCGGCAGCGCGCCAGCCTCCCGGCGCTGGAACGACGCCCTTGTCCGTCGCGTCGCGTCGCGTCGCGTCGGTTGTCTCGGGACGCGGCTGACCCAGGGCCGCAGCCAGGATCATTTCTTGGGAGGGGCTTCCAAAATTTAAAAAAATGGATAGTATATCTTTATCGCGTTTGTTTAAAAGAGTTTCAAAGAGATCTTAAAACATGAAACACCAACATGTTTTTAAACATCATTTCCACATAACATTATTTCGAAAGTTTAAACACACTATTTAATTTATTCTCTTTTATTCCAATAATCCAAACTACAGGAGGCGTCAACTGCAAAAGCAATTTTTTGATCTTCTTTCCAGCTATAATGTCGATCATTTTGTCCACAGTGATATCCCTATGAACTGAAATAATGGCTAGTGCACTGAGTCTGTTATCACCCATTACACTACATATAAAACTTTTTACTCTCTTCATTGTAAAAAATGACCTCTCCACACTAGCAGTTGTTACTGGTAAGGTAGCTAAGATAGTATCTAATAGTACGTAAATATACTGGATCACAATTCTCTAAGACTTTCAGCACCTCGAGGTTACCATCTACGGTGGAAGCTTTTTTACACCTGAGTTCAAACTCAGCTTTTACTGCAGAGAGTGATGTTCTGACAACAAAGTATGGAGCTAAATTTTCCAACTTGTTCATTTCATGGATGGAAGCGAAGCCTGGAAGAAGTACCTGGAAACTTGGAAGAATGTCTTCATTTGAAGTAAATCTGTCTGTCTGTAGTTTAATTGCTTTCGTTACGCATTAATAAAATCGCTTATTTTTCAAGAAGTCACTTCAAGAAAATAGCCAATAAATGATTCAAGAAGAGAGGAAATTATAATGCGGAGGTTTAATTCGAATCATTAATTTCAATTTCCTTCGAAACTGTGGAACATCAGTATTAACAGAAAATATAATATAGATACTGCACCAATTGACACTATTGCCTTATGCCATAGAATCAAAATAGAACAATAGTATTTTCACACTTAATTTAAAAAATGGGAACCGAAATTACATACATTGTTTTCCTTGATAAGAAAAAAGATTATTTCAAACAAAACATATAAGAAATGATCTGAGATGATGCAAAGAAAATACATTCTAATAGTAATTAATTATTTTGGTGGATGTTTTTGTAAAGGAATTGATAGTGGTGAACGAATCCTCTTGAAGTTTCCTCGTGCGACATGTACAATCAACAGTGTCCTAGCCATTACCATCCATTTTCACTATTCACAGAACCGAACCGCGACCTATCATCAAAAGGAAATGTATTTGGTTCAATTAGTCAGTAATGTTGATCCCTAGATGCCGAGGCAACCTACATTCATCTTGCACACGACACATTTCCCTCTGACATATTCCTTGTGGGCAAGAGAACGTTCCGTCATTGTCATATGTGATGTATGTGCACTCTTAACGTGTAATAATAATGACCCATATCAGAACGTCCCTCGGTTCACGTGTAACAGATGTACTATAACTTAACGCATCACGAAGGTAATAAGAAACAATATTTATGAAACATGATCGAGAATATTTATATAATGTACTTTCCAACTTGTACTTTTGCTGTAAAACACTCAAAAGAACTTTGTACTCTTATTTATAATGGCAATATTGAAATAAGTGAATCAGGTACACGGGCGTACGGTCTAAAAACATGGGAGGGAGGTAACAACACTTCTGGGCTCCTCTGGACACTTCTTCCATCAAACGCTATTTATTTAAGACATATTTTACCATGAAGTAAACGCAACAAAGAGATGAAATTGTAACTTTAATGATTCGATTAATACATACAATTGATTTTATGTTGAAAGCTGGGCATCTTCCCCGAAAGAGGTGCATTTTCCAAATTGTCAACTTAAAAAAAAGGAAAAATAAGGAATTGATTATATTAACGGATATAAAATATTTTGTACGTAGGTTTATCGGGCCCCTTTTGAAATTTTCAGAGGGATCATGCCTCCTCGTACCTCTCACCGTGCGCACATCTGTGAACAGGTACAACAATGTCTACCTTGTACACATATTCCCTTATGAGTACCAGGAACACAGAAAAGCCTTGTGCACTGCTAAATACTGTTCTTCTCAAACAAGGCCCTTCTCAATTCCCTGTCGTGACTAGGGATGGCAAAAAAACATCGATATATTAACATTGATATTTTGTCTTCGATGCTTTCTTCACATCGATATTGTGTTGCAAAAACATCGATGTTATTTATTTTTTATGAAAACGCACGGCGTAGAGCAATCCACAGCAATATCGATGTTTTGCGTCAACCTCTATATCACGATACACATTTCGCTTGTGCAATCTGGGGAAGTTTGGAAGTTTCTCCTGTTATGAGTGTACGTTATCGCTGGGCGTGTCATTGCCTGAATCGATAGTACTGTTATAAAAGGCCCTCAGATGTTTTGACAAGTCGTGATCCAAAACCAGACTGCACTGAATCCAGGAAAGTCTCACAGTAACATGTGATGTGTGGCCAACCATTGCTTTTCAAACTAGCACTATTTCACCATATTAAAAATGGATAGGAAAATAACATGTTCATTAGTCTATATTTACCCCATCGTCGTTTTAAACAACGATGTTCTATTGCCGATGTTTTCATTGACATTGAAAACCTTTTAGCGATGTCTGGAATATCGATGTATCGATGTTTTGGTAAAATTTGCCATCACTATTCTTGACTGTCCTCCGACACGGCTTATTACCCACAATGAATGCACAAGCAATTTGTACTCTTTTGTAAGTGAAGAGAGCAAATGTGTTAAAAAATTCGTGGAGACAAATGTTGAATTAGATATGAAACAGAAAGAAAAACTCCATAGAAAATGTCGGATAAGGAGGAAATGCTTCTCATAAACCCCGCAGAGAGAACGCAGCAGGCGAATCCTATTAAATGAAAGGGGATTCCACAAACAAAGAGAAAAAAGACAAAATGGGAATATAGACACTTTTATAGGTGTTTATAAATACTTCCTTCTAAAGCGAAACGCCCATACATCTTCGGATACAATTATAACTATTCCCCATTTAGACCACTATACCATCTAAGAAATGTAAAAGAGGTGCAATTTTATTTTAAATATATTTACAATTTTTTTAAAATAATATGGAAATTTTGAATTGTTCGTGCATCTTAAAAGGTCTCCCTGTAGACTCTTCTTGCATATTATACTATAAATTACGACTGAAATCGAATGTTTCTTTGAATCGGTTCAGACATATTGTCGTGATGACATGGATGGGAGGGAGTATGTGACGGGAGAAAGACGAACTCTTGGTTGGCTACTAACAGTGGTTTATAACAAGCCCTGGTTTGAAGTACATTGTCTCATCCTAACAAAGACTACGCAGTCCAGCACTCAGTCGGTCGTTGCCATGAGGATGGGGGATAGGTGGTAGGCAGCGGCAGCGGCAGCGGCGGCGGCGGCGGCGGCAAAGGCGGTAACGAAGGCAGATAGGCTGGCGGTGGGTCGCTTGGCTCAGCCTTGCGTCGATTCCCGACTTGGTCAACCCGAGGGCAACCGTGGAGTGGGGACACCGGCGATCACTACCATGCTCACGAGGAGCGGTAAACAAGCGAAAACTCGGCGGCCGTACGCCGCCTTTATATACTACCGGGTCAGTCCATCCCTGCGGCAGCGGGGGTGGCATTGCCCTCGTTCGGGTCACTCACAGGGGACGGGGGACGGGCAGTCAGCCCGCACATCTGGAAGCCATGCCTGCTCGACCCGGGCGAAGTGAAAGCGGAAGCGTCCAAGGCGGCGTCGCTTCACCACAATCTCTTCGAAATGTTCGTGAACATCTCGGCGGCTTATGAGGTTTGGTATATTGACGTTACGGTCTCACGTCTAATGTTATCTGTTTCTACATCAGTTTCATACACGCAAGTTGTTCAGAAGAACATTCATTACCAACCCACTAGGGTGCATGAGCTGCAGCGCGCAGAATTTCCCGCGACGCGCAGAAACGAAACCTTTGCACAATTTCCAAGTTCGTAACTGCACGGCGAACCCGCGCAAGCAGAAACGAGCACGGAGATAAGAGAAGGGCTCGCGCGGAACAGTCGCGGAGTCGCGGGAGAGAGTGCGGATTACACGCGCGTCCACTGAGGGCATTTGTCCCATAAGTGCAGTGCATGGTGTATTCCAAGAGGTATCGGTATTCCTTCGATCCCTTTGCATGTGGATGGTGAGATCAGGCGCCGACCTTCGCGGCAGTTTCAGGGTTTTCTGCCTCCAGGTCTCTCAGCGGGGCGCCACCTCAGCTGGGTCAGGCTCTAAGCTTCCGACTGGCCTCCCAACACTGTGGTCACACTGAAGTACAGTGTATACTGCATTTTCGTAACTTTGCCCCTGACAGGAATCAGCTGTTGACGGTTTCATCCAACCGAGAGCTTGAAGGTCACCATAGTGACGTCACTGTAGGGAAATCTAAGCTCCCGATTGGATGGCAGCGAAACAGCTGATTCCTGTCAGGGGCAAAGTTACAAAAACCGCAGTAAAAGTGGGTGTGTAAGGGGAGAGGAGGGGACAAGACTACGGAGGACGAAAGAAAGACCGCGCGCGGTTCCTGACCCTTTTGTTAGAGTACTGCTCCGGCACTGACCTGGCGCTGATTGGAGAAACCACGCTACAATTCTCTCACAGACAATGGTTGAATTCGAACCAGCTATGCAGTTATACTCCGATTTTCCTTATTCTGCTGCTGACAGGAATCAGCTTTTGACGGTTTCATCCAATCGGGAGCTTGAACGACACCATAGTGTCGTCACTGTAGCGACATTTGAGCTCCCGATTGGATGGCAGCGAAACAGCTGATTTGTGTCATAGGAACAATAAGGAAAATCGCAGTAACGTCTCGTAAGTTGATCACCGCCGAAGTCGAACCCTAGGCCCTTCCGATGAGAGCCAGTGCAGAGGCTACGACGAGCAATGGCCAGCCGCAGCAGAGGCGAGCAATGGCCAGCAGCTGCAGAAGTGAGCAATGGCCAGCCGGAAAGGCAGAGAAGCGCCGAGCGCGGAGTGAGCGGTGGCCAGCCCAGGGGCTGCGACGTGTTCCCGGCCGCGCAGCCGCGATTAGCGGCCGCGCTTCAGCTGTGAGCGGCCACCCCGCCCGGCCACGCGCGAGCGCGCCCGCCCTGCGTCAGGCGGCCGGTGGCAATCAGGTCACGCCCGCGCCGCGCCGCGCCGCACGCCACGCCCCGCCCCGCCACGCCCCGCCACGTGCGCCCGTACTTGCCTACTGATGAGGGGGCCGCAGTATGGCTGCGGACGCCCAACAACACCAGGAGGAGGAGGAGAAGGAGGAGGAGGAGGAGAAGGACAAGGACAAGGAGAAGGAGGAAGAGGAGGAGAAGGAGGAGAAGGACAAGGAGGAGGAGGAGAAAGAGGAGGAGGGGGAGAAGGAGGGGGAGAAGGAGGGGGAGAAGGAGGACAAGGACAAGGAGGAGGAGGAGAAGGAAGAGGAGGAGAAGGACAAGGACAAGGAGGAGGAGGAGAAGAAGGAGGAGGAGAAGAAGGAGGAGGACAACGACGAGGATGAGAGGGTGGAAGAGGAAATTGTGATGTCTGAGAGCTGCAACTTTTGTTACATAGCTGGTGCCGGTAAAGATGGATAGTAGTGATACTGACGTATTTCGGATTACTCTGTGCTAAACATGCCGTTCTCATTTCTTGTAACGCGTTCATTTAATGTATATCACACAGCATTTAAATGTCAGCAAGTATTATATTTCCTACATTTTCCAATCATTGTGTCTATCATTGGTCATGAGTTTTCTCAGCTTTTGCTTTCTACACGTTTGATTCTCCTGATAACGAAGGTCGCGATTGCCTAGGAGAAGGAAAGCCTGCAGGAATACGATAACACAGGCCAACAAAAAAGGTTTCAAAAAACTTTTTAAATCTTAATAGCTGATTTTTATACTTTTTGAGTGCTGAATCCGCATCTGAACTCTATTTCTTTCCATCACCCACAGTTTAGTCAGAATTTGATGTATTAAAATATGGCAAAATATGCTACATATGCAAATATGAAAAATAAACGTCCACTAAAATACCAACATAACTGATTATCCTGTGCAGCTGTTCTGCGCAGCGGGCCTGGTTGCAGGCGGAGGAGCTAGTGGGGTCTGGTAGATCAGTAAATAGTTTGTGATTTTCACTTATTGTATTTTGCAGCAAAACAATACATGAACTTAAGATTATCTTAACCTAAATGAAGATGAATGATTGCCTTATGACTATGTACACTATACAATTGGTTTAGCTGAGCAAAGGTTTGCCCATTGTGAATAGATTTGGTAGTTAACATTTACATAAGCTGGAGAATGATAATTAATGATTGAAGTTGATAACAAGTAATTTGAAGTTTGAAATGAATTTAGGTTGAAATAAATCTATACTAAAATTGCCGTGAGAAATTTAGTAATGTCATAGCAATGCTTTTGTGAATTAGGGCACTCATCTGTTGGCTGCAGGTAGATGTCCAACCATGTGAAGAGACGTCAGGCGGCTAGTCTCCGTAGACTCGGTCGTCGTTAATAGATGATTTGGCAGTCCTGCTGGTGCACTCGGAGATCTGGCAGTTCCCTGTAGAACACTCTGCGTTGTCCCCGACTGCGGCCCGTGCAGGAACGGTGTAGTTAATCGAATAGCGCAGGAAGCGCGCGCGACATAATTAAGTTGCGGAATGTCGCCGGCACTGCTGGTTTTAGATTTTGATATAGGCCGTGCGCACCACAAAGTTGGCGGCCGTATCAGAACGGCACAATACTGGATTACGATAGTATTTACGCGTGCGCACCACAAAGTTGGCGGCCGTATCAGAACGGCACAATACTGGATTACGATCAGCGGATCAGTTGATTGAAAGGTTAGAGTGTTCGTGCCTATATAGTTTTCGTTCACTTGCGAACGCGACAAGGATAGTTTGGCTGCACAAACCCGCTTGTGCCCGGCACGGCGGACAGAAGATAAGTGCCTTTCGGCGGCTGAGAACGGTGGGGGCTGCGTGAGAGTGCGTCTGTGTGTGTGTAGCGTCGTGTGAAAGAGCGACCGGGCCTGGCGCGGCCGGGTCGCGGTGTTCGGAGGCGTTTAGAGAAAGCGGGGGCGGCTTCCCTATCTTTCTTTGTAAAGTGGATCATAAATCGGCAATCGGCGGTGGCCGCATCTGGGCGCGCCCTTGTGCGTAGCGTGGGAGCGAGCGAGTCGGCCCTCCGCAGGCCGGCCGGGACCCGACCGCGTGCAGGGTGGTCGGAGGACGGGAGAGAGGGGAGGAAAGGCGGCGGAGGCTTCTGGCCTTCCTTGTAAGATTGACCATAAACTGCCCCCGTTTTGAGTTGCCGGGTGGAGGAAATCAAAATAGAAAATGATGGTCAATCTTGTTGGAGTTGAGTTCATGAAGAAGGAACAAGTAGAGTCGACAAAATGAAGTTTTAATTAGCAATTTTGATTAAGCTGACAGAATTTGATATCTGATTTTAGTTGTCAGTTGGGAAGGGGCATATGCAATGAATTGACCTTTTATAACGACCCTTTGAGGTTTGGAGTTCTACCACACGAATTTTGTTGTCTCTCCCAGGGAAAACCTGGGTGATACGAGCCGTTGGCCACATAGAAGGTGAGGTATTAATATCCTTAATGAGTACTAACATACCAATTTTAAGATTAGGAGTTGAGGAATGCCATTTTGCTCTTTGTTGCAGAGATTGCAAATAGTCACTCGACCATTTTTTCCACAGAATATTGAGGATTTGTTGAGTTCTTTTCCACCTAGTTGAAGTGTCTACAATTGTTTCTCCTTGGGCATTAGGGAGGGTGGTCAATGATCGTTGAATTAAGAAATGAGCTGGTGAGATGTAATTAAGATCTTCAGGATCTTCTGAAGTGGGTAGTAATGGGCGAGAGTTTAAGATAGCTTCGATTTCCGCGACAATAGTTAGCATTTCTTCATAGGTCAAGGGGGATTTAGGCATGATTGTGCGGAAAATTCTTTTGAATGATTTAATGGTGGATTCCCATAATCCGCCAAAGTTTGGGCTTCGAGCCGGAATATAGTGCCAATTGGTCTCTAGTTTTTGAGTTTGTCTCCTTACATTGTTTTGAAAGATGGGATTGGAGAGTAGAGTTGACAATTCTCTAAGTTCATTGTCAGCGCCTTTAAATGTGGTTGCGTTGTCGGAGTAAATATGACAGGGGATTCCGCGACGACTTACAAATCGTCGGAAGGCGGCTAGAAAGGCGATAGAAGTTAGGGAAGTGACTATTTCTATGCTTACTGCTTTGGTAGTAAAGCATACAAAAAATGCTAAATAAATTTTGGTAAGGGCTTTAGATCGAGGGTTCCCGTATTTGATGTTGTAGGGTCCTGCATAGTCAACTCCGCAATGTTGAAAGGGTGGAGATGGGGTCACTCTGGTTTGGGGTAACGGACCCATGATTTGTTGGGCTACGTCCCTTTTCTGTTTGAAGCAAGGTATACATTTTCGAACTGAGTTCTTAACATTGCGTCTGAGTGATGCAATCCAATACCTTTGTCTGATTGCCGTCATCACCTGTTGGGTACCTGCATGAAGTAATCTTAAGTGGGTGTGACGAATTATTTGACTGGTTAGTGGGTGGTTAGGTGGGAGAATGGCTTGAAATTTTGCCTCAAATGGTAATTTAGATTGACTGATTCTCCCTCCTATTCTCAAAATGTCATCATGTTGAAGAGTTGGACAGAAATTGAAAATCTTACTAGTGGGAGAAATGGGTTTTTTGTCCTGTAGAGACCTTATTTCTGATTTATAGGTTTTTGCCTGTACTAATCTGATTAATAGCCTTTCAGCTTCATGTTGTAGCTGAATGAGAGTAAATGCATTTTCATAGGATTTAAATCTGAGCTTTAACAGAAATTGATATAAACATATCGTTGATCTTAAAGTTTTCATGAATGAGGATGAGTTTTCAATTAATAATTCTAGTTGCTTGGGATGGTGAAGAAGTAAATAATTTGAGAGCAGTTTTAAAATTTCCAAGTTAGGTTGAGAAGTAGTAACTAAATTAAGACAATTCGCTTGTTGGGATTTGTTTTGAATAAAGCAAGGACCATGCCACCACATTTTTGAGTCTTTCAGTTGTGCTGTCGTAATTCCTCTTGTGGCAAGGTCAGCTGGGTTTGATCTTGTTCCTACATGATGCCATGAATAATTACGTGTGTTCTCTTGAATTTCTGAAACCCTAGCGGTTACAAACGGGACTCTCTTTTGAGCGACAGTTTTCAACCACGCACACACTGTCGTGGAATCAGTGTACAAATGCACTTCATTAATTTGCAATGGTAGGGAGGGAATTATTTTCATAAGTAATCTGCTAAGTAATTGGGCTGCGCATAACTCTAGATGACAGATTGGACGTTCTTTGATTGGAGCTACTCTGGTCTTGGCACACAATAAATGTGAATTGATAGTTCCTGTTTGATCAGTAGTTACTAAGTACAGATTTGCGCAGTATGCATGCAAAGATGCATCACAGAAGCCATGTATTTCTACATTAGCTACAATGGGTGAGGGGCGTACACAACGAGTAACCTGAATAGAATTAAGATTCTGCAATTGAGTTGCAATTTCTTGCCATTGATTAGATAAGTCAACAGGTAGTTCAGTGTCCCAACCTAGATTTTGACGCCAGGTGTTTTGAAGAAAGATTTTTGCCGATATAGTGACTGGCGCAAACAGGCCTAGGGGGTCGTATATTTTAGCAATACATGATAGAGCTTGTCTTTTAGTGAGCTTCGATTGTGCTTGAGGACCGTTGTAAGTCAGAGACAAAACATCTTTGTTTGTATTCCAAGCTAATCCTAGGGTACTGATATGAGAATCTACAGACTCAATAAGTTGTTTTTCATGCTTTTCTTCATGAAGATGAGCGGGAATAGTCTTCATTAGATCAGGGGAATTTGACATCCACTTTCTAAGGGGAAAGCCTCCTTTCAATAACAATTGAGTAATTTGCTCAACTTGAGTGATGGCTTCGTGTGTAGAATTATTACCATGAGCTAAGTTGTCTACGTAAAAGGATGATTGTACAATGTTCTTAAGTTGATCATTGTGGGGGACTTCATCATCAGCTAATTGATTAAGTGCCTGAATGGCGAGAAAAGCCGCAGGTGCCGTACCGTATGTTACAGTATTTAGCGTGAATTCTTGTAAAGGAAGTTGAGGGTTGTCTCTCCAAATGATCCTTAAGAGATCCCTATCATTTTGGTCTAGCAAAACTTGGCGGTACATTTTCTCAATGTCAGCTACGTAAGCAACAGGCCAGGTTCGAAAATTGAGAAGTATGTTAAATACGTCTGGCTGTACATTAGGTCCGACACATAAAATTTGATTTAATGAAATTCCTGTACTAGTTTTTGCACTAGCATCAAATACTACTCTCGTTTTTGTGGTTGACGAATCCCTTTTGATGATTGCATGATGAGGTACATAATAAGTAGGCACATTGGGGGGTGGCCTAGGGGACGGTGACATATGTCCTAATTGAACATATTCCTGCATGAAGCTTTGATAAGATGATTTGTAATCTGGATCACTTGACATGCGTGCTTCAATGGAATAAAATCTTTGGATAGCTTGCGATCTAGATTCGCCTAGAATATCTACACTTGCTTTCCTTGGCAGCTTAGTGACGTATTTTCCATCTGGAGTCCTAGTGGTGGTGTTTTTAAAGTGGTTTATACAGAATAATTCTTCTGAAGTAAAGTTCTGAAGGGGGGTGATTTCTTCTAACTGCCAGAATCTTTCTAATGAATGATCCTCCTCTGATTTTGCATTGATAAAATTACTTAAAGTGGTTTGAGTCTGAGCATATTCATTTGAGGCTGGATAGCATCCACTTATGGTCCATCCAAAAACACTGTTTTGTAAGATAGGGAAGTTAGTATTAACATTCAATATGCCGGGTAGAATGATTTTTGAAGTTAATCCAGCACCAAGTAGAATATCAATTGGATTAGACTGATTAAAATCTGGATCAGCTAGGTTTAAATTTGTAGGAATTTGCCAATCTTGAACATCAATTTGAGCTGTGGGGATGTTTGCTGTGATTTGAGGGACAACAATGTAGGTTTCTACTGCCTTCCAATTTGAGTAATTTGAAGCTATTGTGGCAGTAAGAGTTATACTAGCGGGAAAGTTACTATGACAAATAGCCTTAATATTGATATTTGAATATTTAGTAGGAAGGCATAATTTGCTGGCTAAGTTTTCAGAAATTAGATTGCAGTTACTCCCTGAATCTAATAATGCTCTAGCTTGAATAAAATTTCCTTTGTTATCTGCAATTCTTATAATGGCTGTGGGGAGTAATACGGGTTGCAATTCATCATTTGTTCGGCAAGAAGTTGCATTTACTATGGTATTACTCGATGATTGTGCCGCAAATTGGGTGGAATGCAAGAGATTTCCTGAATTATTAACACTGGATGGGTGAAACTCTGGGGCATTGAGTGTTAAATTAGAAGTTTCATTCATCTGAGGGTCTGAGTTGTTGACAATTAGTGAGTTTTTACTCCTCTGATTAGGATTCGCAATCGTTAAGTTTGTATTAGTTACTTTCTTTACAAAGCTATGATGTAATAGGGTGTGATGCCTTTGTGCGCATTCTAGACATGTTTTCTCACTGCATTTGTGACCTCGAACATTTACTTTACAACAATTAAAGCACAGTTTATTTGTCTTAAAGTGAGTTAATCTCTCAGTTGGGTTCATGGCTTTAAATTTTTGACATTTAAAGATTGTGTGTGGTTCTTTACAAATTGGACATGAGAGAGCTTGCATAGAATCATTTTTATTAGAATTTTGATTGGAGGTTTGATGAGAGGTGGCATGATTTAAAACGGGATTGCTTTGACAACTTTCTTCAATACGATAGGTTTTTTCCAAAAAATCATACATTGATTCTAAAGATGGGGCTTCACTTGAAGCAGAATGTCGCTCCCATTCTTTGACAATATCGCTAGGGCAATGAGCGAGTATTCTGTGCAGAATAATTAGATCTAGTGTGGGTACTGTGAGTTTCAAAGCCTTGAGTGCCTTGATGTTGGCCATATAATGATCTATGAAGTTTCTAATCGACTGAGGGTGTGACCTTTTGATTTCAGGAGGAGTTTCTAAGTTGTTGATGTAGCTTGAAGCTAACTGTCTAGGATTATTGTATCTTTGGCATAACAAGGACCAAGCTACTTGAAAATTTTCAGCAGTATTTGTTAAGTTTTGAATTACTGAGCGCGCTTCATTTTTCAAACTTTGGGCGAGATAATGAAATTTTTCAACGCCAGTTAAATGGGCATTTTCAACCACAATGCTTGTAAACAAGTCTCTAAAAAATTCCCATTCGGAGAATTTTCCATTAAAGGTTGGAGCTGGTAAGGTTGGTAATCTAATGTTATTAGTATCATTATTTACATTTATACAAAGAGGATTAGATTGCGATGACTGCATGGTCGATGAATTATTTACATTTTGAGGTGAAAATGGAGATGATTCTAGTTTTATTTGAATTTGTGCAATTATTCTATTTTTGTCTTCCTCTATTTGAAATAAGTCATCTAGTTGAGTATCATCATTTGGGCCTAATGCCTCTAGTGCTGACCGATATTGATTCCAATAGTGATTCAAAGTTTGTTTGTTTTCAACAAGTTGCTTGTAAGATAGTGAATCAGTTATTTCATGAGTTTGAATTCTTTCACCGTAAGCTTTGAATTGACGTAGCGCGAAATCGCGAGCTGACAATTGTTTGTTAAGAGTTCTACGTTCTGCGTTTGACATCTTGCCTGCCTATGATCGTTTGATCAAAATGGATTTGCTGCCCCCGGTGGGCACTCCGGGGAGGAGTACTTGAAAATTTGCAAAACTTTTTAGAAATGAATTAGCTAAATTGCTCACAGCAACCGTAAGTTGACTTGTAACTAACACACAAATAGTACTAACACTTCACAGTTCACCGACACTTTACACTTTGCTGAAATTGGCATTTATACACATTTAAACAACACTAGATTGGAATAAACACTTGATGTTTGCTGAATAGTAGACACATAAATAACCCTTGAGAATTTGTTCATGTTTTGTTTTGCATCTTTTGGTTCAGTAGACTTATAATTAATGAATTTTAAGAAGAGTGTGAAAATCACTTGCCCGGTAATGATGGAGGACCAATGAGAATTATTTAAATGAGAAGAAGTGAACCAAGTTTATGTCCTTGATGTAGGCAACAAAGTGGATTGAAGGGGAAGTACGTAGAGCTCATATGCGGCCCGGAGGCGACCAAATGTTTATCCTGTGCAGCTGTTCTGCGCAGCGGGCCTGGTTGCAGGCGGAGGAGCTAGTGGGGTCTGGTAGATCAGTAAATAGTTTGTGATTTTCACTTATTGTATTTTGCAGCAAAACAATACATGAACTTAAGATTATCTTAACCTAAATGAAGATGAATGATTGCCTTATGACTATGTACACTATACAATTGGTTTAGCTGAGCAAAGGTTTGCCATTGTGAATAGATTTGGTAGTTAACATTTACATAAGCTGGAGAATGATAATTAATGATTGAAGTTGATAACAAGTAATTTGAAGTTTGAAATGAATTTAGGTTGAAATAAATCTATACTAAAATTGCCGTGAGAAATTTAGTAATGTCATAGCAATGCTTTTGTGAATTAGGGCACTCATCTGTTGGCTGCAGGTAGATGTCCAACCATGTGAAGAGACGTCAGGCGGCTAGTCTCCGTAGACTCGGTCGTCGTTAATAGATGATTTGGCAGTCCTGCTGGTGCACTCGGAGATCTGGCAGTTCCCTGTAGAACACTCTGCGTTGTCCCCGACTGCGGCCCGTGCAGGAACGGTGTAGTTAATCGAATAGCGCAGGAAGCGCGCGCGACATAATTAAGTTGCGGAATGTCGCCGGCACTGCTGGTTTTAGATTTTGATATAGGCCGTGCGCACCACAAAGTTGGCGGCCGTATCAGAACGGCACAATACTGGATTACGATAGTATTTACGCGTGCGCACCACAAAGTTGGCGGCCGTATCAGAACGGCACAATACTGGATTACGATCAGCGGATCAGTTGATTGAAAGGTTAGAGTGTTCGTGCCTATATAGTTTTCGTTCACTTGCGAACGCGACAAGGATAGTTTGGCTGCACAAACCCGCTTGTGCCCGGCACGGCGGACAGAAGATAAGTGCCTTTCGGCGGCTGAGAACGGTGGGGGCTGCGTGAGAGTGCGTCTGTGTGTGTGTAGCGTCGTGTGAAAGAGCGACCGGGCCTGGCGCGGCCGGGTCGCGGTGTTCGGAGGCGTTTAGAGAAAGCGGGGGCGGCTTCCCTATCTTTCTTTGTAAAGTGGATCATAAATCGGCAATCGGCGGTGGCCGCATCTGGGCGCGCCCTTGTGCGTAGCGTGGGAGCGAGCGAGTCGGCCCTCCGCAGGCCGGCCGGGACCCGACCGCGTGCAGGGTGGTCGGAGGACGGGAGAGAGGGGAGGAAAGGCGGCGGAGGCTTCTGGCCTTCCTTGTAAGATTGACCAATAACTTTATTTAAACATTGAAGATGGCTTTACATTCTTATCATTACATTCTACAAAGTCTTTACGTGTCCATTAACGTATATTTTCTTTGTCTCTTATTTTATTAAAGCCCCTGATATAGCTTGTTCTCCTCCGCGCCGTTTGCTGACTATCTCGGTGAAGTGAACAACAGTAATCTCCCATCATATTGGTGTTCCAGCGTCCCGGATAACGTTTTTTCATCACTTACAGATTTTAATGAAAACACGCACCTTTTTCTTCACTTACATCACACATCGTCCGGAAAGAATTGTGAATGAGTGTTTAAAAAGTAAACCATGAGGCTCATTAAACATCACAATTTCTTGAAAGCATTCAGCATATTGGCAACAATTGCTTGATAGTCTGGGTCTTTTTGTTGGCTAGTAACTTGTTAACAACGTGAATAAAAGCACACTACGCTTCATTTTCATTTTCTGTCATATGTAGATTAAATTGGGGATCCAACATCAATTTTCTAGTATCAGTCTCAATGATGATACCCTCTTTCAATAATTTTACTGCAGATAATTGCGTAAACTTTTCACAAAGAAACACTGCTCATCTTCAGGTAAGACAATTGTTTCATGAGACCTAATTTTATGTGCACTGGAGGCAGCATAATTTTATGTTGATCTACCACATGTTCCCTTAGAATGTTCTTTTCCCCTGGATTGAAAGATTTTCTTACATGCCAATTCTTTGTAGACTAATGCTAATCTCGTGCCCTACTATCCCATTCACATAGCAAATATGGGAATTTATAACTTCCTGCGTCTCCTACATTTCTAGATAATCATTGCAGCATTTGCCTAGGTGTACAGAGAAAATTTTAAAATATAAACAAATTGTGGGGATACGGCATTTTTATTGTTATTTTTGGAATCAGCGCACTTAAAATAATAATAATAATTATGTGAACACCGCAAAACGTTTTTGGTCGTTGGCCTGTGTAATCGGAAGAAACAGGCATTGGAGTTGGTTGATGCTGGAAGAGGTGGACGGGAGAAACATTCGTGGAAAATAACAGCCGCCGAGGAAGGGTTGTCGCAGGAGAGGCAATGGCGAGGGAGGGGCTGCGCCGACTGCAATTAATATGGTGATGGTGCTAGTGACGCAAGAGACGGGCAGCGTTGATGGAATGTTCCATCCACGTCACGCTGCCACGCAGGTTTTAAAATGTTTGCGTTCACGCCGCAATTGCATTTCTGCTTGGCTTCACAAATTTCGGTGAATATGGAATTTTTATTTTTTTTATCCCTTAAAAGAGTTACATTGAAAGTGTTTCGACCCATTTCATTTTTACAACTGTTTTCACTTTTGAGTTGCATTGTCAATAACACGTTTTACTAGAAATGAGAGAAATTTCACTTTATTTATTTATTTGGTCAAAAAACAGTAAAAACTGTATATGACGTTTGGGGAAAGAGATTATCTGCGCACATTTTCTTGACACCTAGAAACAAAAGAGGAACATTTGAAAAACTAGAAACAAAAATTTAGAAAATAATTATTATTTGAGAAAAATAAAAATTTGAAAAATGTTTGTTTCCGAGTTACAGAAAATCAATTTCAACGGTAAATGAACTGCAGATTTAATTTTTCTGCGTTGCTAACAAAATAGTAAACGAATATCAGTTCTACTCCTACCATTACAAGCAAAGGAGTGCTCAACAAAAACGTGCAACCAGTGAAGCTACATTTACGTCCAGAAGCAAAACAAGGGGCCATCTCAGCATTTGCTCAATGGATCAGGGAAACTGGACAAAAACCTGAAGAGGAGGAGAAGGAGGAGGAGGAGGAGGGAGGAGGAGAAGGAGGAGGAGGACGAGGGAGGAGGAACCTGCCGAGCACAGGGGCGAGGGCGAGGGGGGGGGGGCGCTGCGCACGGCGCGTGTACAGCAAACCAAAGTGCGCGGGCGGGGCGGCGGGCGCCCCCGGGGGCGTGATCCTCTCCCTCCGGCACGGGCTTACAGCCCCCCCACCCCCACCCGCGGCGGCGCCGACCGCACAGCTGCCGCAGCCTTCGCGCTCAGCTACACGAGAAGGCACTCGGACCTCCGTGTGATTTACTATGATTAATTTCCAGGCGGACGACTGTGCGAACTGGGACGCAAATCAATTTTCGAAACGAGCGGACGAGACAACTCTCCATTACGGGGCCTCGTTCGGTATTCCACGGGTGGTAGATGGTCTCTCTCTCGACGTGAATGCGCGCTGCACAATTAAAGTGCAAGAACTCGCAGCCCTCGTCCGTCGTTTGGCTCTTTCATCAAAGAATTTTAGACTCCTCTTAATTTATTTGATTCGGTTCCATCGCTTTTTGTAAGAAAGTACAAGAAATTACAGGAAATAATTCACTACGAAATGCTTAACGATGGATTCTGAATTTGAACAACCGTTTCTTGTCGTAGCTTTATATCTCTAGTAGGAAGTTTTTGCCGTTCCAGATAACAAGAAATGCGCACAATACCTTTTTCTTGCAATCCAAGACGATTCTTGCTGCATATTTTGTTTTAGTCAGACTCACCTGCAACAAAAGGAAAATATTAATACTACAAAAATTCATAAATATTACCTAGTAATAATATTAATGACAATTTATTGAAGTATTTCATAAAATTTACCCACACAATTAAAATATTTATTCATACTTTGTCATTCAATTGTGTTCAACTTTAGTGGAATATTGTGTTACTCGACGAAACTTGAGACACTAATTGAAATTAATATTTTGTAACAATACGGTTTCATTCAGTCTAACCAAAACACTATATTATATTGCTCACTACATACATTGCACTACATGCATTACATGCGTGTCCATATTCTGGAATTCAATTCTTACGTCAATGTCCGGGTCAATCACCCCCCCCCTCTCGATGAGGTTTTTGTCCAGTTTCCCTGACCCATTGAGTAAATGCTGAGATGGCCCCTTGTTTTCCTTCTGGACGTAAATGTAGCTTCACTGTGTGCACGTTTTGTTGAGCACTCCTTTTGCTTGTAGTGGTAGGAGTCGAACTGATGTTCATTTCTATTTTGTTAGCAATGAAGAAAAATCAAATCAGTTCATTTACCGTTGAAATTGATTTTCTATAACTCGGGAACAAACATTTTTCAAATTTTTATTTTTCTCAAATAATAATTATTTTCTAAATTTTTGTTTCTAGTTTTTCAAATGTTCCTCTTTTTTTCTAGACCTCCAGAAAATGTGCGCAGATAATCTCTTTCCCCAAACGTCATGTACAGTTTTTACTGTTTTTTGACCGAATAAATAAATAAATAAATAACGTCTGAAGAATTGTGGTCCTGAATTCTCTGTATTCAGTACTACAATTCTTCAGACGCAACAGAGACTACAAAACCCGGCGCATTTCAAACCACTTCTTAGCAAATGGAGGAAACAAAGTTCATCATTTATGCACGACGCCGACGACACATCTTGAATGGCGAGCGAGCAACGCAGCAGCCCAGCTGCGGGAAGGTGGAGGCGGGGCAGCCCAGGGCGGACACGCCTCGAGGGCGCCGCTCACCCCCCCCCCCCCCAGCCGCTTCCGAGTTGGCATTCCGCGGCGCTGCGCTTTGGCCAGCGCCCTCTCGAGTGAAATTTTACCAGAACATCGATACATCCATGTTTCTATACATCGGTAAATGGTTTTCGATGTCGATCGACATAAAAACATCGATGTTTTAAATGAAGACTAATAAACATGTTATTTGTATATCCATTTTAACAACCTTACGCAAATGGGATATAGTTTATTGCTTGATTAGGAGCATGTTAGTAGTAGGGTACTGTGCTAATAAAAACACTATTAATGTAAAGAACAAAATTTAAAATTAAAGAACATCGTGTTTCGCTATTTTACCATCTTAATCTTTTAATCAATATTCTACATATACCATACATGCCATAAAAGTAATATAAACATTCTTTAAAAACATAATAAAGCATTGCATGAATAATAAACTCAAACATTGACGTTTTTGCAACAAAATATCGATGTGAAGAAAACATCGATAGCAAAATATCGATGTTAATACATCGCTATTTGTGGTGGAAAACATCGACTTTTTTTTGCCATCCCTAGCCGTCTCCCTCCCTGGCTTTGGCTTTGTTCCGCGCCTTTCCTCACTCGCACGTCCTCCGGTTTCCGGTGGCGCGCCGCCACCGCTGCCGGAATTTGAAGGCGACGCGCGTCCGAGCTTCCGGGGGCGTGAGCGCGGCGCTGCGTTGCCAAACTTCCCGCCTGCGACCGAGTGATTAGATCGGATTAGATGCGGTGACACGGAAGCGTCGTGTCCTTCCATTTTATTTTTTTAAATTTTTTTAATTTCTTCATTCATTCGATTTGTCAGGATCTTCATCCATAAGAAGTACTTCGTAATCGATAATGCGGCCGTTCACGATTTTATATTGACATTAAGCGGTGGCATCAATATTCGTAACACCGTACACACGGTGAAGAATTTTAAAGCGTCACGTTTAATTTGCTTTCGGCCATGTCGCCCAGAAATTGATTACGAATATGGAGTATCACAAAACATTTTCATACCTTCAGAACCAGAAACATTTTGCTGCTAAACATCAAAACATTTTTTTCTTCCACAACATTTGCGACACTCGTGGTGTCATGTATACAGCTATCCTCTTTACTGTTTCATTGAACAGCGCATTTGATTTATTTTCTCCCCAAAGTCACCAATATTTCTAATTAGTAGTATGAAGAATCAAACAAGAAAACCGCCTTGCTAAAACTGCGAGTGTTAGTAGTTTCAAGAGCAGTGTTGTCAATGTCGATGCCACGAGCGGGAGTCCACGGCACGAGTGCCACGACGAAATCGCGCCTCCACCATAGACAATGCCATCCCTATTGTTACTGCTAATAGTTTCCTATCCCGACGCTAGAGGCGCAGAGAAGCTCCTGGCATGCTACGATGCCACGACTCGTGCCACTGCCACCAGTAAAGCACAGGATCAGCGACATACATAACTTGAAGAGACGACCTTCCTTTCCAATCAACAACGACGTACCAACACGAAGCGACATTTGTCCTCCGCATGCAGAGCGACGCGAGCGCAGAGAGAGCAAGTGAGCGCCTTGCACAAGCGCACGGGCGGGGGTGGGCGGGGGCGGGCGGGCGGGCGGGCGGGCGGGCGGGGGCAGGCGTCCGGGGCATGCGGGCGGGGGCAGGCGGGCGGGAGCGGGCGGGGAGGTGGGGGCGGGGGCGAGCGGGGAGGTGGGGGCGGGGACGGGCGGGCGGGGGGCGGGCGGGCAGGGGCGTGCGAGGGCGTGCGGAGCGGGAGGGGGCGGGCGGGGGCGGGCGTGGCGGGCGGGGGCAGGCGGGGGGGCGGGCGTGGGCAGGCGGGGGGTGGGGGGGGCGGGAGGGGGCAGGCGGGGGGCGTGCGGGGGCGGGCGGCGCCGTTGCGCCAACGCGCGCGCGTCGGAGGCTGCGCCGCGCTGCTCCCGGTGCAGCGGGGGACGCGGGCACGGAGGGGGAGGGGAGGGGGAGGGGGCAGGGCGCCAACGCAGCATAACGGAGGGCGCGGCGCCGCCGCTTCCGCGTCTCCGCCACCAACAACAGCTGGCGCCGGCGCAGCGGCAGAGTAGCGCAACCGCCGCCATTTCACATCCTCTGCCCCATCAACCACAGTTGACAAGTTGAGCACACACGATAACAATTGGGTGGTCACGGGGTAAACGTTCATTTTTTGGCGAAATTGGGTCAAGTACAAAAACTACGACTTAAATATCTATTTTTTATATTAGTAACACTACCGAATTCAAATGTTGCCACCTTAATGAGAAAAAAGCGTTGGGAAATAGCATTGAGCATAGGAAGAAGCGGGGGCGTGCGCGGAAAACATGAAGGGTTGATCGGGGGAACTTCGCGGCACGGCGCGTTCCTCGAGGGATCTCACTTCGAAGTTGTTAGGAGAAACACTTTATTGAGAAGACATTTTCTTTTAAACAATACAATTTTTACTAACAAATAAAGAAAATATCAATTCGTAGAATGGTTTATTATAAATTACTTACACAAAGATTGGTTAATAAGGTAGAGGCAAAGATGCAATATGAAAAGAATCCGAAATATAGTTATAATAAGGTATGGGACAAAATTGGAATTATATAGATAGATGAATTAGAATGGCTGTATTATGAGTATACGCTGAATGTTGATAAAGGAATAGTTGTGAAAAGAAGATTCTCTCGATGTGTAACTGCATGATAAATAACAAGTACCTTTACTTTTCACCAACACTACCTTTGGGAGAAAAAACAAGTTTTACGACCAATATTTTAAGTATACAAGGAATACTCGATGAATCACGTACTGTATTCGAGAGGTGAGAAGTATGTACATGGGAATCCACGGGTATTCTAACTTGAAGCGCAAGGTCGCGCCCACAGTGATGCGCTGTCCCACAGGAGCGAGTCATGCCACTTGCGGCCATTTTCGCACCCGTCAGATGAGCTGTCCTCTCTGCGACCGGCTCGCTCGGAAACGAGTTGCTGCGCGCTTTGGTTCTGGGAACGGTGTCATCATGGACTGGAGGGATTTCATGGTCTGGCCACAGTCACACGCTCGGCCAGCGCAAGTCGTAGTTCTACGTAGGGTGAAATACGCTAAGGGAGACTATACGAATCGTGCGTACATGCATAATGGCTTCTGAATTGGAAATGTGTAAAACGTTCGCCAAAATTAGACCAAGTTACAAGCAATTAACACGAAGTAATGTAGCAATAAACTTAAGTTATCGCACTGATTGTAAATCATGACGTGCATGTCTGACCAAAAAAAAAAGCAATAAATTTTTACCTGCCATATTTCACAAAACCATTCCCTTTCATATGATACAGCCACACCTTTACATATGAAGCACTGTCCGTAACTTTACGAACATTATATTTTTTAGACTTTGTTGTCGATCACTTTCCTCGAAGGAAATTATACTCGCGCTATTCATGTTTTAGTTCCCAATGAAAATTCTCCCTACCTTGAACGACTATTCACTTCCAATTAACAGAAATTGCCGAAACTCGAAGCGGGAAAAACAAGAA
The DNA here is from genome assembly GCA_031308135.1 of Acheta domesticus. NCBI lineage: Eukaryota > Metazoa > Arthropoda > Insecta > Orthoptera > Gryllidae > Acheta > Acheta domesticus. The sequence continues at coordinate 212,175,652 of JAHLJT010009419.1, forward strand.
GAGAACCATCACAAAGTCTACCAACTACACCGAACATTCTAAAAAAGTTAAAATATAGTACTGGAAGTAAATTTCTTCAAACACAACATTTGACCAATGCCGGGGTGATTTCTCCAGTATTCGTGAATCTTTATGACTTTTTCCGCTTCATTCTAATAGAGTTGAAACTGAGGTTTGTACCAGTCATGCGACATCGACATCAAAATCATCAGTCATCGACAACAAAACATCGATGTTTTAAAGTTTTAGAAATGTTTAACAATAAATTCGTGCGCAACAAAGTTCTATTTGACACTTGCTTTGCATATAACTTCGTAATGACAATTTAACTGAAAACAAAGTTAAAGACGCCTCTTCGTGAGCAAAATACGAGGAAATATGCAGGAAATTCCAGGACATCAGGATCACCTCAGGCAAGGGATAGCTCGATGAAGGTAGTACAAACCACCTTCGTTCACATTCGTTCTGGTGAACCACACAGACACATACACAATAGAACACAGAAACAATTCGAACACACAGACGGTGGCACCACCCGTGATTTTTTCATATTTGAGCTTTTACAAAATTATGTTTGTGAGAATATTTCATCCAGGAACTTCGACAACCTAGAAGCATCGAGTCCAAAACATCAATGTTGAAAAAGCATCAGCTTCAATACATCGATGTTGAAAAAGCATCAGCTTCAATACATCGATGTTGAAAAAGCATCAGCTTCAATACATCGATGTTGAAAAAGCATCAGCTTCAATACATCGATGTTCAAAAAGCATCAGCTTCAATACATCGATGTTCAAAAAGCATCAGCTTCAATACATCGATGTTCAAAAAGCATCAGCTTCAATACATCGATGTTCAAAAAGCATCAGCTTCAATACATCGATGTTCAAAAAGCATCAGCTTCAATACATCGATGTTCAAAAAGCATCAGCTTCAATACATCGATGTTCAAAAAGCATCAGCTTCAATACATCGATGTTCAAAAAGCATCAGCTTCAATACATCGATGTTCAAAAAGCATCAGCTTCAATACATCGATGTTCAAAAAGCATCAGCTTCAATACATCGATGTTCAAAAAGCATCAGCTTCAATACATGGATGTTTAAAACAAAAATATCGGCATCGAAGGCGCATCCCATATGACAGAAGGAGAGGAGCTTGTCATATGTGTGTATACGTGCAAGCCGTTATTGGCACCCTCTACACTCGTACTGTATTAGGGGGCAAGCCCCGCGGTGAGTACCTAAGCGGTGGTCTCTAACCTACACCCCTCCCCCAAGTGTACAAGTAGCCCCTCGGGCCAATATCCGGATCCCGCCGGAACGCAGTTGGCCTTCTCGGCAATCTCCCCATACCATGCCTGGGTCTAGGTCGCTCTGCCAGCTCAGAGCTATTAGCTATCCGGGCTAGTGCCGGAGTCAATATCGCTTGCAAGACAACGCGTCACTCACATGCGCCGGGACACCAAGTCCCTCCTCTATGCCCAGAGTATCGGGCCACTGCCACGACGAAGCCAAGAGCCCAACTGGGGGCCACCCGAACTAAGGTCCGGGCGGCTCGGGGCCCCCATCCCGTCTACCCACTGCTTGCACCTTCAGGCTATCGATCTGGGTTGGACCCGTAACCAAGGCAACCTGACGGTAGGTAATTGCCCGCCGGACTTCTATTTGTGGATTCCAGAGTACCATAGGTCTCCATCACCCAATCCTGCCTTAAGGTCGACGCGCCAGGGACCCAACTGGTGGATTACCGGGTTGAACCGTCAACCAGGAGCTTAGCATTACCTACTCACTGCCTCCACTTTGAGACTCACGACGTGAGTGTCGCCGTGAAACTAGAGGTCCGGGTGGTCGTCTCCAAGTCTCCACCAGAGGTCGTGTCCACCTACACAGCCACGACTCCCCCCTGCGGGGAGAGGAGCTGGTCAGCCAGAATGTCGATGTGAAGCACCACAGGAAATCTGGGTGCGGCGGGCGCGGGTGTCGTCTGAACACAAAGCTCGGATCTCCAGGCCGGGGGAACTGCTGCAGCTGTGCGGCGACCGCTCCGTCAGCTGACGGCCGATCCATCACGCGGCGTCGCGACGCCCTCCCGCCCACGCCCCCGCCCAGCTCGTCACGCCCCCCGAGAACACTGCAATTTCTTCTTGCTGGATTGCGTTTCTTCACGCGCGAACTTAAGCATTCTTGAACGTGTTTTGCCTCACCTTTTGTACAGAAACTTCAATAAAATACAGTTGACTCCGAATATAGTGAACTCTGATATAGTGAACTTAAGTCACTGATCCCCGTTTGACTTACATTACAAATAAGCTAAGAAGTTTCTGTTGTAGTGAACCTGAACCTCGGCTATAGTGAACGTAGGAAATAAGTTTTGGGCATTAATTGGATCTCGTGTGTTGTTAGGCGATTGAAATGGCTTTCGGAGAGTGGAACTGCGCTCCAATAGCGCAAGACGCATGGAAAGATGTCAAGACTGCATTACGATACTTAGAGGCAGAAGACAATACAGAATCAAGTAAGGAGAGAGCACGAAGTCTGGAGAAGGTACAAGAGAAATTACTAATGAAGAAATGTACGAAGCAAACAATTGAAAATAATTGCTTTTTACGGAAAAATAAAGATATTGAATTTTTCATTTCGTGCTCATAACGAATTTTGTTATTTATCTATATTAACAAATTCAATAATTGTGACGAAATTTCATTTAATTTTCACATAATCGGATATAGGGAACCAAAAATGTTAGCCCCCAAAAATTCACTATAACCGGAGTCAACGTCCTTTTTCGTGATATAGAGGCTAGGGTTCAATCTTACCATTCGAACCGAAGGCGAAGTAGCATAGATGCGCTCGAGGTGATAACGTTGACTTTGAACTTTATTTTGTTCAACTTTCATCCCTTCAGAGCCGTCCAATCAACGATATACGTTATACAGATCATTTCACAAATTACAAATATTTTTGACATTAATGTCACTGTAGATTAAGAAAATATTTCTTCTGCCAATCTACACAACGCTTATTCGCCAAGAACTTAAAGCAAGTTTCTAAATAAACATAATCCAAACACATGAACCCTTAAATCATAGTGTGCCGGACTGTCATACCCAAGTTCGCGGGTTCAAACCCGATCGAAGCCGTGGATTTTTAAGGGCGAAAAAATCCTTCGTACGCCTTCCGCGGAGGGGAAGTAAAGCCGGCTGGCCCATGTTAGTAGATTTACTTGCATGTAAAAGATCCTCAAGCCTAAATGACGCCTCTCAGCTAAATTCAAATCGCCTGTTTCATCGCCCGAGATAATACCTTCTTTCTCCGCTAGGCGAAAGGAGCGTAGCGAAATTTGCGTGGTCAGACGGAAGAGCGGGCCTGATGGCCCGAGTCTCGCCACGTAAAATAAAGCATTAACTAAACTAAACTAAACTAAATCACGAGGGAAATAAAGATATTCTTTTCGAAATTTGACTACTTTCTCGTCACAATACTAGCTACAGATGTATTAAAATTTATTTCACTGCAATTCCACTGCAAATGGTTGAAGAAAACATTTGAATAATATAATGCACTATACAGTAATCCCTCAATATTCGCGAGAGCTATGTTCCCAAAAAGCTTCGCTAATGTTAAATCCGCGAATGTTGAGTCTATCTTTTAATGAAGAAAGATGAGTTGGGATCCTGGATATCAAAAAACTGTTTAAAAAAGAAAGAAAAAAGTGTAACAAGCAATTGAAATAGAAGTGAGTATGCGCTACTAGAAACAGAATTCACAATTAACATCCCAAAGAGAAGAAATAAAACAATATTTGAAATTTTTCAAAGTTGAAAGTGATTGGATATAAGATTTGGTAATTTTTTTTGTTTGATCACCCTCCTCGTTCTAATATCCAAATATTGACGAGTTTAATTCTCTTAAATTTCGAAGTCATTTCCATGTTCGGATCACGTTCGAACGCCCTTTCCTGCAAAGCATTACAAGTGTTTTTAAAAGAAGGAAACATTTTCGTTTTACGAGTATAACGACGAAGGCCATAGCGGTTACCAAGAGCCAAAACATAATCCGTCTCTTCGACAACTCTTTAATTCTAAGCATAACATTTTGTTCTTTTGAGTTAGAATATCCAGGCAACTACATTGTTTTTCTTCGTTGTTCATACTTGAACCGGTGCTCGCCAGTGCTACAAAGTTGCAGCGCCGCCTCGGAGGCTGAGTCACGCAGCGCACCCAGGCGTGAGAGAGCGGCAGAGATCGCCTACGTGGTTTCCTTTCGAGCGGCCAAGGTTTATTCATCGCATTGTCTCGTAAGAGTTATTCCCGCCAAATGTCACTTTCGTAAAATGTAAAATTCGCGCATCAGGAAATGGAGTTTGGAAGATCTGCCGTCAAAAGCGGGTTGGGTTACGGTCAACAGGTAATGTTTACATGAAAACGCAAATTGTTGCGTGAAGCGAGACAGAAAATTCGTTCAAAATAAACCAAAAATACGTCAGAAGTTACTTTTGAGGTGAAGATGAATACTGAAAATAAAAATAAACTATTTAATTATAAGCTTATCGTAAAGATTATTTTGGTAGTGTCCACAACAAACGAGAGAACCTTTACTGATGTGAAAGGTCGTTCAAAAGCATTGAAAACAACCTCGTAATGTAGAAGCATAAACTACGAAGTTCACAGACCCAGTGTCTTTATATGGCAGCGCACGGCGAAATATGGTGGAACTGTGGATATGTTCTGATGGATTTCAGCCCTTTTTGTGACTCACGGAAAACTCACAGGCACTAACGCAGTAGTGGTTCTGAGCGAGCGCGTTGTTGCGTCCGAAGGGTCTGATGGAATCCGTGTTCCCCCCAGCTGTCGCTCGTTCCTGGAAAATATCTCCAGAAGCACAGTTCGTGTAGCTTGTCAGCGAAGCCCACTAGGGCACGAGGCTGGAGGAGGGACGGTTCTGAAAGAGGAGGCAGGGCTGGGCAGCGTCTCGCATGGGGCACAATGGGCTTTCCAAAAGTTAGAGCACTAAAAATGGTAAGTGAGTACGTACTTTTGTATATATAATAAAACCAAATCAAAACTCGTACGGATAATACGTTAAATTATTAAGAGATTTAGCTGCAGAATATGCTCAAGACATGAGTTGTTACTCGTAATGCAGAAAATGTAGAGGTTCTTGCCTTTTTCTCAACTTTAAGAAAATACACATTTACGATTATTGCAAATGCACATTCAAATGCATTTCGTAAACGCATTATCGAACGGATTTAGTGATAAACTTGGAAGCGTTTCTACATTCTTCAGAAGCACTGGAGGTGTTCACATAGTCAAGAATGGCTTTTCATTTTCATTTTTACTCTATCAACAAAAATTGTGTATGAAACATTTGTTATACTGAAACGAATTCAAATCAAATCAATTTTAAATACAAGCATTATAATAAAGAGAAGCATAGAAGCATATTAAATAGAAGAATCTGGCATGTGTTGTCTAAAACACGATTTCATTTTTTTTTAAATAAAATAGAAGGGCAATGTACTTTTCTAAATTATAATTTATCATACTGAAAATATTTACAGAACATATTTCTGCGTTACGGTTTTAATCCACTAACTGTTTCCGCAGATCCATTAGATCTTCGTGTCGGAATGAGTCGGATTGCTAGAGGACAATAAATGACCGACCTTCCCAAGGCTTCTGGCGGGGACACATTCACAAACGAAAAGAATTTGGAGGCACCCTGTTCTATAGAAGGGATGCTGGGTATTGTCACGCGGAGACCTAGAGACCTTCAGGAATTCCATCTGGATTTTCTCTTGTGAGGGAAAAGGCCGAGCCATTACTTTTACGCAAGTTACTTTAAATATAATTCAGGATTTAAAAAAAAGTTTATTTTTTTAACTTATCATTTTCAATAAAATCATGTCTCGAAAATCATTGCTCCTGCATCACATTACGAATTCACATATCTCAAATATATCCTCTAAAAATAAAAGATAAATAATTGTTATGTAAGTACATTTTCCATTCCTTGGAAAAAATGAAATTCAGAAGAGGGGACTTTAGAAATTCGATAAAGATATTTGCTCTCAAAAGATTAAGTTTTTATTACATTATATACTTTTCTAGAAGTAAATTTCCCTATTTATCATTATTATTATTGCTATATTTTTGAGTTGCATTTTGTTGCTTTTGATGTAAAGGATCCGAACGTGATCCGAACATGGAAATGTCTTCGAAATATAAAAGAGAATTAAACGCAGCATCTCGTCAATATTTGGATATTAGAAAGAGGAGGGTGATCAAACAAAAAAATAGCAAATCTTATATCCAATCACTTTCAACTTTGAAAACTTCCAAATATTTTTGTATTTCTTTGGGATGCAAAGGAATAGAAAGGGTCTTTTTTCAGTTGGAAAGTTTATGATAAATGGATTAAATTGATGGATCATGATAATTGTAGTATTTATTGCAATATACTCCATTGCTATCCGAGCGTGTATCGACACCATTGGGAAGTTTTCGTTGAATGTTTTAGTAAATGCCGTCTTTCTGCAAAGTGCTTCGGGGGCGACGAACCCCGCCAGCGGTTCAGAGGCGGTCGCGCCCCTCGCCCGCACGCCGCCTGCGCTTCCCCTCGCCCCCGCGCGGCGCGACTCATCGGCGACCGCAGACGCCTCGTTGCCTCCCGCGCCCCGGCGGCGCCGCGCCCCTCCCAGCTCACCCGCCCCCCTGCCCCCCGCGCAGCCTCTTTCCGGCCCGCACCACCGCTCTCTGTCTGGGGCCATCCCATCCCATTCACCGGGGGAGAGCGCTCAGTGCATCAACTGATGGTACTGCAGTCTCTCTGACCGGGAGCTCCTAGGACACCACTCCCCACGGCGGCACGATTTCCGACACTAGTTTCTCAGCTAGGTCGAATTCAGTCGCTGTCTGGAGGAGAATTCTAGCTGCTCTGATCGGTAGTTTTCCGTGGTTTCTCCGATCAACACCAGGCGAATGCCGGAGCAGTACCCTAACAAACGGGCCACGGACCGCGCGCGATCTTCCCTTCCTCTTCCTTCTCCTATCCTCTCCTCTTACATACACTTACACTAACATGCACTGCACTACCACACATGCCGGGAGACCGGTCGGGGGCTTAGAGCTTTTCCCGGCTGGGGCGGTGCCCCGCTGGTGCTGGGGCGGTGCCCCGCTGGTTGAGGGAAAAACCCCGCTAGTCAACGGTAGGTCGGAGCCAGATCTCGCCATCCTGCGAAGAAACAACATCGCAACCTCCCGAGAAAAATGCGCACTCCCTTACGGGACTAATGACCTAAGTAGTTGACGCGCCCGGAAACACGAATCAATCAATCAATCAATCTCCCGGCCCTCCCGCCCACGTCATCCCGCTCCCCGCCGCTCCGCCCTGCGCGCCCACCCGTCTGCCCACTCTCTCCGCGCCCGCCCACCCGCCGGCGCCGTGGCCTCGGACCCGGTGCAGACAGGCAGGCAGGCAGGCAGGCAGGGGGAACCCGTGCCCCGGGCCCTTCGGTGGCGCGTCACGCCCTCTGCGCGTCCTCGCGAGGAGCAGCTCCGCCCCCACGGCGCCCTCCTCCCTCCACCCTCCCTCCGGCTCTCCGCTGCGGGCGCGCCCAAATTCTAATGGACGAGAGGCCCAAGCAACAACACCGCCTCCATATTATGTTGGCTAGGAATCTTTCGTAATTACTCTTGAAAACGCCAAGTTCGTGTATGCGGTTCATAAAATTTAAAATAATGCATGGAATGCTGTACAATCTTTTGAAACATCTTTGATGATGGATTTACAAAAATTTTGAGAAGCTATCACAGTTACAAAAAATAATAATATAAAAATAGCATTAAGAGAATACATGTGATGAAAGATATATGAAGAAAAAATATTAATGAAGCTTATGACCGGTTTCTTCTAGTTATGTGCGGTGGGATTGGTTAACAAAGCAAATAATGAGGGCACGGTAATCCAAGGCAGACGCTACCGCAAAATAAAGTTAATAGTCGAGAGAATCTGAGATCCCAAATGACAATATTACAATTTAGAACTTGTTTTAAGCATAAGATAAGCATACTAGGTCAAGAATCGAAACGCACTGTGTGACAAATAGTTGCTCGCATCTCAGGTGATAGTTTATTTACTAGATAATTATATCCGGATAAATTCTCTAAAATGTAGAAATGAGAAATGTAGAAATGTAGAAATGTGTTCTTGATAATGACGAAGTATCATAACGAGGATCACGACTGACTTCTTGATCCTATCGAGGATGTGAGATTTTTCGCTTTCGAGAAACCCAATAGGTCACTTTCATTCACTCACATACTTTCATGTAGAGATTGTAATTGTCCAGGTTATTCTTTCAAATCCGGAGTTTTCGGAATGGATTTTATGACTCCATATCACATGTTCTGAGCAAAAATTTTACAGTCACATGCTTCTTGCTCACCTAATGGTGACAATAATATGATTATGTGTGGAAAGATTAACAGGCTGCGAACTGCAAGGAACAGACGTTGAAAAGTCAAACCTTAACATGATTCTTTTCATAATGTTTTTCCTCGTAAATTACGTGCTAATAAAAATAATGGTACTGAGCTATCAAAAGACCTTGAGGAGGAGATGGGGGCTTATTTCCGCCCTTGGCTGTCCTTCAAGTGTTGAGCGCAACCTTCGACTGTTCGTCGTCTCCCGCATCCATCGCCATGTTTTCTTTTTCCTTCTTTGACGCCATACCTCCCTACCCAGAAGGCAGGGGCTGTAGCTCCTCCACTATCAAAGCGAGAAGTGTATCGTTTTTGTTTTATTTATGTAATATTATTTCCAATGGCGTTTTTGCTGACCTGTTATTTTACAACATGTACATCTCTTTTCTTTAAACAACGGTTTCTAAGTGCAATGTGGTTACTAACAACAATTTCGAAGAGTAAATGACAACCACTCCTAACAAAGAGTTTCCAAATCGTTTAAGGGGGTAGCTTCTGTTAAAACATAATAATATTTCACAAATTAAAAATTTTATTTTCTCCAAGACTGTTAATCCTTTCTTAACCAAATTTTGCAAGTGTAAAGATTGACACACTGTATTTCCAAAAGTTGATCTATGAAACAAAAATTCTGATTTCAAATATGTTAATTTGCGTTACAAAATGGCGGCTGCAAAATGTGGAGGCACTTACTGTTTTCGTGATTGATAAAATAATGTTCAAAATGTTGCTAAAATTCTTATTTACACCTGTACTTGGACTACACCACATACTTGGGCTACAACTTGTAATGAAAATAGCAATGATTGTAAATGAATTTGAATTTTTTGTTTCGTTTTATTTCTGACAGATAGAATTTTATTTATTTTTCACCTATAATTAATTTATTATTTTTGAAATGTGAAGAGTGACTATGTTGAAAATACTTGAATCTATAGCTATGGGTAACTATAAGAGATCCTGAGAATTTGAGAGAGATCAGAGCATCGGAAAAAAAGTAATTTTTAAAACCAATAAAAAATTTACTTTTACGGATAATTAAGTTTAAAGAGTTAGTAGCATGTGTTGGGTAAATGTCAGCGCAGTTAAGTTGAACTCTCGTACCTTCTAAACTAAAGAAGGTATAAATGCACTTTTTTCACTCAAATTAAGATCAAAATATACCTTTTTCAGAAAAAAATTCGCTATCTTGAACCCAGATAAGTGTAACTCCCGCCTTAAGCGCCCCTCGGAGGCAGCGTCGAACGCCCCACGGAGGCGGCGGCGGAAGGGCCGCTCCGCTCCGCTCCAGACCGCGAGACGCCTCTGCCCGCGGGGGCGACGTGTCTCTCCGCGCCGCGGCCTCGGGGCCGGGAAGCCCTCGGCCCTAAATATAGGCGCCTGACAGCCTCTTGCGGACGGCTGCGGTTATTCTCAGGTCGCCGCGCGGCGCGGCGCGGCCACGCTTCGTGCGCGGAAGCGGTGATGATAGTAGCGGTGAAGGTAGTCGTGGTGATAGTGGTAGCAGTGGAGGTAATGGTGATGATGGTAGCAGTGGAGGTAGTGGTGGTGGTGGTGATGATGGTAGCGGTGAAGGTAGTACTGGTGATGGTGGTAGCAGTGGAGGTAGTGGTGGTGGTGGTAACAGTGGAGGTAATGGTGATGATGGTAGCAGTGGAGGTAGTGGTGGTGGTGGTGGTGATGATGATAGCGGTGAAGGTAGTACTGGTGATGGTGGTAGCAGTGGAGGTAGTGGTGGTGGTGGTAACAGTGGAGGTAATGGTGATGGTCGTAGCAGTGGAAGTAGTGGTGGTGATGATAGTAGCGGTGAAGGTAGTAGTGGTGAAGGTGGTAGCAGTGGAGGTACTGGTGATGGTGGTGGTGATAGCGGCGGTGGCCTTGGCGGAGGCAGCCATGGATTGTTATATTGGGAGATGTGGCGGAAGATGGATGTTGTGGAAATGAAATAGAAGATGCGTAAGATTCTGCACAGTTACGATAATTTGAACTGTTAATTAATATGATGGTTTCCTAAACACTGTTGGGAGGAAATTAATGTAGTGTTCTAAGGAACCGGTAGTTCTCGCATTACAATTCAATTATCTAAGTATACAGTAATCCCTCGACATCTGTGAATTCGCTATTCGCGAGTTCGGAACATTCGCGATTCGAGAAATGATACCGGTTTTAACATTCGCGAGTGCGTCTTTTCGTCGTACTATTTTTTTTTAACCGAACGCATTTGATTTCCTTTATCAGCGCCATCTCGGAAACGAAATCGGCAGACACCGGAGTTCAAAGTATCGCGCTCTGCAAAAATGTTTAAGTTGGAATGTCAATTCACATTAATAGAATAACAGAATTATAAAATAATTCAATTCACTTGCGTCAAATTGGAGGAAAGGATTCTGGGCAACTCTCATTATAATGACCTCACTGAAGTGGAGCTTGGGGAAATCATCAGCGAAGAAAACATCCTCGAACGTAATGATGAAGCAACGTAAGTGAAACTGCGTCCTGGAGAAACATCAATGTCAAAACTGTTAAAGGCATTCTAAAATTTCAACAACCTTTGGAGCATGGTTTATTGCATTCAATCAATTGAAGAAGAATGTACATATATGAACCGGCATACCACTCTAGGCTCTCTCGAACACCATTCTCATGAATTTAAACACATGCAATACCTGCGATAAACATTAAAGGAACCAAATGAGAATAAAGAATAACTAAGTATTCTAATATACCACTTGATTTACAACACAGTGATAAGTTCGGCATCTTCGATGAGCAGAAACAGCTTCAGAGAAATTATCACAGCGCCCTGCACTACAAGTACATAAAATATCACAGCGTGGAATGAAGAGTGAATGAGTAGATTACTAGTTATTTCGCGTTCTAGTTTATTATTATGATTCACAAATCCTCCAAGCTTGCAGTTTTGAGTCAGATGTTTTGATACTACTTGCAGGGATTGGAGGAAATGTAGAACACAGCCTATTGAAAGGAACGTGTAGACACCGCCACTAAGAACGCAGCGCTGCTTGTTCTGTAATAACATTTTCTGACGCCGTACGAAATTCCTGTTCGGCGCCATTTTCAGTGCATGGGCCCAGGTTTTATTCGACGGAATCTTACGCACACTCGCTGACCCCACAGTGAGGCAAAAGTCTCAATTGTGGTGAAGAGCATGTTGAAACTCTCAACATCTGCAATATGTCAAAAATGACTTTCCATGAAATTTTGTTTTCTTTACGCAAACGACCATGGGAAAACTTTGTCTCCCTCCAACTACGGTCCGATTAAAATAAGTTGGTAATTGGCAGCTGTGCATCTAAAGCTGTTGCTTCATACAATATAAGTATATGATTTGGTCACTTTTATAAATATTTATTTGAAGTGTTTATTTTCGTGCCCGAGAACATGTGCTCAGTGGTACGCAACCTGTCAACGTCGTTCCTTTCCACTCGAAAGTGTCATTCACCGGCTTCTTTTGATCGGACCATTGTCTACTGTGTCTAGGTGGCCTGCTGTGACCAACTAGCAGAAACTAGACTTACTGCCCGCACTGCCAACTGCCTGACGGAAGTGGCCTCCGCAGCGCACAGAGCCTTTCACCGGCCGGAGCGAAGGTCCCCGGGAGTCTAGCGTGTGCCTTGCGAAAGCAGAGGCGCCGAGGCGCACTGCCGCAAGGCGACCGCTGACTGTGAGAGCACGCGCGCTTATACACGCCTGCCGTACACCTTTGCTGGTTTGCGCTCGCCCTCAGCCACTGGAGCACGGTTCGACATGGCGATACGCGGCTCGTTAGGATTAGATTGATTGATTCGTGTTTGCGGGCGCGTCAACTACTTAGGTTATTAGTTTCGTAAGTCTAGTGCGTGTTTTTTTTCTCGGGAGGTGGCGGTGATCTTTTCCCCGCTGGATGGCGAGATCTGGCGCCGAACTACCGTCGACTAGCGGGCTTTTCCCCTCAACTAGGTATATCCCACCAGCGGGGCACCGCCCCAGCCGGGACAAGCTGTAAGCTCCCGATCGGTCTCCCGGCATGCGTGGTAGTGTAGTGCATATTAGTGTAAGTGTGTGCGTAAGAGGAGAGGAGAGGACAAGGTAGAGGAAGGAAAGATCGCGCGCGGTCCGTGGCCCGTTTGTTAGGGTACTGCTCCGGCATTGATGTTGATGGTGCCTGGTGTTGATCGGAGAAACCACTGAAAACTACCGATCAGAGCAGCCGGTCGCTAGAATTCTCCTCCAGACAGCGACTGAATTCGACCTAGCTGACAAGCCAGTGTCGAAAATCCTGCCGCCGTCGGGACTCGAACCTAGGACCTCCCGTTCAGAGGGACTGCAGTGACGACAAGGCGATACGCAGCTCGTTAGGAGCTTACACAAAAGTATATTATGCAACTAGTTTGTAATGTTAAGCTTTCTTGCATGGGTACATGTTTTGAAAACGAGCGACGTTGGGAGCGACTTTTCAAATTTGTACGAATGCAATAAAGCAACATTATAAACGAGTTGCACACGCAATTTTTTTTGTATGACAGCATTATAAATTTATAAGAGAATGAAACTTAATTTTGCGAAACAACTTTCTTGTGATGTCTCGGGTACATGACTTCCGAGAGAGAAAACGGTGGTCGGCTGTTCCGTTTACCTTTACCTTCTCCCGATTCCCTCGCTGCGATTGGTTGAATGTGTGAAGACGCAATCATTCGTACCGTAACGTCTAATACTTCATCATTTGTGCCCTAAAAGGCCCGATTTTGAACGATTTCTTGCAAAAGAAAAGGTCGTTTATAATGCTGGAATACAAAAAAAGTACGAAATACTACCCTTAACAGCCAGCTTCTGTTAAGGATTTAAACAGTCCGCCATGACAATTGAAACATATGAAGTACTGCAGATGGCATATTATTACCTATTCCACAAAATGTATTTAGTCTTATACGATATTTTCCCATAAGTTGATCCGTGGAAACGGTTGACCGACTCACAGCCCATTACAAAAATAATACTAGATTTGGTTTTAAATGTCAGCAATCGCCAACGACAATATTACTATAACGGCATACTAAAAACATTTCACAACGAAAATTAAAAAAAAAAACAGAAAAGTAAATAGTACGAGAAAGTCCGTGCCATTCAGTCGCATAACTAGTTAAAATTGTATTATGTGGGTATTACCTACGATGAATTTGGTTGATAAAAAGATGCTAAAACTTTGTTTTAACTTGTTAACTTGGACGTTAAAAATGAGATCCCTGCATCTCCAACATCAATTGCATTTTTAATTATGTGTTTGTATTTCTTTCACATTCAGTTTTGTTAGTGGACCGAAATCGACATTCAGTCGGTGGAGAAAATGCCAGAAGGCGCGTTCGCGGAGTGGAGGCATCAACAGAGAACACCAATGCTCGTCTCCCCTTCCCCGGATGAGGAGCTTCGCAGCATTGGTTGTCCACAGTGTTGCCAGATTAGGGGGTTTCCCCTTAAATTTGAGGTTTTTTGGTCTTTAAGGGTTGTTTTAGGGGGAAATTTATTTGGGGATTTTCTTGGGGGGGATTTCATTTTCTTAAAATGTTAATTTTGTGTTATATTGTGAAATCATCACACTGGGTAAGGGTACACTAGTCGGGTGGGGGGTCAGTAAAATGCGGACCGACTACCTATTACCACTGTTTCAATTTGACTGTAACTGACAAGTTAACAGTAAAATATAAATATCATCATAAACAATTAATAATATTTTTCCTATTCCTTTCCTTTCCATATCTCCCCATACATTTTAAACGTGAAATAATATTTTTTGTCGTTTTGGAGGTTTTCACAGCTCTATCTAGGGGGCAATGCTTAAGACCATCTGGCAACGCTGATTGTCCAGCCCCCCCCCCTGACTCAGCGGGAGTTCATTTACGTAACGGTGACGGAACCCCTGCGATTTGTTCCAGCGTCCTGCACACCTTGTCAGCATTTTTTCAATGTGAATGAGAGCAAAAACTTATAATGAAGAACTACAGACGTTTAAAGATTAAAATTATTATTTCTTTGATACATTTGATATAAAATTTAGTATAACAGTAATAATGTGTATTATTCAAGGAAGAATGTGTATTCGTGAATTATTCGCGGAAGAGTGATGAATACATGTACTTCATTCGTAGTCGCATAGATTTGGGAAAAATGAACCGAGGATAGAGTACATTCCCTTCATTACTTCGGCAGCTACCAAGTCAGCAAGTTTTATTCAGAGACTGCAATATTACTCGGAGGATAAGTTGAAACAAAATTAATTTTGTCATGTTATATGATTTTTTAGGCATTACCAGAAAGACACCATAATATTGGCTTTTCTTACGGTATACAAGCTTTGCAAATCCACAGAAGAGGATGCAATTTCAAAGAGGAAATTTCGTCTGAAAACATATCTTTCCTCTAAGTTACAACTCTTGAATCAGCATTGGTGCCAAAACAAAATTACTTGCAAGGCACCCCGTGTGCGCAAGGACGTCCCGTCACTTTCATATTTTTTCCTTGCTTTCAGCTTTAGAATACTCATAGAAACAGCTGTGGCTAAAGCAGCTGTAGAACGTTCAGTTGTTTATTATAAATAAATAATCGTCTAGAAATAAATGAGAGCAAGAATGCCTCTCGTCTGAGGATCGATAGGCTGTAGGTATTTGGAAGGGAATTAGAGAATGGTAAAGTTTACATTAATCTTTAGAGCCCACATTAATAGACAAAAAATAGTTTTAAGTTTCCTTAAAGTTCTAATAGTTTGATGAGGCTCTGGCTTTCGACTTCCGCGCAACTCTCTCACCCCCTCTCTCTCTCTCTCATTCACTTCAATCCAGCCAACATAAAATTTCTATCACATTTTACTCCAAAATTCAGAAACGATTTAACTTGACTCACTTCCCTCGCGTAACTTCTACCAAAGTAGCCAGAAAAGTAACCGAAGATAGAGTATACTGCGATTTTCGTAACTTTGTCCCTGCCAGGAATCAGCTGTTTCCCTGCCATCCAATCAGGAACTTATATTTCGCGAAAGTGACGTCACTATGGTGACGTTCAAGCTGCCGATTGGATGTAACCGCGAACAGCTGATTTCTGTCGGAGACCAAGTTACGAAAATCGCAGTATAAGTGAATATTTTAATTGAATTACGTGTTAGTATTTTTATTCTTTCCGCTCGTGTTCCAATGATCAGTCAGCTTTAGCTGTTGGTGGAAAAAGCTTCTCGCGGGCGCTTGCAGGATGCACACGCCGGAGTCGCGTCCGCCGCTCGTCCTCCCGCTCCCAAGCGCAGGCGCCGGCAGCCCGACGCGCGGGGGAAGGGGCGGAGGCGAAGGCAGCAGCGGAGGCGGTTAGCGATGACGTCAGGGGCCGAGGTCTCGCGGCCGCTGCGCTGCTCTGCCGCAGACGTTACACTCACTATTGAATTGAATGGCCTTATTTTACGTGGCGAGACTCAGGCCGTGAAGCCTGCTCTTCCGTCTGACCACGCAAATTTCGCTACGCTCCTTTCACCAACTAGCGGAGTATTATCTCGTGCGACGAAACAGGCGATTTGAATTTAGCTCAGAGGCGTCATTTAGGCTTGAGGATCTTTTACATGTAGTAAATCTACTAACAAGGGACAGCCGGCTTTACTTCCCCTCCGAAGGAAGGCGTACGAAGGATTTTTTCGCCCCTAAAAATCCACGGCTTCGATCGGGTTTGAACCCGCGAACTTGGGAATAACAGTCGTTTTCGCCAGATTTCGTGTGATCGAGAGACCGAATCAAGCAAGGCTTGCGACTTCTACCGGCAAGACCGAGAAAGACGCAAATGCCGTGACATATTCCATGGCGAAGATGGGATTTGAGTGGCCTCGAGGGGCTGAGTCAGAGAAATCGCAGTGGAGCGGCGGGCGCTCTTCTCCGCTCGCCACCAACGCAGGAAGAGCGCGGCAACAGGCACGGGCGTTTATAGCGATGCATCTCCGAACTTGCGCACGCCACGCGCTTATACACGCAAACACACGCGCCCCCAACGTAAGTGCGCCTACATTATTTCAGATTTTTCTTGCAATTTTAATTATTTTTTTAAAAATGTTATTTTCAATTTAACGGACAATGTAATTCTTCCATTGCTTGAAACAAATGCGATAATTTGCCCACTGTCTGCATCAATCCGATTGGTCACTGAGTGGGAGTAGACTTTATATCGCTCTCTTATGTAGTGGGAAGTTTACAGGTTTAAAATGGAACTTTGAATGCCCGTTGAAGGACACGTCACAAAAGCTGCATTCTGGGGACGACTAGGTTTGACATTCATTACAACGCGTGGGAACATGCGGCCCGCCAGTTGGACAATTCTCCAATACAGCAGTAAGATTGTGTAGCTCGCGCCGCATCTGTGCTGAGTTACCACAAACCGATTTCTCCCTCGGTCATTCTCATTTCGCTTGTTTGTTTCTTCTGAAACATAAATATATATATATATATATATATATATATATATATATATATAGAGAGAGAGAGAGAGAGAGAGAGAGAGAGAGAGAGACAGACAGAGATAGGTAGATACATAAAACAGGTATGTGTGTTGGCATGTATATAAGAGCAAAACTCCAACACCGTTGGACCGATCTACATGAAAGTTGGCACTTCTACGTGTTTTTTCACCGAGAAGGTTTACGTGTTGTTTTTCTGTTGTAACATTCACTACATGGCGCTTCATATTCACGTCAAAGGCAACCCGCATCACACACTGCAGCATTTGAATCTATATCGTTAAATAACTCCTAAAGGAGGCGTTCTAGGGCCTTAAAAACTTAAAATGAAGACCGAAGGCTTTAAAGAAACGTTTCCCACACTGTAATCTACAGAAAGATCTCTTCCTGGACACTGTATTACAATTTTGCTGGTACGGCGCTTCCCGATATTACCTCGCCTGCTCAGAGACGTGCAGAATCTGCAAGTAAATGTGAATGAGAGGGACAGAGAGCGGCAGAGACAGAGACAGACAGGGACAGGGTGAGGGAGGGAGGGAGGGAGGGAGAAACGGAGATGGGAGGGGAAAGAGCGAGATGAAGGGCAAAACGTCTGCCGGGTTTTCCTAGTTTAATACATTTCAATAAATCATTCGCGGAAAAGACGATCTTGAACTGCACTTCGACCAGGGTCAAGAAGGCGGCTCACTTGGCCTGCCCTATACTGCGATTTTCGTAACTTTGTCCCTGACAGAAGTCAGCTGTTGACGGTTTCATCCAATTGTGAGCTTAAACGTCACCATAGCAACGTCACTATCGCGAAATATAAGCTCCCGATTGGATGGTAGCGAAACAGCTGATTCCTGTCAGGGGCAAAATTATGAAAATCGCAGTATAGGCCAGCGCTTACCTACAGGCCGCCGCGCCCGCGCCGGTGCGTCACGCGGCTTGGTGAGCAGCCAACCCGCCTGGAGAGGGGGGGAAGGGTGCGATCGGCTCAGTCTAGTGAAGGGCAAGTGGCACGAAGACCACTGCTCTGGCCACCCTTCTTGCACTTCGGCAGCCCTGACTTAGGCATCCTTTTGACTTAGGCATCCTTTTGACTTAGGCATCCATGTCAAAAACTTTAATTAAACAGTACGTTCGTTGTATTATGTTACTCCCAGAGAGATGTATTTTGTGATTTGTTTTAGAACTTTTTTTTTATTTTTATTTTGACAAATTCCTTTAACTCTTCCGTCGTCTTTATTAAGTGTGCCGATACACTAGCAGCCTTGTTACAAACATCATATGTATTTCATAATTTTATAAATACACAGAATATACTTCATTCTTTTTGGATTGACTATCACTTGATCTACTTTATTTTGTTATTTATTTTGTATCTTTTACAAAATGTTTTATAAAGGTAAAAAATGACTGAAGTATATAGATCTTTTTGTAACCAGAACGAAAGCTTCTGTCTGTTGGCTTTTGCGAATACTGTAACTGGATCATAATAGGGTTCCCGCTGTTGCAGTCCCGACTCTATCAATGCAAGAGATAATGCTCGACGCCAGAATTATGGATCACGCTCAAGCTCTAATAACAAAAGTAATAACGCCGTGGAAAATGTGAAATTTTCATGCGAGACGTGAAATAGCAGGCAAAACTGTTATTACCAACCTTTCGGAAAGCTTTTTGGAATTCCACAAATTTCATGTACGTACGCAAAAATGCCTCATATGCAGCAAATAACATTATACCTTTCATCAACGTTTGAGAGACGGAATATTTCACCAGCAATTTTGATTTTTACAAATAAATTTGTTATTTATTAGAAATTAACGCTGAGAACACCTTATGGGTTTGGTTCCGCAATATTCGAGACATATATACATGGTTTTCAATCATGTTTAAAAGAAATTTTAATATAAAACTTCTTTCAAGTATTGGTTTTGTTTTTAGCTAATTAGCACTAGTAAATTGCCAATTTTCATCGGAACGATAGTTTGGGAATGCTCTGCGAAATCCTGGTCCATGTATTCACTTGCGTGGTATTTTGCTGCCGTTTATATTCTCCTTCGCATCGAATTGGCAGTGATGACCCCAAAACAGAGAAAGCGCGCCAGGTACGTACAGTGAAAGTGGTAGCGCAATCATTACATAACGTGATCATTGGATTCATCACGACAACTTTATTATTGGGTCATTAAGCCTGACCGAGCGAAGTGGCTAAGGGCGTGGCGCGCTAACTTCGCATTTGGGAGGTGCGGGTTCAATTCCCGTGTCGGTCATCCTGATCGGGGTTTTCGTGGTTTCCCTCCGTCATCCAGGCGAATGCTGGGATGGTTATACTGAAATGCCACGTCGCTGAAACCGGAGTCGCTAGCCGAATTTGTTAACTAGATGAAGTCGCGAAGGGCAAGCGAATTCGAGACATCACGGACAACGGTGGGCGAGCGACAACGAACCCCGACATCTATCGGCGCCGAGGCCAATTGCCCGTTGCGGGACACATAATGGCTAAATTCAAATACAAATTAAGCCAGACACGGAATAAAATAATGTTATTGTTCGTTCTACACGTCTGTCGTTGTACAAAACCCTTTTGCCTTCCTTCGGAGGGGAAGTAAAGCCGGCTGTTCCGTGTTAGTAGATTTACTGCATGTAAAAGATCTTCAAGCCTAAATGAAGCCTCTGAGCTAAATTCAAAAAAATTTCGCCTGTTTCGTCGCCCGAGATAATAAATAATTCTCCGCTAGTTGGTGAAAGGAGCGTAGCGAAATTTGCGTGGTCAGACGGAAGAGCGGCCTGATGGCCTGAGTCTCGCCACGTACAATAAGGCATTAACTAACTCACTTTTGCACTTGTAAATAAATTATTTCGTTTTATAGTATTGGCTTGCTCTCTCATCATCTCCCACTCACGATCACCCGCGATATCACCTATTGCGGGGAAGGTAATGAGACCCACTACTGTAATTACCATTCCAGGAAAGAGATGGTTACAAAAGAATAAGCTTTAACCCTCGATTGCGCTTGGCAACTTACACCTTGTGGCCATCATTCTAGCATTGGGTACGTTTGCAAACAAGTTTTAATAGCCACAATGAGAAAGCAAATCCCTTAAAATGAAAAGGGTCCATTTCGTTTCACTCTTCATCAGAGTAAGGCTGTTGCAAGATTGGTACCGTTAACAACAACATAAAGTGAAAAGCCTAAAACGTTCCCAGATGACACTAAAACACGCGTTGGGAGGAGAAATCTTAAAACGTATATAATGTCCTTTACAGGAAAAGATGTTTCTTGCAGAAACTCTATTGGTCCTTTCCTATAAAAAGAAATTTATAAACCTCGGCCACTATGCTTATCATTCAACTGCCAGTCTTCATTGGTGACATTACCGCACATGCCGCCAATTATAATTCGATAAAAATTCACGTTTCCATGTACTGTTATATACAGGTTGTCCGGGGAGGAAACGTCGAAATTTCGAAAATAAGCTCTTAAGACAATTCTAAGCATATTTTCTCTAATAAACCACGTGGATACTCCGAATGGTTGAACCTCTATTAGCATTCAAAAGTTGGTTCGAAAAAATGATTTCTGGGCAAAATTTGCATTATGGAAGCATAGAAACACTCCAGAAACATGTAAATAATAAACAATTTACATGTTTCTGGAGTGTTTCTATGCTTCTACAATACAAATTTTTGCCTAGAAATCAATTTTTAAACCAACTTTTGAGTGCTTATTCAACCATTCGGAGTATCCACGTAGTTTATTAGACAAAATATGCTTAGAAAAGTCTTAAGAGCTTATTTTCCAAGTTTCGACGTTTCCTCCCCGGACACCTGTATAGTTCTATCCAAAAGAGCGAAGTCGAAATGCACATACAGTAAAAACATATAAATGTTTTGAAAGAATCCTGAAATAGAACGCTACTTTTTTTATCAACGAAAATACAAACATAATGAATTTGTAAAGACAAAAGTATGATTCACGTAGTACAAAATTGTCATTGCCATTTCGGTTTGGACAACTTACACTCAGTCAAGAGTTGAGTTCGTGTATGTAACAAGTAACTCCAAAATGGGGTACACATGCATTTTTCCGCGAGTAATACTCTTATGATAGTATTTGGTTTTATTGAGCAAGCCGATACGAACAACCACTTTCTTTACTTCAGCGGTACAGAATGCTCTTGGTCAAACTACACGGAATACGCACATTACTTTATACATTACTTAATTGCTGATGTCACATGTAACCTGACAACTGCACATTTCCGCTCTTGGATATGTTATGCCATCAAAAATGTACGAGTTATTTCTAGAATAATGAAAATTTTGAACAGTAATTTTAAACGCTGTATAAATACTATTCTCCAATATGAATCCTCAGCATTCTGGTAAAATGCCTCCCTCTATTTGGATCGACAATCAAAGTTAATTCAGAATTACCAGAGTAATAAAAAATAAACGTTGATTATATGCTTCTCATTACCAATAAGTTAAGCCTCCTTTTAACGTCGCCAGACACGAGAAAAGGAACTCTTAGTACAAATCTATACCTTAAGCGCCTCTATCATACGGTTTTTATTAATTTCCCTAAAACTTGGCCATCTTGCAAATATCAATCCTATGCTTACTCTAACAGGACAATAACCAAGAGTGGAGCTCAGAGTCCCTCCAGACCTCCATGGCGCCGCCTCCGATAAGCAAGGCGCCCGGCTGCGGGTCCATGTAAGGCAGTAGCCGCGATCGCAGATAAACGCATATGAGGAGAGCTCGGTTTACACACAAAGGTCTGCGGCTGCCTCAACTGTCTGCCACGGGCACAAAGCACGCCCTCTAGCGCCCCGTCCAACGGAGAATCCCGCCGACAGTCGACTGCTCTGCAAGTTTTACGCTCTACCCTAGGTCAGCTCGAGTGTAGCTTGTGTAAAAATTAAGCTTCTCTGAATGCATGAACACGTGTTAATAAAGTCAGAAGGATACAATAGCATATTAGATTACTGACAATGCCTTAACGTTTAGATTTCTATTGTAGAATAAACGGTGCTATTGACAGGATAAAAAAAAATTAAAATCCACTTGCTATGGTCAAAGTTGAATAATTGTTCTTCGAAGCTTAAATGTTCTTGCACCAATATAGTAATTTTGTTAATGTATTTATTTTGTAGTAGCTTGGTTAGTTTTTTACTTCTGTTATTCACAAGGTAAATAACATTTCGAAGATCTTGGTCATCTATTATACTTTTTATATATATCGTTTTAGTTTACTAAAAGTTTGATTAAGATTTCGTATGCTATAATACAGGTCATCAATTTCCAAACTGAGTATTCGATCTTTTATAGAGGTTAATATATTATAAATTGTCCTCTATATTTCGAATTATCGAATGTAAAATCTTTACACATATTCATTAAATGTTTTTGTAGAACCCCTATTTTTTTACATGAACATAAAAACACTTTTTTGTTGAGACTGTATTATCTTCTTTTTAATGTTCAATAATTTGGCAATGCAACCATAAACCGCTGATCCATACCTTGTTTTAATTAGTTTGAAAAATCCCATCTTGCAGGTTCTTCAAAGTTTAAGGTCAGTGATGATATTGAAATTGATGTATATTAAGTAATTACCAAATGTAACTACTTGATTTGACAAGCCTTCAACGTTTTTGTGATATGTTATGCTTTAATGTAAAAGCAATGTAAATATTTACCTCAATAATTTTAAATTCTATTGTTTTATGTTAATTTGTATACCATTGTCAACCGTTGCCGTTATATTGCTCTTGACAAGGCACGAACTAAACGTGGGAAACGTTGAGCCAAAAATAAATGTATTTGAAGTTTTAATTCCTGAAGTCAATTTGATTGATCCTTTATGGTCAACATATATATTTATTCGTACCATCTACACCTCCAATTATATACCAGGATCAACAGGAAGAATCTACATCAATTTCGATAAAATATAGATACTTAACTTTTAATTTCAGTACTTCCAATTTCGGCAAAAGTTGACTTAAGAACCGTTAATCCCGTGACCACAGATTTCATTAAAATCCGCCCTCTAATTTATATATATATATATATATATATATATATATATATATATATATACACGTTTACATAAAATAAACAAAAAGCATCCCATTTACACAATCCGACTGATTTTTTATTTCTCGCTTAATTTTTCTGTCTGAGTAAATATGTTCATTTATTTTGTAAATAATAAACAATTTATATGATTCTGGAGTGTTGCTATGCTTCCAAAATACGAATTTTTGCTTATAAATAATTTTTTCAAACCAAATTTTGACTGCTCATTGCGGCCGAACCATTGGGAATATCGACGTAGTTTATTAGAGACTACTGTCGTAAGAGCTTATTTTCCAAGTTTCGACGTTTCCTCCTCGGACACACACACACACACACACACATATATATATATATATATATATATATATGTATATATATATATATATAAATAAAAATACACCCCCCATCCGCGTGCGCCATGCCAGGGCGAGAGCGCGGCGCAGAGCAGAGCCGAGCGGAGCCGAGCCGAGTCGAGGCCGAGCGCGCTGGCTGGCGGGCGGGCGGGCGGGCGGCGCCAGGTGAGTCAACGGGGCGCCCGCGGGGAGGCCGGGCGGCGAAGGTGAGGGCCCAGCTGACTGCATGACTCACGCGCCGCCCGCGCCTCCCTTCCCCCTCGCACGGCGGCCGTCGCTTCCGGGCGCGCCGTGCTCCCCCCCCCCGCACCCCCTCACTCCGCCACCCGCCTCTAGGGGGCCTCGGTCCCAAGCCATGATGACGTTCCGAGATCTCGTTTATCGGGTGACGCCGCGCTCCAGGCTGTGGAGCCGACGTTTCGACCATCATTTCGCGCTTTTCTTCAGGGCTGGTGCGCGACGTAGACGCCCCTAGGCAGACCAGCCAAGAAGAAGACCGCGAAATGATGGTCGAAACGTCGTCGGCTACACAGCCTAGCACGCGGCGTCACCCGGACAGCCGAGATCTCAACTCTGGCCGCGGAAGCCTAAGACTTCATTTAAGATGCTTACGTTCTGTCGGGCTTTTTGTTTTCGTCAACGACAAGGTATGCATAGAGCGAACAAAAGGGAGGTTTTGCACGCCATAGAGGACTGCGCTATCGATCTTCCGCGCATGCACAGTTTAAGTTTCGCATCACTTTAGCGCATCTGCGCATGCGCAGAAGATTCATAGTGCTTAACATTCGAGGTGGCAAAACCTCTCCAGTTTTTGCACGCCATAGAGAACTGCACTATCGATCTGCGCATGCGCAGTTCAAGTTTCGCGTCACCTTTGTGCATCTACGCATGCTCGTTAGATCGTTAGTGCTGTCCGCTATGGCGTGCAAAACTCTACTGTATTGTAACGATTACGTAGAGCTTCCGTCCAGTTTGTTGTTTTCGTCAACGACACGAAATGCATGGAGGGAACAAAGTATTGTAAGGATTACGTGCTCATTCGGTCCAGCGTTTTGTTTTCGTCAACAACACGAAGTGAATAAAGTATTTCTTCGGAGATTTACAACGATTCGCAGTGGTGCATGCGGTAGGAGAGAGGAGACGCGACGAGACGTGCTTTATCGCCATTCTGTCAACAAACAGATTGCCCATTCTGTCAACAAACTTGTCTAACAATAGCAACCTTTCAACAGCTTAATGATAATGTCGATTAGGGGACCATGCACTGTGTGCCAAGTCCACAAAAATGTTTGCAAATTTGGGAAGGAATTCCATGTCGACAAACTGGTGACTAATTCCGTTCATTTATGTCATTTCAAACGTAATAATTATTATTAATTAATAATACTTAATAATTATTAATCGACAAATAATAATAATAATAATTAATAATTATGGTTATACAGGTAAAAAAGAGCTTTGGCATTGTTATTTTTTTAAATTTATACCTTAGATTATCTTATCTTAGATCCTCCACGCCATTTACAAGGTTTTGGATATCGTTTTTGATTTAATTTCAATAATTTTTTTACAAATTTCGTTTCGGATTGTTTACGGTACATTCTGCATGTGAACTGAAATGGGTCTTTTTCTATGTTTCAGTACATGTTATGTTTATAACTTACAATTATTTTATTTACGTATTTGTTGTTTACGTGAACTTTTGTAGTTTTTGTCATTCAGCCTGAAATTTAAGGTGGTTTCTTTGTTGTTTTTTTTAATACATTTGTCGCGACGCGTCTTCCAACCCCTTGTGGGGCGTTGTGTGCTTGGAGTAATCCTCCGTTACATCAAACCTTTTTTAATTCTGGAGTAATCCTCCGTTACATCAATTCTTTCTAATTTTGGAGTAATCCTCCGTTACATCAATTCTAATTCTGGAGTTATCCTCCGGTAGTACAATGTCAGTAGTCCGTATGTCGTTGTCCAGAGGACCGCCAGGTAGCATCTCCGCGCACGCGCCTCTCTCTTGCGCGCCCCTGCGTCACTACCCAGCGGCCAGAGTTGGGAAGGAACTAGGATCGAGGTAGGGTTTGGGACACTTCACAGGGGTTGGACTAGCCCTCGTGAAGTAATCAAACTGGTTTTGTTGGAATAAATCTCACATGAGATCCACGGGAATCGAATCCGGACCTCCTTGGTGAAAAGCAAGTGACTTCGCTCTGAGCCACCAGATGATTACACTGAGACTAGCCGTTGGCATTTTCTCAACTCACTATTGTTTTGATTTATTGATTTGCACGAGAGGAAATTAGTATTAGTATTTGTTAATAATATTATTATTTATCACCCTCATTACGAAATGCTCCCGCTCTAACGGCAGAATTGAATAAGTGCGCCTCTGGTGGCGTCGAGAGGCGCTGTCGCCAGCACTGGAACGAGGGCGCGGCTGCCATGAGCCACTGCGCGCCGACGGCTTCCAGGAGCGCCACTGGTCGCGGAGGCCAGCGCAACGCCGCCCTGCATCTGTCTGTATTATGGTCCGATTAAAATAACTTAATGATTGACAGTTGCGAATGGAAGGGAGCGACGTTGACAGTTTGCGTACCAATGAGCACGTGCTCCCGGGACACGAAAATAAACACTTGAAATAAATACTTATTAAAGTAACTAAATCATTCACTCAGATTGCATGAAGCTTCAGAAGCACAACTGTCAATCACCAACTTAGTTTAATCGGACCATAGGGACATTAAGTTGAGGTGGTTCAGCGTCATCTTCGGGATCTTCCTACTTAAGTCGCTTTTGCTTTTTTTAAGTACTAGTAGCATATTATGCGTCTGCATATTCTGAAGGGAACTATACTAGGGTTTTTATTTCTTGGCGCGTGGGGTCTTGTCTTCACAATGGAATATCTCACGGTATTTCGCGTGCGTATTCTCCGTCATGCCTCTAGGAGTCGCATGATCGCGACTGTATCGAACAGTGCTGCGACGTTACCAGGGCCCTAAAATGAGAGCTTTTCTGCCGAAAATTCTACTCCGTAGGGAGAAAGCAAAACAATGTAACTTTCCTTCAGTTTCTTCGGTAACATCAAAGTGTTTAACACATGGTTACATCTCCCTATATTGTAGTATTGTTTTCTCCAATAACATTGCAGCAATCAGCAAATCTCTGTCAATAATCACCAGCCGTTCATACCAGTTCTAAGCGTACTTTACTTTATCTCAGAAAAAAACATTAATCCAAATTGTAGTGCATGACTTCCGAACCTATAATTAGTTCGGCAGACAGAAATTTTCCAGTTGCAATTTCATCCCCATCTAAAATAAATAAATAAACTCACAATTGTAATTGTCTTTTAAGACAATACTTCGAAGCCTCCCTCCGTTCCTCTTTCCCTCTCGGCCGAAGAAATTCTTCCACCCCCAAGTCTTTTCAAAGCCGCAATTTCCCCCCCCCCCAAATACAAATGTATAGTTCTAACGGGATTCTTTAATGGAGAAGTGAAGACTTTAATGCAGGGAGTTACATACCAGTCTTCAAATCAAGGTGATACTTGAGCAGCTGGATTCCTTGTGTCTCTTCATTTAAAACGTATTATCATCAATATTGCAGAATTTTCTTTTCGATATCAATATTTGAGGATTTTTTTTTCGCAGTCTCCATCACACAAAAGTTAAATTTTCACTTATTGTTCAATCGTTAAAACGAATGCGTTTTTTTTTCTTCTTGTTTTTCTCACAAGTAGTATCCTTATTAGACAACTGAGCATTCACCTCAGGCAATGAAATTAAACTCAGCATTAAGTCACCACCACCATTATTCAACATTGTATTCATTATTGCCATGTGGCAATATTCAATGTGACTACGTTTTGACGTGTAGGTCAGACATTGCGCTGAACACGCCGCTGACACATCCGCAGAACTTCTGACTTGCCAAATCAACAATTTCTGGGTTTACTCAATCGCTAAGGCGTATGCCGGGATGGTCCCTAATCTTGCATCCCAGATTTACATGTAAAATCTGCCCTCCTTTCTTCTAGTAATTTGTCCACAATTGAGGCATTCGGGTGTAGGAAATAATTTCTGACATTTTGCGAAAGTAAAATTATTAACATTTCACATACTTCTTGAAAATAAGGAACACAGGCTCTCTTTATATCATGTTAGTTTTAGAGTCCAAAAACTACCAATGAAAATATATTCATACTTTATGTTTCATTAGTTGTGAGCAGCACATTTCCGTTAGCTAAAACAATCACTGCACTTTCGTAAGTAACGTCAAATGTCAGCTACCATTGTTTCCTCCCGAACTCCTCAATTGTAATTATTGTAAATGTAAATATTTAAGTGCTTAGGCGGAAGAGAAGGCCTTATGGCCTGCGCCTCGCCAGAAATAAAGACATTATTATTATTCCTCTAAATCACGACTAAAGATGTCATGTGTCGCCTGAATACAAAATCTACTCCAGGTTGCAGCCAGCTACCTAAGGAGCAGATCTAGGGACTGTCGGTGCCTCTCCAATACTTTGCGCAAAATGTGGGCTTTTCCAAGTAAAGCGATTTCTTGCACTTCCAATCCTTTGAATGACCTGGGAGTTTAGCCAAGTTCTTACACAAATTTTGCGGAACAAATCCCAGAGCTCCGAAAACTATCGGGACGACCTGTGCTTTTACGCCCCACATTCTGCCGATCTCGATTTCCAAAATCTTGTATTTAATGCCTTGTAATACTTATTATTATCGTTATTGTTGTTATTATTATTATTATTATTATTATTATTATTATTATTTCCTAGTGGCCGAGAGGATGGGCCTGGCCGGCCCAAGCAGCTCGCCTCGGCGGCTGGCGCCGGTCGCACTTAGTGGGTCACGCGGCTTCCACGCCGAGGAATGCGGCGTGCGGTCGGCGGCTGGCGTTACGCACCTCAGGCACGCCCCGCCCGCACGGGCACGCTCGCGCCGGCTCACTTTCGACGCGGGCTCGCGCGCTGTTGCCCCAGCCACCTGCCAGCCCGCCGCCGCGCCGTTCATAAAGCGTCGACACGTCTTGAGGCCCCCCGAGACGGACCAGGGCGACAACTTGCGCCATTACGAGAGACCGGATTTTTATGGAATTACATATTTTTCGTCTTTCTATTTACCGTTCTCGAAGTTGTAATCTTGGCGAATCATAGCCTTCCTAATACAATATCAAATTTTTTCGTTACATATTTTTACATATTTAGTATTATAGTACATAGTTTACATATTTTGCTGTTTTCACAATATATTTTCTTATTTTATCAATTTTCTTCAATTTAATTCCACATTTTTTGTGAAAAGGTGTATTTTTTTAATCAGCATTTTTCCCTAAATTATTGGGGAAATGTAGGTGTCCAAAATATCATTGATACCGTGTTTTGTTATCTGTAACCTTAATTTCCGAGAAAAATTTGCGATTCGCCGACGTGTAACACTTGGATGAAGATGCTTCAGTGTATGTTTGCTGGTCGTAGATTTCGCCAGTTTGTGCGTTGGCTTCTATTGCGATTAGTCTGGCTGCTAATCTAGGTCCTGGATTACAATAGATGAAACTTTTACTACTGTCGAGAAAGTTAAGTGATATAAAGTGAGCAGTTTTTCTAAATGTAATATCTTGCTAAGTAAGTGGTTTTTAATTATAGAATTTTAATGTTAGATATTATATCGGATTTTACATATTTATTACATATTCTTACTGTTTTCATTACATATTTATGTGCGTATTTTCACGTTTAATACTACATATTTCTCCGGCCTCTAGCCATTACAGAGCCTTTGATCGGGAGGCCCTAGTGCTTCAATTGTCAGTGGCAGGATTTTCAACATTTGGTGATGTGAATAAAAATTAGCTATTACGTCTTTCTCGAGTTTTCAAAGCAATTGCTTCAAACAGTATGAATACAAGAAGTGCGTAATTGCTCTTATTTTGAGCAATTTCTCCTTTAGTAACTGCTATGTCGAGGAGCAATTGCTTCCTTTGGTATGAATAAAATGGAGAATTTGCTTCTAGTGCGAAGCACTTAAGCACGTTACCTGTACTACTTCACCCAACACAGTCGACACCATCACGAACCATCGCGCGTCGCCATCGTGGAAAGACCACGCGACGCTCCATGAGCGGCGTGCGGTCAGACAAAGGAAACGAACGAAAATCGACCAATCGCAAAAGCTCACTTCTGTGGTCACGGGGTAAAAGTTCGTAAGTCAATTTTTGGCAAAATTGGGTTACGTACTCAAACTACACGTTAAGTATCTATATGTTATTTTAGTAAAACGACCGAATTCAAATGTTGCCTCCTTAACGAGAAAAAAGCGTTAGGAAATACTGTTGAGCATAGAAAGAAGATTTGGCTCAATAATATTTAACCGTTGTCTTCTCCAAACTAAGATTTTTGACTTAAGAACTTTTACGCCGTCATCACAGAGTGAGCAATTCCTCAGATAGAGAAGTAAATGCTCAGAGTTTCGCAAAGCTTTTTATCCATATGAAAAGAAGCAAATGTTTATGTACTCGTGAGCAATTGCTCTAGAGTACTTATTTTGATTCATATCACCCATTAGGCACATCCAGCCGATTTCTGGAGGCGGGCCGGCTGCTCGGTAGTTTTCCGTGGTTTCTCTGATGTAAAACGGGCAACGGGGCCACGGACCTCGCACGATCTTTCCTTCCAATTCCTTCTATCGTCCCCCCTTTACACAGTCCCGGCTGAGTCCCCATGGCGGGACATACTTGAATGAAGAAAAAAAAAGAAAAACGCAAGCCGACGCGTAGGTTGGCGCCGGATAGCAAGCACTACACTTACGGGATTAACAACCATAACCGTCGACGTGCCTGTAAGAGGACAATACCCGGAAGTACTTCACTGATCTCTTTCCAGAAATATGTCTCTTGCCTGGACTTAGTGACCGTGACACGTCACGCCTATAGCAAATAAAAACAAAACTTACATTTCTTTGCGAACCGTCGATCTCGTTGATACGTTCTCACTTTTGGAATTAGAATATAGAACAAAGAGGCAGGTCAACATACATTATTATAATAAAATTCTCACCCAGAATCTACCTCAAAATGTTATGTACTATACTTCGGTTTTTCTTTCTTGGCACACGGGGGGTGTCAATAAACTGGAATATCTCACGGTATTTCGCGTCGTTCTCCGTTGTGCCGCCAGGAGTCGCATGATCGCTAGCACTGCTAGCACATGATAGCATGCACTCGCGCACAACCGAGAACGACGGGAAATACCGCGAGATATTCCATTTTATTGATACACCCCCGTGCACCAAGAATGAAAAACCGAAGTATACATGAAAATATTTCTCTGAATATATTAATACTCGTAAATGTAGTGCTCCAGATGTCTATAAAATTTTCCCAATAAAATTTAAAATTCAGAGATCGAAAACGGCCATAACACAGCGTACACCGCAAAACCAGTGATAAATTGTCTAAATAAAGTAAACATTTAAAATAAAATACTTATTCAAGAAGTTACGAAAAATTTAGAAAGAAACAATATACGTGAAAGAGAGGCAGCAGAAAGAGAGATGTTTAAGAAGAAAGTGTTAGAAATGGAAGGATTCCAGGGCAGGAAGGAAAATACAGGATCAAAATGGTCCGAGGATAAAAAAATGATACACAGTGAGAAGATGAAAGAGTACTGGAGGAAGAAGAAAGAAGGACAAAGGAAAAAGCAATGAAATTAGTGCGCGGTCCCTAGATGACCCAAACGAAAGAAGAAGAAAATACTTATTGTAAATTTGTTTTGACCCTCCTTTGCAAATTAGGTGCTTTGAACCTAACAGAGGGTTCGATATTCGCCCAAGACAGAATTATTCGAACCATTAACTTTCTCTTGGCGCATGGGAAAGTGAGATTAAGTTAACAACCCAAATTTAATTTTAAGGCATGCGGGAAACTTGACAGCTGTACTAATGTAATATTCTACAACAAATTACAATGTCCGATTACTTTAAAAGAACCATCTGGTTCTGCCTCCCCTCTCACTAACCCTATTTTTGTGTAATATTGAAATCTGAGAGAAAAAGCTCATTCCAAGCTTACATAGTGTTCTGTCAGTGTCATACCCTTCTTGGGCACACGGCACGAAGTATTAGACCAAGTGTTTCGACGTTAGAAACAGAAATATGCTGACTTTTGCATTTTATGTTGCATCTACTATGACGAATATCATAGGCGTACGCAGCCAAACGCCGTAGGAGTGGTCAACTGCGTTTGTGTCCTTTTTTCAATACACTTTTTACTTACATTAGACCTATTTTACTAGCAAATGAATTAAACTTACTAAAAAGAAAATTAAATTATTACTTTAATGATACAATTAACAAAACAATTGATTTCATCCATCATAGTTCTTATCACAGTTCATATCTTGAAGCATTCACAGGCTACACGTATGGCTTCGAGAGCCAAATGTATAACAATTCCCCAACTCGTCAAAGAGAGAAAATCAGGGGTTGAGCATGTTTACAGAAATAAAATGTTTGTTATATGAAACTGCGGGGTCCATTTCAAAATTTTCTGGAAGGGCATGCCCCCCCCTCACGTGCGTTCGCATATGACAAATATATTGTATATTGTATGATAAGTGTATTGTTGTGTGCGGAGCTTCGCTTCCTGGGGATTACAACGAAAAATATGTCAGACAATTGTGGAATACAGATATACCTAAGAATCGAAACTTTTTTTTTTCAAATTCATAATTTCATATTCATGGACACATGAGACATGCGAATGGAAATCACACTTAACAGGCGCAGTTCTCGACTGTCAAATGTTAAGCGCCTTTCTTGGAATTTACACACGATCTCATAATGGAGAATGTAGAAAGCATTGAAACTTGTACAATAGGATGAAATCCAGGAATGTTACTTACATAGACGTGAGCAGTCACGAAGGGGGTAGGGCAACTACATTTCTGCTCTCCACCTTTCTACTGAACTATTTTATTTTCAAATTTGGCGTATTTTAATAGTAAATTAATAAAATATACCACAAAAAACGAAACTATACCTTCAATGAATACGTTAGGAGTATCTTATTAATTATATAATTAAATAATTCTTAATTAAAATTACACAACATATTACACTTTAATTAATAATTTTTTATTTTGTTTTTTTACACTGTTTCCAGAAAGCTTGGAAAGCCTCTTCCCCAAATGTTTAGCGTCTCCTCAAATAGGTTAAAAACGGGGAAAATCGGCGATTGAATTAATTTAAGTGAATAAAATACTTTTCAAGAAAACTATGGGGTGCCTTTCAAAATGTTCCCATGCTCCGCCCACTCTACACACGTCTATGGTTACTTATGAAACTATGGTTAAGGATGTCATATTAATACGTCAGAATTTAGAGTACCTAGCGAATTGAAATAATGAAGCTGATTACTTCCTGACAATTCCATTGCACTGAATTTTCAAATGCGTAAATAAAAATAATAAATTCTGCCAGGAGAATCTTCATGCCTATGAGGGATATATACACTTCCAATCAAGTTCCAGCAAAGCAAAACAAGTTACCAATTAATAGTAACAAGTAGTACACAAGATACGTTTTTGAAATGCTTTAAATCTTTAGAAGCTGCATTCTGCTTAATCAATTGGGGTAGTTGCAGCCTCCAGGTAAGAGGACGCAGGCGCTGTGGGCAGGCAGAAGACGCACGTGCGCCCAGCCACCGCTCCCTCCGCCACCCACTCCCCGTCCACGGAGACGACACCCGCCCGGCCAGTGACCCAGGACCCGCGCGGCCAACCCCGCGGGCATCGCTGATGCTCGCCGTCACGGCTACTTCGCAGTTCACCGGATGAGCTGACGAGCAAACGCACGCACAGGCAGTCCCTTCCCTCTCCTCTCCTCTCATCACCGCTCCACACTCCCTCCTCTTCCTTTGCTCAGTCGCTTTGTTCGAAGACAGTCCTTGAATCACGCACATCACGACGTCGCGAGACACAAAACTTGTAATTAAATTTTATAGATCACACCTTCAAAACAAAGCATCGATTTGCATGTCAAGACAAATGTCACGAAGAAATAATGTATGTTACAGTGAAATGTAATGCCAAGAAAATGGAACGGAACAAATTGAACAACGAATAAAAATTTAAATATTCAAAAATGGAAATCTGTTACTGGCTTTGACAGGTGTTAAGGCAAGAACTGGCAATCTCAGTTTAGCAAAATGCTGGAGAAGCACTGCTTGGCTGATATGTCAGTTTTAATTTGGGATTGACACAAACACAATTAGAGAATCAATAAACAAACGATTTTAAAAATTCAAAAACAGTTACTATGTTGTATTAATGGGGGGAAAATGCAAATGTAAGTACATTACATTATTCAATTCCCTCTTTTTAATGTTGCAAAATCACAACAAACAATAAATAATATTACTTACCTCTATAATGTGTCCCAGTATATTCGGCAGTTGCAGCACTCCACAACACAAAGAATACACAGCACCATATAATCCATCTCCCCGGTTTCGCCATAGTTCGGAAAATGCGGGTTTTAATTGCACGCCGCCACCCCCCACTTAAGCACGACGGCAAACTTTCAGCACGTATACTTCTTCACTCATCTTCACTCACAGCTCGACTGACCAAGACCACGGCACCTACCGCACGATCTCCCCCCCTCCGAGTGCCTACTGTGCAGCTTTCAGCAACCGACGCCCAACATGCATCACGAAACACTTCTCTGAGAGTGCGACGCTGCCATCTACCGGGCATTTCAAGAAACACGACTATTTCGTCAATGTATCCATAGGAACGAATTTTGAACTTCCATCCTCCATCCACGATTTTACAGTGACTCCAGAATACCTGTTTCAACTGTATTTTATTTTTTTGTGTACACCAACAATTGTATCTTTTAGTACTTTGTCATTATCTTTATTTGCTACATTTTTACAGATTATTATACCAACGTGATATTTTCAACATAAAAGAACATGTTGAAATCAAAGGAAACCGATAATGTATCCGAAGGAGTTATTCGGGAAATAATTACCGATTGTGCTTCCAAAGGGGTAACTGTAGATGAAGCACTGGCAGCTTATGTGGTAAAGTCTCTACAAAGTACACATTTTTTAAAATAATGATCTTGAAATCTTCCACGTTTCTAAGTAATTACATTACAATAAGTGTCAAATGAATATTTAAAATGATTTCTTTTGCTAAAAAAGTTTACAATTATTCATTGTTAAGTATTATTAAAGAATTGATTTAAAGTGACTTTTGAAAAACTTTATTCAAATTACAAATGAATTATTTTCTAACTTTTTTAATGTTTAATTGAACTATATTTAACTTCTAATACGATTTTGAATTATCTGGTAATAAGGAAAGGTTCCCGTCAGCAATATTATAAAATGTTATTCATAAGTTTGTTGAAATTATAGACTTATAATTTTTAACTACTGATTAAAATTTTGATCCAACATAATCATTTCTATTATAGGTGGTTCTCACTATTAATTAATTAAAGATAATCAAAATAATTTTTATCTATGAGCTTTTTTATTATGAACAATTAGATAAAAAATAAGAACAACCTTGCATAACCTGTTGCAGCCACACTGTTAGGTTCACAGATGCCTAGATATAAAAACAAACAAAAAGTTTCTAAAAAAATGTTTATAATAAGAATCTTCAAATGGTTAGAATTTTTTTTCTTCTTTGTAAGTACGAGCCACAAGAGAATGTTAAAGCTTACCTTTAGTGAATGGGACAAAAGAAAGAAAAAAGAAAAGTAAAACAATTTAAAAGCAAACTGTTATAAAAGTATTCTTACAAACATTTAAAATTGTTGAATCCAGCATTCAGACGTACAGATTATCACTCTTCTACAAAAATTCATTTGTACAAGTACCAAGGAATGACTGAGAAACCAAGACCATGTCGTCAGCAAGTGATTGGGAATCGAATGCTCAGGAGAGAACCACCTGTAATAGTAACATTAGGCAACCAGGAATCTACATTTAGCTGATAGTTATTATTTTTTCAGAATATTCATTTTTACCATGAAATTTGAAGAACATAACATAAAATATGTCTCAAAAATTACACTTGTTTCAATTTCTCCTCTATGATTTTTGCAGATAAAATTAACAGTGTTAGATCCTGCTCATGGATTTATACAAGATCAACCTCTTGGAACAGAAGATCTATGTAAGCTTGTGGCCCTCTGCATAGAGAAACTCCTAAAGGAAAATTGTCCTTATCTTTCCACAATAAAAATGCAAGTGGAATTCCAAACTCATCATCGAACCAGAAGTGCGCTTACCATTTTATATTTATAAATAGTATCACATGAATATTCAGCATTTGTTGATTTAAAAAGATACATAAAATACATTAATCACACAAAACAAATTTGAATTATAATAATTATATACAATACATAAATACACACACACACACACACACACTTCTTCATACAGTCATATACACTTTTCACTTGGTAATTGTAATAGAGCCTCGTATATATTGTCGCGAATTTGCCGCCTCGGACCACGCAGACATACACCTGCATCTGCCCTGCCAGTGAATCTGACTCCTTTTGGGGGAGATCAGCATTATGCTGATTCCAGTTTTTATCCCCCAGGGCTAATCCTGGGATGATGGGACACGGAATGATGATGATAATGCAAGATGAATGGACGACACACACATAGATGCCCATTCCCGAGGTGGGACTGGAATCCACGAATATTCCGTCCGAGATCGCCACGGCACTACTGCTTCAGCGATCTGAGCTATCCGGGCGGCATTAATTATATTATTATTATTATTATTATTATTATTATTATTATTATTATTATTATTATTATTATTATTATTATTATTATTATTATTATTATTATTATTATTCCATTACATCACGACTAGAGATGATATGAGTCGGCTCAAAATAAAATCTACACCAGGTTGCAACCAGCTACCTAAGGAGCAGATCTAGGGACTGTCGGTGCCTCTACAATATTTTGCACAAAATGTGGGCCGTTCCAAATAAAGCAATGCCTTGCGCTTCCCAGTCTATTGAATGACCTGGGAGTTCAACCAAGTTCTTACCAGTGGCTTAGCTTCAGTTGGTGTCACCCGGGGCAAAACTAATATCTCCCCTCCATAAATTAAATATAACTAGTGGTGCTACAGAATGGCACAGACTTTCCCGTATTAGTTTTCTATTTTCCTGGGTCTTCGCTAGCTATTCGGAATTGCCACATACTCTTTCTTGCCAGCTACCATCTATCATCGCCAAAAGTATATTTTTTTGTCATTTTCTTAATTTTTCGGTTTCCTATTGGTAGAACAGAAACATTAATTTTAGAATATTAAAGAACACAAAAACCTAGCCGTAAATGGCAATTTTCTTTTAAAACTTATGTGCCGTTTAAGAGAAAATGGCGTTTTAGCACTACTAAAAATGCGAAATTTGAAGCTCATTTTCACAGAAAATTTTTGAGTTTTCAAAATACTTTATTTGAAATTATTTGAAGCACTTACACTTACAAATATAATCATCTTTACAAATTGCGGATAATGTGCATATTAAAGATGTGAGAGATCTTTCAAAAAATTTACATTTATATAATTTTTGAAAAAAAAACAAAAAAAACTCAAAATAAACTTCACGCTATACTAATGAGTGTAATTAGCACTATCCGTTACAAAAGTTTCAAGAAAAAAATTGCAGCCAAATACGAGAAAATGGCGTTTGAGCGTTTCTGAAAATGCCGAAATTTGAGCTACTTTTCACAGAAAACGGTACTGTTTTCGAGAAACTTTACTTGACATTATTTAAAGCATATATACTCGTAAATATAATAATGTAAAAAAATCGCCGATAATGTAAATATTAACGACGTGAGAGACAAGTAAAAAAATTTACATTTTGGTAATTTTTGAAAAAACCAACCGATAGACCAAAATGTATTTTATGTCATTGATAGAGTACATTTACCACTATCCCTACCAAGAGTTTAAAGAAAAAATTTGGAGTCGTTTTTGAGAAAATTTTGTTTTTGTAATTTTTTAAAATTGCACATATTGCACGCAATATTGCTCGGAAAGTACCAAAATTGTGAAAAACATTTACATGACCTTTATTAAAGAACTCAATATGCAGAACAAATTTTATTTGAAGAAAAAATCTCTATCTTCAATTTTGTAGTTGGAGAAAGACTCCGAAAAAAATTCAAACTTTCACAATTTTCGAAAATTCAGAGCTGTACGTGAAAATCGGACCTATGCCATGTTAAAAAGTGTATTTTCCTCTATTCATGCAAGAAATTTAAAGAAAAAATTTGGAGCCGTTTTTGAGAAAATGTTGAAAATCCCCGGGGGGCTTCATATAAAGTACCCCCAAATTTTAAAGAATCTTTTTCAAAATCACAAAGCATCGACTGGGGAATATCAATTTTGAAGAAAATCGACCGAACGGTTTAGGCGCTAGCGTTGACCACAGACGGACGGAATGCCGTCAATCGATTTTTAAGTATAAAGAAGCAACAAATCATGGATTTTGACCACACCACGAGATAGAGGATTTTTTTTCTTAATTTAGCAACTGGTTTTATCCACTTATTCGTTTTCACGGCCCGGCAATTAATTTTTTTCCGCCGAAAATTGGCCATTTTTTCGCGCAGCATTACATAACTTTCCCTATACTACGTATATCACTCCGTGTATACGTACGTATACGGGAAAGTAAAAAATGATTAATGAATAGTTTATACATCATTTAATAAAAATGTATTTGCAAATGACATTTATTTATAATAGATTAAAAACTGCATTTAATTCAGAATAATTGAAATATATTTTAAATAAAAAAATCTAAAACGAAGTATGACTAATTAACAAGTGCATGTTTTCATAAAAATATAATTTTTTCTAATTGGTGACACCCCTAAAATGGTGTCACCCGGGGCGGACCGCCCCCCTTGCCCCCACCTAACTATGCCACTGGTTCTTACGCAAATTTTGCGGAACTAATTTCAGAGCACCGATATTTATCGGGACGACTTGTGCTTTTACGCCCTACATTCGGTTGATCTCGATTTCCAAATACTGGTATTTAAGACGTTTCTCTGCTCCATTACGACGTTTAGATCGCACGGCCCACTGACATCTACAAGAGGGGTGTCCAACTTGCAAGGTCTCAAGGGCCACACCTCAAATATTTAATATGGTTGCGGGCCATATTTTCATTACTCGGGCGATCCACAACTGACTTTCCCTTATTGTCAATTTCGGCACTTTCCTCGGCTGCTCTGAACCGTGCCTGATATCAGGTCGTACCATGCTAACTACAACACATAAGGATTATTTTGAATTTCTTAATCTACTAGAAAAAAATCCTTAATTTAAAATTAACTATTTTTACATTAAAAGGGGTATTTACCCTGGCAGAAGGCAAGTACTAGACTTACAATATTCTCGCTCGACAAGGATGAAAAATACTTTCACTTCGCGGGTCACAATAAATGACACCGCGGACCGACAGTTGGACAGCCCTGAACTACAAGTAAACACGTTCTTCTTTCAAATCCCGAATAACAATATCCGGTTCGTTTGCCGCTATCGTGCGATTAGTTTGAATTTGATAGTCGTTCAGTATTGTACTCAGTCCAACAGACGTCACCGGTTTTGGTCAACAGTCGTCACCGGTTTAGGTTAGAGCATGTATTTGGCACTTACAGATCGGCTAGTGGAGGTAACTCCACACCATATCGTGTCTTTTCAAGTATTCAAGTTGTTGCTGAAATTGGACCGAGTGAGTCAAAGTGTCAATGGTTTCTACTTCTTCCTGGCAGGTGCGGCAGGCATTCATCACCTTGGGAATTTTTGAGAACCGCTTTATTATAAAGTGTTCTCAACGTCTGATCTAAGGCAGCTATTAAAAAAAACTTTCAATTTTGGCTTCATTCTTCTCATTTTGTACCACATAAATGATTGATCTGCACATTGTTCATGCTTTTTTAGTTATTGTCAGTGGAGTGATTTGCCTCTTCATGATTTTTTAAATTTGTAATTTGTGTGTGTGTGTTTGTCACATTTCATGAGTAGCACTAGAAGTTCAGTGTCTGTTATTCTGCGTGTCTTGCATAGTTTTCTTCGTAATGCTTCTTGCTACACTTACAATGCATGTTTCCCACTCTTCGGTCAGATTTGATGACCAACCTCATTAGTAGGTCATCTTGATGACTGACTACATACTTTCCCATTCCGACTTTTGCATTGTGCCAGGAGGCTTGAATTTGTGTGGGGGCTTCTTCCTATTTCCTTACGTGACACAAAGTCTTCGTACATCAGCTCGAGGGTGATGCTTTGTTAGCAATTTTCCGCTTTTTTTGATTCATGATTCGAATTTCTTGCTCAGTCCAGTCCACTAGACCGAAACTGTACTCGGCTACAGGCACCCCCAAACTACCAATTGCAGGTATTTTATTCCTGGAGTTCAGAGCGGACTGCAGGACGTCTCATTCTTCTGTAACACTCCCTCCTAATTCTCTCTTTCATTGTGTCGTTCGAGATGTTATCACATTCTTCAATGCCCAGATATTTGTAAGTTTTACTTAGCTCAAGATCTTGAATCACAGTGGGCATATCAACTTCAGTGCTCTCTGACATCACATCTCTCTTCCAATTGACACTTGACTTTACCAAGACCAAATTTCATGCAGATGTCATTGCTAAAATCACTGACGACAGCCAGCATTTGGGTGAAAATCGCTTCATTCTTAGCGAACACTTTAAGATCATCCATTGAAGAAAAAAAACAAAAAAAACGAGTCTTTCATCACCATGGAGCACATAAACAAAATCAACGTGCGACAAACATCTAGATAGTGAAATCAAACAAATGTAAATTATTGTTGTTATTATTATTATTTGTTATTGTTGTTATTATTAATTTATTTATTTATTTTAAATACTGTAGTTGTAGGAAGATGCCGAAAAATTTTTATACATTTGCAACTTTCGAAAATTTAGAAATTTTGGTCAAAAAATGCCTGCGGCACCTTTTAAGCGTCCTTTGCCCTATCCAAGGAAATAGTTTGAAGCCATTTTTGAGAAAATTTAGAATATGTAGTTATTGCTTTGTGTAAAGTATCCCCAGTTACCAAAACGTTGGCCACTGACCGACCGATCAGTGCAATGGTTTGCCGTCAATTAGTTTTTCGATATCAAGAACAAAAATCGTTGATTCTGAATACACAATGTTTTATATGCGACATTAAATAGCATGCACTTCCCACTTAAAGTCCTAGTAACTTCCTAGGCATTTTAGGATCCCCTGGGTTCCCTAGACTTCCCCACTGGACCAAGAAGTTCCTTTTCTGCATTTAAACTATCAGCAATGCTAAATTGCCCCATCGTAATTTACAAATTATGTGTAGAACTTAACAGAGCTTCTGAGAGTAATTAACGAGATAGTAGATCGCCTCGAGGCGTGATCCCCAACGTCTTGAAGGAACTGACTGTGGCTCTTGGCATAGCCCCAGAGATTCCAACCACTTCAGGCAGGATTCTGGTTTGGGCATTCCATGAAGTTGGGCTGCTAGGGGAATGTCTGGTAGGTATTTTACCATCGTTTCCTCCCTGACTTCAGAAGGCTAGACACATGCTCGTGTCAGACAGTCACATCGACCATCTGGACCCCTTCCCGGCTTTTTATTACCAGATCAGGTTGGAGACTGACCTCTTCGGCAACGGAGAAAATTGCTTCCACGGACACCACGGTGTCCGATTTCCGGAGCATCTTCCCCTCTATGAAGTTCTTGATCTCGTCATGAAGCTTTATTCTCCATGGGTTAGAAAAATGCATTGATCCAGGATGTGATTCACGGTTTCTACCGCTGTATTGTACTTCCTGCAGTATACATCCTCTCTGGCCCTTCCTCTACTGAGAGTAGATTTATCAAGAGCGGTAATTGATCTCAATTGGAATGCAGTGATAGATAGACCAGGTTTCAGAATATTATAAGCTTTCAAAAAGGCATTTCCAATCGGATTGTTTACATCGTCTTAACCGCTCTTCCTTGGGATCCCAGCTTCTCCCAGGCGGTTACTTCTGGGCTGTCTTATTCAGTAGAGGGCCAGTTGAGTCGCAGTGTTTTGTCGGTCTTTAATGTCCGTTGGTAGAAACTCGGACAGCCAAGCAGTATAGTTTTTTAATTGTAACCATAGGTTCAGCGCTACCCTAGGAACGTGTTGGGCGAGCCGCAGCAATCCCAGTCTTCCATCTCTCTTGGTCAGGTAGAATTAAGCCATCTGCAGTACTCATATGAAGGTGTAGGAACTGTTTGACCGCCACTCTGATTTGACCGTCAGCTTCCCTGAGCATCGACGTAGATAGCATCGATAAAACCAATTGGTAGAGGTAATTTGGCATTATGTAGGTATGAAGCAATGCCAATTTCTGAGTGGGCATTAAATGTGCCTTCTGAAACCTCGTCACTGCTACCAACAAATTTGATATGGATGTTTTAGTTGGGAAGCCGTTCCAAATAGAGTAGTTCACTTCCATTTATGTTGGGGTATGATCATTACTGACCAGAGGAATTGACTCCCCTGACCTTTCCAGATAGTGGTCCTCAATGAACCAGGCTCGTTCAAAGGTTGTGATTTGAGATGATGAACACTTCACGATAGACAATCTCAACCAAGAGATTCCACCACAATATCAACCAATTCTTGAGCTCCTGGGGCATCTTTTGCCAACAGCACCACATTGTCAGCAAATGCTAACACGGACACACTCCTTTTCAATAGCGTGCATCGTGGTTTGTTTTCCAATTTCTCAAGCAGGGTCTCCAAAATAAGATTAAAAAGGAGTTCGGTCAAGGAGGTCCCCTGTTTTACTCAGTGGCGGATCCGGGAGGGGGCATGCCCCCCCAAAAGGCCTAGGGGTTTCGTTTGTTACCTAACTTTATATGGCACAATTGATTTAAATATTTATTTATATTCAAATTATATATTTACACAATAATATTGAGTAGTATCATATATACACTGTAAAAATAACATACAATATAATAAATATGTTTATTTTTTAACAAAAATCTGCGATGCCCCGCTCCCTGGGGCTGGATCTGCCCCGGTTTTATTCCTCTACAATTGGCGCCTCAATTCCTTTCAAGAGTTACTGAATGACAGTGCAAGAGTTCATTATCAAATTGATGGAGTTAGTTTCCTACGTAGTTGTTAGAGGGAGTAATTTATTACGTAGGACAGGAACAAGATTTACCCCTTTACGATACCCCCACCCCAGAGAATGACTGTCTTTTCCTGCTGAAAAAACATTGATTTCTACATTACAAACACTTTCTGTTTACTACGAGAGTATGCAGTAAGGTGAGAAAGTAATAAGGAAGTAGGTAAATAAATAGAGGATTCAGAAGTGAATAAAGGCAAACAATTTCTTTATATACATCTTTTAAAAAACTTTGTCCAGAACTGGTAGCCCTTACTAACCCAAGAAGTGCAGAAGAAAAAACTTAGTAAATCATAAATACACATTCTTTCATGAAAAT
The DNA here is from genome assembly GCA_031308135.1 of Acheta domesticus. NCBI lineage: Eukaryota > Metazoa > Arthropoda > Insecta > Orthoptera > Gryllidae > Acheta > Acheta domesticus. Next base: position 212,218,615 of record JAHLJT010009419.1, read on the forward strand.
TCTTAAAATTAAAGCTCACATTTTTCTGATACATTCAGACTCAGCTAATAGGATATATTAGATTTTTGTCTTTAATTTTCATTATGGTTTGAATATCTTGATGATAATATAACTTTTATGATTGATGATGTAATTTTGATTAATGTAATTTTGTTAATTTCAGAACAACAGGTAGCAGAGATTGAAGCAAGTATTAAAAAGAGTACAGGCCCTCTAATGAGGGAGATTACAGATGCAAGTTCAAAATACAAAGACGATCTAGAAAAGCTTTATAAGAAGATAATAGCAGCAATTATTCTCAGATCTGGCCTTGGAAATCCCACAAATATTGGTGTAATGAAGGAAGCAACAGGTCCTCAAGATGAACTCTTTTAACATTAAATTTGTTACTATCTTGCCAACTGTCCAGAATGAAACAAAACAATTACTGTCATTTCAGCTGCTCTACAAAGTGTCTTCCCACCTTCAGAATTAGGACAGTTTCTAGCTCTGACACGAAGAGAAAAAGAACAGCAAGTTTATGAACTTACTCAAATTGTGACAGGAATCAGACTTTTCAATCGTGATTGCCAAAAAGGGGGTGAAGGCATAGATGATCGTAAGTTAAAAGTTCATATTGAATAAGCATTAAATATAGGGCCTAAGTTGAAACTTCTATATAACATTCCTCCATATAATGTTTTCCTCTATGTTATGTCAATTTTTTCCGGTCCCATCCACAAGCCTGTATTCACATCTTCCTCTTTATAGCGTTTTCCTCTACACAGTGTTCAGAATTCATGGTCCCTTAAAAAACGTTATATAGAGTTTTCACTGTAATAGTAATTCAGAATATTATCATCTTGTTTAAGTTCTAAATTTTTTGTGCTCAATTTATTTTAGTGCCCCACATTCTGGATGAGGCAAATCATGCTACCCAGGAGGCTCTCAAGACGTACTTACATAAAATCATGCAACAAATTGATACATTAACCACTGCCCTGGAAATTCATTTACATAAACAACATGAAGATAACACAGCAGAATCACAAGCAGAAGAGGAGGAATACATCGAAGTTCACGATGAAGAAATAATATTCCTCAAAGGTTGTCTCATTGCCGCTAGGCAGCAAGAAATTTATACAAGGTATAATTTTCCTTTATGCTTTTCTTGAATTTATTTGTGTGTATTATTAAATACCAATTTATCAAATGAAGAATATCACTATCAAAAGGTAAACAATGATGTAATTTATGATGTTCTGTAGTAATTTATCTATTCTGACCATTAAGATGATAGAATTGTTGAAAATTAAAATATTATTGTAAAATATATGTACATTTTAAGTTAATGATGTATAATAATTAATTATAATGTTATCTTAAGACCTGTTTTCTCATCATAATCATCTATAATGTTACCTTACAATGTTAGCTGTTTTCTCATCATTAATGGTTTAATGTATTTTTGGGGATGATTGCAAATGAATTAATATATACATATATATAACTACTAATATTTACAAATAAAGTAGTGGAGCTACAGAGTGGCACAGACTTACTCATACTAGTTAGTTTCCTAATCTTTCTTGTCTGGGTTAGCTAGACAATATTGCCCCACTCTTTCCAGCTGACACCTATTGGTGCTTAAAAGGCATTTTTTCACATTTTCTCAATTTTTCAATCCCCTAGTAGTAGAATTGAAATGTGATGTTAAGAATATTACAGAGAAGTAAAACTTGGACTTGTAAGCAAATTTTAATTGAAAAATTTGAAACAATATTACAGAAAATGTTATTTGAGTGTTTCTAAAAATATGTAATTTTGAACTTTTATTAACAGAAAACTTTTGAGTTTTCAAGAAAATTCATAACACATAATCTGAAGCATTTGTACTAACAAATGCAATAATGTACACCAAATGTCTGTAAAGTAAATATTAACAACATGAGAGATATTTCAAGAAAATTACATTTCTGTAATTTTTGAAAAATCAAAAGAATACATGAAAATGGCATTTATATTATGTTATTTATCGCATTTGGTACAACCTATACAAAAATTTAAATGAAAAACTTTGGAGCCATTTTCTAGAAAATCTTGCTTTGAATATTGCTCATTTTTCACTCAAAATTTTACAAAAATTACTAATATTTTCTAAAAAATGAACATGACATTAATTAAACAACTAATTGTGAAGAACAAATTCCTTTTCGAAGAAAAACTCAGTCTTCAATAGTATAGTTGTATGAGGGGATCCAAAAACCTTCCAAGTTTTGTAATTCACACAACACAAAATGATGGGTACTAATCCTCTTAGACTTCTACAGGAAAAAACATTATAACAGATGTTTAAGTCCTCACTATCGGCATCAGATAGGATGCTGACTGGATAAGACGAAAGAGATCATATCCAGGGAGGAACATGGTTTCCACCATGTTCTCCAGGTCTAACTCCTTTGGACCTTTCTTATGGGAAGAATTAAGAAAGATGTAAAACAGAAAATCAGCTGCACTGGCACCACTGTGAGAATAAATTGAAACAGTATGTGCTGCAATTGCTGAGGACACTTACACCAAAGTTGCTCAAACAGAAGTTCAACTACTCAGAAGTATATCAATACCAATAGAGAACATTTGGAGCATCTGTTGTAACAATTGTACCTGTAAAAGTCTAAGATGATAAGTGCTCATCATTTTCTGTCTGTGTGAATTCAGCTTTGTTATTAATATAGTTTTTTATTAGCTTGAAATGTGTGTAAGTTTTTTTGTAGTTTAGGCACAAGTGTTTTTCTCAGACGAGTGGATATTTTTTTGTTAGGGGAAATTATCTATATATTTTTTGGTGGGGACCACAAAATGTGTATTTCCATTAAACCAAGATCAATTTTACGCAGATACATTACTTTCTCTACACTAAGTATATAGTACATAATGTGTACACAGTATGTATGTAAGCATATACATAAGTATATAAGAATGTTAAAATTAACAATTATATTAAATGTTGTAAATATAATATTATTTTTTATTGAGCCTACAGAAAACATAAAGCTAGTACATAATATACATAGTAGAGTTTCAACATTAACAATTCCTTTTCTCTTTTCAGTCATGCATTTTAATATTCTCCTTGAGAACCTAAGTTAAACTAAACATTAAATTTGTACTTTTTCAAACAAATATACAATCTCTCATAAACAAAGTCGGAACTAAACAAAGGAAGTTAGGGATCATATTAACAAATTTCAAACCTTAATTTCCATTTTCAAACCTAACTTTCTAAAAATTATGTTCAAACATCAATTTCATCACATTACATTTCACTTCAGGAAATTGCTGGCTGAAGTAGTCTCATCAGAAGGAATCCTACAAGAATTATTAGATCATTTGACAAAGAGACTAGTACAACTTCATGATACTGTTCGCTTCAGAACAGCAATACCTACAGTTGAAGTTTATGTAAGTATTTAAAACCAGTTATAAGTCAAAAAGAGAGATCTCACTCTCAAATAACTTAGAAAAATTCATTCTGATTTAAACTTATCATGCTTTACTGAGAACTAAACCTCCAACTTACATCATTAACCTTTCTTTTCCCTTCTTTTAGCCACAGTTCATTGACCTTGCAGAAATTTGGACTAATTTTCAAGATGAAATAGTGCTACTTAGTAACACCAATAACTTGGTTTGGAATCTACAACGTTACATGAAGGTTATTCAACAGTCTCTTTCCAATCAATTTTTTAAATTGTTTCTGCCAATAATTTTATATTAATATAATTAATAAATTACTAATTAGTAAAGAAAGAAGTTGCTGTAATTTTCATGGTGTTGCCTGACCTATTTATGTTTCAGTCATGAACAGATGCAAACTAGTTTTTGCCAATTTTCAATCACTAATTGAATTGTGACAACTTGTTCATGTGAATACACAAACTATATTCCTTTTATCTTGTTTGTATCATTAGTATATCAAAGTTTATTGTTTCATCAAATATCAATCAAGATGACCTTGCAAAATTCAATAGCTCTTAAATATTTATTAGGTCAGTCTAAATTTTTTAAATTATTTTATACAGACCACACCTCAATAACATGGAGAAGGTCTTTTAAAGTTTTAATGCCAATGGTCACACTTTTTCAGTGAACATCTTGCCTCCCCTCCTTATTAAATTCTTTTATTTCTTCCTAGAGGCTCTTTAATATTCACAACATTAAGAAATTAGAAAAATAACACCGATATTGACCTAATAACTAGTCATAGGCAAATGAAAACATTAACTAAAACAGTTTAATCATAAAGCGACACACTTATGAAATAAATTTACACAAAAACTATAAATTATAATGGAAGTGCTGACACAAGCCTGATGTCATGAAATATTAATGTTATGGTAACATTACATATTGTGTGCAGGTATTAGATCTAATTGACATGGACATCGTAAAATATTTAATTGGGAACAGGCAAATTTTGACTGACGTTGACAGACTTAGTAACAAACCAGGTCTCTCAATTAGTGGAAAGTTAGACACATCCTGTGAACTCATATCACCATCTGCAGCTAACTTTAATGATTTCTCTCCACAAGTAAGTTTATAGTATTTATATATTATTAGTAATTAATATTTTCTAAACCTTTCGAACTTCATACAAATATTGATGTTATTCGATGTTTTTTGTATTATGCCATCAAATGACTGACAAAAAGTTACAATCCACAGTATTTAGGATTCTGTGCATGGGCTGTTGTTGCTGGAGAAGGAATTCTTATTCCAGGAAATCTGAACATTGGATTAATAAGATGGAAAGATAACTATTATGCTTGTTCTACCGCAGAAGCTGCAGTTTTATTTGGGCAAAATCCTGAAAGGTACTTTTCTCACTAATTTTAAAATCCATTAAAAAATATAAAGATGCAATAGAGGGAAGATGAAACAGCTATTAAGAAAATTGCAGTTTAAATCCTTTATAACACAGTGCTCCTTTCTATGAAAGGACATTTGAGTCATTCCTATTTTTACATGTCAATATTTAAATTATGAGAAAGGTGGTGTGATAACTAAAAATGAATTTGTTTCTTCATTCTTCACAATTCATTCATTACAAAAAGAGAATTAGAAGTAATCTTTGCTAGGAAATATCTTTTACACTTCTAGAGAAACACTTTTGTTGCAATTCATTTGTTTAATTTTGGGCATAAATGAAAATCATGCATTTTCTTAGGTCACATAACAATCAGGGAGATTTGAAATTACCAATCATGCACATTAAAATGACATAATCTTTATCCTGTACTCAGTAGGCACTTTGTGCTATTCAAACTCAAATTGATTTAACCAAAGGAAAAGAAAATGTTAATTAGAAATTTAATGCAAAAAAAAATTATCAGTTTCACACACTAATACTTTTATTTCTAAAGGAATATGTATCCTCACATCTGTAAATTGTTTTAATTTTTCTTAAAACATCCTTCATTCTTCCAGATTTGTCACTGATGCTCTCAACCTAGCTCGAAGAATACCAGAATTAGTGGAATTACTGCAATTGCAAGATCAACTTGCCCAACAGAAAGACATAAGAGAGTATGTATCAATTTACTTTAAGATAGTATACACAACTAATGAAAGTTAAAAGGGTTAAACTCACATAATTTTCTTTAAATTTTTAATTGCAATTTTAACAATTATTTCCTACTGTATTTGAATCAGCAAATGCTATTCACAAACAAGAATTTAATAAAATACCATTCACTGCCTTTCTAATTGGCTTCTGGAATTACAACTCTATATCTTGATAAAAGTGTGTAGAACAGAAATATAACAGGGCAGGGGATGGATGACCCAAAATCATGATATAGGAATTGCAAAAGGGTGCAGGAAGAAAAAGGGGATGAGGATCCACTGAGATTAAAGAGAAAAATCTAGAATATCAGTAGCCCCTATGTCTAAAGGGGGTAAAATTAATAAGGATATAAAATCAAGATAACAAAATCCAACTACAACCCCAAAATGGAAAGTTGTAATTTAAATATACCACACTAACATTCATTGCAATAAACAATTAATGCAATACATGCAAAAAAAAAATTCATTAATACCAAAATATATCTTGCCTCTTTTCTTCAGTACCGTGTGCTACATGATTTTGTGCTTCCTTATAATTCACTGTATGGAAGGTAATTTTGTTGCTCTAATTCAGTAGTAAAACTGAAGTTTTGAAATAACGAATTTCAAGACATGAAGCCCTTTGAATTTCTCCTCCAATTTTCAAACAACTTTACATATATTTACTCCTAATTTCCTTCAATGTACATGAAAAACATGTTAAATTGTGTACTTATTTAGCAAAAGTATTTGCAATACATCAATAGAAATAAAACTTCAACATGAGTAAATATTTTACTTTTGAAACACTTATTTAGGGAAGTCACAAACTTAGAGTAATGGAATTTCTTGACAAAATTAAATTTTCCCAATTGGTATATTGGATTTGATTCAACAAATTCGTAATGGATCCACTTTGGTTTTTGTATGCATTGTATTTATAAAATGTACTTAGCTTGGTGAAGAAAACAATAACTTGGGGTATCTTTCAAAAAGGTTCATTATATAAAAAAAATTAACATAAATTTACCATAGTCCCATGATACATTTCTCTAATATTTTCTCTGATATTTCCAGGCATTTCTAAATTACCTCACTGGCAGTCATTCTGTGAATTATTTGATTATTCCCTCATTAAAAATTCTTGTTTCCCAAATACTGCACAATTTTTAGATTGTAATATTACACTTTACAAAAGGATTCTTAAGTAATCTATTTATATGTAGCACTTCATATAGTTCCACATCATTTGTTCTCATAGATTTCAGTATAAAAGGGGTGAATTACTGGGGGGGGAAGCAATTAAAGAATATAAAGCACTTATTTTCTTACTTAATCAGAAAAGTTGGGAAAGAGATACTTGCAGTAAAACAAGATACTGGCATGCAAACAGTGCTTCATCCAATACCTCCCTGTGTTGACAATAAATATACATGGAATGTTTGGAAACTAAAGCGACGAGCCATTCAACTGGTAAGTGATGACAATCATACATGATTTCAAATTAGAAATTTGATAAATATCAAATAATGTTTTATATATCTGTTACAGACTAACATCGCAAACAGTGCAACACACAGCACTCAAACAATTAAAAGTCACTTCAGAGCAGAAGTACCATTACAAGCAGGCCCATCAAAGGAAAAGAGTTGTCAAACTAAAAAAGACAGCTCTACGAATGTCCCAACTCTTGGGAGCTTTATATTTGGATTACGTGGCAGAAGAGATGACAAGCAGTTTAAAATACATCTTACACGACCTGTAGACGAATAGACAACCAATATGAAATTCAGCATTCAATCCAATCTAACATACACTATCACTAGCATATCTTTGAAGAGTATTATCTGCAATACATTATCAACATTCACTCATGTGAACTCATTTTATTCAGATATACAGAAAATTTGCCATTTTTGCCACATTATCAATCCAATTCAAGTAACATGATATTTGTAACTTGTATTATCCTACCTTTAATAATCCATGGCTTCTAGTACCTGAAAGTGAAGAAAAAGGTTTCCAAAGAGAATAATAATATTCAAATAGCAATGATGTGAATGTACTTGCATAAATATGCTTTACAATTAGTTTTTAATAGTTTATTGTAATTTTCATCTCTCAAATACATAATACATCACGTTAATTTTCTATCATTACACTTCTCTACCAAGAACTCTTGCATTCTGTGCACAAAATCACACAATTTAATCATTCACTTCACCATCACAACTATTAGGAACAAATTTACGGACTTGAGAATACTTTCAATCAACAATTCCTGAGTGGTTTCAAAAAACTTTTTTGGGCCAATTTCCCATATCCATCCACTTACAGGAATTGAGGTACATTTTAGCTGAATGATTTACCTTTTAATAATTGTTGTGTATAAATTTACTAATAACTCAGCAATGAAATATTAAAGTGAAAAAAATTGGACCATTGACACAAGACATTCCTATTCCTATAAAGTTATTAAAAAATGGAAGGAGTATACATTTCCAATGATGTACTTAAAAATAAATACCAATGAAAGTAATAATTTGTTTTAATCTATTTTCTGCCTTTAAGCTACAAAACTGAATTCCAATTTACATCAAAATTTAAATCCTGAAGGTAAAGAATTTAATTGATGGGATACTGAAATAAATTACAAAAATAAAATACATAAAATCATTAATCTCACATTTATTCCGCCAAACTTATACAAATTATAAGATGTCCCTTAAGAACAGACAAGTTAGAAAATGTATTCCCTTGTTTGTACCAACACACATTCAATTCCCATTGATTACTCTGGGAGGATTCAAGTATTCCACACTAGCACATTGTACTCTTTATTTCCAACATCACATCTAGAAATAAAAAAATTACTATTTTCTCCTAATGAAAAGTTTTAATGCAAATTGTCGAACATGTCCTATATTGGACTTTGAGTAGGTTGAAAAAAGAAATTGACAAAAATAAAAATCCAGTCTACAACATACAAATTTACTGAGTAAAAAAATGTTTATTTCACAGATCTATGTTAAGTGCACAAAACATGACAAATGGGATGTGTAGAAAGAAAAAGGATGTCATGACTGGAAGATGAAAGTCAACATTTCTTATTGTTTACAAAACATGGTGCAAATATCGAAAAACAACATTACACAAAGTCTAGACTTAAAAAGAAATTGAATTCTTAAAACAAAAAATATTGAAATTTTTTTTGTCGGGGACAAAAGCATTTACACCAAACTACATCTTTATTTACTGCACAATATTTCACTTATAGTTATGATTTCAATTACATTACAAAAATGTTAAAGAAATAAGTTGTACAGCTTTTTTTTTTGCCCACAAAGCAATTGACACATGGTACTTCAGAGCATGATGCCCTGTGGGTGGCCAATATTTCCCATTAGTTCTTTATTAATGGGAAACGGGCAAGTTAAATTAATCAAGGAAATGGTTTTTGAGGTATTTCATCATACCAAATGTGCGGAAACGCTTCACACCTAGTGGGAAAAAAGAAAGAAAAACATTAGTCTTCAGAAATAACTTGCAACATTTCATATAGGATACCTTCACTTACCAAAAACCTTCATCAATTCATCATCACAAATGGCAAACTGTTTGTTCTTGGGATCCTAAAAAAGAAAAAGTCAATCAAGTTTTGTTCTTTACATCTTGCAAAAACACAAAACTATAAGGTACTTACGTAAAGATTTCGCTCCTTAATGATCGCCCAAACTTTGCGTACAACTTCATGTCGAGCCATTGAATCCTGTCCCACCACTGCTGCCAATTCTGGACTGAGGTTGTAAGCTCTGGTGTAACCTCCACCACCACCACCTCCACGCTTTCCCTAAAAAGAAAACAATTAGCTACAATACGCAGAAAAATTATGAAGTAATAAAACTAAGAGATTAATTCAAACTTACACCACCGCCACCGCCACCACCACCCTTCTTGCCGCCGCCACCACCGCTTTTTCTTGGCTTGGCCCAGTCTTCATCACTATCGCTATCACTTCCCTTCTTCTTCTTAGCTGCAGGTTTCCCCTTCTTAGCTCCACCCTTAGATTTCTTTGATGGACTATATTCTTCATCACTGGCATCCTGTACACAAAAACAGAACAGAAAGAGTAGTGTGCTCAACAATTTACACTGTACATAGGGAGTCATTTATTTTTTTGTTTTCCTCACATCATCTGATCCTTCATCACTCTCCTCACTGCTACCCTTCTTAGCCCTTTTTGCAGGTTTCTTGCCACCACCTCTTTTGGGTTTGGGCTTCTCCTCTTCTTCTTCCTCCTCCTCCTCTTCATCTTCTTCTTCCTCATCTTCCTCTTCATCATCATCTTTACTGTTCTTTTTCTTTGAATTATCTTTACCTTTTCCATCTTGCTTCTCTTGTAAACATTCCATGACCAAGTCGTCAATCTCTTTTTTTCTGCATTTCAAAAATACATAATTGTTTGAGAAATCATAAAACTAAAACTCAGTTGATCAAAATAAAGTAATAGCATCATCTACAACCTATTTTAAACAATAATTAGGTTGAGATGAGTTTCAGAAATTTATGAAAAAAATTACCTATCAGTGAGATCTACATCCAATTTCTCCTCTACCTGCTGTCTCACTTTTTTTGCTGACATAGTTGTAAGGTCAGCATCCTTAAGGATTGCTGAAATAAATACCATTGGACGAAAAATTAGATTCACACCAGTAAATCAAGTTAAAAAATATTTCGCTTTTTTTTAAAAAAAAAGAAGAAATTTTATTTTAAAATATTCCATTACTTTTTCTAGTAAATTGTAGTTGATTCGGAATCAGTAACTCGGTTTTGCACCATCAACACTCGTATCACGGGCCGACATCCATGGCAGACTCTTATGCCTACCTTGCAATGAAGGACAAAGCCTCGTATCTAATTTCAAAATGAACTGCTGAAAGTACTATCGGTATTGCTTATTTTCATTTACTGATTTTTACTATATATTTTCACAAATTAATTACGTAAAAATCAGATATCGCGCAATGCTTATTTCCCCAGCTATAAAAATATTTGTTGATGCACAATGCCCAAACGGTGTCATGAAGCCATTTGGCCGCATTCAAAACACAACGGTAGAGAAGGGAAGCTACAAGAGTGAAAATAAAGAAATCCCTTATACAACCCACCAAAATACATATTTTAAATTAATCCTAAATTTTTTACAAAGCGAGTTCGAGTATTATTAGCGATTAGGCAACGCCACACATAAAGATAAATCAATTTACCGGTAATTTCCTTGCGAAGATCTTCCTTCTTAATGTCTGCCATCTTCTCCAGTGAGTTCAATTGTGCCAACCTCGCTACGTTTACAATTCTTCACGAACTCGACGTCGAAAATTCCTTAAAACAAAGTTGTTTGGCAATATTAAATAGAAAGTATCGCTCACAACGTTCTAATATAATGTCTAACACCAATTCTTTACGACAAGCACTGCAACAATAATAGAAAGTACTGGAGGTGTATTCTACGACTTCATCTCTAATGAGCGTCTGTACGAATACCAATAGCACCCACATAAAATTTTATTATAATGTGGGTTTTTTAAACAATTATAATAATAAATAAATTGACCCGGAAATTTTCTGTTCATTCAATTTTTTAAAACAAGAAGAATATATAATATTTTAGATAGTCCCGCTCGTCCCTTTCTCAGTCAATGTACTTTCTATTATACATTAAACTATATCTGACCATTTAAGGTTCTTTTTCATACTTTATTAATAAATAAGAGTATATTTGCAATAAACGGTTGACATATCATTACTATTTTCTGAAAAATATTTGCTACTGCAAGTAATAATCTTCTTTCATGAATTCAGATATTCTTTTATATATTGTACTTCCTTTCCAATTTTGCCAACTAAAATTTAGCGTCTTGCTTCACATTTTGATGTACAAGTATAAGTATACTATTTTTATAAACAGACTGCTGCCTCGGCCGATTTAATTAATATTCGAAATACAAAATTTTCTATATTATTTTTCTTTTATGAAAAAAGTATTTATGGAGACATAGATGACGACATCGATTCACAATCTCTCTTGTTTGGTGCTGCACCCCGGTCATAGAGACAAGAACTACCAGAAGCGCGAAACAATATTAAACCATTCGACTTCACTTCAAGCAGCAGGCCAGAGCAGACTTCGAGCCGGAGTCGAGAAGTAACCCCTTTGAGTAATTAATGATAGTGTACGGACTCGTGCAATAGTTAATGAAAATACGGATACATTAACTTTATCTGCTATACAACTCGTTTTAACCTTATGCTATTTTTCAAATACGATTTATTGTCGTTTACATATAATCTTTTTTAAATAATAAAATCAATATAACAATATAATCTTGCAGAACTTATTAATCTTGCTATTTTTTCTTTTCATCTCTTCTATCGTGAAAAAAAAGTTGAGTTCCCAAAAGAACACACTTTAGGAAATCTTATGTTCCATGTAAATATAAAAACTGGTTTTGCTTATTGACCAAGAAAAATATTGAGACATTTATTTTCAGGAGAAGTGAGTTTGGGATTCTTTAAGATGTACATAATAGAAATCTTGCACTTTTATGTCTTCCTGTAATAAACTGGTTATGAAAGGAATAATTTTCAACACAAAAACTTTTAATTTTTTCAGGGGTGCCCAAAGAAAACAATAGGCTTGGGGCAGAATATCTATGGGGTCACATATTAAAAAAAAAAAAAATAAAATAAAATAAAAATTGAGGCCCCAATGAAGTGGGTTTGTTGCCCCAGCTGATCCCCTTTCTGGACACCACTGTCAATTTTCAGCTGATCTTATTTATGTTCCTGAGATATGAACACCTCATGTAAATTGCATCTTCTAATGCAGCCCAAAGGAAATTTTTCAGTTACGCCCCTTGAATGGTTAATTATGACAATAAGAATGATCTGAAAAAGAATCTTTCCGTTTTGTAATCATGTCTTTTGGTAAAAACAGCTAATATTGATTGCATTTTTCTAAATTTAGAATGTTTAAATTTTATTAAAGTGGATTTGTTTATGGTTGATTCGAGGATATCCCTAATCTGTTTCAAGAGGAGAGGCAACTGCACTTCCCTGCAATCCCATACAGGAAATCCTCAAGGAACCATTATGAATATTTCTAATCATATAATATTCATTTTATTGTTTACAACTTATGGAGTTTTAAAATTGATCCATTACTTAGTTTGTGTTTTAAAGGCAACCACTAAATATCAAGCAGTCACATGAAATACAATAATAATCTTGTCTTGATAACATTGACAAAAAAGTATTTTAATGTAATAGCAACTAATATGACATTAGGAACTCAATTGAACAAGTTTACTCTCACTTCCCATTACAAGTGAAACACATTAAGTCAAAATTTCTTATTAGGTTTTAGTTTCTTATTAGTATTTATTTGTTTTTTATGCTTTTAGTTATACTGAACTTTAGTCTGAATATATCCACTATGTCATATTGTCGTTGTTGACGTAGTGGATATATCCAGTCTAAAAGTTCAATATAGCACAGAGCAGAAAAAACAAATTACTCAAAACTGAAAAATTCTGACTTTATGTGTTTCATTTGTAATGGAACAAGAAAAATAGGCAAAACATCATTTTGAGTGGTTGTAAGTACTTCAAAAGTATGAAATTATTTCTTAATTATATTTGATATAATTTTTATTAACGTTCTCAATGTCTGCTGATCATCTTACATGCCAGATGAAAATAAAACGTTTGTGTCTATGTTGTTCTGACATATCCTGTGAAGTATATTATAGCTTAGTATTTATAATTTCAAAGGTCGGGCATCATTGGTAGGGGAAAGGGGAGGTCATATCCCATCAAAATTTTCAAGAATATCCAGTAGTTTCATTACGACTTCATTTCTTTTTAACTTACTTTCAGCACTGAAGTCTCTGTCACTGTTTTAATACGTTTCCATTGTTCTTTGACATCTTGACTTACAGGGTATTTTCCATTTATTTCATCTAGTCCCAGTAGGTATAATTGTTTTATGGAGTCTTCTTGAAGTAAATAGGCTTTCCAATTGGTAGTTCTACTCAAAAAATGAGAAGAAAAAGGCTATGAATATGGAATAAGGAGATACAGGGGGCTGTGAATACAAAGAGAAAAGCATATTTGAAATATTTAAGAGATAGAGACTCTGTGTCTCTTTTCTTTTGCATCAAACTATGTAAGAAATCTTACAAGGAAGGTACAAGAGAGCTGGGACAGATGTATAGCTGACCTGAAGCATGATATACACGGGCACCAGACAATTATCTATAAAGTAATATTATGCAATATTTGAATAAAGAGGAGAAAGATGTAGCAAATATTCAAGTTGTGAAACATTACCAATTCTTCTCTTATTATGAATGTTTATGGGCAGAACCTGGTTATGAAAACAAAGAAGAAACCTTAGAAATAGAAAGGGAAATGATGAAACAAAATATGAGAAACTGGAAGATGCCTTAAGAAAAATAAAAAAAAATAGAAAAGTGAGTGGAAAGCGATGGTATTATAAGGAAAATGATCAAAAATGCCTCAGAAAATTTAGAGAAATGGCTCTCACATTTTCTCAATTTCTTTTGGAAAAAAGTGCTTATTCTGCAAGAGTGAAAAATTGCAGTAATAAGCCCTAACTTTAAGAAAGTGGACCAGCCTGTGAAAATTATAGAGGAATAAGTCTTTTAAATGTTACTTACAAGATCTATTAAAAAATCCAGAATTTGTAATATTCCAGAGATCATGTTATTGGAAGAACAAATTGGATTCAGGAAGGGAAGGTCTTGCTCTGATTATCTCTTCATTGTCAAGCTGATCATTGAGAAAGATAGAGAATTTAATAAAAGAACACACATGCTCTTCAAAGATTAGTCCAAATCTTTTGACACCATAAACAGAAGTACACTTTTTAATGTATTGCATCATAATCGGGTGTTTGACCACGGCTGAGCAATCAGTAATGCCCACTACAGCTGATTTCAGTCATTAGGAACATCTATAGTAACTAAAAAATTTGTATCAAGATATAAGTAACTAAGGAATAAGACAAAGATTAGTCTATCCCCAATTCTTTTTAATTTATATTTAGATGAAGCGTTAAATATGTGGATATCCAGACTAAAATCTTGTAGTCATAACATGGGACAGGAAAAAAAATCTAATGACCATATTATTCACAGATGAACAACTTATTATAGCAAATGATGAATATAGCCTCCAGAAAGCACTGCTTGAATTACAAAAGGTAACTAAAGTATACATTCTCTGCGTATCATCAACAAAAACAAAAGGCATGGCCTTTGAAGGGATGGAACTGATTAGATCCAAATTAGTTGTGTACAATTCACCTATAGAGTAAGTTTTAATTTCTTGGGATACAAAATGTCATGTCAATGTCAATAGATATATGAGGGAAAATTGAAAGAATAAATCATTTGAATGGAACAATCATAAGAACCCTGAAAAGTAAAGTCAGAATGGAAACTATGATTAAATTCTCTAAGATATTAAGTATCCCAACACGTTTATGTAAGGTGAAAATTGGACAATGACCAGAAAAGATAGCAGAAGACTACAAAGAGCTGAAATGAGGTTTCTGAGATCAGTAGCTAGTTATAAGTTAATGGACAAGAAAAGGAATTCTGAAATTTGTAAAGAACGTGAGGTATGTAATCTTCAATAGAAAATTAATTATTACCAAAATTCTGGGACACAGCACATTGAAAGGATGCAAGACAGCTGCGTGCCGAAAAGAATTCTACAGTACTGCCCGCAAGGACAAAGAAATCACGGCCACCTGAAAAAGATATGGGATGATCAGATGGGAACGAAGGCCTTATAGGCAGTGCCTATGTATCTGAAGGAGAAGAAGGAAAAAAAACAACAAAACTTTCAGCACACCATATTATAATTATTTGTTTTTATTGAAAAACTAACAATATTCACAACTTGGTATTCACAAATATTTTTTGTCTTCCTCTATTAATTATAAGCTGATGTACAAGAAAGATTAGTTAAAAAAAACAGAAAAGACATATTGTGAAGATGCTTCCAAACTGGCAGGTACATGTAGGGATCCTCTGCAAACCTACATCTTCGTTACTAACAAAGGACAAAAAGCACATTACTTTCCACCACTACTCTAACTGCTGCCAATGACATTGTCCCCATGGAAGCATAATTTTCTAATTTTATTCTCAAACAACAGGATCTTTATTTTATCTCAAATTAATGTTTGGGAGCACCTGCTCTTGTGGTAATTTGGCGATCTTTGCTGCCAGGCAAGACGGCTGTGATTGGCACGTCAGAATAGCAGAGGAGGTGAGTATCAGAACATAAACTGCAGCAACTTTCCTGTTTATGTGTTTTTACTATTCAAGACTTATGCATTAAGGCTCATAAGCCGGCACTTTTTTGACCTGAGTGGGGCAGAGCTGGTTGAGGTGTGGGCTGTGTTGAGCTGGGGCATTAGTGAGCAAACAAAACGTGTTTCTATGATTCTTTTTAGTATGCTCTAGAAGTAAAACTGTGATATTGAAAATGTGGTGGTAAGGTATGACTGATTTTTTTTATTAATAAAGAATTAAAATAATTATTATTTAATGAAAGCCATCTCAGAAAGAAATCAGAAAGATACATTGTGAAGCATCATCACTAAGTGCTTCATTATTATTATTATTATTATTATTATTATTATTATTATTATTATTATTATTATTATTATTAAACTTATCTCCAGGCAATACGGCTCCCGGAAGGGACTTTTGACAACGGATGCAATCTTGAAAGTGACCAGTATTGCAGAGACAGCCAAGCGCGGTGACGGGAAGAAGAAAGGATTCTGTGCGCTAGTAGTCATAGACATCAGAAATGGGTTCAACTCTGCCAGATGGTGGGACATCATTGAAGCACTGGTAGACAAACAGGTTCCAGAATACCTCCTTAGAATTATTGAAGACTACCTTCATGAAAGAAGTATAATGTACTCGGACTCCGTAATCGAGGACGAGATGACTTGCGGCGTGCCCCAAGGCTCAAGCGGCCAGTGGAGCGTAATTCAAGAGTTCCTCACCTTCGTTATGAAAAAGAAGGAAGAAAGGCTCCGTAATTAAGTGCGGTTGCAGCCCAGCTAACCGCCTGTCTGTCTGCCATGAAGTAATGTCTCGCGACGGTTTCCGTGGAGAGAGGCATGGGCACAAGAGGAGAGGTTTTTTTTAGTGGGGGAGGGTCCCACACACCAGGGATAGCCCACCTTATCCCTGACGGTGCATAATGCATTTTCCCCCTCGTTAAAAATAAAATAATAATACTAATACTAATAATAATTATTATTATTTCCCGTGTCGGGGGTTTGAGTAGAATATCACCATGGGACCTCCCCCTGTCGTCGAAGGCGACTAATCGGAGCAGCTGTCCGCTGTCACTCCCCTAATCATCCCGTAATTCTCACTTTTAACTTGGTGTGTCATTACTTCCTCTTGCTTGTGGTACACTTCTATTTTCTGTCCTGTAGGCCAATCTTCCTACCGGCCAACTCTTGTGTTTCTGACCCCGACGCCATTAGGTTTGCGAGGGCTAAGGAGACGTTTCTATTTTACCGTTCTGTTCTAACTCTTTTTTTTCCACTGCCCCTTCTCTTCTCCCGTTTCCTTTAAGCTGGCGGTAGCTCAAAAACGCTATGGAAGGCGACCCTGAACAAAAAACCCGCGATGGAAGGTCCTTTAGGATCAACGGAAACGGTGCAGGGGATCGGAGCCCCAGTACCGGCGGCCAGGAGTGCGCGAGCAGGCTCCGGGACGTCGTCAACCAGCGACTGCAATGGCGTGGATGTGGCCCATTTGGCATCTGTGTCAGATAATGCCACAAATGGAGATCCTTCTGGAAGGAGGACCAGGGATCCTGGCTGTAGAGCTAGACCAGGAGCTGTTTCGGACCTAGCCTCTCTCAATGAGGCAGTAGATAGGGCCATAGGCACTCAAGCCAAAGTAAACATACTATAGCCGAAACAGTTGAAATTCGGGACATCGACGAAGCTGTAGTAGTCGAAGAAGTGATGGAGGCTGTCGCCCATAAAATAGGTATATAGAGTGAGCAGATCGCCAGCTCATGCCGATTGAGGAAGGGATACGGCAGAGCGCAGAAAGCGACAATCCTGCCAGTAGATTTAGCCCGTAAACTGGTGGCGGAGGAGAGAGTAAAAATCGGGTGGGCTTATTGTCCGATTAGGGAGAAGCAGCAGCAGCCCAAGAGATGCTTCAGGTGCCTTGCCTATGGACATATAATATCCATGTGTTCGGGCCCTGGCAGAAGTAATACGTGCTATAAATGTGGCAAGACTGGTCACTGCAAAGCAATGCAGAGGTAAAATGCATTGCATCCTATGCAAGGAAAAAACTGAGCGATGGCCATCTTCTAGGAGGTAACAGATGTGCCTCATTCATCGCTGCGACTAGAAAGCTTCATAAGACCAAGAATGCTCAGGGTCATACAAATTAACTTGAGGAAAAGCAAGCAGGCGCAAGACCTCTTGACCCAGGTCGCAACTGAGAGGAAAACTGACCTGCTACTAGTCAGCTAGCAACACGACACGTCCGACGAGGCCACGCCGCTGTACCAAAATTCCTCGAGAAGAGCTGGAATAATTATTTTTAATAAAAAGCTCATGGTACTAGCATTTAAGAGGACGCAGTTCGGGTTCGTCTGGGTGGAAGTAAATGGAGTTCGGTTTTACAGCTGCTACTTCCCCCCATGCGACCAGAACGAGAAATTTGAGAGGGCCATTGCTGAGCTTGGCCATTGCTGAAGCTAGCCTAACGTCAGCAGAAGGCGAAACTCTTATTGGAGATGACTTCAATAGTAAATCTCCAGAATGGGGGGAGCCTAGGTCAGATAAGAGAGGAGCAATTGTTTGCGAGTTTGTCGCAAGAAGCGACCGAGTTATTCTAAATAACGGGGACAAGTATACCTTCCAACGAGGGAATGCTTCCTCAATTCTGGATATAACCATGGGCTTCACAAAGCTGAGTAGGAGTGTCATGGATTGGGAGGTACTTGAGGACGAGTCAGCGACCATCTGTACATAAGATTTTCTGTCGCTACAAATCAGGGGTATAATCCTGATGTGGCTAGATGTAACAAAGACGGTGCTGCCTGGAATATAAATAGGATAAAGGTAGACAAAGCCAAGGGGTGGTATAAATAAAAATGAGCACTTTCTCAGGAGTACTTGCTCCGGAACAAAGTGACTCTACTCCGCGGCACTGAGCAAAAGCTCCATTTCGTATGAATAAAAACTTCGTATGTCTACGGAGAACTTGCTCGTGTCTCGCGAGCATTTGCTCGTTGTGAACAAGCGATAGTGTGGGCAAAGAGTTTTTAAAATGGAATTCCTGAGTAACAAAGAGGTAACATACGTTACGCGCGCAGCATATCATTTGTTTTTTTCCGTGGTTGATTTGTGAGGAAGCTCGAGTTTGCTTGTGTTGGAACACGTGAAGTTGTGAGGTCGTACTCTTGTTTCGCGAATATCCTTCATATTTTTAACTCGAAATGAGTAGCAGCAGTGACGAGGATCAGAAGGCGCAACAGTCACAACTGATTTTCGCGGAGATGCTCAGCAAAAATCGAATAATGTTCGAGAAGAGCCAGCAACCGCTACGATGACGCCGAAAAGAAGCTCTTCAGAATTTAAAAACTCAATACGCCGAAAAATTCGGAGTCCTTATAAGTGAGGAACAGTTAACCAAAAAATATGCAACATAAAATCCCGCTTAAAAGCAAAAAGTGATAAAAATCGTACTGGTAACAAAAAAATTAAATTGAAGGCCTGGGAAAAAACAATTTATGAATTGATGAACGGGGACAGTAATCCAACAGTGTGCCAAATAAAAGGTAAGAAACCTACTGTATTCTTTTTATTTCATTATCTTAACAGAATATATTCACAAGCATGTACATTATAATTTTTGTTAGATAACATGTGTCCATTTTATTTCATTATGTTAACTGAATATGTTCACAATCATTTACATTATAATTTATGTAAGAAAACCTGTGTTCATTTTGATCATTAACACGTATTCTTACATAAATTATAATGTCAATGTTTATGAACATATTCAGTTAACTTAATGAAATGATAACTGAATATATTCACAAGCATTTACATTATAATTTGTGTAAGAGAACATGTGTTCATTTTATTTCATTATGTTAACTGAATATATTCACAATCATTTACATTACATTTCATATCAATTTCAGAAGCAGTATCTTCAGCTGAAACCAGCAATGAAGCAGCTGCAGGATGTGTTTCTGATGAAGAAATACGGGCGGAGAGCAGCAGCGGGACTCCTGCAAGGGTGCTATCTCGCCCTTAAAAAAAAGATTAGTGGACTTAGAAAAAACCGATGAAACTAGATCTATGTCAAACGTCGAACTGACAAGACTGTTTTTATTGGAGGAATTACAAGTGCTACGATTAAAAAAGGAAAAGTATATATGGGAAAAAAGTATGAGGGAAAGTGAATGTGTTGTTTTCGAAAATGAATAAAGAAAATTATACTTACAAATTAAAATCTGTGTATTATTCTTGACAGTTCATCCCTCCTACGTTGTCCTCTCAATCTGTCAGCAGCTCTTCCTTCTTCTGGGGGTTGTAATTCTTCCTCAGGTTCAATGATATCCGTTGCCAAATCCTCATCATGTAAGTATTTTGCTACGTTAAGCAAAATAAAACAGCACAAAACAACAGATGGTATCTTTTCTGTAGCTAGTCTCACTCTGCTTTGTAAAATTGGAAAGCGTTGTTTAAGTTCGGGAAATTTTCTTTTACAAATCGAACGATTACGGAATGGAATAGATTGCCTGCAAAAGCCTTTGAACCCTTTCCTCAAAGCGTTCAACAGTTTAGGAAATTAATTTAGGGTATTATTAAGTAAATGAGGGAGAATAATGGGTTGTATAGCGATGCATAAGTGTTCTATTCTGAAGTGAGGTGTAGTGCAGTGTATAGCAGAGAAATAAAGAAGGAAATGTTTTCAGGTCTTAGTGAAGTGAAGTGCAGTGTGTTTTTTTCCTTTTTCTTTTTCCTTTTCTCTCTTAATGTAATTTAATGTTTTATGAATCAGTTTTTATATTATTATCATTATTTTACCATTATTTTTATTATTTTACCATTGTTATTACTATAATTAGTATATAATTTGCTAGTTATATTACCTTATTCTTATTGTTGTTATTATTATTATGATTATTATTGTTATTGGTATTGGTGTTCTATGTTACTGAGAGACTGTGTATATTTATGTTTTTGTAATTAGCTGCCACCGGGTTATGCCCAATTGCAGTTTAAATAAATCTAATCTAATCTAATCTAAAGTTGCCCGAAACATTGTTCAATGGTAACACGCTCCTTTTTCAAACATCTATTGAAAGAGAAATGCTCTGTCATCACAGGGTTTTTATATGGCACCATGAGCCATGGAGCAATTCCATAGCCTGAATCGCCTAGTAGCAACATGTCGCTTTAGCCTGATAATAATCTGTGTGGATGGGAATTCTTCCAAATTCGAGAATCGTGCACTGATCCAGGCCAAGAAGCGTCCATGCTAGTAAATTCTTCTTTAGCATTGCATGTTGCTTGAATATTTATAGAATGAAGGCCTTTCCTATTGATGCATCAGCATGAGTAAGTGGCTTCTTAATCAGAATCTGTGTTCAGTCAAGAGCACCAATTGCATTAGGGAAAATATCTTTTCTGCCACAGATCTCTTGCATGCTGGAGATCTATTGCAGTTCTTGGGAATTGTATCCAATACTGGTTTTTTTCTTTTATTTTCTCCATGACGAAACAAAGTCTTGCTCACTGTGGACTGATCAACGCCAACATCTTCTGCCACTCCTACCTGAAAACCAGGATCGGCCACGTCGCGAAGAAAAATTTTCATTTTTGCTCATTGGTTAGAGCTCCGCCTCTTGTTTCTTCACGAACGCCTAGAAAATGTTGTGTCAACCATACAACATTGTCCTTTTCGAATCGGTAAAGATTCTTATTGTTCATGTGACAAGAATCTCGCCGAATCTTGGAATTTTTTTACTCCGCTGCATCTGCATGTGAGCATACGGTATATGCACGACCATTTTAACCTTACTTTTCAAACGTGAGTCTGCTCCAGAGGTCCCTCCAAAATTTTGAAGCAAGTGCTCAATCTACTGAGTAAACTCTAAACTTTATTCATACCAATTCTGAGCATTTGCTCGCCAGTTGAGAGTACGCTTAGAGACTGAGCAATTGCTCACCCACTTTATTCACACGAAATTGAGAAGGATCTCCGAAACTCGGAGCAAAGAGTGATTGCTCATTTTTATTCATACCACCCAAGGAATCTCTGAAGGAATCTAGGCCGATAAAGAGTATTGGCTGGTCGAGAAACACGGAATCCCTTGAGGAAAGTTAGGGAAAGTACAGACATAGTGGTAGCCCGTGCAATGCCTCGAAGCCCAGACGCAGAGGTCCTAGGAGCAAGCTTCAGGTGTACTGATGGACGCCGGAAATTGCGGAGCCCCGCAAGAATTGCGTCAAGACGAGAAGATTAGCGACGAGAGCCAGGACAAATCCCTCCCTTAGAGACCAGTATAAGAAGTTTCGAAAATTGCTCAAGCGAGAGATTAAAAGAAGCAAATCCAGATGTTGGAGAAAGCTTATAGATGACGCCGAAAACGACCCTGGGGGCATGGCCTACAAGATAGTGACCACGAAATTAAGAGCGGACTGTAAGACGTCTGGATTAGACGACCCACGCTGGGCGAAGAAAGTAATAGACAATCTCTTTCCTACAATCTCTTTCCCATCGCTGGGAAAGACAAAGACCGAGCGGCTTTTCCTTTGACGGAAAATACCTGTTTACTCTAGAGGAACTGCGGAAAGCAGCGGCGACCTTGAAATGCGGGAAAGCGCCGGGCTTCGACAGGATCCCCAACGTGATGTTGAAGATCGTGACAGAGCAATACCCGGAATGCCTGTTATCCGTGTTCAATTGCTGCCTTAAGAATGCCCATGCGGTGAAAGAGACAGAAACTCATTCTCCTTCGAAAGGGCAATAAACCCGTGAATCAAACTTCCTCTTTCAGACCGCTTTGCCTTTTGGATACCATGGGCAACTTGAGGGTCTAATTCTATCGACTCGAGGGACATCTAGGGGCAAACTTATCTCCCAGGCAATACGGCTTCCGGAAGGGATATTCGACAACGGATGCCATCGTGAAGGTGGCCAGTATTGTAGAGACAGCCAAGCGCGGTGATGGGAAGAAGAAAGGATTCTATTCTTCTAGAAAAGAAGCCATAGACATCAGAAATGCGTTCAACTTTGCCAGATGGAGGGACATCATTGAAGCACTGGTAGACAAAAAGGTCCCAGAATACCTCCTTAGAATGATTGAAGATTACCTTCATGAGAGAAGTGTAGTGTGCTCGAACTCCTTCGTAATCGAAGACGAGATGACTTGCGGCGTGCCCCAAGGCTCTAGGCTGGGTCCACTCTTATGGAACGTCATGTACGATAGTCTCTTACAAATGACACTCCATCTGACGCCCAGCTTATAGGCTACGCAGATGATACACTCATCATCTGCCATAGCAATGACACAGACTTGGTGGAGATGAAAGTGAACGAAACCCTTTTTAGGGTTAAAAGGTGGATTGACAAGAGACTTCTACATATGGCTGTAGAGAAAACTGAAGCTGACCGGAGAGCATTTCGTTCCCCAAACATTCGATTGGGGGACTGCGGACAAGGCAGCGAAGACATGCTCCGACCTCTCCAGATTGATGTCAGATGGGGGGGCCCAAAAGAGGCGAAACGGAGAATGATTGCTTGTGCAGTTCAGTTCATTCCCAACTGATGTATGGGGACCCAGTGTGGGCCGATAAACTTGGTAAAGCTTGTGTAAGATGGAAATACACGCAAGTATAAAGGAGGCTGGCGCTGAGAATAGTGTCAGCGTACCGCACGGTCTCTGACAGGGCAGTAGGGGTACTGACTACCATAGGCGTATCTAGGTATTCACGCGTCCATGGAAAGCATAGAATTTGCACCCCTGTCAGGATACTTCAAATTACAATTACTGTTTCTTGTTTTAATGGGTATACTCTAAATAGCGCCTCTAGCGAGTGGCGCCCATGGCACATGCCATGACTGCCTTACCGTAGATAAGCCTCTGCTGACTACTGTACCTCCTGTACACCTGCTGGCGAAAATCAATTTAGAAAGAGGCGAACTGACGTCAGAGAGCATTGAAGTTGGTATGCACACTGTGATTCAAGATCTTGAGCCAGGTAAAACTTACAAATATGTGGGAATTTAAGAATGTGAGACCATGTCGAATGACTCAATGAAAGAGAGAATCCGCCAGGAGTATTACAGAAGAGTGAGACTTGTCCCGTAGTCTGCTCTGAACCCAAGGAATAAAATATCTGCATTTGGTAGTCTGGCGGTGCCTATAGTGGAGTACAGTTCTGGACTAGAGGACTCGACTGAGCAAGATATTCGCATCATACATAGAAAAACCAGAAAACTGCTAACAATGCATCATGTTTCCCACCCTCGAGCTGATGTACATAGACTTTGTGTCACGTAAGGAAGGAGGAAGAGGACTGAGACAAATTGAGGCCTCCTGGCACAACGCAATAGTCGGGATGGGAAAGTATGTAGTCAGCCATCTAGATGACCCTCGAATGAGGCAGGTCATGAAATCTGACCGAAGAATGGGAAACAGACATTGTTAATGTAGCAAGAAGCATTGCGAACAAGACTATGCAAGACATGCAGAATAACAGAGACACTGAACTTTTGATGCTTCTTAACAGGAAATGTGAGACACAAAAATGATAAAGAAATCGTGGAGAGACAAACCACTCTACGGACAATATTTGAAATGAATAGACAGAGCACAGATCAATATTGATCAATCATTTATGTGGCTTAAAAGGGGAAGAATGAAGCCAGAATCTGAAGCACTTATAATAGCTGCCCAAGATCAGGCGTTGAGAACACGACATTATGATAAAGCGGTTCTCAAAATTTCCCAAGATGAAAAATGCCGCATTTGCCAGGAGCAAGTAGAAACCATTGATCATATTGTCTCAGCTTGTTCAATTCTAGCAAAGAAAGAATATATGAAAAGACACTACAGGGTGTGTAGTTACCTCCACTGGCAGATCTGTACCGCCTTCGAAGTTCCAAACACATGCCCCAAGTGGTACGAACACTCACCAATCGGTTGGACCCTGTACAATATTGTACGACCAAGAAATTCGAACGGATCGCACTATAGCAGCAAAAAAACTGATATTGTTATCCGGGATTTGGAGAAAAAAATCGTGTCTACTTGTAGATGTTGCTGTGCCTTGTGATCATAATGTAAATGTGGCGTAAAAGCATAGGCGATAGTTATCGGAGCTCTGGGATTTGTTCCACAAAATTTGTGTAAGAACTTGTCTAAACTCCCAGGTCATTCAAAGGACTGGGAATTGCAAGAAATTGCTTTATTTGGCACAGCTCACATTTTGCGCAAAGTATTGTAGAGGCAACGACTGTCCCTAGATCTGCTCATTAGGTAGTTGGTTGCAACGTGGAGTATATTTTATATTCAGCCGACTCATAACATCTGTAGTCGTGATAGGGAGGAATAATTATAATAATAATGATAATAATAGTAATAACAACAACAATCTATAAATATAAATATCGAAAAAATGGCGCTACATGGCGCTGAAGAATAAAAAACTAAATATTCATGCAAATGCAATCCGCTAACTCAGTAATCTGTGTCGTTAAATAACTCCTAACCGAAGCGTTCTAGAGCATTAAAAACTAAAATATTGAGGCCAAAGGCCTCAAAGAAATGTTTTTCACACGTAATCTACAGGATGAGATCTTCATGAACATTCTTAGCGTTTTTGCTGGTCCAACGCTTCTGGGTATTATTCCACCTGCTCAGAGACGTGCAGAATCAGAAAGTAAATGTGAATGAGAGGGACAGAGAAGAGACAGACAGGGAGAGACACACAGACAGGGAGAGGGAGAGACGAGGAGAGAAAGGGGGCGAGAGAAAGAGGAACTTCTTGAACATTCTATTCATAGGCGTGCGCAGAATTTTAGGAATGGGGGTGCCTGACCTAACACTTCCGCTACCCCCCCCCCGTGAATCAATTATTAATTTTATAATCTTTCTAATTTTTTATTTTCATATTTTTTTTATTTTTAGAATTTTAAATTTTTTTATTAAAACTATATCTTTACAATATATTTGAAATCTATACAACATTTAAAACTAATTTTATTTATAATTGAATTTAGTAACTAATTTAAAATAAATACAATCTTTAGAGTAACATTCGCCTTTCAAACGGAACAAGTTTTTAAATTCATTGATAACATCGAGTATATCAATTTCCATAGTTTTCGACTGTTCAATAAATAATAACATTAAAGACAAACGCTCTTGGCCTATTGTAGATCGAAGCTTTGATTTTACTATTACAAGCTTTGAAAAACATCGTTCGCATGAACAGCTTGTTACTGAATCACAGAAAACTGATAAATACCTCTCTAAAATTACAATACGTAGTCTTTCTACAATCTTCATCTAGCCAAATAAGCCTTTTCTGTAGGTTATTTGGAGGATAATTATCACTTTTTCTGGCTTTCAGTAACTGAATTTCAGCTTGTAATTCTGAATAATTCAAATCAAAATGTTGACATAGTAATTTGTGATCATTCTCAGTATACCTAAGATGTATACAATTTCCTAACGCGTCGATAATGGATGTAGATTCTTGTGAAAACTTACAGTTCAAAGTTTCAATAACAGAATCAAGAACGGGATAAAATGTAAAAAACTTTATTTCGTTTTTCTATCAATGTAGTTCGCTATATTTGGAGAATAATCTGTTCTACGATGAATCTTTCTAGTTGGAGTGCGTGGTATTTCTAATCCTAATTCTTGACATTTTTCGAGAGCTCGGTTATAAACAGAATTGTAGACACTCTCAGTACTTCTGTAGTTTTGAAGAGCTGCGGATAGAGATTGAATGCATTTGAATGGCTTCATTCAAATCCATAGTAGGAGATTGTAGGAGCTTACTAGTACGTATTAAGAATAAGCTGAAGAATGGGTTCCATAATCTCTAAACAAATTATGAAATTGAAGGATTTGAACTGATTAAGTAATCCATTTCCTTTAGCTCTAACTTTCGAATCACTAGTTTCCTCAATCATAACTTCAATCGCCGAAATGATCAAATCATATTGATTTTTAACAGCTGTAACTGCTTCGGCATGACAAGTCCATCGTGTATTAGATAACGATTTCAATGTCTTGAGCTTCACCCCGGTTGACTTGATCAGTTCTTCTAAGACGATGTGTCGTGTTGGACTTCCTTCGATAAAATTGAATAAAAATTGCATGATACCAAAGAAATCAAACATGAGGGGATTGTCTTTGTGTGATCCACATGCACTTACAAGAGCAAGATTTAAGCAATGTGCATAACAGTGTACATATAAAATTTTAGAATTTCTCTCCTTACATCTTACTTGCACACCTGTGAATTCTCCTGCCATAGTTGCTGCGCCATCAAAACAGACTGCTATTACGTTTTCCCAATTAATACCCACTTTGTTAATTATTTTTTCCAGCTCTTAAAAATACTTTCAGCATCAACCTTTTTCATACGTTCTATACAGATGAATCGCTCAACGGGCAATACTTTTCCTTTTGGAATGCAGCGTACTACAACCGACATTTGTTCATAATGTCCAACATCAGAGGTTTCATCTGCTATCAATGATACAGGACGATTTTTCATTTCATCAGCTATATTTCTTAAAACAACGTTGCTTAAAGCTACCAAAATATCATTCTGTATCCGATTACTAAGATATGTACAATTTTTTGGAGCAGTTTCCAAGTATTCAGCCATAAAAGGATCGTATTGTTTAAGGCTAAATGTACCGAAAAAAACTTATAGGAAAATTCAATAGATCGCAGCACCATCAGCAGGAATTTACTTTACCGATAACGTCTGAACAAATGGTCCGATTTTCGATCTGTAAACGGCATTTGACTCCTGTTTATAATAGAATTTACGCTACGAAGCCCTTTTTCCAAAAAAACTAGCAGAAACTCGATTTTTAAAATTTTTCTCGTACTTCCGGGAACAATTTCAAAAATGTGGGCTTATAGCGCGATGGCGACACGCTTCCAGAATTCAACGCCGTGTCAAACATGCAAATCGGATAAATAGGAGCGACGGTAAGTGAAATTTCGAAAAACACCTCACCCCACTGCCCCTTCCCCTTCCACGCCGCCGGGACATTGTTGGCCGGCGGCGCGGTCAAGCCGGCACGGGCGAGCCGGGCGGCGGCCGCCGCGGCGCGGCGACGGGCAAGAAGGCTGAACTTTCGGGGGCAGCAAGCCAGACACCCCGTCACTTCGTTGATGCTTCCGTCACTTCGCATCTCAAGATATTTTTTCCCCACATATGAAACTAGTGATGCTGTAATAGGGGTAAACGGTCTCGTATCATCTTTAATAGTAGTATAAAACTATTACCTTATTCACATATTCCATCTTCCTTCGAATACCATCATAAGAATGTCTGAGGTATCACTCAAAACACCGATCCCGCTTTGGTGCTGATTTCAAAAAGAAAAAATCGAACTAATTGCGTAAATATCACCCATATTCCATCTCCTCACATCGTATTTTAGATATATTGTACTTCTAAGATCTTCCATTACCATTTCACTACCGGAAAAAACAAGCGGAGATAACGCAAGAGTTCTTTTATCCTACGATTCGATTTATCATTTCAAAACGGCGTTTGTCACCTTGATAGAATTCACCTGGTTAATCCTTTTTCCAGTAAAATAGCCGAATCGAATTTTTAAAACGTTTTCGTACTTTAGGACAAATTGCACATACTTTCTCATAGTAATCTAATATCTTTGGTCCGGGCCAGTTTTACCATCTTTTCCCATCTTCTGACATTTTGCTGACATCTATCGCCGCCCAAAATACATTTTTTGAACTTTTCTCATTTTTCAGCTTCTTAATGGTAGATACGAAATATTACTTTTAGGATATTAAAGAAGAGTAAAACTTCGTCCTATATAGGAATTTTCATTGATAAATTTGGAGTCGCTCTTAAGAAAATGGCGTTTAAGCGTTACTGTAAATGCGAAAATAGAAGCTTCGGAATTTTCACAAGAATCTTTCGAGTTTTCGAACAACTTCATTTGGTGACATTTAAAGCACTTCTACTCACAAATGTAATAATGTATAAAATTTCTGGAAAAGTGAATATTAATGGCGTGAGAGACACTTAAAAATACATTTATTTATTTTTTGAAAAATCAAAAAAATACAGCCAAATTAATTTTATGCTAACTTAAAGAATGCAAATAGCATTCGTACGAAAAGTTTGAAGAAGCAATTTGAGAAAATGGCGTTTGAACATTTGTGCAAATTCGGAAGTTTCAGTTCATTTTCACAGAAAACATCTGAGTTGTCGAGGAACTTTTAAGACATAATGTAAAGCACATGTACTCGTAAATGTAATAGTAGGGAGTTTTTGCACCCTCGAACGTTACGTACTATCGATCTTCTGCTCATTCGCAGTGCAAGTTTCGCATCACTTTGGTGCATCTGCGCATGCGCAAAAGATCGATAGTACTTAACGTTCTAGGTGGCAGAAGTTCCCTAATATGAACAAATCGCCGTTAAAGAAAATATTTACTAAATGAAAGGCTAGTCAAAGAATTACATTTTTGTAAGTTTTGAAAAAACAAAGGAATAGAGCAATATGGCGTTTATGTCATCTCAGAGTACATTAGGTACTATCCTTTCCAAAAGTTTAAGGAAAAAGTTGAAGTCGATTTTGAGAAAATCTTGTTCTTGTAATTTTTAAAAATTGCACAAATTGCCCTCAATATTGCGCGAAAACTACTAAAAATTTCAAAAAAATGTGCATGACCTTATTGAAAGAACTAAGTATGGAGAACAAATATAATTTTAAGGGAAAATCTCTATCTTCAATTTTGTAGTTGTAGGAAGACGCCGAAAAAAAATTCGAACTTTTGCAATTTTCCCAAAATCAGTCAGCAATGAAAATAAGAGCTATGCCACCTTGAGTGTATTTTACTTTATTCTTACAATTAATTTAAGGAAAGTATTTGGAGTAATTTTTGATTGATTGTTAGTGATTTTGGGCGCGTCAACTGCTTTGGTCATTAGTCCCGTAAGTGCAATGCATGTTTATTTCATCGTGAGGTGGAAGAGATGTTGCCCGCTATGCCGATGGCGAGATCCGGCGCTGACCTTCCGTCCACTAGCGGGGCTTCCCAACCAGGTATCTGCCACCAGCGGGGCACCACCCCAGCCGGGACAAGCTCTAAAATCACCGACCGATTTACCTGTCGGCTTGCCGGGTTCTTTCTTAACAAGGTATCTCCCACCAGCAGTGCACGGCCCACAGCCGGGACAAGTTCCAATCCTCCCACTGGTCTCCCAGCATATATGGTAGTGTTGTGCAAGTTAGTGTGTGTGTGTGTGAAGATAGGACAAGGAAGAGGAAGGAAATATCGCGCGAGGTCCGTTTGTTAGGGTATTGCTCCGGCATTCGTTTGATGTTGATCGGAGAAACTACGGAAAACTTCCAATCAGAGCAGCCGGTCGCTAGAATTTTCCTCCAGACATCCGTTGAATTCTACATCTAACTGACAAGCTAGTGTTGAAAAATCCTGCCACCGTCGGGACTCGAACCTAGCACCTCTCGGTCAGAGGCATTGCAGTGACATCAGTTGATGCATTACCTATAGTCTCAGCCAGCTATTCGGACTTTGTCGTAGTAAAATTTACTATTTTGTTGGCATGGGCTAGATTTATGGCCTTGCCCCATCTTGCCACCTGCCATTTAATGCACCCAACTTATTTTTTAGGTTTTCTCAATTATTCGGTTTCCTAATGGTAGATTCAAAATATTGCTTTTAGAGAAGACTGAAACCTTGTCCTTTACGACAATTTTCATTCATAAACTTGATACCGTTTTTAAGAAAAGGGTGTTTAAGCGTCTGTGGCAATGTGAAATATGAAGCCCTTTTTCACAGGAATCTTGAGAGTTTTTTTTTAAATTTATTTTAAGATATTTTTAGCTCTTCCATTCACAAATGCAATAATGTTTACAAATCGCTGCAAATGTGCATACAAGGCATGCGCAATATTTAAAAAATACATTTGTGTAAATTTTGAAGAAAAACAACAAAATAATACAACAAAACTTTTTTGTTTCCTTAGACAGTGCATTTCGCACTATACGTACAGAAACTTTGAACAAAAAATTTGGAACCTTTTCAGAAAAAATTGGCGTTTGAGCGTTTCTGAAAATGCGAAATTTCGAGTTCATTTCCAAAAAAAATTTTTAGTTTTCGAAAAACTTTAAATGATATAATTTAAAGTACGTGTGCTCATAAATCTAATAATGTGAACAAATCGCCGATAATGTAAATATAAACGACGTGACAGGCTATTCAAAAAGTTTCATTTGTGTTATTTTCGCAAAAACAAAAGAATAGAGCAAAATAGTGTTTATGTCATCTCTTAAAGTACATTTCGCAATATCCCTACCAACAGTTTAAAGGGAAAAAATGGAGCCGATTTTGAAAAAATCTTGCTTTGTTATCTTTTAAAGTTGCATATATTGCACACAAGATTGCGCCATAACTACAAAAATTGTTTTAAAAAAAATTCATGATCTTAATGAAAGAACTAATTATGTACAACAAATTTCTTAGAAAGGAAAAGTCTCTGTCGTCAATATTGTAGTTGTAGGAAACGCCGAAAAAATTCAATCTTTTGCAATTTTCGAAAATTCAGTTATCAGTGAAATCGGACCTAAGCCATGTGTATTTTATTCAATTTTTACGAGAAATATAAAGAAAAAATTTGGAGCCATATTTGAGCAAATTTTTAAAATATCCGGTTCGTGTAATGTATCTCCAAAAAGTAATGCACGTTTTTGAAAATTGCAGAGCTTCGAATGACAGTAGATCGACAGCTGTTTTTTGTTGTTGTTTTTTCCAGTTTGGAAAAATTTGTACGCAGTGTAAACGCTAGTGTTGTTCACATACACCAGAGACACTGATGGACGTTTTTCCGTCAATCAATTTTTCGGTATTAAGGACCCACAAAACATGGATTCTGGCTACACCACGAGTTACAGGAAGTAATTTACTATACAACAACACGATTTATCCACATTTTCATTATCAGGACTCGGCTTTGAGAGTTTTCCTGCGCACGACATAACTTTCTCTTCGTATGAAGATTGAGAAGAGAGATAAAGTAAAATAAATGTTCACAATTTGAAATTCCATTAATAAAATATTAATTGTATCGAATTTAAAAGTAACTACTTTTTCTGCCTACTGTTTTTTTAAATTTATTTCTATCAGCAATGAAAACAAAGAGATGCACGTAGAAAACGCAGTCACGAACAGAGAATCTTTGAAGCACTCTGTTCGAAATCTTTACGTGCAGCACATAGGAATGTCAGCAATTCTGAATTAGTATTAGACAAAATATGCTCATTGCAAAAATATAAACACATTTAAATAAAAACTATTTTTCAAAATTAATTAAATATATTTCCGGAAATAATTTCAAGAAAATTTGGTAATTTGTGAAAATACCTTAATAATTAGCAAATAATAAATATACTGTTAAGCAGATATTAAATGATCAGCAAAATATGTAAAATACGTAATACAGTACAAAATTTGTGACGAAAAATTTAAATATTTTGTTAGGATTGCAACAGTTCGCCTAAATTACAAAATGAGAACAGTAGACAAAACATATGTAATTACATTAGACCCGGACTTTAGCCATGAGATCGACAAGCAGTACCGCGAAACAGAATTTTGACGTTACTGAAGATCATTTTTTTACATGACTAGAGAAGTCTATTTACCCGATTTCAGTGTATGATATGGCGTTAGATTCAGGGTGCATCTCGCCAGCGCGCTATTTTACCACTTTTTCAAATATGTCCGCAAGTATAAAAACATTTTAAAAATTCGATTCGGCTATTTTACTGGAAAAAGGATTAACCAGGTGAATTCTATCAAGGTGACAAACGCCGTTTTGAAATGATAAATCGAATCGTAGGATAAAAGAGCTCTTGCGTTATCTCCGCTTGTTTTTTCCGGTAGTGAAATGGTAATGGAAGATCTTAGAAGTACAATATATCTAAAATACGATGTGAGGAGATGGAATATGGGTGATATTTACGCAATTAGTTCGATTTTTTCTTTTTGAAATCAGCACCAAAGCGGGATCGGTGTTTTGAGTGATACCTCAGACATTCTTATGATGGTATTCGAAGGAAGATGGAATATGTGAATAAGGTAATAGTTTTATACTACTATTAAAGATGATACGAGACCGTTTACCCCTATTACAGCATCACTAGTTTCATATGTGGGGAAAAAATATCTTGAGATGCGAAGTGACGGAAGCATCAACGAAGTGACGGGGTGTCTGGCTTGCTGCCCCCGAAAGTTCAGCCTTCTTGCCCGTCGCCGCGCCGCGGCGGCCGCCGCCCGGCTCGCCCGTGCCGGCTTGACCGCGCCGCCGGCCAACAATGTCCCGGCGGCGTGGAAGGGGAAGGGGCAGTGGGGTGAGGTGTTTTTCGAAATTTCTCTTACCGTCGCTCCTATTTATCCGATTTGCATGTTTGACACGGCGTTGGATTCTGGAAGCGTGTCGCCATCGCGCTATAAGCCCACATTTTTGAAATTGTTCCCGGAAGTACGAGAAAAATTTTAAAAATCGAGTTTCTGCTAGTTTTTTTGGAAAAAGGGCTTCGTAGCGTAAATTCTATTATAAACAGGAGTCAAATGCCGTTTACAGATCGAAAATCGGACCATTTGTTCAGACGTAATCGGTAAAGTAAAATTCACTAAACTTGGTGCTGCCACGTGGTGGCGACAAATTGAACTAGTGTCGGTACATTTAGCCTTAAACAATGAAACTATCTCTAAAATAACCCTTTTTCATTGCTATCTTCTGTTTCGTTATGACCACGCAAGGGTTTACCTCCCTTAGCTAAACTACGAATAATATCAATAAGTCTTGACAAATACTGATAGTTCTTTTGGCGTTGTATTTCTTCCGCCCTAAGTTTCTTTTCCTTTGCTTCGTCCAATATTGTATCAATTGGTTTCGTCTTCACAAAAGCATTCCATGAATCCACGCTGTCTTGATGGTGATGCGATTTGTAGTGTTTGTTAAACTTCTCTTCTATTTTGTTCCAGCTTTTGCATCCAGTATTTATAAAAACGCCATCTTTAGTTCCAGTAAACCTTGTAGCATTTGTAGGAAAAAGACGACATGCGAAACAAAATACTGCATCTACTGCAACACTGTATTCCAAC
Organism: Acheta domesticus; assembly: GCA_031308135.1. Lineage (NCBI taxonomy): Eukaryota > Metazoa > Arthropoda > Insecta > Orthoptera > Gryllidae > Acheta > Acheta domesticus. The sequence continues at coordinate 212,252,741 of JAHLJT010009419.1, forward strand.
CATTTGAATGTTTCGAACCACGTTGAATGGAAAGATCTTGATTTGTTACTAATTACTGTCTGAGGATAATTATCTAGTTTAGGCTGAAATGGACCACGTTGAATTCAAAGATTTTTTTCCAGTCTGTTTTTAGGTAACTCACAGTTAGGATCATCGAACTCGCCTAAATCTTTGGCATGGCCAGTAACTACAAAAAAAAATCGTTAACGAATGTTATTGACTAATTTTAAAAATATTTATAAAAATGTATATTTTATAATTAAATTTATATATAATCTTATTTTTTAGCTTATTCATATAAAATGAAGTTTCTTTTAGAAAACTATCTACTATGAAAATTAATAGATCAAATATATTAATAAACCACACAAATATTAAAATAAAGAGAAATTCAGAAAATATTTTTACACTTTCAATAGTTAAAATATGAAATAATATAAATGTTCAATGGGTATCTTTTAATTTCAATTATTAGGTGAAGTAAGTTTAATTTTTTAACATTTTACAATTAACAAGTGCAACATGAATTCAAATTATTAAAGAAGTATGTATGTATGTATTTACAGGTAATTGTATTTACAATACATACCTTCTGAGTCAGTTGCTAAACTAATATCATTTGATTCATCCAGTAAATTTTCAACCACTTGAATCACAACATTTTCTACGTGTGATTTTGTTTTAATAAGCCAATTGTCCATAAAACATTTGCTGTTATTTTTGTCATCCATGATATATTAAGCACAATATATATTTAAATAGATGCATATGTTTAAATGTAAAAATTAAGTTTTTAATTTAATACAATAGTAGAGGTTTATTGCAACAAACCTCATTGAACTGATAATTATGAGTAGTTAAATCTTCAGCTTCAACTGCAAATTAGGCTTTGGATTTACTCGAAACTGTTAATGTTCGCAATTTTTGCAACGTGCTTTTCTGAAAATTGGTCAGTGTCTATTTCAAACGTTGCGCGACATGTAAATAGAATGCGGCACCCTAAGTGTTGCTCAGTAGGTAAAGATTGCAGCGCCACATGTGCGGTTAAAAGTATAAGTTACATTTAAAATTTAAAATTCGTTAAGAATAAATAAAATGTTAACTCGTTTGTTTTGAAATAATTTAATGTTAAACTGTTACACATGATAATTGACAAATTTTATATGAATTTAATACAAAAATTAACATAACATTTACATGACGAAAAGGGTGTTCACTTTTCCCAATAAATTTGAAAAGTGAAAACAAATATAATTCCAATTCAAAATAATTATTTAACGATACTTTTTGAAATAAAAGTATTTTTTAGTATTTAAACACAAACATTTGCATGATAAAATTATATACAGATTTAAATCAATAAATATTGTACATAATATAATAAGCATTATTTATGGAGACTAATTAACACTTATTACATTATTTACTAAATGTTTTCAATTTTAAAATGTATATTAATTTTAAATAAGAACAACATGTACATACATAGCATTTTTTGTAAAAATAGTGTGATAATAGTTTGATTTATGTTGTAATAAAAGTAAAAAATATAAATAAAAAGTAGCAATCAGTTTTACAATACAATTTCCTTAACAGATAAATGGATACAATTAAAAAAATATGTAATTTGAAGGAAAAAAATATGTAATTTGAAAAAAAAAGTTGTTGTGTACTTGTAATGGGGGTGCCCAGGCACCCCTGGCTCCCCCTGTGTGCACGCCTATGATTCTATTGCATTTTTGCTAGTCCGGCGCTGGTACCCCACCTGCACAGAGACGTGTAGAATCTGCAACTAAATGTGAATGAGAGAGAGGGAGAGAAGTAGAGAGAGGCAGAGAAGAAGAGAGAAAGAGAAGAGAAAGGGAGATAAAACGGAGAGAGGAAATAGAGAGGGGAAGACGGAGAGAAAGCGAATGACGGAGATGGAGAGAGAGGGAGAGAGAGAGAGAGAGAGAGGAAGAGGTGGAGAGAGAGGAAGAGATGGAGAGATAAGGGATGGGCGATGGAGAGTGAGGGAGATAAAGGGCAGAACAATGTCTGCCGGGTTCCGCTAGTAGTAATAATAATATTAAAACCTGGAAAATAATAAAATGAAAACCTGGATATGAGGCCATCTTAATAAAATGTGTACAAATATTTATAAAATATTAATATGTTGTAAATTAATAATTATTGAAAACAATTGATAATAAATTAATAAAACTATTATTGCTCTTTAAAATGACAATTTTGGTGAGTATTCTTTCCTTGCTAGATCTTAAAATAAGATTATGTACAATTTTTTGAAAATATGAGTAGCTTTTTCACAATTTTTGCATGAAATAACAATTAAAAAGCAATTAAAAACAGCAATAAGCAATAGCAAACAACAATTATTGGGATCAAACTAATGCAAAACAGCAGAGGGATAGTGAATCTCATTGAAAAATACCGCTGTTAATCTGAATACTTCTGGTTTCTACTGCTTCCTTTCCACTGTGCATTGGTAACCTTGTACTCCATGACCTCATACTAACCTTGCAAAATTCAATATGTCTAGGATGAAATCGATAGATCTCCGGGGTCTTCAAAATCCAATCGTGTGGTACACTATCAAAGGCCTTTTGGTAGTCAATCCAAGCCATGCTCAAATTAAGTTTGCGTTTCTTTACATCATTCAAAATGACTTTATTCATAGTAAGATTTCCTTACAGCCATAAGAACCTTTACGACACTCTTTTTGTTCAAGTGGCAAAATTCAGTAAGTTAGGATGAAATCAATAGATATCATAGGCCTTCAAAATTGTTATTGTTGTTAATAATAATAATAATAATAATAATAATAATAATAGTAATATGGAAACTATTGTTATTATTATTATTATTATTATTATTAAAATAATTTTACTTTAAAAATAAAAATAGTTTCAAAGAGCAGCTCAGAAATAAGTGCATAGTAATCAATGGTTAAACTGTTAAGAAAGATATTCACTGTTTATTTCTTCAATATCAGACTTATTTTGAATGCTTAAATTTCTGTGAAACATTAATCTTTTTTGAATAAATTTCTTAATAAACTTCGTAGGATAGTCATTAGATATTAACCGATTCATAATAATTCGAGACCAGAAAAATATGTAGTACAAAACATCAAAATATGTACATAAATATATAATGAAAATAGTAAGAATATGTAATAAATATGTAAAATCGTATATAATATGTAATATGAAAATTCTCTAATTAATAACCATTTACATAGAAAGAAATTACTGCTCACTTTACATCATACAACTTTCTTGTCAGTAGTAAAAGTTTCATCTGTTGTAATCCAGGACCGTATTTTAGCAGCCCGACTAATCACATTGGAAGCCATCGCACAAACTGGCGAGATCTACGACCAGCAAATGTACACTGTAGCATCTTCATCAAAGTGTTACACGTCAGTGATCGCAAATTTTTCTCCAAAATTAAGGTTACAGATCACAAAACGCGGTGTCGATGATGCTTTATACACCTAGATATCCCCAATAATGTACAAAAATTGCTGATTTTTTAAAAAAATACAACTTTTTATAAAAAAAATATGGAATTAAATAGAAGAAAATTGATAAAATAAGAAAATATATTGTGAAAACAGCAAAATATGTAAAATACGTAATATAGTACTAAATATGTAAAAATATGTAACGAAAAAATTCGATATTGTGTTAGGAGGGCTATGATTCGCCAAGATTACAATTTTGAGAACGAAAGTAGAAAGACAAAAAATATGTAATTGCATAAAAATCCGGTCTCTAATAATAATTCTTGATTATCTGATAGTTTTAGGAGATTATAATGCTAGAGTTGGAAATAATCCTATCCCTAATATAATTGGAACAGAGGGCAAACAAATTTTAAATCTTTATATTGTTTAGAGGTAATATTAAATATTTCATTGTAAACAAAAATGTAAATTTTAATATGTAAATTAGATCTTTATTGCTTATGCTTATTTGAAGTTGCACAGCGATCTAAAATAAATTAAAATAAAATAAAATAAAATTTTAAATCAAAATGGGCATACATTAATAGAATTTGCAGTATTCAATGACTTAAGAGTAAAAAAATACATTTTACAGACACTGAAATATCCATAAATATACACGGACTGCAAGGGGAAGTGCTTCTATTAAAGATTATGTACTGGTGAACAAAAAGACATGGGTTCTAATAAATGACACAAGAGTGTTTAGGGGTCCGAATATCTCAACACACCATTTCCTAGTCGTCTCAGCATTACAACTACTGAAAAGATGGAAACACATTACTAATAAACAAGAAAACTATCGAAACTTTCAAAGTGCACCTTCTTCGAGACCAAAGCATCAGAATGCTCTATCAATCAAGATTGAATATAAAATTACAATCCACACCAACTAGTAATAACATCAATGAAGAATGGAGAAATATTAAACAGGTACTGACCAACACTGCATTTGCATCATTAGGTAAAAGGGAAAAGAAGTATATGAGAAGGGAACTTAGAGTTTGGGATGAAGAAATTAAACAATTAATAGATGAAAAGAAAGGAGCCTACTTAAAAACATTAAAAACACCAAATAGTTTAGATTTAAAAATTGAATATAAAAGTAAATCTGCCCTAGTGAGAAATAAAGTACAAGAAATAAAATGTTGATGTTGGGAGAAATATATAGCAGATCTAGAACACGACCTACATGGAAGGCAAGATAATGCATACAAAATTATAAAAGAATTAAATAAAGATGAGAAAGATACTCTAAGAATTAATCCCATATCAGAAATAGAAAGGTTAGATTATTTTAAAAATCTCGGGATGAATGATGAAGCTGATGTAGTGTTAATAGAACCCACTAGCAATGTAGACAACATTGATTTGCAAGAACTTGAAGAAGTATTTAAAGCTAGTAAAAATAAAAAATCTGCAGGTACAAATGACTTGAATGTTGAACTAATAAAGTATGCAACCCTACAGTTCAAATTAAGATTATTAGCTTTCATAAATACATGTTGGCATGAAGGATATGTTCCGGATGAATGGAATGAAGCATATATCTGTCCTATAAATAAAAAAGGAGACAGAACATTATGTAGCAATTATAGAGGAATAAGCTTATTGAACTCTTGCTGTAAAATCTATGCAAATATAATAGGAAGAAGACTAAAACCAATAATGGAAAACAAAATCTCAGAGGCCCAACATGGATTTAGGAGAGGAAGATCTTGCAGTGACTGTATCCTTACAATTACCCAATTAACTGAGAAAAGACATGAACAAAATTTACCAACCTTCTACCTGTTCATCGACTACAAGAAGGCTTTTGATTAAGTTAGGACACTACTATGGAAAACATTAAAAAAGAAAGGAGTACCAAAACATCTAATAAGAGCTATACAGAGCCTGTATAGAGAAAATGTAATAAAAATAAGAACAACAAAAAATGGAAAACAAACTGCAATCATTAATCAAGGTGTAAGACAAGGGTTCCCATTGTCACCTACCTTATTTAACATATATGTTGACAAAGTCATAAATGAGTGGCTAAAAATTTTAAATAGACAATTTATAGTAAATAGTGTAAACCACAGTATTGTTTGCAGATGATCAAGTTGTTATAGGCTCCACAAAAGACAGTATCCAAGAAGTAATATATAAGATAATATAGCTAAGCTATATAATATGATTATATCAATAGACAAAACAAAAATCATGGCATTTAGGGGTTGTGAGCCAATAAGAGCCAAGATAGCCCTTGGAAATAATATAACAGAACAAGCCAATGCATTTAATTACCTTGGCTTTAAAATAACATATTATAAAAATAATGTTTTACAAGTAAAATTAAACAGATATAGACACTTCTGTGGTACAATAGCTTGAACTCTGAAAAATAAAGTCAGAAAAGAAACTGTACTGAAACTCTACAAAACAATGGCCCTACCCATGCTGTTATACAGAAGTGAAAGTTGGACATTAACTAAAGACCAAATTAGAAGATTAGAATCAGCAGAAATGAAGTTTCTTCAAACTGTAGCAGGTTATACACTTCTTGATCACAAGAAAAGCAAAGAAATTAGAAATGAATTAAAAATTTTAAATGTGAATGACAATATTAAAGAATATAGAAAAAAACTGGAAAAATCATGTATTAAAAATGCCTGAAGAAAGGATAGTCAAAGTTGCCTTGAACTACAAGCCGAAAGGAAGAAGAAATGTGGGAAGACCACTGAAGATGGAGTGAGCAGTTTTCAGGAGCCGGAACAGACTGAACAAGTCTAATCCTTGCAGTTGATGATGATGGTGATGATAATAATCCTTGATAATGCAACCAGGAGATTCCCAAGAATAATTTCTGAAACATTATATATTAAATTAAACGAAACCATGAATTTGATGGTAGAATGTAACAACTTCATCAATGCATATGACAATATATACAGAATGAATCAATTTCCATCTTTTAATTTTAATCAAAAAATCTCTTCCATTATTGACCCCTGCCTCCCTGTGGTTACCTGACCCCCTACCTCTCAATTCCAATCATTTGTTTTCCTTTCATTCACTGAAAGACCTAAACTTGGCATTAGTATAAGGTCATGTGCACTCCACAACTAACTTTTGAGTGAAAACTATATGCCATTTATTAAGCGAATGTCTGAAATAATTTGATTATTGCACTGTGATATCCTAATGACAAGAATTTGTCTTATCAATCCTAGAATTTATTCCAACAAGACATTTATTTATTTCCATGTTGACAATAAGTATGTTTTATATCTATGAAAGGTAAGCTTCCACTGATATGGTTTTCTGCTTACAAGATGTCTTCTTAATAATGATTGATTTCATTTTTGTTATTTATGTATTAAACTTAATTTTAGCCAAAGAAATCCTCCTGTTTTTAATTTACGTTTCTTGCATGGAATTTTTCCCAAACTTAAACGTAGATTCATTTTTGGATAACCTTGAACAATTTTTATACAACTTTTGAGACATTAAAAACCACTTTATTGTGGGAGTATATTAATATTCAAACATTGGAAAATTTGCTAGATCGGCTTGGATATAGGTACATGAATATTACGCATGAATATGGTTTTGTACAATTTTTAAATGTCATAACTAGACCATCTATTAATGGTTTGTGTCTTGATCACATGGTTTTAAAACGCATGAATAGAAACACAGTATTTTTGACTGGAGTGTATTGCTGCTCCATCACAGACCACTATTCCACATTTGCTGTTTTAACTTTTGTTAGCCTAAACAACAAATTAGTATGTGCAGATAAATTAACGATTCATTCTTTAAAAATCAACAATGAAGATCTTGTAATAGATATAAGCAATGAAGGATGGGATAATGTTTTCAATTCAAATGATGCTGACCAAAGTGCAGTGAATTTCCACACAATCCTCAAAGAATACATAACAAAACATTCAGTAAGTGTATATATGGCACATTCTAGCAAATTCAGAAAATTAAAACTATGGATCACGATAGGTGTCATTAAGTCAATACTTCTAGAGATGAACTAAGTAAAAAACTAAACAAAGAACCCTTTAACTCTGAATTATTGAATAAATACAAGAAATTCAAGAAATTCAGAAACATTTTAACTTCTGTTCTAACCCATATATGCCCAGAACTTTTTTGTTGCCAATATATTTCATATTTACAGAACATGATACGATAATGATTATAAATTTGTAGGATAATAATATCCAAGTCACCGGCATTTCTATTGGTTAAAAATTTAGTGTTGTGAAAACGCAACACTGGGCAGATACAACTAGTTTTACACTTCTTATATGATAAAATGACTGCTGCTGCAAATAAACATATTGCATATAGAAGAATCTTATTGTGATGTAAGAATATGCAATAAACATTATTAAATAGTATAAAACTTGTCATCATTAACAAACATTACCTCTGACTGGGAGGTCCTAGGTTCGAGTCCCGATGGTGGCAGTATTTTCAACAATAGCTAAATCGAATTCAGTCGCTGTCTGGAGGAGAATTCTAGCAGCCGGCTGCTCTGATCTGTAGTTTTCCATGGTTTCTTCGATCAACACCAGGCGAATGCCGAAGCAGTACCCTAACAAACAGGTCATGGACCACACGCTATCTTTCCTTCCCCTTCCTTGTCCTATCCTCACCCCTTACTTACATAGACTTACACTAACATGCACTATACTACCATACTTTCCGGCACACCGTTCGGGAGTTTAGAGCTTGCCTTGGTTGGAGCTGCTTCCCCCTGGCGGGAGATATCTGGTTGGGGAAAACCCCTCTAGGCTATGAAAGGTTGGCGCAGGATTTCGCCATTCAGTGGGGGAAGATCACCACATCCCAAGGAAAGAACATGCCTTACACTCAGGACTAATGACCTGAACAGTTGATGAGCTCTGAAGCACTAACAATCAATCAATCAATCTAATCTCACAATATGACTACGAATTTTGTAACCAAAGCAAAATGGTTTGCCATTGATGTGCTTCAGACCATATTGTCCATAGTAGGATATCATCGCTTTGTCACAACAAGCCTCTTTCTCCCAAATATTAATGCTAAAAAAAATGAATCACAAAGTGTTTTTTTTTATTTTGGAATAGCATATATTACACTATGCTTTACAATAAATTCTAATTTATCATCTGAAAAACTAGACTGAAGAGCTTCAGTAAAGTTTGAGGGTACTCAATAAACATTGGTGTCAACATCATTGACTCATTTCCATTTACTTTATTCATTTCATTTTTATTTGGAAGATCATCTTTCTTCCATTTTCTACAACCAAAATCATTGATTTGATTTTTTTCTTCCTTCATTTTCATTTTGTGACAAGCTGATGCACCGAAGACTTGAAAAGAATCTGATATTTCTATATATTTATGATTCTTTATCATCAGTTCCCTTCTGCAATTAGCTGTTTACCTGTCAAATTGTTGCATGTCCCAATAAGATCTTCATCAGTACTCTTATCTGTCTTCTATCCTAACGTCAGGAGGAGCAAAAAATACAACAAAGTAATCAGAATTTTCATATGCCTTCAAATTGTCTTCCAGAATAACTCAAAATTTCGTCAGTAGTAAGTTTCTTGAAAAAGAATGTTGCTATTGGTAACAGTGTCATATATGCCCAGCATTGCGTTTTCGCAACATTCATAATGCAAGACCAATGATTTCCATATTACTATAGATATAAGCAACTAACAATATTCACATGTTAAAATAGAGAATAATAGACATAAATCATTCAGACTATAAAAAATATGTCATCACATTCAGAAAATATTAGCTTTTGCTTTTTTCACTTGGATGGCATCTTTTTTTCTCCATCTTCAAAGTTACAAATAATATAATTAATCCTGATGCAACAATTACACGGATAACAACCAACACACTTTACCAATTTGTTCTCCAAAACTCTTAAGTCCAAGCATCTAACATAAAGTGTAATGTTGCCCCACACAGAAATTGTTGAAAATTAAAAGTATGCTTTGTTGTGCCTTCTTACGGAAACACAACACTGGGCATATATGGTTTAAGAAAAGCAAAAAATCATGTACTATGAAAAAAGTTTAAATCCTGTATTAACAATCCTGAGAAATTTAGGGAGACCATTAATGAGGCTTCTGATGTTAATAATAATAAAAAACATATGATAAAAGAAATAATATCTTGTAATGGCAATCCAACAGAAAACCCAAATGAAATTGCTAATGAATTCAGTAATTACTTTGAACGTACTTTTCTAATGTTGCTCATGATTAGGGCCTGGATTTTAATGACAAGTCATATGTTTTTCTGAACCTTCGAGTGAATTTTAAAACAATTTATGCACAAATCCAGGTATTGTCGAATAGGAAATCATATTTTTATTGTGCTTATAAAGTCATATTTACACCGTTTTTAGTAAAAGGTCATATTTTGGCCAAATTTTGCCCTAAATGCATACATTTGTCATATTTTTAAGTACACAAGAATAAAAAGCTTGAGAATGTGTTTTGCATGACAATGTATCAGATGATATTGTCACAAATAAACTCATCAATTATACCCAAAAAGGATTATTGAAACGCATTATTCCAAGTGCTACGATGAACCCCTGATGAAAGCAAATTTGTGTTTCTTTCTTGCCTCCTGCATGTTGTGAAAATGGAACGATATTTTACATACAACACCAACTTTTCAGTGGTATTAAAAGAAATGCACCTTGTGATCCAATGCAACTCTCCAGAAACTTAAGATTGAGAAGAAATTGGAAATCATTAAACAAGAAGTATGCAGTAGTGTAGCAAGACAATTTGTTTGATGTGTTTTATTGTACTGTACTTGATTTGTTTTACAGACACAAGTAATTTCTTTTAAATGCTAGTTAGTTCCAAAGACTGCGAAACTTAAGTACTACACTCACAATCTGTTCTTGAGTGAATTTTGTATTAATGTTATACCTAAAAAATCAACAGGAATTTAAAAAAAATAAATAAACTGATATAAAGTCATATTTTATTTTTTAAAGTCATATTTATTTAGGTTTTAGGTCATAAATGCTTGCATATTTTGCTGATTTTTAGGTCATTAAAATCCAGGCCCTACTCATGATATAGCATCAAAAATTAAATGTAACAAAATTATCAACTCCGAAAACTTCATTGCCCATACTTCATATTCCATGTTTCTGCATCCAGTCATGGATAAAGATATTGTTAATGTTGCCAACTCCTTAAAATCAAATGTTGCTCCAGGAATTGATGATATTGCATCCTCGACAATAAAAATTTTAGTTGGTCCTCTCTCAAAACTACTTGCTCACATTTTTAATTTATGTTTCTTGCAGGGAATTTTTCCTAAAATTTTCAAATGTGCAATAGTTGTACCTATCCATAAATCAGATAAGAAGAATAATATGAATAATTATAGACATATATCATTATTGCCATGTATAAACAAATTATTATAAAAATCTATCAAAATACAATTTCTAAACTATCTTGAAAAGCATAATCTATTGTCCCTAAGTCAGTATGGATTTTGTAATAACGTCAGTACTGATGATTCTACATATAATGTCACTCACCAAATTCTACAAGAGCTTGACGTCAGGAACAAATGTCTAGGCACCTTCTTAGATCTAAGAAAAGCTTTTGACAAGTTAATCATGAGATCGTAATGAAAAAACTGAACTCAATGGGAATGAAGGGGAATGTATTAAATTTATTTCAATTGTTTTTAAGTGATAGAACTCAAGTAGTGAAAATTAATGATCAATTAAGTAAACCCATAAGCATCTCCATAGGATTAGCTCAGGAAATGGTTCTGGGTTTGTATTATTTCTAATTTATATTAATGATCTGCTAGAATCTCATACTCAAAACAATCGTGAGTCCATTTTTTGCTATGCTGATGATACTGTTATAATTTATACTGGTAAAGCATGGAACGAGATGTACGATAATGATAATAATGGTCTAAAAGAAATCAAAAAATGGATTGATACAAACATATTATTGCTAAACAGCTCTAAATCCACTTTTATCCCTTTTCCTTAACATCCACAGGGCAACAGCAAATTGGGAGTAAGCTCCAAAAAAAAAAAAACATGATGCACATTGCCTAGTTTTGGATAAATGTGACTGCCCCTCCTTGCACAGATCTTATGTTAAATATTTGGGTATTTTCATAGATCAACACTTAAAACGGAACATGCATGTTGATTTTCTTTGTTCTAGATTACAGAAGACAATTTACAAATTTATGATCTTACGCTTTTACTTACCACCCAACCTTTTACATTTAGTCTATTTTGCATTATTTCAATCAGTATATCAGTATGGATTTATTGGCTGGGGAGGAGCATGTAACTCTATCTTAACACCCATAAATCTGCTCCACAAATGAGTAATCCCCATCTCGATCAGGTTTTTGTCCAGTTTCCCTGATCCATTGAGCAAATGCTGAGATGGCCCCTTGTTTTGCTTCTGGACGTAAATGTAGCTTCAGTGTGCGCACGTTTTGTTGAGCACTCCTTTTGCTTGTAGTTCATTTACAGTTGAAATTGATTTTCTATAACTCGGGAAAAAACATTTTTCAAATATCTTTATTTTTCTAAAATAATTATTTTCTAAATTCATTTTTTTCGTTTTTTTGCGGTGTTTTTTTTTAATATAAAATTCTGACCCTCAAGAAAATGTGCGCAGATAAATTTCTTTCCCCACATGTCATACAGTTTTTACTGTTTTTTTGACAAATAAATAAATAAATAATCAAAATTTGTCTCAAAAACCCTATTGACTATCCAACTGATCTCCTATTTATCGACGTCAAAGTACTAAGCATAAAGGGAAATTACCTCAATATTTTACTAAATTATTATTATTAATTTATATATTAAATATTTATTATTAATTTTGTCCCAAGACTATATAACAATCTTGTTGAAAAATATCCTCAATTATCAACTGCAAATTACAAACAATTTAAATACAAAATAAAAAACTTAATTCAAAAAGACCTATTATGATTTATATGGTTCATATATAAGTTTTGCTGGTCTCCTCTGACACAAGTAATAGTTATTTTGTAATCTTCTAGTTTTTGCAATATGATTTTTGTATCCTTACATTAGACTAGCATTAAGATCCTTTATGTAATTTAATGGTATTAATTTATTTATGACTGCTTGTAAGACCTTTTATGTGAAACTCCTTGAACATGAGCTTTGCTCTCTCAAGGGTGTGCTAGAACTCTTTTTTTTGTCACTAATATGTAATGTTTATTGCTAGCAATATATATTAATGTAAATATACCTGAAGATGGAGATAAACAGATCTCTGAAACTATGTCGACTACTGATCTATGTCGATCAGGTTTTTGTCCAGATTCGATCAGGTTTTTCTCCTTTCAATCAGGTTTTTGTCCAGTTTCCCTGATCCATTGAGCAAATGCTGAGGTGGCCCCTTGTTTACTTCTGGACGTAAATGTAGCTTCACTGTTTGCACGTTTTGTTGAGCACTCCTTTTGCTTGTAATGGTAGGAGTAGAATTGATGTTCATTACTATTTTGTTAGCAATGCAGAAAAATCAAATCAGTTCATTTACCATTGAAATTGATTTTCTATAACTCGGGAACAAATATTTTTCAAATTTTTATTTTTCTAAATTAATAATTGTTTTCTAAATTCTTGTTTCTAGTTTTTCAAATGTTGCTTTTTTAAATTTTTTTATTTTTCTTTATTTTTTAATTTAAAAAAAATTATTCTAGGCCTCAAGAAAATGTGCGCAGATAATCTCTTTCCTCACATCTCATATAAAGTTTTTACTGTTTTTGACTAAATAAATAAATAAGACTTAGTAGCGAAATAAACCAATTTTCCTAACTTTTATTTACTGAATTTTAAACTAATTGTCTGTAATATACGGAATTTTTTGTTAATACAATTATGACAGACGTTATATAGAAACTTAATTAAAAAGAATGGTGTCCAACTTTTATAAAAATTGAGTTGGCAGTGTAACTATTTTGCAGGTCACAGGCATGAAAGTGTAAGGTTCTTTGAATTATTTACCAGATTGGTACTTACCTACTTTTGTGCAGTTTGCACTTTCGTGTAGAGTACCTTAAAAGCGCTCTTATCAACTTCTCTGCAGCTTAATTTTTTCGTTACCTTTCTTTTTTTCCCAATGCATTTGAATGCTTGGTGTGTTAGAGCCCACTTTGATATTTCAGTAAATCATGTAAATTAGCTCTTAACCTTAAATGTTCCAGTTTATCATGATATATTTTGTGATAAACATTGTCAAAGACCTCATATTATTCCATGCAGACTTCTCCTTTTTATTTTCTTCCTACAGAGTAGTGAGAAAGATGTAATGCTGTGTGAAAGAATGGTGAATTTTTTGCAGAAAAACTCTTATTATTACAGGGCCCTAGTATCAGAAAAATGGATAAATCCAGTTGCTAAATTTATTTTTAAAAAAATCCTCTACTTTGGAATGGAGCCAGATTCCATGTTTTGTGGGTTCTTGATACCGAAAAATCAAATGACGGCAAAATATCTGTCTGTCCATCTATGAACAATGTTAGCAGTTAAATTGTTCAGCTGATTTTCTCCAAAATTGATATTCCCCAATCAATCTGGCTGATGTCACAGTCCCTTGAATTCAAAATCGATATTTTAATTTTGGGGAGTACCATCAAACCCCTGGGATATTTTCCAAATTTTAAAAAAAAATGACTCCATTGTTTTTTATTAATTTTTTGTTGGATAGTGTGAAGGATGTTTAAGAGAGTGGTGCAGGTCTCCTTTTCATTGAAAACTCTGATTTTTTGAAAATTGCAAAAATTCAAAATATTTCTTTCGGTGTCTTCCTTCAACTACATTTATGAAGATATTTTTTTCCTTTATGAAATCTGTTCCTTAAAGATAGATTTTGAAATAAGGTTAGGAATAATTTTTTTAAACTTGACTACTTTTAAAACTGGAGCAATATTATGCCTTGTATACAGATCATTTGAAACTAATATTCAATGCATCATTGAAAATACTTGCATCAAGAGAGGTATTTATTAATAATAATAATAATAATAATAATTTATTAAGTCACATATACAATTACAATCGTGTATGACGAGTCAAAGTGATGTTTTGGGTGGAGAGAGTGAAGATACATTACTGTCCAGAAGCAAAACAAGGGGCCATCTCAGCATTTGCTCATAGGACCAGGGAAACTGGACAAAAACCTGATCGAGATGGGTCATTAGCCTAGGAATTATCCTACTACAATAAGTCAATAGCCTACTACAATACTTGTTACAGCTAGATTAAGATATTATACAGTATATATTTATTTTTAATAGCAAAATAATTTAACATTTCCAGATTGTAATGTTTAATGTGAAAGTAAAATTCACTTGTTTATATAATTTTACTGCTACTAATAATAACAATCATAATTGTAATACTATTACTAATAATAATAACAACATATATTGAGTCACTTATACAATTTTAATTGTGGATGACTAGTCAGATATGATATATGCAGGTGCACATGTCAATAATAATAATAATAACAACAATAATAATAATAACAACAATAACAATAATAATAGTATTAATAATGGGATAAGTATTTTGGTTTATATGTTGTTGAAGTAGGGTTGTGATTTGTGTATTCCTTCACACTGTAGAACATGTTGTTAAGCAGGAAAGCTTTCAATTTACTTTTGAATGTATGTATTGTGTTTAAGTCTTTAATATCGCAGCCTAGCTTGTTGTAAAGTGTAATGCCCTCTATTAGGGTACTTTTTTGATAAAGTGTAGTTTCAGAGTGGGGAACATGTAAGTTATCCTTTTGACGAGTGTTGTAGTTGTGTACATCAGAATTTAGAGTAAAAGTGTCTTTGTTTTCCATGAGAATCTTTTTTGTGAATACCACTACTTCAAATATGTACATGCATGGTAGAGGAAGAATCCTTAGTTTATTGAACAGGGGTTTGCAAGACTCCAGCTTATGAGTGCTGGTCATTGTTCGCAGTATTCATTTTTGGATAATAAATGTGCGAGTGCTTTCAGGGGCATTTCCCCAGAAAATTATTCCGTATTTTAGGTGTGAGTGCACATTTGCAAAATACATTGTCCTAAGTGTCTCAATGTTGGAGTTCGACCTGAGGGTGTATAGTGCATAGCAAGATTTGGTGAGCTTCTTGTTAAGATTTGAGATGTGAGCATCCCATTTTAGGTTTTCTTGGATTGTTAGACCTAGGAAGGTGGTTTTATGAGTTATCGTTACAGGGTTATTATTTATGAATAACTGCTGTGGGAATTTTTCTTTGGTTCGAGGATTCATAAAATTTAGAGAGACTGTTTTGCTGGTGTTTATGATGAGATTGTTGTCTTGAAACCATTTTACTAGAGCATGCAGAGTTTTCCAAGTTTCTTTTTCTAATGATTGTTGTGTTTTTGCTTTGATGATTATGTTTGTGTCATCTGCAAACAAGATTATTTTGTTGTTCCTTAAAGCCAAAGGCATGTCATTTATGTATTACATATTATTTATTTATTACATATTTATTTGCTAGGGAATGCTTGCAAACTTTCAGCATTTCTATTGCAATGTCATCCCAGTCACTATATTTGCTATTATTTTGGGAGCCAATCAATCTTTTTTATATCAATATCAATTGATTGGATGAGTGGCGGTTGGGGGAAGTGCAGTCAGAGGATCATTACCCTATCACTCAACCAACAATTTTTTGATAATTCAATTTATTGAAAATAATTAACATGTACATATCTCATAACATCCAAAACAATATTTCCTTTAAGAATGCACTCATACATGATTTTTTTTTCGTGTTAACAATAAAAAAGAAATTTCTAGGATATTTATGTATCCAAACAAATTGCTCCTCTTTTCCCCTGAAATACTTTCTGATTCTGCCCCTGGTCGGGCAAGGTAACATGAGTAATTCTAGTTCATAGGATTATACCTTTTATTGTAATTGTTTGTGAGCTTGGTTTGACAAGGTTGCAATTGCAACAAAAAATTTTCTGAGAAAATTGAATTTGAAGATTCATTATGAAATAACTTTTATAAATATGAATATTTTTCAAAATAACTTTGTAAACTTTCAATAGATATCTTAAAAAAGTAGGTCTTTGCAAGTACTCTTTGAAAATCCCTTTTTAATTGTTGAATGAGAGATAGCAAAAATGCAGTTAGAACCTTGTCACCTTTTGGTAAGTACATATACCTTTGGTATGTTTCTTGATCTTCTTGGTTTGATTTCAGCAGGTAGCAGTTCTTGGTATTACCTTCCTTGCTTGTAGATACTCCTGGAATGATTATAATTAATATCAGAAATACGTTTCTCCCATTTTTTTCCCGTCCCGTCCCGTCCCGTCCCGTCCCGTCCCGTCCCGTCCCGTCCCGTCCCGTCCCGTCCCGTCCCGTCCCGTCCCGTCCCGTCCCGTCCCGTCCCGTCCCGTCCCGTCCCGTCCCGTCCCGTCCCGTCCCGTCCCGTCCCGTCCCGTCCCGTCCCGTCCCGTCCCGTCCCGTCCCGTCCCGTCCCGTCCCGTCCCGTCCCGTCCCGTCCCGTCCCGTCCCGTCCCGTCCCGTCCCGTCCCGTCCCGTCCCGTCCCGTCCCGTCCCGTCCCGTCCCGTCCCGTCCCGTCCCGTCCCGTCCCGTCCCGTCCCGTCCCGTCCCGTCCCGTCCCGTCCCGTCCCGTCCCGTCCCGTCCCGTCCCGTCCCGTCCCGTCCCGTCCCGTCCCGTCCCGTCCCGTCCCGTCCCGTCCCGTCCCGTCCCGTCCCGTCCCGTCCCGTCCCGTCCCGTCCCGTCCCGTCCCGTCCCGTCCCGTCCCGTCCCGTCCCGTCCCGTCCCGTCCCGTCCCGTCCCGTCCCGTCCCGTCCCGTCCCGTCCCGTCCCGTCCCGTCCCGTCCCGTCCCGTCCCGTCCCGTCCCGTCCCGTCCCGTCCCGTCCCGTCCCGTCCCGTCCCGTCCCGTCCCGTCCCGTCCCCAACGCTAGCGACTAAACCGACTAGAATTTGAAGCCGATTTTTAATTTTTGGAGGGTACTTTATATGAAGCTCGTGGGACATTTTCAATAAAATGGCGCCAACATTTAAGAGAATGGCGTAGGTATCATTTCGATTGAAAATTCTGATTTTTCGAAAATTAAAAAAATTCAAAATTTTTTCGGCATCTTCCTACAAATACAATTATGAAGATACAATTTTGTATTCATAACAACAGGTCTTCAACTTAGGTCATGTTCAATTTTTCAAAAACAAGTATTTTTTCGAAAAATTGTGTCACACATAGAATTTTTTTATTTTCTTTAAACCATTTTTCCTTAAACACCTCACAACGTTTTTTTATTAATTAAATTGTGACCTCGGATAGTACATGCGAAGCTTAAGAGAATGGTGCAGGTTTCATGTTCGTTGAAATGCCTGATTTTGCACAAAATTTTTAAAAATAAAAAAAAATTCGGCGTCTTTCTACAACTACAATTGTGAAGAAACGATCGTTTTTCTTAATCAAATATGTGCATCAAAAACTGAGCTTCAAGTAAGGTCATGATGAATTTTTTGAAAATATGAGTAATTTTTCTATAATTTCCTGACAAACATAATAGCCCGCTCGGAATTGACTGCGCTTCGTTTTCATCGTTTTCTTACAACTGCAAGTTTAAAAACACGTTTTTTCTCAATCAAATGTATTTATCAAAACTACATCTTCAAATAGGTCATTTTTTTTTTTCAAAATACGAGTAGTTGTTCTATAATTTTGTGACAAACATCATAGCCCACTGTAAATTTACTGCGCTTCGGACTGCTGGAAGCGTCGTAAATTAGAATTTGCAATTTTGTATATTATTTCTTTGTTCGTTTCTTACATTCGACCTTTTGTTATACATTTACACATTAATATTTAAGAAATTGTTTATTTTGAAATTTTTCGAAAAAAAGTAAAAAAAAATAATAGCTCTCAGATTAGCTACAATGTAGGGTCCGTAACAATGGAATTCCATTTGCGCTCGCGAATATCTGAATTACATGTGATTGTTGTGACCTGATGAAGCTCTATGAAAAGGAGTTTTAATTGTCTAATTTATGTTGATATTTACATGAAAATATTTAATTTTCGCACCAAATTCTGTACCATTTGTAGTGAGTAGAGTATTTGTTGCATGGTTTTAGAATCCATTGAGCAAATGCTGAGATGGCCCCTTGTTTTGCTTCTGGACGTAAAGGTAGCTTCATTGTGCGCACGTTTTGTTGAGCACCCCTTTTGCTCGTAGTTCATTTACAGTTGAAATTGTTCCAGTTTCTATAACTCGAGAACAAACATTTTTCAAATATTTTTATTTTTCTAAAATAATAATTATTTTCTAAATTTTTATTTCTAATTTTTCAATTTTTTTAAAATTCTGGACCTCAAGAAAATGTGCGCAGATAAATCTCTTTCCTCACACGTCATATACAGTTTTTACAGTTTTTTTGACAAATAAATAAAATAAATAAAAAATAAATAGGGATTTCCAAGGCGCAGAGAAGATGTTCAGCTTAGTGTGAAGGATTTTTTAAAATTAAATGCAAGAAAGACTTCATTCTCTGACAGAAATTCACTCATACAGAAATATTGCATACAAATATTTACAAATTACGTCTTATAAAACCTCGTCCTCAGGAAGGGTGTACGTTCGATGAATGGTCAAATATATAGGTGATATCAAAGGAACTCATCGTATCACTTTTTAAATGTTTAAAAAATAAATCAAAAATACAATTGATCGTAAAGATGTATTTGTTTACTTTGCTCCTAAATTACAAAACAAAAGTTACTTCGAATACATTGTGATTGTTATAAAATTATTAACATTACATTGTTATTTAAAGAAATAATTCTGTAACTATAGTTTGAATGTAAACAAGAAACGCATTCAAATTCAGTTCAGGGAAAAAATGAGTCTGAATGCAGATCGTCCCAAGCAGGGTAATGGCAAAAGCCACGACGGTAATGTAGCACAACTCTTTTTTGGAAACCGTAAAGAATCCTCACAAATAGGAGGGATAGATGAGGACATAATTAAAGAGATTTAGAACAATTTTATTGGCAATGCCCAGTGGAAACGCCATCAGTATTCCTCTTTTTGAACAGTACGCGCTGGGAACTGCCAAGCAATATATTTCCAAATATTTATGGTACTACGTGTCTACAACTGGGCTCAAAGTATTCAAAATACACGGTTCAAAAATACTTTCTTCTGCTCTTTTGCCCATTCACTAATTGTCAGAAGAAGCGCAAGAATCATTTCGTAAAGATGTAAGGCGGTGGCGAGAAGAATTCTCGCTAAAATATTCAAGACTGCACCCAATCCAGAACATATTTAATCGCCTGATCTTTTCTGATCCCTTAATTTCCAGCTTGAGGGATTTTCCAAAAAGAAAGTTACAATTTCTGGACAAATATGTGTTATCCCTTTTGTCTGAGCCTGATATCACTGAAGTAACTTTTAGTGAAAATGTGCTCTTCCTTTCCGGTTCTTCGGTCTCTGAAGATGAATTTTCTCTGGTAGAGGGCATTGATGGCATCATGCTTTTTCATGCAAAATGTGATCAATTAATAGTATATAAGTAATCTCTGTTTTCTAAAGTCAATCTTGTGAATTGATAAAATTTAACCAAGTGTATATAGAAAAATATATATTTATATTTCACAGGATTATTCAGTGCATTTCTCTCACACTGTGTTCCAAGCTCTCTTACGATGTAAAGATGACCCAAAATAATTTTGGTCGTCGTCGAAGACCAGAAGTGTTGGCCAGGAAATCGCCAAAAGGGGCACTGTGAGGCGCGGCGAGTGCAGCCATCTAGCGGCGG
Organism: Acheta domesticus; assembly: GCA_031308135.1. NCBI lineage: Eukaryota > Metazoa > Arthropoda > Insecta > Orthoptera > Gryllidae > Acheta > Acheta domesticus. Next base: position 212,273,140 of record JAHLJT010009419.1, read on the forward strand.
GGCCGGAAGCCTTCTCCTGGCAGCCACCTGCACACGTTTTCGAATTCGACGTAGGGTAAATTGTACAGTGATTGGCCACTTAAGAGTTGAGACCTTATTAGCTCATTTGGAAAGCAAAATTTTGAAAATATGCTACTTACTTTCTACTGTCCAATGGTCCTTTTACTTATCCCAACCGTCATTTCTATCGGAAAATGAACATTACGTTATTAATTATTTTTTCATAAAACGTCGAGAAATAGATTTTATTATACCTAACTAGTGCGCGCGAGATTTGTTATCTACCCCATAATGCATTGTAACGCCACGGGATGCCCAATTAGGCGGGAAATAAATGAGTTCAATTGCCGGCGGTGCAAAATGTGTTAACACTTGGTCAGCAGGATCTGAGTGGCCAGATACGATTATTGGTTTCAGATTTAAAATATTTTAAATATTTGATTCATTTAATATATAAGGTATTTAATTAACACGTGAAATGCTACCTGGGGTGAAAGCCAATTACCGTGGGTCAAAACACCGATGTACTCGTAAGAGTTTTTATTTCAGTCGTTTAAGTGTGAACTTTGTTTGCCAGTTTTGTGCGGCTGAAGGAATCTGTTGAATTTTGAGATTGAAGCGAGAGAATAAGAGGGGGAAATGAACGGAGATAGGAGATAATGCCGAGTATATTATGTAATTGGGTATTTAGTATAAACTAGAGTACTTTTGGAATGGTTTCGAGGAATGTGTTTCGGAAAATCTGGAGTTTTAAAATATTGAATTTGTAATGCATTAAAGTATCTATTGATTACAGACAGTCAATTTAAATCAAATGTTTAATTAATTGGCACAACGTTTTCCAGACGCATTTGTCTGCTTCTTCAGGTGCATCACTAAATGATAACAATAAATAATATTAAAATTACATAAAGTTTACATAAATTTTGTACAAGATATAATAATTGGAAATATGCTCGTCTTATCAACATGGAGCATTTTTAATTTTTAATAATATTGCATCATAAACGTTGGTAAAAAAATTTCACATTCGAATTTACTGTGTTATTTATTTTTATAAATAATGATTTCGAAATGATTCTTGCTCCTTTGCTTCATTCTCTCTCTTATACCTTAGGTATAAGAATTTTAGGATTTTTACTGAAATTGTGGGATCTTTCTGTTGTATGTTTGGAAATTGAATTTTGTTTCCAAGTAACCTCTTATTAATTAATTTAATCAACTAATCTATTAATTAATTTAACTGACGTAGTGCAAATTAATTAATCAATTCAATCCAATAATTCAATTAAATTAATAATTTGCTTGAAATTGACTGTCTATAATCAATAGACACTTTAATCCATTACAATTAACCGACGGTCGTATATACGGATAACGTAATATTGGATTCGGTAGCCGAGACCATCGTAGGAAGAGCGTAGGAGAGGGTGGCTCGGTCATTGATTGTTAGGGGTAAAGTGGAGCGCATATTTAGAGGGGTGATGACATTTTTAGGATACTTAGCGCTACTGGACTAGAAACCTGCAATGTGAGGTTCCGAGCGGCGGCATTCTTGCTGGACTTTGCCGGTCGAAGCGGGCTGGTGATTTATTTATTTATTCATTTATTAATATATTCATTCATTCATTTACGTCAAAAACAGTTTAAAACTGTGTATGACGAGCTATGGGGAGAAGTGAAATTTGTGCACGTTGTCATAATTCTGTGATCTTTATCCTAAACCATATTCTAGTCGAACAGAAAAGGAGCGTTTTGTTGACAAAATATTCGCTCCTATATGATAAAATATATTTTTAAAGGTAAATTAGCTTTAAATTTATGCCCTTAACCCTCATCATGTTCTTCATGAAAGAATAATATGGTGTCTATTGAGTGAAGCATAAATGAAAATCCAGATAACTTCAGTTCATTTCGATTACAAAATTCATTACTATTACATTTTGTCAGTGATTGACATATCCTGCTGTCACTTAATTTATTAAAAGAATATTATTCGGATTATTCGGAATATTATTCGTAATAAACATATTTTCATTTTTTATGATAAAAATCTATTCAATCATATATTTTCATTGAGGAGAGGAGCTCCTGGTAATGTATATTTAGAATAATAAATTATCAAAATTCTTTAATCTAGAGATATGAGCCGTTGAGAGCAAAAGTGGTGTCAGCAAAAAAGCACACTTTCCGGAAAATGGTACTCGAATACGCTGTAAAACTAGCCACATTTCGTGTGGACGCCGTTTGTACATTGTGGGGGAGACACTTACTGTATCCTGAAAAAAAGTATGATCGACAGTATGGGACGGTGCTAAAAAATTCTACGGAATTGTCTTGAATATGGCTAAATATGATCCTGCTGCCGAAGTGGCGATTTTCATCTTTTCGTGTCACCCAAGCACGCGCCGTTGTTGCCAAGAACCGCGTTACCTGACCTACCCGAGAGCCCGCGAAATATGGTTCCTGTCACCGGGCAGAAGGCGCTTTTTTCTGGAAGTCAGGGTTGGTTTCGCGTGCGGGCAGGGAGCGCCAATGGAGCTTTCTCACGCACACACGCCGCCCGCCCCCATGCCACAGCCCGCATCGCCCCCTCCCCACCATCAGTCGCCACTGTCTCCTCTCACCACACCATCTCCTCTCCTCCTCGTCCCCCTTGCTTTGCGCACGCCGCCGGCCCTGCCTCCTCCCCACTGCCCGTCCGCTCCACATTTTCGTTCCATCGCTTCTTACCACCCGGGCTGCTTCCATCCTCTTTCCTGCCCCAACTCCCGCACCGCCCTTGCCGCCTTGGTCCTCCTCAGCGCTTTCGCCTGCCGCGCCACCCTCCCACTCTCTGCACCTGCCCGGTCCCCACATCTCCGTCCCATCGCTTCTTACCATCACGCCTTTGACGATCCACAACCAACCTGCCACCTCTATCCCCTCCTCTTCACCGCCCTCACCGCTCATTACCGCCCTCACCGCTCATTACCGCCCTCTCCGCCCTCTCCGCCCTCTCCTCCGCCCTCTCCTCCGCCCTCTCCGCCCTCTCCTCCGCCCTCTCCGCCCTCTCCGCCCTCTCCGCCCTCACCGCCCTCACCGCCCTCACGGCCCCCACCCCCCCTCCGCGCTCGGGGGCCTGGCTGGCTCTGGCGCCGCCGCCGCCGCCGCCGTCTCCTCCCTCACCGCCTTCGTCCACTCTCCGCACCTTGTTAACATTGCCCTCCCCCTTCTGCACCTCACCCACGCCGCTCGCCCGCACGCGCCCTCAGCTTCCAGCTTTCGCCACCCGAGTGCGCTACCCGCACGCGCGACTTCTGGGCGTTGCGTTGGCCTGATGGCTGGAGAACGGATTTTCTTCTTAGCGTTCTCAAAATAATAAATTTGACGAATCGTCGCTCTTCTAACACAATAACCAATTTTTTCATTACATATTTTTACATATGTAGTACTATATTTCATATTTTACATATTTTGCTTTTTTTATGGAATATTTTCTTTATTCTACCAACTTCCTTGAATTTTATTACGTATTTTTTTAAAGAATTATTTTTATTACGTATTTTTTACGTATTATTATTTTATTACGTATTTTCAAAAAAATAAGCATTTTCCCTTGATTATTGATGAAATGTGAGTGTGAAATGTATCATTGTCGCCACGTTTCGTAACCTTTAACCTTCATTTCCGAGAAACTGTGGCGATCGCTGACGAGTAACACTCCGATAAGAATGTTGCACGCAGCAGTGATTGTTTGCTAGTCGTAGTTATCACCGTGGCTTCTATTGCGTCTTGTCTGCCTCAAGGTGCATATAACATTGCTTACACACCTTCATACACCTTTGCCTGGCTGTTAAACTGCGGTCCTGGAGAACAGTAGATGAATATTTTACTACCCACGGGATAGTTATATGATGCAAAGTGTGCATCATCTTGTGCTCTCCAAATTATCTTTAAAACGTTTGTATTAGTTTTAAATTTTGTTAAGGAATTTTTAATAAATGTAATTTTGTATCATGTAAATGTGTTGTATAATTGCAGTATTTTAATATTAGATACTATATCCGATTTTACATATTTATTACATATTCTGACTGTTTTCATTACATATTTATGTACATATTTCGACATTTAACACTACGTATTATTCCGGTCTCTACTGATGACCTTCGGAGCCCCACAGTGCGAAGCGACCGAGGAGGCGAGAAGTACTTTACGTTTTCTTTCTAAAAGCTTCTCTGTGTACCCCAAACCTGTTCGCAGACACGGCTTCGGTGTAAAATGTGGATTTTATGAGGCTCTCATCGGCAGTTTTCGCGTCGACAAAGAATTGAGAGCTCGCATTCCACTTGCCCTGGGTTGATGGGTTTTTAGCTTTGGACCGTGAATTATGTAATTGCTCAGACAACTTTGATGGAGCTGTGTTGCTCATTGAGTGGTGCGCGATGTATTAGAACATTCATCATCATTCAGTTATCAATTCCTGCGTAATTATTTCCTTATCTGTGATTTAAATTTAAGCTAGTATTTCTTGCGCTGAATTCTCGTCTGCTTGAAGCTAGGGATGTACAGTCAAAGAAGATATCATTGAAAGTGTCGTGTTTTGGTACATAGATAAGAAAGTTTTGAAGTACGTCTTTAATGTGCTATAAAAATAATTTGCGAACACTGTTGGACACGATATGTTCTTGAAAATGTGGTAACAATGTATTAATAAGTGGGAACGATAAAATTAAGAATGGGTCATTTGTTGTAGACTGAGTTGTAGTTGAAGAATGGGCGATTTAAATTTGGTCAAGGCTGTAATTGAGCATTTTTTTTTATAGAAATAGATATGAGGCATTGCTTTATCGTAGGTGTTTGTTTTGTCAGAAAGTTTTTTCGGCTGTATTTCGGTCATCTTCAGTGCTACAAAAAATAACGCTATATCCAAATGCAAAATAAAATTTTATCTATTACAGAATATTATTATGAATTTAATAAAATAATTTAAACAAAGTAGAACAATTAGAATATAAAATACGAAATTAGAAAAATAATGTTGAAAAAAGAATAAATGAAATAACAATTTTTTTACTTAGTACATTGTTTATAATAACCGATAAAGAAATATAATGTATTCAGTGTATTCAGTGGAATATCAAATCGTTAATTAAACATTTTAGCTCATTCATCAAATAATTATTTAGAAGAAATAGATATTCTGTTTCACTCTTGTCACAGGAAACACTTGTTTTCAGCAGAAACTTAAAATTCAGCCAACGCTCACAACTGGAATGCCTGTAAGCTTGCGTGAAAGATGTACCAACGACATCTGAGCGTGGCTTTTATAAATCTCATATTTTTCACGAAGAACCATAGGCTTTGTTCTCAAGGAGCGGGTCGTATGTTATTAGCCAAGGCAATTTTTCCAGACGTCTGCGCGACATTTTTCGCTCAGTTAGTACAGCGTCTTGCCATTGGCCAGAGCGAGGTAGGCTAACCTGGCGACGCATGGGCTAGGTCAGTAACCGAACGCTGGAGAAAAAAAGTGCACAACAGAAGCAATGAAAGAAGCGGAGTGGACCAGTATGGAAAACAGGTGGCCGACGAAACAGAACCACTACAAACAGGAGAAAAAGACAGAGATACACTCTTTTTACAAAAAAAGAAAACGTTCTCTGATATGTGAATGCGGCGCAGAATGAACGCAACAAAAACAAAAGCGGCGAGGAAAAGGATGGAAATGCAATTAGGGGCAGTCCGACTGTAGTTTCCAAGGAATTCCAGGGAACAGGACGCAAAATCTAAGATTTATATCGCCTTGAGCAATCTCACGGCAACATTACCCTTGTGTTTTGTTATGATTCTACCATTGCTCTTTCTTATACAAGGAGACTAGTAATTGCGCTTCCAGCTATTTTGTCATAATTTGAGCCTTAGTCGTTTGGTGCTATAATCTTTATTTACTGTGCCCTACGTACTTACCGGGTTTTGTAACCTGTTGAACATAAATTACCATCTGTGGGCGTTGATTAGCCACTCGTTTCAGCGACACGTGCGTTGCATGAACTGCAAGGCGTGAAGAAACGAGCGCATCTTAACTTGGAGTTTAGTAGAGTCTTAGTAAAAGTTTGTGTATTTGTCTCATCTGATTCATGTTCCCTCTTTAAAATCATTTTGATCAAGGAAATCAAAAAACTCATTGGACATAATTGAGAGCTCTTGTTACTGTAGTGAATTATTTGCTTATCTTTACATGCTTACTAAGACATTTGACAAAAGAACTTCTGTCATAACTAACAATAGGTTTCACCAGAACACCTTATTTTCTTTCAAGTCAGTTATGTTTAATTTGGTTGGAGTTTCAATTTTCACCCGCGAATTAGATGTAGATACTTATTCCTTAAGAAAATGCAGCTTGAAAGTATTACATTGACAAAATGGTAAATGTAATACATCAATGTAATATTCGAAATTGTAACAAAATTTCTGAGATTTAAAATAAATTTAAAAAAAACAACCGATAGTTGGTAATATTGCAATCTACGATCAATTTTCGAAGACACTTTGTTAATACAAGCATTCTATTTTCAGAAGTGAAAAAGTGGTGAAATTTTCGGAGTCACTGTGTTAATTCAAGCGTTCTATTTTCAGAGGTGAAAAAGTTTCAGAGGTTGAAATGAGCAGAAATATGTAGTTTTTGCTCTAGAAAAAGAGTATTCCATGAATTTCATGGACTTCTGTTAAAACAAAATCCACAAGAGTGAAATTAACAGGTATTCGAGGGATTTCTACCCTTTAGAACACTATTACTACTTTTCACAAAAGTTCATTAAAAAGGTTGTTATTCGGATTAACATCGCACGTAGTGATGGCTCCTGAAAGATAGTGCAGGGGATGCGATAAAAAGTAGCAAATAGTTTGTCGATAAAACACTGGTTGTCTTCATTACTTACTGGGACCTGGTGCTCAAACTTCATTGAATAGTCTCGGGCTAATTTCTTGGAGTTTTCTCACGATCCAGCACAAATTTCTACGCTCGAATCGCTGCATTGTCTATACGTCAATGCATTGTACTCCAATAACACTCTGCTTCACTTTCACGGTTCATCCAGCCTTTGTCTTCGTTTTAACAAAACGTGACTACACTCTTCCGTTTCGTCACAATAAAACACCTATTCACGTAGCACGTACATACACAGACCATACGCACTCACACATACACACACTATTATTACGCTCTATATTAGTCACATACGTACTGATTTCGGGGATGTACAACAGTGTTACATAATACTAGAATTTACTAATAAAATATTGTTTTAAAACAGCGTTTTACAAAACTTATCACGACATTTCATAATGTTCGTAGTTGAAACTACGTTGTATATAATTCTCGAAAATTCGAATTTGAAGACATTGTCTAGAAGCTTGAAGACAAGTTGTACTAATTAAGATCTTTAACAACCTGTAATACAAGCACCCTGGTGAAGAAAATTTGAACTGCTTCCGTCAAGTCCATTTGCTACCGCGCCTAGTGGCCATTGAATGAAATTTTTGGAGCTGAGGGATTACAAATCACGTGACTGATGCGATTCCCACAAACGTCTCTGATATGCAATAGTATATCATATGTAATATCAATACTTTATATCAGATGTCTTTGTGTGAATCGCATCAGTCACCTGATTTGTAATCCCATATCCCCAATGGGTAACCTTCTCGAAGGCCATTGGCCTTGCAGCAGAATCGAACATAGGGGACGGATCTTATGCGAAACCACATTGTTTCAAACCAGGTACTGTAACCGAAACAGTGGTCTCAAGCGTCCGAAAAAAGGACAATATATTTTTGCTCAGAAAAAATGAGAAACAGTAAAGAGTAAAACCAACCGAATAACGAAGGGATATGACGCATCACTAGCATCCACTGACGCTACCCCACTGGTCGCAGGTGGTACAAATTAATACAGAATCATTTTAAAAAGTCAGTTTCAATCTATCAGACACATTTGCATGTACATAAAAGTTTTATCATGCCGGTCAGGGTTGGAAAATCACCTTATTTATTAATTTCCATGAAGTTCCATGATAAAGTTACTATTAAAAAGAGAAAATTCGCTCTGGTTTGCCCTTACAGCTCCTATCCGCCCGATTTCTCTTGATTGATCATCTAGAGGAGTGCGATGTTGGGGATGCCGGGGTTGCTGAACCACAGGCGCTTGCGGTAGATTTTATTTTATTTATTTATTTATTTGTCAAAAAACAGTAAAAACTGTATATGACGTGTGGGGAAAAAAATTATTTGCGCACATTTTCTTGAGGGCCAGAATTTAAAAAAAAACGGAAAAATGAATTTAGAAAATAATTATTTTAGAAAAAAGAAAAATATTTGAAAAATGTTTGTTCCCGAGTTATAGAAAATCAACTGTAAATGAACTACAAGCAAAAGGAGTGCTCAACAAAACGTGCGCACAGTGAAGCTACATTTACGTCCAGAAGCAAAACAAGGGGCCATCTCAACATTTGCTCAATGGATCAGGGAAACTGGAGAAAAATTTCTGTAAGATTTCTGTATGCTAATTGACAACAATCGTTTAGAAGTTGAAATGCTCCGACCTAATGTGTGAAGAATAATTACCATTAAAATTTTTCTGTTTTAAGCAATAGACACCGATGCCCCTCGCGTGGTTCATGGACGTGCTGGCTGGCTGTGATGCGGTCCCGGGTTCGATTCTTACGGGGAAATGAATCGGTAGCTTTTTAATACATCGTCTTAGTTTCTGTAGCTGAGTAACGAAAGATAGCACAGGAAGGCCAAAAGCTAGGTACGGTGAAGGTAACACGTCAAGTTAGCCAGATATCTCCCTAACCCCTAGACGTGGAGAATGCATAAAAATAGGGCCCAACACCGCCAACTGGAAAAAGTTCGATTAATCTCACCTTAAAATTACAAATACATCCGTATACTTAATAATCTTCATTAGTAGGGAATTACGAAAGACGATCTTTGGAAAGATTTTATTCAACGTTGCGGTGATAATCATCGTATTCTTGAGATAATTTTCGTTATTCCTCGCCCCCTTAAAATTTTCAGCTTCAAGTATTCTTATAAGGCTTCGGTATTTGGTAATAGGGAAATGACAACATTCCCAAGTGAAAGGAATTACATTGACAGAAATCCAGCAATACAGAGTGGAATAAATGTTTTGGAGCAGATCGACAGGTCATTTTTGGTCATACGAGGGTCAAGCTAACAAAAGTGTGAATGGCAGTAATGAAAAACAAAAACAAAATATTAAACTTTTGCTTTGTTCTTACGTAATCTTGTGAGTAAATGAAAAAGATTTCAGTGATATTCTCTGTGGATACTTTCTAAAGCGGATTCATTTTTAAATGTGATTGAAGTAAGATTTTAACGGCACTTTACCAACGACATTAAAGGAGCACTTTTTTATTTTAGTAGATTTTCTTTAACTTGTGATGTGGTCTGCAAGGACTCGATCATAACCACCGCGTTTAAAAGATTTTGATTTATTATCATGCTAATATCTGCCACTAAAATCTCCTTAATTAAAATAAACTTGAAGAAATCACAAGCAAAGATATTTACTCTGCGAAAACCCACAATCCCACCTCCACTGAACATAAGAAATATCAATATTCCCTGGCTCTCAAAATCTAGTTCCGTTAAATATTTAGGCGTTACCTTCGATACAAAATTAAATTGGAAAGACCATACCAAAAATACAATAGATAAAACTTATAATAAAATGTTCAAATTGCATCCTATTATAAATTCTAAATCCACTCTCAGTATTGAATGTGGATTACTAATATATTGATCTATTTTAAAACCTACAATTTCATATGCTAGTCCAGTTTGGTGTAATGTAGTCTCCACTCATTTAACAAAATTACAAATAGTACAAAATAAATTTTTAAGAAAAATTACCAATGCCCCATGGTTTATTAGCAACGCACAATTACACAGAAAATTCAAATTAGAACCAATTAGAAAACATTTAAAAAAACAAAATTCAAAATTTTTTAAAATTCTTCCTGAAGCTCCTTGTTCTTCACTTTTTCATTTAGGCCAATCTTACAATGCACCAAATAGAATTAAATCTCGTTTCCCTAGAGACATATTTAAACCTCCGAACAGAAATAATCTAAATCAGAAAGATTTAGATTATGGTAAATAACTAATAAACTTCATTACTATATTTGCTATTTTCGAACGAAAGATAATAAAAGTTGAAACATACATCGATATCGTTAGCCAAACAAGGCAGTTACGCTATGAGTGACGGACTCTTAAAATTTCTTATCTATCCATTGCAATACACTTCCTTCGAAGGCAGTAATGCCGAACAAGCAGAATACTAAATTTTAAAAAAATGTCCTTCCAAACGCCCCACCCTTCAATCCTTCCAAACCTACCGTTCCTCCGCTTGCAGATGTTTCCATGACCTTCTTCATGCAAGTGGTTCGATTCCTCATGCAAAAATGTTGATTCTGCGAATTCTCCTTCTTAAAATACATCTTAAGGCAGACACTGCTTCCTCAAAATGTATGTCGTTCAGAAACGTTCAGAAATGGTAAACAGAATGGCAAAATTTAAACTCGAAAAATGAAACAAAACACTGCACTTATTTATTTGATATATGTTATAAACTAGCTGAACTACCCGGCGTTGCCCAGGCATTTATTACAGTAAATTTTTAGCCAGGAAGAGGAATTCCATTTATTCATGCCGTGCAGTGGGGCCTACTTCTCTCCCATTGTATATCTGCCCCGCCAAGCTAGCCCTGTCATGTCTTTCCCCCTATTTGGAAATTTCCGGTGTGCCTCGTTCACTTTCTTACGAAAGAAAGTTTTCATTTTTTTAATGGGGAGTTTCAGCTCCCAAGCATTCCTCACTTTAAAAATAAAAACAATAAGCAAATCTAAACCGTTAATACAAAATATTCGTAAAATACGTGTACAAATTGTAGACTCACATATATTCTTTTTGTGGAGTTTTATATCCCGCCCTCGGTGGCTTATTGGTTAGCGTGCTCGCTTTCCACGAAACAACCCTGAGCTCGATTCCCGGCCGGGTAAATTAGAACTGTGCGCTTTCCTTACAAATGTCTCAGTATCGAATGCTGTGTGACGATGAGAAAGCCCATCCTAAGGTTAAGAAGAGCGGTGTATACGGTAAAGGGATGTCCTCGTGCTAACCACTCGAACACCCGTGGCCGAGAGGCTGTGTCACCTAAGTCCCGTAACGTATTTGATGAATCGTAATCATAAAAGTAAACGAAAATATCTATGCTGAAATGTAATTGCCTGTTTCAATAATTATTTTGAAGATGACAGAAATATGTATGTTTAAAGATCTGTGTGCTAGTAACAAGTAGTATAAAACTTATTTGTTTAGTTAAATCAATTCATCATATCATCGCAACATAACAGCAATACTGACCCACCAATCTGTACATTATATACACACAATAAATTGACAATCTACTGAACCACTTAACAAAACACTTTTAGCTTCGTTATTTGATTTGAAGTGCTAGATACTATGGATTTTGAAATGTTAATTATAGAAACCAGGGAGTCCCAGAATTTTGTTATTAGATTAGACATAAATATTTTAGATAAATTAATTTTTGCCAGTTTATAGAAAATTTAGATGAATTAATTCACTGGGAGCAACTGACATGCGAAACAACAGCAAGATTAGTCTTAATATGTAAAGGACGATTACTTAATTACATACCACTGCCCATATTGAAGAAAAATGTCCAACAGAGTTGACCAAAACATACAAATACTTTCCATTTTACCCATTTTACTTACCCATTTTACCAATGTCTTTAAACGCCAAAAAATGGAGCACGGCGTGAACCAAAAATGACTGTAATTTGTAAACCAAGTACAATGCAAAAGTTAAAGATGTTTTTGAACAGCTAAAACATAAGGAAATTTATGTACAAAATATGAATTTTTTTCAAGATTGTCGAGCGACCAGTGCTGGACCACTTAAAATGGATTGGCCCATAACGGTTACGGTATTGTAATATTGCAACTTATATCCTATTCTTGAAAAACTGTCTTCACTAAAAGAGCGGGAGATGTGAATTTGCAATTTTCACCGGACTTACCATATTTACAAAGGTACTTTGCTATTTTTTAGCAAAAAAAACGTAAAAGAACCAAGCTCTTAGCAAACACATCGATATAAGGGACACTGCTTCCGTCAAAATCTCATCCACGATTTTCAGCAGTTTCACATAACTTTTCTTTAAGAATAGAGAAAGTTATTGCACGGAGAGCCATGGTGAAGATTGTATTAAAAGGAGAAAATCCGCTCTACTTTGCCCTTGCAGCTACTCTCCGCCCAATTTCTCTTGAAAGATCTGGGTTGTCCAAATGGGGGCTTTCGGGTGCCTTTTCTTGTGGCCCACGAAAGGTCAAAAGTGAAAGTCCCGCGCAACTACGACAGACATTGTGCCCCTAGCGCACGCGCTCCATTGGGCGCGTGTTATTGGTGTCAACACCCTATTCAAGGGCGTAGCCACAGTTAAAACATACTAATATTTCACAAATATAAAATTTTATTTGCTCCAAAACTGTTCATTCTTTCTTAACCAAACTTTGCAAGTGTGAAGATTCACATACTATAATTCTAAAAATTGATCTATCAATCAAAAATTCAATTTTTAAATATGTTATTTTGCCATATAAAATGGCGGTTGCAAAATGTGGGGGCACTTACTGTTTTAATGATTAATAACATTATTTTCAAAATTTTGCTAAACTTTTTATTTACATTTGTAGAAATATACTTGGGCTGCAACTTGTAATCAAAATAGCAATGGTTGTAAATTAATTTGAATTGTTTGTTTTGTTTTATTTCTGACAGACGGAATTTTATACATTTTTTACCTATAATTAATTATTTCTGAAATGTGAAGAGTGACGATGTTGAAAATAGTTGAATCTGTAGCTGTAAGAGATCCTGAAAATTTGAGAGAGACTATTAGAAAAAAGTTATTTGTAGAACCAATATAAAAATTTACTTTTTCAGATAATTAAGTTTGAAGATTTAGTAACATGTGTTGCATAAATGTGCAGCGCATAAGTTAAACACTCATAACTTTTAAACTAAAATAGGTATAAATATACTTTTTTCACTGAAATTAAGATCAAAATATACCCTTTTCAAACAAATAAAAAACAAAAATTCGATTTTTTGAACCCAGATAACTGTAGAACCCCTTAAAGTAAAAATAGATGATGTTTAGAATTTAGGATTTTTTCTTGGAAATTCAGAGATTAACGATCACCCCAATTCAATTCCCTGCGTTATGCACGGTACGGTTTGATATCATTCGTAGTTCCATCCCTCCCCCCCCCTCGCGTTAGAGAGCAGCCGGGCAAAGGGCCGGCAAACATTAAGGGGAAGTCGGGTGCGGACCGCACAAGTAATGAAAATATGGGTCGCAAACATATTGAAGGATTCAGTTGAGGCCCTTGAGGCCTTTAAAAATGTTTTGGAAGATTTTTGGGATTCCTAGCTCTCTTTTACGAGGCCGACCATCGGCAATTCTTGGTTTAGATAAAGTGAACGAATATGAAACGCGGCGAAATGACTTACATTTTGAGTTGCTGTTACCGGGTCTACTAATTTAAGGAACCATGATGTCGTAAGAAACAATTTTCTATTAGAACTTCCTCAAAAAGATGCTTCAGTACAATTTACCGTAAGTACATAACCTCGTATGTAATTGAACATCACAAAGATTCACTTTAAATATAGTTTAATGTGACATAACGTAGAGTTAATGATGGAACTGCTCGTTTTACAACCTCTCTATCTACGTGTTTGTGAAAATAACCGTATTGTCCTAAAAAACATACGTTATAAGCCACAAACAGACAAACAATATTTCGCTTTCTTGTCCATTTTTTCAATGTCCTGTCACATTTTCGAGGTGGGACAATTCATATTCGTATTCAGTAACCCCAAAACATAAAAGAAACCAAAGTCTTCCCAGTTGAAGTACCAAGTGATTGGATCTACGACAGGGTTTTCGCAGTCAAGAAAAGCGTTTCGATTGACCGTTTGTATGGTGATTCTGATATCCCGGAAGGAGGTGATGATTCCTCATCACTGAAAGGTGAGATCGGGCGCCGACCCACCCGCCGGCTTGCGGGAGCATTCCACTCCAGGTATCTCCCCTTGTGGCGCACCGTCTCAGCGGGACGTCTTCTTGGCTCCCGCCGTGCGTGGTAGTCATGGGAACAAGAACGAACAATCGCGCGCAGTCCGTGGTCCGATTGAGAGGGCATGCTCCTGCATTTGCCTGATATTGATCAGAGCAACCACGGCAACCCAAAAGGCCAATATAAACGGTACAGTTTTCGTGCACATTCTTCATGTAGTCCAGAATTTACGCTTCCTGCATGAGAAAATTATGAACATGTTCGTAAATTTTCGTGTAGAAAGCATACAGCTTGACTCCAGCGCCTTTAGCGGCAGAATCATTCACTAACGGTAATCGGCCATGTCGATTTTGGGGTTAGGTGTGTCAAGGTGTGGTTGTATGAAGTGATATATTGTGATAAACTACCTTTTCCTCATCCCTGCCTTCCATTTTTATTCTCTATGCTCCTTATTGTTAATTAATACTAAATCAAGATCACAACCAGAACGTACGCACAGAAATAGCAGCACTGAAAGCACTCGGACGGCGCAATTCAGTTGTTTCCCGGTAGCTCCCCTAGCGGCGGCTTGTGGCGATTCATGCAGAAAGCGTAAAGTCTGGTATAGACCGTGTATGCGCTATACTATATTTTTGTATCTTTGTCCCTGACAGGAATCAGCTGTTTCGCTGCCATCCAATCGGGAACTTATATTTCGCTAAAGTGACATTACTATGGTGACGTTCAAGCTCCCGATTGGATGAAACCGTCAACAGCTGATTCCTGTCGGGGACAAAGTTACGAAAATCGCAGTATACTTTTTGGCTTTGATACGTTCAGTTTGAGATCTTGACTTTTCTATGCAGAAACTGTATGAGAATCCGCACGAAAACTGTACCGTGCATATCGGCCTAAAGCCTTTCGAAATACGCTGGGGGGGGGGGCGCAGAAGCCGCGCTTTCGCGGGATGCGCCGGGCAACACGTGGGAACGTGAGGCGGCCTACCTCGGTCGCCCCCCCCCCCCCCCCCCACGGCTCTATCGGCGCGCCATCGGCTGCGCGGCCCGGCCGCCAGACAGCGCTGACGAACGGCCGCCGGCGCTCGCCGATGTTCCCGCGAAACTGACCCCCATCATTTACAATACCGGTTCCTCGCCCGCCCGCCCGCTCGCTCGCCCGCCCGCCTCCTCGCCGCCACCGACGCCGACCAGCCCCAACCTTTTCTAGCGTCCACACTCTATTTCATAGGTTTTTTCGCCGACCAGTCGCTCGCTTTGCCAGGCGGCGCGCATCCGAAGCGATCGGCGGCGGCGGCGGCGGCGGCGGCGGCGGCGGCGGCGGCGGCGGCGGCGCCGGGCGCGGAACGTCGACTGCCCGCTCTCCCCACTCCCCCTCCCCCTCCCCTCCCCCCCTCCACGCTCCCGCGCAGTGGGAAGAAGCGTGCTGGAAAGGAACGCGTTGGTGGATGGTGAAACTCGTTTGTTTTCTTGTGATCCTTAGGGATTGGGTTCATGGACCTTAGAACGTAGAAGCGACTTTTCTTTAAGAAAACATTCAACTTGAAACTCGAATTCGTTGAGTGTGTTGATCTCGCAGAGGCGGTAGATGATCTTTGATACTTAGTCCTAAAAGTTCTCGAATTTATTTACAGAATTTTGATGAAAATTACTGTTGAAAAAACTTTTAGCTTTGAAACGAAAAATACTCAAAAACGAGAAATTTATTGATGTGACTCACGAAATAAACATTTTTGATAATATATGTTTATTTCGTGAGTCATATTAACATTCATGATAATTGTTGAAGCTATTCACATTAGAGACATTGAGAGAATGCCGTATATATATTTCCTAGTTTGTTAGTTTAAATAACACAAGCCTTTGTCCGGATAAACTAAGTATTATTGTTATTAATACTATATGTTTATTACCTACGACATTTTCTCATATTGCTTTATTATGTGCTGTATTCTTTGGAGATTTAACACTTAGGAAGGGATTCTTGCTGCACTATCATTCAAGGATAATTTGGCGTGCTTCGGTGCACCACTCAACTAGTGTTCAGTTGCGAGTTCTAACGGACGCCGCTACCAACGGTCCCCTATTTTTCTAACAGTGTTGTTGATTGTGTATCAGTATTGTTTATTGTGCACAACGAAATAGTTTTATTGCTTAGTGAAAGTTTTGTGGTACAGCGAAAGCTGCATGTTCGCATCAAATCCCCCCGGTTTTGGGGATCAACTGGTGTCAGCAGCACAAGTTCTAAATCGTGACACGCCAGATCAATTCGCAGCAATGAGGGGAGGTGTTCTCCTATTTAATTTAATACATTTAACACACAGGCAATTTAACACATCTCAACCGCCCGCCCAGCAGCTGGATGGAGAAACACAAAGAATCAACCTTCAGTCAGTAAGTACTAGCGATGCTCATGTTAACAGGTATGGAGTTGCCCCGCAACATTCAGTTAGTCAACAGTTTTCTAGTGAGTGTAATGAACAAAATAAAGGCCTAAAACATTTGCATGTAGATCTCCTAGAGGAAAACAATGGCTCTAAAAGATTATTGTACAATGTGCCAATTCAGAATAGGTACGATGGTTTTGAAAATATGACCGAAGAAAACTCGCAAAACGAAAGGGAAGAAAGTGATGAAACATTCATTAAAATACTACCCTTTTATCTTCATAAAGTTCTTGACTATCTCTTTTTTATCAATGAACTGGAATCTATAGCAAAAGACAATTTTTCTACTAAATTAGAAAAAGATACTGTAGAAATTAAATTTAGCTCAATAGAGGATCATAGAGAATACCGGAAGTTTTGTGAAAAAGAGAAAATCGAACATCACACATTCAGGGACCCTACTCAAAAATGTTTTTCAGTTGCTATAAAAGATTATCCAATTACTTATTCAGAATCGAAAATATTTAACGAACATTCGAAAAACTTTCAAGTTTTAAAAGTTGTTAGGCTGTTCGGAAGAGAACGTAAACTTTTAACTACCGTTGCTATAGATTTAACTGATAATGAAAATTACAAAGCAATTTTGTCAGACTTTCGGACATTCACAGGCAAATTGCGGAAGGCAACCTAGATGTGTGAAATGTTCAGACTATCATCATTACTCTCAATGTGATAAACCTAAATATGATAATGTACCAAAGTGTGTAAACTGCAGTGAGGCGCACACGGCTAACTATAAAGGCTGCAAAGCTTACAAAGAAGCAATTAAAAAATATAACTGGAATCGGGCTTATCTTAAATTTTCAAACCACCAAAATAGGCAGTACTTTAATCACCTTTCGAATCAAAACGCTCAACCGTATCACTATGTCCCTCAAGAGTTTCCTCCTCTGCAGCCAAACACAACGCCCTTGCATTCTTTCGCTTATCGCGCTAGTCAACCGCCTAGGCAAGATAACAGGAACCCAGGAACCCGCCTCTAGTTCTCCAAAATATGAATGTAATAAACGAAAACCTGATTCAAACAATTATAAACAATATTCTTTCTGCAATCATTCCTCAGTTACATCAAATGATTGAGTCTTATTTCCATGCATATTAATGGCACAAAATAAAATAAAAAAAATTTAAACTTCTCAACTAGAATGCCAATGTCGTAAAGCGCCAAGAGAACGAATTAAGATTATTAAAAATTAATTAAGATTAATTAAAATTGCTATTAAAAATATTCAATTAAAGTCAGGAATTTCACAAAAAATTATACTCCTCTTCCAAAGCGACTACTAAATTTAATCCAAAAAAACATAATCTTCGCAGAATGTGGCAATATTCACGTAACAAAAATTTGAAACAAAAATTAAATAGTATCTCTGTAAAAATGAAACAAGAGCTACATAAAATTACGTAGATGTACACATTTTCAAAACTATTTAGCCAGCATCCCCCCAAACTCTAGGACTGTGGAATACAGTTAAAATTATTACCAAGGAAAAATCTTTCATCCCCCAGTTATCAACTAACACTGGACTAGCAACGACGGATTTCGAAAAACCAGAAACTTTAGCAGAAAATTTTGAAAAAATATTTGTAACTAACCGTATAACCGACATTGATTTCCAACTAGAAGTTGAAAGAAAACGTATCAGCTCCGCGATATTCCGTTCCAACTACAACTAAATTTATAGCTCTGTCCGAGACGCATCAAATCATTAAGGCTTTAAAACCGAGAAAATCAGCAGGTCATGACTTAATAATAAAATGATGAAAGAATTACCTCGCAATGCTATTGCAGCATTAACAGCTCTCTTCAATGCATGTTTAAGATTAGGATATTATCCAAAGGCCATGAAAATGGCTATTATAAATCCAATATGCAAGCCGAACAAAAATCCACAAGATACTTGTAGTTTTAGACCAATAAGCTTGCTACCGACCTTTGCCAAAATATTTGAGAAACTTATAAAATCTCGTCTATTCAAATTTTTCACCGAAACGAATGCCCTACTCAATACGCAGTTCGGATTTCTTCCAAACCATTCCACAAGCCATCAATTATTAAGAGTAACAGAGTACATCGCGGAAGGATTCCACAACCGCATGTACACAGCTACATTTTTTCTCGACATTGCACATGCCTTTGATAAAGTATGGCATCTGTGACTACTTTACAAACTATAAACATTTGGAACTCCAGATTATCTCCAAAATATCATTCAAAGTTTCTTAGCAGAGAGAGATTTCAAAGTTAGTATTAACAATAATAAATGAAGAGCACACATCATTAAAGCCGGAGTGCCACAAGACTCTCAACTATCTCCCTTATTGTTTAATCTATATATGTAGCAGACTACCCAGAAATGACCTCAGAAATATCACTTTATGCGGATTACACAGTATTCTTTAATGCAAATTCTAATATTACCAACGCTCGCAAGGATTTCCAGTCGGACTTAACACTAGAACGCCCGGCTTTCTTACACCCCCTAGAACGCCCAGCGGAGTCGTTTCGACTCCGAGCCATCAACAATACTTCTTCAAAGGAAATATTGCAAAAATGTTTATGTACGTTAGTATAACAATATGAAAGATAATTATTTAGTATATAATGGAATTATTACGCTGCGACTGAAATATTTTTAAACAATTCTTACCAATTCTATTCCGCAGAATGAAAGTTAAAGAAATATCTAGAACGGAATGGAAAAGTAAACAGACAAAAGAATATGTTTAAAGTAAACTTTTATCTATTAATAATATTTTTGCAACAATAACTAAAAAGTTTTATAAAGTTTTAATTTTCCGAAATACGAGTTTCACATGTGTCAGAAAAATCTATTTCATTTGAATTTCATATCCCATATTGTCTCGCATTGACACCTTTATGTATATTATTTTATTTAAATATTATTTATTACAAACAAACATATATGTTACAAATTTGCGTTCGCTTCACGGCGTTTCTTTACGGAGTTTTCAAAGAAATTTAATCACATGTTCTAAATGGCACTTAGTTCTTGTTCGGGTTGTATTTACTTTCTACATTACTGTCTTTACTATGCAGTACAAACGTCCAGTTATATGATTCAAACTTTTAGTGCCTTGGACAGGCCACAGTTTTCAAACATACTACTTACTCCAAACGAACCCACCCTCATTGTGGGCGACTGGAACGCGAAACATATAGTCTGGGGCAGCAGATTGAATACTCCGAATGGAGTATCTCTGGAATATCTCTTCTGAACGATATACAAAGACTTAACTTGACAATTCATGCACCAGAAACTCCAACTTATTATCCTTATTGTCCAACAATTCAGGCCGACTTTCTTGATTTCGGCGTCTCAAGAGATATCAATTATAATATTCATGTTGAAACTCACATAGCTCTTCAATCAGATCATCGCCCACTCATATTCACTCTCGATACTTCACCCCGCGAAATCCGACCCACCCACCCTTATAATCTCCAAAAGGTGAATTGGCCATATTATCAACTCCTTGTCACACAACTCCTACCTCCACTACTAACACTAAAAACCACACAAGAAATAGACAAAGCAATCAATGTACTTACACCATATTAGATACATTAGATTTAACCTCACCACTTTATCGGGTACAGTATCTTCACCATCTGAAAAATGCGAAGTGTTGGGAAAATACTTTGCTACATCATTCACACTCCACCCCACCAACAATCCTGAACATGACAATTTCATCTTAGTAGAAAACTTAAGGCCAACAATCACAGTACCAGAATGTCCAAAATTCATTTCTCCGTTAGAAATCATTAAATATATTTTTCTGTCAGCCCCCAAAGTATCAAACGGTTTCGACCAAATCTCAGCGTACTTACTCAAACGTCTTCCTCTAAAAGTCATTGTACACATCGTAACGAAAAACCCCTCTCACTGCTACTGATATCGATCACGCCCACGAAACGGGCGCCAATGCAACGAAAAACCCCCCTTTCCTATTTACTAAAACGCCCTACGAACTGGGCACTAATGTAATGAAAATCTCCCCTCTCAACTCCTATTGTTGATCACGAAAAACTTCCTTGCTGATCACCTGTAATATCTACAATGCACACCACTGTGCCCCCCTTTTACTATCCGGAGTTTTCCTGTTTACATAAATTTATCAGGGCGGGCCGTGATTTGTTCTCTACAGAACACAAGCGCCACGCCAATGCAGGGACCAGGATCAGCTAGCTATGTGATAAAAACACCGGTTACGTAACATCAAAACGAGAACTCAAAATCTCGTTTGTTTATTTTCTTTTTAACCAACAGCAACATTAATACCCTCATAAAAGAATCAATACCACACAACATCAACAAAACACGATGTCATAAAAATCACAAAAATCAATAAACATATACCCAAACGTTATTACGAAATAATGAGCTCAATACTGTGGCCACACCCATTACATTGTAATCCCCCCAAAATGTTTCCAGTTTTGGCTTTGCAAACCATTTATTCTTCCCAAGAGCAAAGAAATCAAAGTCATTGACTTCACTGGAGTGTTGCAAAACAAAAAAATATTCCACTACCCTTTCGTTGTTAACGAAGCAGCGACCGGGTCCACACACACAAGATCTCACGCCGTCATGCGTAAGAACTCTGCTCCACTGCTGCCTGCTAGCGTCGAATTACCAGTGCCCCCCAAATTGGCACTGACCGCGGCGACGATATGCAAAGGCGCGCTCGAGTCTGCTGCACCTCGGCACACCTCGTTCGGCGACACCCGGTTCGATTTTTCAATGGTCGAAGTAACACCAGTTCCAAACATTAGTAGAAAAACTTTCAAAATTCACAAAACTTAAAATTATGATCGCGCGTGGCATAGCTTTATATATTACTACTAAAATAGTTCACATCACACGGCATACAGTTCCGCCACCTTGCGAATACAAGTCCGAAGGAGCAACACCTTCTCGAAATTTTATAAGTTCGCGTGGTAAAATAATATCACGAGTGACGCGGAGTACAACTCGCCACGAAGTTATTCACTCCTCTCACAGTTTATAATAGTTCACTAGTACGAGTCCAGAAGAGAACACTTCATCAAAAATTACAAATCCAAATTTTAAAATTATTCTTGCACCAAGCGACGTGGATTCTGCCTCTCGCTACCAAGCTATTCACCCGTCTCACCCCCATTGTTGTCCTAAAGCATTTATAGCTTTTTTCCGAACAAAACAATAGCGCCCTTTACTGTCTTCTGCTTTATAACTTATAAAATAGTTTATTATTAATTTCTAACACCTCCTGGATTGTCTTATTATATTGTAAAATTCCCAATTAAAATTTCGTATCCATTCCACTTCTTAGACATCACTTTTCTCGCTTCATTTTGTTAAAAGAATGCTTTTTCGTGCGTCTCATGCCTACAAACATCGCTCGTTTATTTCTCAATTAACTAATGTAACATAATGTTTATCTATTAATGTTCGGCGTCCTAAAATTGTGTCACCACGTTTATAATTTGGCCCGTATTCCACGGAATACTTTGGTATATGCCAAATCTCGGTAGACACACTAGTTTTCGTTTAATTTATTAATATATCCAAACTTTTCTGAAGTGACGTCACGACCATTGTTGTTTTCGTTCTTTAACACGTTAAAAGTCAATGTCGTGATCACAAAACTCGCGATATTATGCGTTTCTGTGACCCGATTTAGCTGAAACAAACTTTATTCTGTTCCTTATAATTTTGCGCGTTGACTAGTAACACGCAACCATTAATTCCCCACTGCGTTCACATGTTCGTCCGAAATACTCGTTTTCTCTTAGATCACCTTCACTTGTTTTTTCTATATTCCGCTCTGGAAGTTTCTACATAAAGTTCAATACCCGGTTCATAAACCAATGGTCACTTCATGTTATTTACCTATTTCACTTGTAATAGATGGCTAAACTATTACAACATCACAGCAATATTAATGCAGCTCTGAGAATGTCATACTTCGCCCACACATGGAAATACGCACATATCATCCCCATTCTCAAACCAGGAAAACCAAATGACCCAGGAAGCTTGATTGCGATTGACAGAGGACATTATCGAAGGTTTTCATGATCATAAGCAAACAGTTGCAATATTCCTTGATATCGCAAAAGCTTTTGATACAGTATGGCACCCTGGACTGATATTCAAACTCCGGAGCATTGGCACTCCGCAATATCTCACACGCATAATGAAAGATTTTCTTAGTGAACGCACTTTTTCAGTGCGACTTCCTGGTGCACTCTCAACACCATACCCCATCAAAGCAGGAGTTCCGCAGGGTTCGATCCTCTCTCCAACCTTATTCAATATCTACATAGATGACGTACCCACCACACCATCAACATCCATTGCCACTTTTGCAGATGACACAGCAATCTACTCCACAAACCGAGACATAGAAACAGCAATTGATGATCTGCAAAACCATCTCACTGTATTTTCCGATTGGGCACAGAAATGGCACATTCTGGTAAACGCAAGCAAGAGCCAAGGGAAAATATTCACTCTTCGAAGACCACTTGACCCACCCACACTCACCTATCAAAACCATAACATACCATGGATTCCTGCGAACGCCACGGCAAAATACCTTGGAGTATTACTCGACAGACGACTCACATGGAGACCCAATATCATGCATAGAATAGCACTAGCCACTAAGCGAACACATCAGTTATATCTCCTACTCAAAAAATCATCCCCACTCCAACTACACACATCCGTTCATCTTTACCAAACAATGATACGACCTATATTAAGTTATGCATCTCCTGTCTGGGCCGCAGCATCCAAAACAAATATTCAGAAATCCAAACATTCCAAAATAAATTCCTAAGAATAATCACAAAAGCACCCTGGTTCATCCCAAACTCTCAAATCCATCAAGAACTCGGTATCACACCTATCACTGTATATTTTTCCCTTCTATCCGCAAAATTCTATAACACAATTTCTCGAATACCTTCAGCCACCCATTTCAAACTTGGCAAACAGAACCCTCATCGTAAACGATTGAAAAGGAAAGTACCCAGAGAATTTTTGACCCTTCTTAAGAAGACTGGAAGAGGTTAGCCTTTCCGTATAATATACAATGCTTCTGAAAATGTAATAATCACGAAAAAAGAAAATATCTTGCAAACTTGCTGTATCAAATAAAATCAACTACTGTACCAGTCGTACACGGCTGCTGAGGGCCTCAGGCCAAGCAAGAATAAATAAAAAAAATTTAAAAAAAATTGGTAAAATATTATCCAGATGTTTGATCAACCCCTGCCGAGTATTCTGATGCGCAGTTCACGGCTACATTTTTCAAGAGTTTCCTCTCAGTATTCAATAGTTCCACAATATTTCCAGTGAATGAAAAACAAATTGACGCACATCGTTTTAGTGGTCATTCCTCATAAGTCAGAATAGTTTGCTGCTTTCATTCGGTTTTTATGCCATGAACATACATTGAGTTTGAAAGGAAAATGACGGCATGTCAACTCTGTTCATCTGTCATAATACATCTACAGTTTGTAAATGTATCACTTCGTACTCGTACTAAAGAAAAGTTATTTTTCAGATAAAATCAGTGTAATTAGTCTTTATTTCTTCTCAAACTTCTCATATTAATTCGAAAATCATGATTCATGAGACAAGAGTGAATAAAAACGAATTATATCTGACCACAACATCACCATCAGTAGTCCAAATTGTCCCCCCCCCGTGCACTAAAAATCTCATCTAAACTCGGAACATTTTCTTTTATTTAAATAATAATAGAAAATATTTTGTCATTCAACATTCATATGATAACAATTCTTTTCTTTCAAATCGCATTAATTTGATTTTTAAAACATTATGTTTTTGCTGTACTATGATGAAACAACTGATGATTCAAGACTTAACATGTATTGAACAAGAAGAGCTGAAAACAATGGAAAGCGGAAGAAATGCTCATATATTTCTTAAGAAGGTATCTGAAATACTAGGAGACACATTAAACATTTTTCAGCGACAAAATATATGAACTAGAACCTACAAGAATGGGTCAGTATCCAAGGAGTCGAAATGACGCCTCGTGGGCGTTCTAGGTAAATTCGATAATTTTTCATGAAATATGTTTGTTACAAGATTCAGATTTTAACAAACTACATAATCAAAATTGATGAAAAGTCACGAAATTACAAAATTCTATCTTCAAAAACAAAGAAGTTACAAAAAGGACACAAAGATCGCTAGGAGTCGAAATGACGCCTCTGGACGTTCTAGTGTTAAACGAATTTGTCAAATGGACAATGAAATGGAGAATTGCCATAAATCCTACCAGATCACAGCCTAAAATATTCACGTTAAGAAAACTTAATCAATCACGACAAATTAAAATTAATAGTATTGCAATTCCATGGCTGCCTAATGAAACACCCGTTAAGTATCTGGGTGTATTACTAGATCAAAAATTAACATGGAAAAACCACATTCACCATCTCAAACAAAACTTATGCAAAAATTAACAAGCTTTATCCCTTAATAAATAACAAGTCTTCGTTTAGTCTGGAATGCGCATTATCCATATTTAAAACTGTAATACGTCCATCATGAACTTATGCCTGTCAAATTTGGAACAATATAGCAAACACACATCTAAAGAAACTTCAAATTACCCAAAACAAGCATTTAAGAAAAGCCGTACAAGCCCCGTGGTTTATTCCAAATAAGCAAATACACAGAGAGCTAAATATTTCTTCTATCAATGAATACATTCAATAGATGAGCAACAGATTTTTCACCCTTCTTCCGTCTTGTACAGGTGCACAAATATTTAATCTGGGCAAAAATGCTTCTATTCCAAACCGCATTATCTCCCTATACACCAAAGATTCTCTTAAACCACCGTAAATTAGAATTAATCCACTTCCTCCTTAACCACTTCTGCTGCCACAAACGCTAAATAACTTGAGATTAACTTAAAAGCTAATAAACCTTAAAACAATCCCACCTGCATTTCTGCTCTGCAGACTTTTTTCGAGGTAGCCGTGTGGCCTTCCTCAAATACTGTTAGTCAAAAGGCCAAAAAATATGCCGTATTATAAGATTGTATGTTAAAACCCCTGGAACGCATATTATTACGAACAGGAAGACAAATAAATTTTTAAAAAATGATAATTTGGAATCAGAAGAAACCATTAAACTAAACCCACTAGTGTAAGTTACCACTTTCATTGCACTCTCTCATTCTTGTGTGCTCAGTCGGCATGCTTTCTCACAGCTCGATATATTTTCTCAAGGGGATATCATCATGGATTGATTCGGGATTTCTTCTTGGCTGCATATCAGTAAGGTAAATCAAATGGTTACGATGTGTGATGAACTGATCTGTGTAATGAACAGATCACGTGGCTATTTGTCACGTCTTGTCACGAAACGATTTGGTCTAAAACGCTAACAGCGAATAGGAAGTTTATAAGATTATTTACCTACAAAATTTAAGAATGCAAGCAAAATTCACTATGATTAATTAATTAATTCATTGTAAACTCAGCTCAGAGTTTTTACACCAAGCAACTAATGCTACAACATTATTACGTAGGTAAGATGTGTTCACGAAACGTACCTTCACGCTGTTATATTTCGTACTCATGTGCAATTAGTACACAATTTCAGTTGATCAAAATGTAGTAAATATTTTTATTATATCTTCATTATTTTCTATTAATTTATTGCATTTAACTAAAGATATTTAAAAAATGCAATTCATATAACTTAATACAATTTAACTCTAGCTTGATTTTGTAAGATCCACCAGCAATTGATTTAAAGAAGTATTATTTTGAAATAAATTTGAAATGTATATTATTATACTTTTTCAACATTGTGTAGTTTTAATTTAAGGTTCCGCATCTGCTATGATCAATTTGTTCTGATTGATTTCTACACAAATATTTAAATATTATCTCAAAGTTCACTACTTCCTCACTAGTATATTATCATAGTTTTTTGTGATTATGAATTGCATAGTACATTTCAATTTTATATAAATTTCATTTACAGTATTACGTAAGTTTCTCTATAATTCGTAGACGATACAGTAAAAAGTTTGTAGAAGGTTAATTCTTTTTTATGTGTTGGGCCAGTGTGTTATGATCCAGAGAAGTGAGCTTCTTATTTGTTATAAAGCGTTATTGAGCGTACCCCAGTGTACGCTCAATTGTTATAAACAAGCTGAGCGCGCACCATAACAACGCCCCAACAACCGCGTATGTTCAAGCTCTACGTCATTTCTTGACGTTCGCTGTCTACTGTCTAATCCGCCATGTTTTGTATGTCACACATGTAAAAGTCTTCATAAAGCGTGCTGCATGGCCCCAGAAAGAACATGCGTTTAAATAATTAATTATATTTCTTAATAAAACAGTTGTAGAGTAAAAATGTGTGTAACCATCGCCGCTTTTCCATATTGTGATATACCAATATATTATATATTTTGACAGTAACATTTGCTGTAAATGGGTTGGGTTAAAAGGGTTTGCAAATGGCAATATACAGCCTTAGCAACGCCGGCGTAGTGGTTGGCAAGGTCAATAAACTGCATTCAGGCCTTGAATAGGTGGGGGCGCTGGCTAGATAGAAATATATGATAATTTGGGATTGGCCTAGGAAGGAATGGCTACTTGTTTTGGTAAGAAATGGATGGATTGGCTAAGGGAGAATAGACTGTCAACTCCTGAGAATAGACTGTCGAAGTTTGTCGTTTTGTTTAAAAAAATAAGAATGAAGGATGGATACCGAGGCGTTGAGGGCGAAAAACGGAGGAGTAAATGACATTCTGATAGAGGCCGTCGAATGGTACAGATCGCTCGCGAGTTTAATATGAGGGGAGTGGGACTTGAAAGTTTGACATGAGAATCAATAGTTTTCGGACTCTGAAAGTTGATGTGCAGCCGTTAAATTCGCTTAGGACTTTGAAAGTTTTTTATATTGCGGTTTTGTACTTTAATGTTTTACCATGTAGTTGGGGAGAACTAGGAACTGTGAATATCAAGTAAGAACCGGTAGATATTCTAGGCAGTGAGGGCTGGATTCGTCGGCAGCGTCGCAAGATTAGAAGAGAAAAATTGGACTTGGGATTATCAGCATTCAAGTGAGAAGATACTGCGGGGCGCCGTCGGTCAAGATCACGTATAGATAAGTACTGCAGTACAAAGGTTTTCTTTTGAAACGAGGTCATGACCTAAAGGCAGAACAATTGTCAATAGAAGTCAATAAATTGTTTAATTTTTATTTTTGGAAATTAAAAGATGATTTTCATTTGGTCAATCACAACTGTTAAGTAGTCAGAGATATATAATTATTTCCTTTCAGATTCCTCGCCATACTGTGTAGTTGGCAGATCAAATAATCGGCTATCTAGGCGATAGCGATTATCCATTACGTGACCCATTGACCCAGCTAGCCGGACATTTATCCATTCGTTAAAATTAGCTGTGGAAGCATTGTTTTTAATTATCAATTATCGTATCCTGTTCCTGGCGCCCAAAATTTTTCTATAAATTCGGAACGGGTCACGAATATAACAGTTCTAAGGTAAATGATGTCAGTTAAAACGGCACGATCTCGTAATAATTTATGACGAGACATTGTTGGTACATTTCAATATGCTTCAGAACGAGGGTTCATTTTAACAAGTTTCTTTACCCGATTACTCACAAACGATCGCTACGTATTGTGCGTAATTATATAGTATTGTGTATGAATGAACAAAGAGAATAAAGAGAACATAGCAAGTAACGCAAAAATCCCCACTTCATCCGTGTGATACTACGCTCTGAAAGTATTTCTTTCACTCTCAAGAAAGATATGCATTTCGGGAGAATCGAATTCTGAAATTTAATGATTGATGCGTCGTGCCTAGAGTTTTCAGCAAGACTGTTTTGTTTATTGTTTTTCCCCTTTCGGGTTAGCATTCTGAATTTAAGGGGGCACGAAAATATAGATTGTAAGCTTTGATATGCGATTTAATCCAATATTACACATGGTATACAGATTTTAATGATTCAAAGAAATGTTAATGATTGATCAGAATGTTATACACAGTAATATCTAGCAGTACAATTGTGTTCACATGGAAGTGTTTATTAGTAATTACGAGAGATACAAGAAAAAAAAGTGAAACAGTGGATCGGGAGAATCTAAAACAAAATGAAATTTAATAAATACGAAAATATTATCAACTAGTTGCCAGCATCATCCAAAATTCTGCTTAGCAGATCTTAACAGATTCCTTTCTTGTCGCATGACCTCAGGTGTGTAGTAAGCAATGGCGCACAGAGGAAGAGAAACATTAGTTATGAGAAATTGGGTATTAACATAATCAAATATCAGCCAAAATCGAAACTGGTTCACGATTTTTGTATTTTCCTAGTCTTACCCTTGTCACCTCTCACATTGTCAGAGACTGCTTAATTTTCCGTCAATTTGTGCAGATGATATTCCATACTAGTAATGTAGATATTAATCGTAATATGAACACATATTGTTTAAAATCTAATGGCCTTGTAGGTTTTAAAGTCTTCGTCTACATATATCTAAAAATGTTCATTGTAATGAGATAAAATAATTAAAAAGTAATTTACATGATGTACATGAGTAACTTGAGAACAGTACCGCACATTAATTCGTTTTCAAATACAAGATTATATTCTGAATGGTCGTGTATTCTGAAGAACCCTTCTTTTAAAATAATAAATTATTTGATCAATATTCAGGAACAAAAAATATACAATATAAAAACTAATAAAATAAAATGCCGGATCGTGTGGCGATTATTAAGTTGTGGTATATAGACAAACATTACGCGAGAAATTGAAATTAATTCATTCTTGTAGAAGTGTTAATTGGAAAGACTTGAACTGTTGAAGAAGAGCGTAGCAGATGACCCCGGAAGACGTCGCGGAAGCCTGGGTTTTGTTCTAAGAAGTGCCATTCCACTACAACCAAGAGAGCTCTGGTATGGTAGCTATGAACTGAGTAACAGGTCATGATCAAATGTTACGTTTTGAAAAGAAAGTTATTTAAAAAAAGATTGTTCTCAGGAAGTAACGAGGGAAGTAATGCATCTCGAATAAAATATGTTACCTGTTTACATGAAATTCAATGGATTATTATTGTGCAATCTAGCACGTTACTTGTGCAGATAGGTGTAGAATTACTTTCAGATTTCGCGCTTCTCCGTACGGAGGGCGGATCCAGTGGCAATTTTGCTGATCGCAGGAAAGTGAATTGTTACTGAGCAGAACCCACAAATAGGCTGGCCCAGCACGGTAACGGGCTAATTGATATTGGTTCCGTTAATTACTTGGAATTGTTTCCTGGCACTCAATTTTCATGTCAGCAGTTAGTTAAAAATGCTTCATGTGCAACTTATGATTTAGATGGCAATTCAATATGCGTGGAGCGTTGCATTGTCTATAGATGTCTGTAATTGCCTACAGATAGTAGTTTTATTAAAAGTGCTATTTTGGCCTCTTTGTTCTCGTGTGGCTAAAGATAAAACCACGTGGAAGCTTAAGAACTCTTTACGCCAGTGAGGGACAATGACACTTATTGTGCCAAATTGTTTTTTATTTTCTTGTGTTTTTTATTTTCTTTAGTATTGTAATGGCATCCTGTAACGACATGTATTGTAATTGTGTAAGATCATTTATTACGTATATTTTATTTCAGTTAGAATATTTCAATAAATTCCTTGTATTCATTTAAAATCAACAGCATAGTACAAGCTCGTATTAAGCGACGCGGCCCGCAGAACATACGTGTTTCATGATGCGTTCGGCTGGAATTCGTCTATTTCCACTTGGACCCTTAGAATTGCTCACGCACGGAGCCCCCCACAAGGTGATTCCGATGGTGCGTGTTAAGGCGCTTAAATTTCTCAAGCGCTCGCTGTCCACTGGACGAGCTGACGTATAGAGACCGGAATTTTATGTAATTACATATTTTTCGTCTTTTTACTTACCGTTGTCAAAATTGTAACATTGGCAAATCATCGCCCTCCTAACACAATATCGAATTTTTTCGTTTGAGATTTTTACATATTTAGTACTACATTACATATTTTACAAATTTTGCTGTTTTCACAATATATTTTCTTATTTGATCGATTTTCTTCACGTTAATTCCATATTTTTTTATGAAAAGATGTATTTTTTTAAATCAGCTTTTTTCCTACGTTATTTGGGAATTCTAGGTGTCCGAAATATCATTGACCCTGCGTTTTGTGATCTGTAACCTTAATTTCCGAGAAAAATTTGCGATCGCCGACGTGTAACACTTCGATGAAGATGCAGCAGTGTATGTTTGCTGGTTGTAGATCTCACCAGTTTGTGCGATGGCTTCTATTGCGATTAGTCCGGCTGCTAAACTACAGTCCTGGATTACAATAGATTAACCACTGACGAGAAAGTTGTATGATGTAAAGCAAGCAGTTTTTCTAAATGTAATTTCTTGTAAGTAAATGGTTTTTAATCAGAGAATTTTAATATTACATATATTCGATTTTACGTATTTAATACATATTCTTACTGTTTTCATTATATATTTATGTGATTATTTTGATGTTTCATACTACATATTTTTCCCGTCTCTATTGATGTACCTTAAGCACGAGCACCCAAACAGAGAGGCCCCTTCGACCACGCGAGGTGCTCAGTCCTCCTGATATAGTAAAAAATGCGACCAAACCAACTAGAAACCTTGTAGAGAAAGTTTTAAAAGATAACGATAGAGATGTGAACGATCCGGCAACAGTGGCTAGTCTCTTTAACCAATACTTTTCGAGAATTGCTGTCGATCTCACTAAGGGTTTTTCAGCCACAAAATTCAACATCTGACGTTTCCCTAAAAATCTTAGACACTATGTTCGTTTCCGAAACCTCTTCCTATGAAATTCTCAAAATAATCGGTAAATTAAAAAATAAATATTCGGCCAGTTTAGATGAATTTCCAGATTGTTTGTTAAAGATATGCGCGCCAGCCATTATACACCCGTTATCTCACATATTTAATGCATCCTTATGCACCGGAAGTTTTCCAGATATTTTTAAAACAGCTAAGATTAAGCCGCTCTTCAATAAAGGAAAAAAAATTAAATTCAAAATTATCTGCCAATTTCTCTTTTGTCAGTTTTTTTTAAATATTAGAGAGACTTTTTTATGTGCGAATGGAAACCTTTCTCAATAAACACGACGCGTTTTCAAATTGCCAACATGGATTCCGGAAATCAAAATCTACGGAAACAGCCATTTTTTCTTTTCTTAAGGATGTTGCCTCATCATTGGATCAAAACGAAGCAACTATTGGAATATTTTTAGATCTTTCAAAAGCTTTTGACGTCATTGATCATAACATTTTACTTTCAAAATTACCTTCGTATGGAATCCGTGGTATTGCTATAGATTGGCTATGTTCGTACCTTAAACTACGATCTCAGAGAGTAGAAATACCTTATTGGAATGATGGAACTTTATGTACACACCTTTCCGGTTCTTTGCCAATTGTACGTGGAGTCCCGCAAGGATCGATTTTAGGCCCTATTCTCTTCCTATTATACGTAAATGACATGCCCTTAGCGATTCGAAACGGAAGAACAGTTCTCTTTGCGGATGATACAAATATTCTTTGCAACAAAGAAACCGTAAATAGTACAATATCAGACGTTTCAAATTGGTTCCGTAATAACAAATTAAAAGTAAATGAAAATAAAACTGTTTCAATGCAGTTTTCCAGTTCAAATAAAAAATTCTGTACTCCGTTGAAAATGAACGGTGTGCCATTGACTGATGTTAATGTAACAAAATTTTTAGGTCTTTCAATTCAGTCTAACCTCAAATGGAATGCCCACTTAAATGAATTGAACACAAAATGAAGTTCATTATGCTACGCGTTCAGAATTCTTTAAAATTCCGTGAGCCTTCATACAGCTCGTTGTGTATATTTTGCCAGTGTTCACTCCCGCCTGTGATATGGCATAATATTCTGGGGAAACACATCTTATAGCTCCCAGACTTTCAGATTACAAAAAAGAATTGTACGAATAATAAGCAAATCCAACCCACGTGATTCTTGTAAGTCTCTCTTTATTAATCTAGGAATTTTACCATTACCTTGTCTCCTGATTTACGAATCAGTAGTTTTTGTCAAAACTGACTTACTTAAGGGCGGGAATATATTTTCAGCAAACGCCGATGTCTATAAGTGTAACACACGACGTAGTAATCATATTCACCAGGTGGCAGTATCAACAGCTCACTACAAGAAATTCACATACAATTCATGTACATTACTCTACAACACTTTGCCAGAAGACATTAAACGATTAAATTCGATAGAAAAGTTTAAGTCCCAAGTAAAATCTTTTCTGCTGCATAACTGTTTCTATACAATTCGAGACTATACCGAGCATCAAACAGTAAAGTAGCATTAATTTTAACAATGATAGTTAATGTAATTATTTATCATTTGGACTGTATAATTCTAAAGAACCTGTAACAAGTATTGTACCACAGTTTCTGGGTTGACGGCCCCCATCTCGATCAGGTTTTTCGTCCAGTTTCCCTGATCCTTGAGCAAATGCTGAGATGGTCCCTTGTTTTGCTTCTGGACATAAATTTAACTTCATTATTTGTGCACGTCTTCTGAATTTCAGTGGGAAATATAGTTATTCAAATTATCGTTTTTCATATTATCGCGGCAAAAAGTATTATTCTTTCATGAAGAACATGAGGGTTCAGGGCAGGAATTTATGGCTAATTTACCTTTGAAAATATATTTTATTATATAGGAGCGAATATTTTGTCAACAAAACTCGAAAAAACCTCTCTTTTCTGTATTCAAAATTCGACTAGAATATGGTTTAGGATAGAGACCACAGAATTATGAAACCGTGCACAAAATTCACTTCTCCCCATAGCTCGTCACACGCAGTTTTTAACTGTTTTTGACGTAAATAAATAAATAAATAAAAAATAAAAGCACTGCGATGACCGCGCGAGGAGTTCGCACATTTTTGAGAACAGCCACAATACTTGGATGTAATTCAGACGCTGCGAACTGTAAAATGCCCCTAAGAGGATACTCCCCGATGTACCGTCCACTTGGACGGAGGTCTTGATAATTTTCTATTTTAACTTTTTCTTCTTAATTAACGGTTAGTTTGTGGCGCGCCTTCAAACTTCTCTTACCGGTGACGTGCGATATGTGAGATATGTAAAGTGTAAAATGTGTGATGAATGATGAATATGTAAAATGAAAATAATATAATTATTTATTACTCTCCGAGTAAATTACTGGCTATAATTTGTTCTGTACAGTTTCTTCACCATTAATTGTCTTAAGAACTCTTAGAATGGTTTGAAATATTATTCACAACATTAAAAACCTTCATTTAAATACGATAATGCATTGTTACACGAAAATTATCCATTCATTAACCCTTCTGAATTCTCGATCGTGGGGGTATTTACCGTGAGATCGTAGATCTTCTGAAGATTTCTAAAGAAAAACTCAAAATCGTGACCACAGAACAAGATATAATTGAACTAATTATAAAAAATACAATAAAGATGAAAATCAATTAGCACTAAAAACAGTAAACATTAGAATCAAAAAGAATAATCCACCGAAAAAAATGACATAGATTTTTAAATACATATACAAAAATTTTCACAATGTAAGAAATATGAAGTAAGTAATTATCAAATGGTTATTAATACCATTCATGAATCTTCCATCACAGTAGACTGCATTCAGTCTAAGAAAGTTCGTGATATTTTGTACGTCAGATTCCTTACAACTTTTTTTACCCTTTTAAATTTACTATAACTCATAAATGCATCCCGTTGCAAGGTTTATTGCCTTCAGAATTTCAAGAATTACACCAACAAGGGAAATAAGGAACAGGGATTAAATGCACACTTATTCACATTGCAATAAACAACAAAACAGAGAAATGGTTTCACAATGTGGTGGCAACAGAATCATTATGTGTTCCAAATTACATGTCACAATTTAGCAATATGATTTTTTTTAAACCAACTAAATGAATGTAGAAGACATGAAGGAACACCTGGAAAATTCCAACAATATTGTTTTAAAAACCTTTCAAAAGATTAAAGAAATGGTTATTCTTTTAAATTTATGAGAATGAAATTATTAACTTTGAACAAATAACTCAGTCATTTGGAATGAATATTATTATCTACCATTTCTACACAATAAAAAAAATTCAACATATACAAGGCTTTTTACTGCTTTGTTAATTCTTTTCTGTACATGTAAGAGTCTTTATGACCAGATGCTGATCTTTACGGGCCCCGGAACACAGAGATTTTCTTGACCTTGTCGGGTGCACCCTGAAGAGCAGCACTTTCAACTCTTATTTTCCGAACGCGAGACTGCGCAGTAGCGGTAGATTGTAGTGAATTACAGCACTTAATTGGCGGTTCGTAGTAATCTTCCTTTAATACAACAAAAACTACGAGGAATAACAGATGGAATACCGACCTCTTTTCTTAGGCTATGGCTTCACCAGTCGATCCCAGCAACGGTCGGTGACGGCGTCACACGCACCCAGCACCAAAATGTCTTCAGCGCAGTACCAATTCCGTACAGAACCCAAAGTCCAAATTTCTCTAATGGCGCAGCGGGTCAGTGGATCGTCTGCATCGCCTGTCTTCCAGTATGAATAATTAACTTGCAATTCTGCCGAGCGTTATAACCTCTCACTGCTGGCGTTCTAACAATTTCCAATACGTTTCCTACCGCGGCCTCACGAGTTCTGCCTTTAGAACGCCTTCTCGCCCCCTTCTTCACCGCGTACGTCATCAAAACCTACCCCGCTAGCCGCACCCCCTTTTTGCTGATAAGACGTTCCCGGTGGCGTCGCGGCCTAATTCAAACGCGTTCGCTCCGGCGCGGGTAATCTTGTAATCGGCACATGTTAATTTATACATGTACGGTTACAATAAAAAATTTGTAATGCACATTCACTACGGGAAGAAAAGCCCTACTGCTGATGATGTGAGGTCTGCGAGACCGCTCCGAAACTTCAACTGGCCCTCAAAGGCGAACGGCTGTCACTGGATCCGCTGCCCCGCGTGTGAGTGTAGTTTAGAAAGAGTACTGTAAAGAAAGGTACTGTAAAGAAAGAGTACTGTACTGTAGTGTTTAGAAAGAGTACTGTACTGTAAAGGAAGGTACTGTAAAGAAAGAGTACTGTACTGTAGTGTTTAGAAAGAGTACTGTACTGTAAAGGAAGGTACTGCGAAGAAAAACTTGTTGCGACGTACCAGAAAGGAGGGCTACGCGTTTATTTTTCCTCAGCGGTCTCAGAAATCGCACGACACCGGTTAAGGGTTAAAAGACTTTTGTTTAGGTGTTGCGATAAATATCATTTTCATTTCTACTATTCAATTCCACTGTTCCATTTCAGAAGACTGATGATGTACCATTCTGGAGTATTCTGAGAGGACTTAGATTCCAAGAATCTCAACGTATTAAATAATTTTTAATATCACGCCACACAATAAATCACTTGGCGACGTAGTACAACAGTATGTACAACGATATTTCTTATGTTTATATTGTAATTGCATGTTAACCTTTTAATTAACGTTATATCTGTATCAGTCAAACCATTTATCTTTTCAAACCTTTCTTGTTTGCAGTAGGGCTTAGCTCTAAATGGGATCTTTAGAGCCTAATAATAACAATAATAATAATAATAATTATTATTATTATTATTATTACTATTAGGCTATAAAGATTCCATTTAGAGCAAATGTCTACTGCAGGCGTAGGGGTCGTCCATAAATTACGTAACGCTAAAGTGGGAGGGAGGGGTCTGAGGCAACGTTACGCTGCGTTACATAGAGATAAGGAAGTGCGTTACAAGGGGGAGGGGATACTGAAAATACAAGAAATTTACGTTACGTAATTTATGGACGGCCCCCTACTACATACTACCCCTAATAATTAGAGACTGTAAAAAAATGTAGCATTAAACGTCAAAATATGTACATAAATAAGTAATGAAAACAGTGAGAATACGTAATAAATATGTAAAATCCGATATAATATGTAATAATAAAATTGACTAGTTAAAAACGATTTCCTTAGCAATAAATTACATTTAGAAAAACCGCTCACTCTACATCATATAACTTTCTCGTCAGTAGTAAAAGTTTCATCTATTGCAATCCAGGACCGTCGTTTAGCAGCCGGACTAATCGTAATAGAAGCCATCGGACAAACTGGTGAGATCTACGACCAGCAAACATACACTGTGGCATCTTCATCGAAGTGTTACATGTCGGCTACAGCAAATTTTTCTCGGAAATTAAGGTTACAGATCACAAAATGCGGTGTCAATAATATTTTGGACACCTAAATTTCTCCAGAAATGTAAGAAAAATGCTGATAAAAAAATACATCTTTTCACAACAAAAATATGAAATTAAATAGAAGAAAATTGATAAAATAAGAAAATATATTGTGAAAATAGCAAAATATGTAATATAGTTATAAATATGTAACGAAAAACTTCGATATTGTGTTAGGAGGGCGATGATTCGCCAAGATTACAATTTTGAGAACGGTAAGTAGAAAGACAAAAAATATGTAATGACATAAAAATCCGGTGTCTACTAATAATAACATTAGGTATAATGACTGTTTGAACTAAAGAGGCAAAACATAATTGTCATGTGATTTCCCTACGCCAGTCAGCGCTCACTTCCGTCTCCGCCCCTGGCTGGCCGGCGGCCGCCCGGAGTGACGCCGCGCCGCCGTGGGCGGGCGGGGGCCGCTCGCCGCCAGACAAACGGCGCGCGCCGGGGCATATGACGGTTGGCTCGCGTGCGTGCGTCTTCATTTCAATTAGAGGCGGCGTCGCGGGGAACCGGCCCAACGGCGCGACGGCGGCGCGGCGCGGCGCGGCGCGGCGCGTGGCACGCGGCCAGCGCCGGCAGTGGGCCGCAGCCACGGTGTAAGATATAGAGGTGTCTCAACTAGCCTTTGGGCACATTTTCTCAAGCCACTTTCAGGCTAGTTCCTCGCTTGTCCGCACGATCGGTCTGGGCCGCCTTGTACGATATACATCTTAAGATGACATCTTAAACTGTGGCTATTCCACATTCTTACAAAACATTTTCCAACCATTCATAACTTAGACTTTACCAATTCCATCGCGAAGCGACAAATCGCTGACTTGAGTTTAGAGACCAGCTGGCCACAGAGCTGTCGAATGGATCATCGACCTTGCCCAAATGAGACCCAAAGATCGCAGCGCTTCTATGCGAGAACTGTGAGAAGTAGCCTCCAATAAGCTTCAGTTTCAGACTGGGAGTGAACACACCTTCCACCTCGGCGTGAGCGCGGCCGCAAGCGCCTTGGGCAAGCGGCCTGAGGGCGGCGCCATCCCCAAGCCAGTAGTGCCGTAGTGGGCTTCGACCGTGAAGTCGCGGGTTGGAGGCCCGCCTCGGGCATGGTTGATTGTGTTCGTCCTTTCACCCCCTATCATCACTAGAGACCGGGTTTTTATGTAATTACATATTTTTTGTCTTTCTACTTAAAATTGTAATCTTGGCGAATCTTAGCCCTCCTAACACAATATAGAATTTTTTCGTTACACATTTTTACATATTTAGTACTATAGTACATATTTTACAAATTTTGCCGTTTTATCAATATATTTTCTTATTTTATCAATTTTCTTCAATTTAATTCCACATTTTTTGGGAAAAGGTGTATTTTTTTAAATTAGCATTTTCCCTACATTATTGGGGAAATGTAGCTGTCCAAAATATCATTGACACCGCGTTTTGTGATGTGTAACCTTAATTTCCGAGAAAAATTTGCGATCGCCGACGTGTAACACTTCGATGAAGATGCCATTGTGTATGTTTGCTGGTCGTAGATCTCAGCAGTTTGTGCGATGGCTTCTATTACGATTAATCCTGCTGCTAAACTACGATCCTGGATTAGAATAGATGAAGCTTTTACTACGGACGAGAAAGTTATATGATGTAAAGTGAGCAGTTTTTCTAAATGTAATTTCTTGCTAAGTAAATGGTTTTGAATTAGAGAATTTTAATATTACATATTATATCGGATTTTGCATATTTATTACATATTCTTTCTGTTTTCATTTCATATTTATGTACATATTTTGACGTTTCATACTACATATTTCTTCCGTTCTCTAATCATCACCATATAGTTTCATCCTCATACCATAACGTTAACTCCAATTGTGGTCGCTAATGACCTAATAGTTGATTCGACCTTAAATAAAATTTACCGGTAAATAAAAAACGGTGAAAAAATAAAAACGGCGGACTCTCGACGCTACGTCAGAGCGAGGGTGATTCCAGCCGCGGTCTCAAAGAGACTTCTAGCGACGGCGCTCAGGTCGGCAGTTTCTCCGATCAACACCAGAAGAACGCCGGAGCAGTACCCTAATAAATGGGCCATGGACCGCGCGCCATCCTTCCTTCCCCTTTCTAGTACTCTCCTCTTTCATACACACACACGTGCAATACATTTCCACACCAGACGTCCAGTGGAGAGCCCGGATGAGACGGTGCCCCGCTGGCGGAACATTCTGGAGGGGGAAACCTCGCAAGTGAAGGTGGAGGTGCGAGCGTCTTTCAGTAGTGGACGAACATCGGCACTGCCCGCGATACGAAATGGACAGCACTTGTGAAGTTAATGACTAGACATCGGATGTTTAGGGAAATGCCTATCTTTTTATAGCGAACTTATTTAAAGGCTGATAATATATGAGCACGAATCATGACAATTGATGACATATTACGAAGTTTTATAATATTTATTTCTGCTCATTTTAGCATAGATGCCTTTTTTGCATTAATGCCTTTTCTTCAGAATTATTGCACGTTTTTGCTTTTTATGTATTATGTTTATATACAATGCTAAGATATCAGAAAATCGGCCATGGTCCCACCTGACCATTCATTACGAAACCTTCAATTCACATATTTGTATTTCGAAATACGAGAGAATGACTGAAAGTATACCAACATATTTTGTTTCATTTTCCTATCTCATAAATACTAGCAATGTTCTGAGAAAATGGTCAGTTGACAATACACGGGGGGCACCTTTTGAGTGGAAATAAATGTAAATTCCCAGAAGGTTTCAGTGTTGCTAATTTTGGACTTCTAAAATCCTTCTTGTGTCTGGCATATATTTTAAAAATCCTTCTTGTATTCAAACAGATTTTGTCTCTCAATCATTGCAGATTTGAAATTGCGAACCTTGAAAATTTACTGGTAATATATTGCAATGGAAACTATTAAGTATAAAATGCGGAAGAGTAGTAAATATGTGTAGAGTTTACAAATAATTTTTAATTTTATTGTGAATGTAATTTATGTCAGTGCCTTTTTTCCTTATTCTTGACTTTCAGTGTCTTTTTAGGCGCTTATAAGGCTATTTTTTAGTGCCTAACCATCCGATGTCTATTAATGACCTAATAAGTGATCCCGAATCAGCAATTAAGCAGAGAACACAGGAACAAAATGGATTAATATTCGCAAAATTCATGAATATCCGTGCGCAGGTGTAACTTGAAGCAGGTGTAAACTTGACACCTAGGCTTCTTAAATAATATTTACCAAAGGCAATGAAGAAAAATGTATGCAGTTTCTGTTGTGTGATATTTAATATGAATGATTTTATTGCTTATGAAAGAACTCATTTGTGTAATGTCTGCATTGAATTTAGAAGCATGGATTCCAATTTTGACAGCCGTTTAGATTAAACTCAGCTATTGCTAACTATCTACAAATTGTGCTGTCACTTTACTGTGAATGTTTTCTTTTTAAGGACTGCGAATTCTGTTTTCGAAGAATGGTTGAGGTTCTGCATCTTTCAAAATCGATTAAAGAAACACTTTTGGCATGGCCATTATTAGAAAGGGGGTTCGGTATGAATAGTAGGAAACATCCATTTGTGAAGAGCATATTTCTGCTTTTTGTATCTGTAAGTAGTCTCTTTCAGCGAGAGAAGCTTGGAAGACATTTGAATTACTTACTGTGCTGCTGAAAACGATAGTTGGAAAATGCAACTCTCCTCATTGTTCTTATTGTTTTGTAAAATCGAGTTTTTTTGGGACTATTGTACTACTCAGAAGACAATAAGTTTTCTTTGTGCAAAAGGAAGCAGGCGTGAAATAGCAAAGAATCATATTTCGAGAAATTAATGCCGGTGATTAAAGTAACAGGAGCTGGTTTTCGTCAGTCGTTAAATAATCTATTAGAACTTTTTGTGCATAGATACAAATACCCAGCTGCCACTATTACATAAAATAAACTTCAATTAACTGCCCAAAATATAACAATGCTGTACATGATAAAATTGATGTTTTGACACGATTATTCATACGTAGAGAAAATATATAAATGAAACTAGACATTGTTTTGAAGAAGTGAAATGAAAATGAGTGGTAATGTCTTTGTTTCTTGAACACGTAATCTCCGTCTTTCAAAAATAAATAAAAAAAGAATACATTAAATACTATCACACATATACATACTAGTATACTCCTTACCAAAAAAATATTCCAATGTGAACATGATGTGTATATGATACTTATCAAGGTCGCTGCTGGAAAGGGGCCGCATTTAGCATTAATGAAAAATAAAATGCATAATTTTATTCATTACCTATCACCTAAGTATTTACAGCTATTGATATTTGTGTAAATTTGTTCTACTTTCGAAAATAGGAGCACAAATCAGCCGAAGGCCGCAAATTCTTATTTTGCCGTGGGCAACTCATTAGCTATTATAGGTATGCCTCTGCTATAAGGGAAATGGCCTTCAAGTCTGTGAGATTTTGTGAAATGAAAGAAATTAATATTAAAATATGTTTCTGTGTCCTTTTTTATTGGTGAACATTCGAATTTGTATTTTTAAATACCATCATTGACCATCTGCGATAACTCAGCGGCAGCATTGCTGTTGCTTCCGCAGTCACGTTGCCCGGGAGGGCCTATGATTCGAGTCCCATCATTAGGCATTAGCCCAGTGGTGTCAAGGTCTTCTACTGGTGGCTGTGGCACACGTAGTGGCTCCGTAGCATGCTACGAGCTTCTCTGCGCAATTAGCGGCGGGAGAGGTAACTATTAGTAACCCCGCCGTTTCACAATAGGGATGGCGGTGTCTCTGGTGGCTGGGTGATGAACTGCGTGGAGGGGCGATTTCGTCGTGGCACTCATGCCGCGCACTTGGACTCCCGTTCGTGGCATCGACCTTGGCAACATTGCATTAGATAAATAGCTGGTTCGAATTCAACAGCTTACTAGAGAAGAATTCTAGTGGCCGACTGCTCCGATCTTTGGTTCTGTCTTTCGTGGTTCCTCTGATCAATGCCAGAGCATAACAAACGCGCTACGGATCGCGCGTGATCTTTTCTTCCTCATCCTTGTCCTCTACTCTCCCCTTCCATACATGCTTTAAATTTTGATGTACAACACTCTAACGCATGTCAGGAGACCCGTCGTGAGCTTGGAAGAGCACTCTAGGGATATTAAAGAACCTTCTTCACGCCTTAATTCTGTATCCAGACATAGACTCAATTTGTTACATGAATTCAATTTCGAGAATCCAGTTATTTTGGACACTGAGGTGAGGCGATTCCCACGACTTATTTCAGAGACTCTTAATATTAAACTTTAAACAACTCTTAACAATAATGTAGAGATGAATATCTTTACTAATACATATGACTATGTATTGTATAAAATTAAGAATGACTCAGGGTAAAGCCAATTTATTAATAGCGACCGGAAAAATACGTAGTATGAAAGGTGAAAATATGTACATAAATATGTCATGAAAACAGTAAGAATATGTAATAAAAAAGTAAAATCGGATGTAATATGTACTATTAAAATACACCAATTATAAAACGAACATTGACATAATACGAAATTATACTTATAAGAGTATTCCTAAACAAATTTTAAAAAACAATACATACATTTTAAAAATTATTTGGAAATTCAGGTTCAAGGTCACGAAACGCGGCGTCAGTGATACTTTTCACATCTAACGGTGAAACTGATATCAGTCTCTGACACAAACGTCCCGCCACTGAGTGAAGTGAAACAGGAGCCCCGGCCTGTGTGAACACGCGACAGCATAATCAAGTAGCTTACCGCGAGTAAACTGCACGCAGTAATAATGTACGAAAAATTGCTCACTGTTTTGAAAACAATTCTTTTCATAAAAAATACGTTATAAAATTTAAGAAAATTGGTAGGATAAAAAGAATATTTCGAGAAAATGGCAAAATATGTAAAATATGTAATGTAATACTAAATATGTAAAAATATGTAACGAAAAATTTTGATGTTATGTTAGAAAAGTAATTTTTTTGTAATTACATAAAAATCCGGTCTCTATTTATTAAATTCAGATAATTCTACTGATGAAGTTGTCCATACCGCATATTTATACGCCTTTGCTACGTTACACCAGTTCTTCGGGCCTTATTTAGTTCTTTAATACCACCTCTAGGGTGAGGTGATAAGAAAAAGTTTGTGTCTTTGAGCAGTTCTACCAATTTAATTTCATTGATATACCATAACGGGGTAACAATTTCCCCTCAGTCAGGTGAGTGTCTATTTCGTCCTTACTTGTTTAAAATTTAATAATTTAAAAGTTGAACAAAAATTATTCTCAGATTGAATACAATGTTTAATCTTTGTTATTAACTTTGTAATTACTTATGAATCATTTTATAATATTTTTTTAAAATCACATTAGTTTGACATGTAGATAGATTAGTGTTTTGTATATATCGTCGTGACAACCGCAATAGGTCTATGTCAGAAAAATCTTTTTTTTGTTTATTACGCCATTGTGATAAGTCAAGAGAACTACGTCAGTTGCAATAGGTCCTAAGACGAGAGAGTAATAGAAAACCGAATAGCAAGCTTCTATATTTGTGAACGCGACTTTGACGAAAGATATGGAGAGGTAGGAACGTTTTTCGTTCTTCCTGAAATCTAC
The DNA here is from genome assembly GCA_031308135.1 of Acheta domesticus. Taxonomy (NCBI): domain Eukaryota; kingdom Metazoa; phylum Arthropoda; class Insecta; order Orthoptera; family Gryllidae; genus Acheta; species Acheta domesticus. The sequence goes on from JAHLJT010009419.1 coordinate 212,316,863, forward strand.
GGCAGATTTTAGATAGACCTATTGCGGTTACCACGACGATATTTCCCATAATTTTTAGTAACCTGATGATGAAACCAATCAAGTTATGAAACGTCCTGCTAATTGCCAAAAATCTTTATAATAAAAATAGTGGATATGTTTTTATTGATGCAATTACAGGGGAAAGTACTGAGCCCTGTGGTACTGTATTTCTGTGGTCACGGGGTAAAAGTTTTTAAGTCAATTTTTGGACAAATTGGGTTAAGTACTGAAACTACATGTTAAAAATCTATATTTTATTTTAGTAAAACGACCGAATTCAAATGTTGCCACCAACGAGAAAAAAGACATTAAGAAATTGCGTTTACCGTAGGAACAAGCGGTGAGTCAATAATCTAACCTTTGTTTTCTCCAAACTGAGATTTTTGACTTACGAACTTTTCTCCCGTGACCACAGATCTATTGACTTCGGATTTGTAAAACAGAGCTTCTTCTTCCACAGAGTTGCCGTTTATTAGGAAAATGGCGACTAATTCCCTACCTTCTGTTGGTGGCCGCTGCGCACGTGGCTGCCTCAGGTGCCGCCGGCTGCGCCTCCCGATGAGCGTCGTGGCGGAGCGAGCACATAATTAACAATTTGCGCAAGAGCCGCATCTGTCGCCAACGCTTAGGCCGCATACATTATTTTCTGCCTACCGGTTGCCGCTCCGCGACTTGCAATTGCCTCTTAGTCGTGGGATGTTGCCCGTTAAAGCGTTCATTCAGTAGTGCGACTGCATTTTATGAATCATCCCTGTACATTTTACGGTGGCTTGGAGCCATGCTTATTTGCACTGGTGTTAGTCACATAATAAGCTTCCGATGTAATTCCGTTCTCAATGTACATAAAGTATTTCATCGAAGATAAAGCATAGTACTGAGAACAGTAGAGCAAGTGGGAATGGGTGGCATACCGAAATTTTACACCTCCTAATATTATTACTCAACAATTGTTCAGATAAAAATATGTACATTACATCTACAACTGAATGAAGTTATGAAAAATATATTTAAGCGACAAGAAACAATATCGTTGAAAAATGGTTGGAAAGATGATTCCTTTATTTAGAAAATAATACAAACTGTATGTAGAAAAAACGATATGTAAAAAGGTATGCAAAATAGGAAAAACGGAAAAATGTGTGTGAAATATTGTAGGAACAACTGTGTGTAGAAACAGTGAAAACTGTATGTGATGTAAGGGGGAGAGATACCATCTGCACACATTTTTTGTGCTTCAGAATCCCTTCCTATCATTTCAACTATAAACGGATGAAAGACTAATAAAAGTTTCAAAAATGAAATAAACAATAATAATAATAATAAAAATTAAATGTTAAATAAAATGTTTAAAAAAATGTTAAATGTTAAATAAATTAAAAATTAAACAATTCTATTAAAAACGCGAGATTAGTAACATACAAAAAAATTAGACATTTTCGCTCTCGAGTTATAGAAAACTTATTCATGCATATTCACTATACGAAAAAAAAGAAAACCTCGAAAATATTGTTTCATGCCATTCAGTATCAAGTCTTGAAGACTAACGAAATGTAAGAGATTTACGAATACTAGAACAATACAATTACCATTCACTGCAGACACAGAGTTATATTTATATTTACCAAGAACTGTACCGTACATTTATGTCGTAGGGTACTAGGGCTAAGAAATACTGCTGTCAATCGTAAGGTACTCGTCCACCTGAGTTTTAAAATTCTTCTCATGTACTTGAATTTAAACATGCGTACTCATATAGAATTAGGTATTAAAAAATTTAAAAAAATATATTATCTCATCCAAAATTCTCGTTTCTCCCAAGAAAGCAGAGTGTGAATTGTGACATCATAACTCATAAACCGTTAAACATTTTTTGATGATTCATTTTTACTTTCCCGTATACGTACGTATACACGGAGTGATTTACGTAGTATAGGGAAAGTTATGTAATGCTGCGCGAAAAAATGGCCAATTTTCGGCGAAAAAAAAATTCATTGCCGGGCCGTGAAAACGAAAAAGTGGATAAAACCAGTTGCTAAATTAAGAAAAACACTCCTCTAACACGTGGTGTAGCCAGAAACCCTGTTTTCTAGATCGTTGATACCGAAAAACCAATTGAAAGGAAAACGTCCGTCTGTCCGTCTGTGAACACTGCTAACGCTTAAACCATACGTACAATTTCTTCCAAAATGTAAATTCCCCTGTCGATCTGGTTCTAGTCGAAGCTTTGAGATTTTGAAAACGATTCTTCAAAATTTCGGGGTACTTTATATGAAGCCCCCCGGGGATTTTCAAAATTTTCTCAAAAACGGCTCCAAGTTATTTTAAAAAAATTCTTGTATGAATAGAGTAAAATACACTGATGGTGGCATAGGTCCGATTTTCACTGATAACTCTGTATTTTCGAAAATTGTGAAAGTTTGAATTTTTTTGCGTCTTTCTGGGACTACAAAATTGAATATAGAGATTTTTTCTTCAAATAAAATTTTTTCTACATATTGAATTCTTTCATAAAGGTCATGTATATATTTTTCAAAATTTTAGTAGTTTTGGTGCAATATTGCGTGCAATATGTGCTATTTTAAAAAAATTACAAAAACACGATTTTCTCAAGAACGGCTCCAGATTTTTTCTTCAAAATTTTGGTAGGGATAGTGGTAAATGTACTCTATCAGATGACATAAAATTCATATTGCTCTATAGGTTGTTTTTTTCAAAAATTACAAAAATTTAAATTTTTTCACTTATCTCTCTCGTCGATAATATTTACATTACTGGAGATTTTTTCACATTATTATATTTACGAGTACATGTGCTTTAATTAATGTCAAAAAAAGTTTCTCAAAAACACAACCGTTTTCTGTGAAAAGTAGCTCAAAATTTCGCATTTTCAGAAACGCTCAAACGCCATTTTCTCATATATGGCTGCAAATTTTTTCTTCAAACTTTTGTAACAGATAGTGCTAATTAAACTCTTTAGTATAGCGTAAAGTTTATTTTGAGTTATTTTTTTGTTTTTTCAAAAATTACATAATTGTAATTTTTTTGAAAGATCTCTCGCATCTTTAATATGCACATTACCAGCAATTTGTAAAGATTATTATATTTGTGAGTGTAAGTGCTTCAAATAACTTATTGTCATATAACTTGTCATATAACTATTGTCACTTCATATAACTAAAAAAGTATTTTGAAAACTCAAACCTTTTCTGTGAAAATGAGCTTCAAATTTCGCATTTTTAGTAGCGCTAAACGCCATTTTCTCATGAACGGCACATAATTTTTAAAAGAAAATTGCCATTTATGACTAAGTTTTTGTGTTCTTTAATATTCTAAAATTAATGTTTCCATTCTACGTTCAAGAAAATGACAAAAAAATGTACTTTTGGCCGTGATAAATGGTAGCTGACAAGAAAGAGTATGTGGCAATTTCGAATAGCTAGCAAAGACCCAAGGAAATAGAAAACTAATACGGGAAAGTTACGGCGGCAGGATTTTCGGCATTAGCTCGTCCGCTAGTGTCGAATTCAGTCGCTGTCTGGGGGAGAATTATAGCGGCCGGTTACTTTCATCTGTAGTTTTCCGTGGTTTCTCCGATCAACGCCAGGCGAACAGTTAGGGCCTTAAAAGTACCCTAACAAAAAAACCACGGACCGCGCGCGATCATTCCTTCCTTTTCCTTGTCCTATCCTCACCCTTACACACACTTACCCAACACGCATGCCGGGAGACCGGTTGGGAGCTTACAGCTTGTCCCGGCTGGTGGGAGATACCTTGTTGAGGGGAAAACCCCGCTAGTCGACGGTAGATCGGCGCCAGATCTCGCCATCCAGCGGGGAAAAGGTCATCGCCACAACCCGAGAAAAACACGCACTACACTTACGGGGCTAATGACCTGAGTAGTTGACGCGCCCAATGAGGCAAGATGGAAGTGGGAGCCTCCCAGCGCGAGAGCTGAGTCAGCGATTCCCGTTGCCCGCACAATACAACATGATAAACATTATAAATAATTGTCCAAACTCCGTGAATTAAAAGTTAAGCATTGCAGTGCATTGTCATTTTCAGAGTATTAGCTTTATATATTATTTCACATGTTTCAATATTCTCATTAAATGGGAGAAAAACTCTTCTTATTATTAATTGTGTCTCGATGTAATGTCTTTTGTCAACGGGCACTATTGGGATACAAAACAGAGAATTTTATTTTTCACATTACTGCAGTAGACCACCATCAAAGTGAATTTGATGTCATTGAGTAAAATATATGGTTATTCTAGCATTGGAAAAATTTTCTTCGGAGCTTAAATCCTCTAATTTATAAAATTATTAACCCAGGAGTGGTAACGCGGGGGTCTGTGGGACCCCCACGATCCTATCTTCCCGCTTGTTGTATTTGCCATGTTGGCTACCCTGACCATTGTTTTAGTACCTTTCTCTTTTTGTATCATGATATTTAGTGTGCTCTCAGTTTTCCACTTTAGTGAGTTTTACCCGTGTAGCAAGCTATTGTTTTGTTTGGGGTGCCCAGAGACCCCCGCGTTACCTTCTACGTTATCAAAGGTGTCTTCAGTCTCGTACATTCTATTAGTTTGGGAATGTATATCATGGTGTATTTTTACGTTAGGATCCCCCCTGCCAAATTAATACTGAAGTACTACGAACATTTTAGGTCACTTTATATGTTAAGAAAGGAGTGGAAGAATACGCCAACTTTTGCTGAATGCGGGAGCAGAATATCGTTAATCACCGCCCTGGAAAAAGCACTCTGCACGCAATTCCAAAATATCAGGATAATATTTTTCTTATTTATTGATTTGGAAATGATTGAGAGAATTACAGAATCCACCAACATAAAAAATGAAATGGATTTAGAGGGGAATAAAAATGATTGCAGCACCAATAAGACTGACAAAAGGGAAATGAAGGCAGTAATTGTGCTACGTATTTTGGCTGGGTCTGTGAAATCAGGGCACCCACATTGCTGAATTGTGGAAAGTAGATAATATGGGTAATGCAATTTTCCATTGTACTTTGAATTTGAAAAGATTTCAATTTCTGCTACGAAACATGGGCTTGGATGTGGCAACACCCGCAAACCGGTAGAAAAATTAACTCGAAATATTAGATGCTTTCCTGATGAATTCTTAGAGTTGTTTAGTAACGAAATTCTTAGTAAAATGTTTAATTACACGCAAAAAATTGTTAATAATAGAAGAAGAGTATTATATTAATTTATTTTTTAATAATTTAGCATATATCATGAAAAAAAGTGTGGGGGTCTGCAGACACCCCACGTCACCACTTTTGTTTCTAAAAGTCACGTTACCACTGCGGGGTTAAGGAATACATTAACACACGTACTAAACTTTTATTCACATATGTTTCTTTCCATTTTAACGTTGTAGACTTTTAAATTGAAGATGCAAAATACGTAATTGAAATTCAACAAAACTAACATATCCCGAAGAGATACATGACGTATAAAACATGTTATGAATTAAACATATGTCGCTATAGACTTTTAATTACAATGTATATCATTTTATTCTTTGAATTTATATATAAACATTCAAATATGCAATAATAACTGTACTTCATGATTTTGATTGAACATGGAAGTCCTGTTGATGTTGAAAGTGTATATTTTATCATAATAATGACCGCAAAGGTATTCAATGAAATACAAATCATTAATTTGTACAACAATTAAATTTTGTTATCATAATAAAGATGAGTCGAGTTCACTTGCTCAAAATGTTTGATCAACAGTGTATTACGTTTTGTTCGAATGGAAAGTTTTCAAAATTAGTCTAAAAAATTACCAACTTTGATATTCATATTTAAATGTGCTGATATTTAAAAAAACATTTACTCATTATTAAAACTTACAACTATATAAAAAGGGTACAATTTTTTTTTGGGGGGGGCGGGTGTCTTCCATAGAACCGTTTTATTATTCGCCCTTTGCTGGTGAAAAGTATTTTGACATTTTAAAAGTGTAATCTGTAGATTAACATTGAAATGGTTCGTTATTAGTTTAAAATTTTTGTTCATGAAATTAAAGCTGCAATCAGAACAAAGCAAAAGACGAACGCAAAAAAGAGAAAACTGTGAAGATCGGTTATCTTGATCAACGATCAATGGGAAAACGGGATGGATTGAATACAGAGAGACGATTCTTAATTGATAAAAAAATCTCAGAAATGTTGGAAAGGGAAAGGGGTGCAATATAAACAAATTAAAGGAAACCGACGGAAACCTGAAAAATGTCCATTCGAAATCGATGGAAAAAGAAACATTATTGGTTTCAAAATCACGGAAATGGAAGCAAACGTAACGTTTGAAAATGACACTCGAAAGCCACGAATGTGTCTTCAATGAATTATGATAGATACTCTCAACGTACTAACTTGAAGAAACGACATCACCCTCACCCTGAATTCCTGTCTACAACTTTCCTATTTCCCTACCGCCTGGAAGACCGCGCGCGTTTCCATGATCCCCAAATCCGGCAAGTATCATCGCCCCCATCAAACCACCGTACCATAAGCCTACTCCCCATCCTAAGCAAATTATTCGAAAAGATGCCGCTCCTCCGACTCACACACATCCTAGACCCCGTCGTCAGCACATCCCAATTTGGATTCCGTGAGGGCCCTCCAAACCCTAAACCTTTCTCCCGCAATAGCCACTCCAAGACAGGAAAGAAATCCCCGCCGTATTCACTGCCTTACCCAAGCCTATGACTCCGTTTTCCGCCCAATCCTCTTGACGAAATCCGTCCCTACATCCCCGACAACATCTACAACCTCCTCCAAAGCTACCTAAACAACCGATCCTTCCACATCAGACACCTATCCAAAACCTCTCCCAATTATCCCATCCAAGCTGGCGTCCCACAAGGCGCCGTGCTATCCCCTATCCTTTTTTCCATGCATATTAATGATGTTCCACCCACCCCAGGAGTCCAAATCTTCCTGTATGCCAATGACCTTGCCTTCCTAGCATCCTTCCGCTCCCTCAACCAATCCCTCTCCTGCTTCCAACAGTTATTACTAAACTTCCACCACTGGGCCTCCCTCAACTCCATCACCATCAACCCATCCAAATCCCAAGCAATCCTCTTTTCCTATAAAACCTATCCATTCAATCCCCCTCCCCTCACCATCAACCAGATTCCCATCCCATGGCAACCTGAAGCATCCTACCTCGGTATTACCCTTTCCCGTCGACTCCTTTGGTCTCACCACATTCTTAAAATAGCTACAAAAGCAATCAGGATTACTAACACCCGATACCCTATCCTTACAAACCCTTCCATACCCTCCAAAAGAAAACTCCAAACCTACTTCTCCTATATCCCATCTCCTACGCACGTCCCACCTGGTTCGCTACATCCGCCCGTAATAGAAAAAAGCTGACAAGTGTAGAAAACCATAACATTCGCCTCATCTTCCGCCCTCCCATGTACACTGCATACAACTCCATCCGATCCCAACACTGTATTCCCATATCTCCATATACCTCGACAATTCTGCAATAGCCCAAGTCCAGAAATACGTCAACAACCCGCTTTTCCGAGACCTAATCCTACCTCATCACCACATCCTCAGAAACCCACCCCGACACTCCCGGAAAAAGCACCCCCTCGATATCCTTCAACTTCCCCCTCCTATTACCTAAGCCAGTCGGCAAGACAACGACCGACGATAGAGACCGAATATGACTGACGACGACAGACAAACAAATAGAAACCCGCTGTGACCGCCGTCGACAACAACTCGGCCGCCTTCTTCCCCACCCATTGCCAACCCACCCTCACCCTACCCCATCCTTTCCCATCCCTTATCCCATACCCTCCCCCGTCCGTCAACCTTTAACGAAAGAACCCCTCTTACCACTTCCCAGACTCCCAATCCCCACGGGAGAGATGGATCAGTGCCTCAACCTGAGCACTGCCGTCCCTCTGACTCGGAGGTCCTAGGTTCCACTCCCGACGGCGGCAGGATTTTCGACTCTAGCTTGTCGGCTAGGTCCAATTCAGTCGCTGTCTGGAGGAGAGTTCTAGCGGCCGGCTGTTCTGATCGGTAGTTTTCCGTGGTTTCTCCGATCAACACCAGGCGAATGCCGGAGCAGTACCCTAACAAACGGGCCACGCGATCTTTCCTTCCTCTTCCTTGTCCTATCCTCTCCTCTTACACAGACATACATGCACTACACTACCACATATGCCGGGAGACCGGTCGGGAGCTTACAGCTTATCCCGGCTGGGTCCGTGCCCCGCTGGTGGGAGATACCTGGTTATGGGGAAAACCACGCTAGTCGACGGTAGGTCGGCGCCAGATCTCCCCATCCAGCGGGGAAAAGATCATCGCCACCTCCCGAGAAAAAACACGCACTGCACTATTCTGACGGGACTAATGACCTAAGTAAACGGAAACACGAATCAATCAATAAAGCGAATTACCGTCCTGTGCGGGGGAGTGGAGTCATGCAAATTGTGCACAAACCCCAAGAAGACACACCCAGCTCGAAGAGACCCCTCAAGGGGTCAGGCGAGCCGAGAACAACAACACTAGAAACGTTTAAGAAACGACGCAAGAAGATAGCGTTGTGGAGTTGCAAGAATCATTGCTATCACTAGAAGTTGATATACTGGGATTATGCGCAGTACGACGCCAAGGATCGAGAACAATGGAAATGCAAGACAGAAAACTAATTAGTTTTTCTGGAGGAACACACAATGAGAAAGGAGTCGGCTTTGGATTCTCTAACACAGACCTGCACAGCATTTTGCACTTTCACTGACGTCAGGAGCTGCGCTCGGGCAACTCGGGGGCAAATGAGAGAATCGATGAAGGGTGGGGATGAGACCCAATGTAGGAGTGGGGACCACCAATCAGAATGCCCGATTCGAAAGATAGGGCGTGAAATTAAAGAGCAATCGGCAAGAATATGTACAGTTCAAGTAATATTGCCTTTTTATTATATTGCAAATGTTTGTTCTCGGCATGACAGGGCAAAATATGAAACTACAAGGAATTATACATTTTAGATTTCGACACCAAGTATTATAGTTGCTTGTAGGGCTGAAAATGTAATTCGCTTTGCTACGATGTAATCACAAATTTAGTGTTGTGCTAAACACAAAATGTTGATACTGAATTGCTTTTGTGTGATGACAGCAATAAACTATTTTTATTAACTATGTTTAATTGAATAAGACGGTTCTCTCAAAGCAAAAACATATTGTTCTTGAAAAAAATTATGATTATTTTCTGTTCTAATTTCTGACAAGAGTATTGTGTCCTAACTAACGAAATAATTCAGTTCAAGTTACAACAACAATTTTATTCCAAAATCCAAATCAAAAACAAAAAATACAATGCCAGGGTTTCTTCCTGGTGAATGGTATAACGTGATACTTCTGTACGAACTCCTACTTCCTACTCCCAAGCTCTGCCGATCGCTGACTGCCGATCGTTGGCTGTTGCCTCGCTGACTCGACTACGGAGTCTACTGCTGCCTCGACTCGACTAGTGAGTCGACTGCTGGCTCCACTGCGGCGTATTGCGTCGTTGCTGCGTACTGACTCCAACTGCTGCTCGAACTCGAACTCCGACTGGAACTGCTGCTGTGGCGCGACGCCCCGCTTATGTAGCGCCGCTGGGGAGGGGGAGAGCGCCAGCGGCCCCTCCTTCGCTCCGCAGGGGTAGTCCCGCCGTTTGCTGTGTGCGGTCGGGCGTAACCCGGCCGCTTATCGCCGGCGGCAACCGGCGTCGCTCCTAGCGCCCCTTGTAGCGTCGCGCCGATCTACCGGCGTGGCGGGCAGCGCTCGAAGTTTTCGTGGCATCACAGATGCCACAACTATAGAGTCGTTTACGACATCGTATAAAAATATAAAGCCCTTTGCATTCTATTTAACAGTACCCATGATTATCTTATGATTTTCCGTAACATATCGTCACAAAAGTTTGCTCGTTGATATCTTTTTTCAGTTTTATAATTGAGAAAAATGGTCACAAATGTGCTATTAAACATTACCCTTCTTGGAATTGCCACATATTTTTATGTCAATCTTGTCTATTTTTATGTCAATATTGATGTGAGAGATTACTCTCATGATTTTGTTCATTTTTCTATGATTTGGAGATTATAACATTCCTGGTGAAGAATCAATTATAAAGTTGCAATTTTTTTTGTTAGATAGAATTAAATAATATTTTTTCTTATACATATAAGCATATATTTTAAAGCTATTGCTTTAAAATAATGCCTAAGTCACAATGAGCATGTTATTTTCTTTAAAAAAATTAGAAAATGAAAATACATACAGTGGTGGATACAAAGGTGGATATACAGCAGTGCACAGAACTTAAAGTGAATTATGACCTTGGTAACTGGAAATACTAGACATAATCCATTTAAACAAATGAACATATAATTTTGAAGCAGAGATCATTGCATTAGACGCCCAGGCATTCAATCTATGCGCCGCGTCGTGCTACGTCAGACTTCTCCCCTCCCCGCAAAGCTTCCTACTCCCCACTACTTGCACTTTCGGCGCTGCCGCGGGCAGACGGCTCCTGAGTGCAGAAAGTCCGCGGGAGCAGGCGTTGTGCAGACCTGCTTTAGAGTTTAGAGTGACACACTTCAAAAATAAATTTTGTGATCTGGGACATTAATAGTGAAATTGACCGCAAAAACATGGAAGTGAGACGTGTGTAGGTCCTTATGGGTTCGGTGAAAGAATTAAGAGAGGAGAACTCTTGATAAGATTTGCTCATTCACAATACGAGAATAACAAATACAGTGAGTATCAAAAGTATTGGAACACCTTAGAAATTTCAGAAAATGAGTAATAATGAGCCTTAGTCAAGCTTCGTTTTTTTGTATTGTCGACTGGACAATGCGCAATATTGGCTTTAAACACAAGAACACTGCAACAGACCAGAGAATGCTGGCCATATTAATGTCGAAACACATGCCCAGCCTTGAGTGGCTCTCCAGAATATGTGATGTTTCCAGTATTTGATGTGAATTATTCATTCCTTCAAAGGAATATTCATCCATTGGCAGGTGCCATAGTTCCTACCGTGGGAGGTTTTTAGCATTGCATACATTTGGGGTAACAAATCTACAGCTTGAACAGTACGGGAAATGGCATGGCCGCGAGCGGAGCTACTGAAGCATCTCTTCATTTCGCCTGCGGCCGCCAGCATGTTTTCGCGCTCGAGGCGAAAGACTGAAAATTAAACTGAAATTAAACAATTAAAGTCGGCACACAAATTTAACTTAAAAGTAAAATCTTTTCTGCTGCAAAACTGTTTCAATACAATTAGAGACTATACTGATCGTCAAAAAGAAAAATAATGTTTATTGTAACAAAACAATGATTTATAATGAATTAGTTTATGTTTGTATTGTATACATTTAAAAAAAATTAATACGCCTGTAACAAGTAATGAACTTCTGCTTCCGGGTCAATGACCCCCATCCTGATCAGGTTTATGTCCAGTTTCCCTGATCCATTGAGCAACTGCTGAGATGGCCCCCTTGTTTTGCCTCTAGACGTAAATGTAGCTTCACTGTGTGCACGTTTTGTTGAGCACTCCTTTTGCTTGTAATGGTAGGAGTAGAACTGATGTTCATTACTATTTTGTTAGCAATGCAGAGAAATCAAATCAGTTCATTCACCGTTGAAATTGATTTTCTATAACTTGGGAACAAACATTTTTCAAATTTTTATTTTTGTAAACTAATAATTATTTTCTAAACTCTTGTTTCTAGTTTTTCAAATATTGCTGCTGTTTTTCTTAAATTCTGGGTCTCAAGAAAATGTGCGCAGATAATCTCTTTCCTCACACGTCATATACAGTTTTTTTTACTGTTTTTGACCAAATAAATAAAAAAATAAAATGTTCGCTTCTCAATTCGTCGTTTTTGTGACGACGCTTTGTTACAGCGAACAAATGCTGTAGTTGACTAGGGTATCAGTTCGATTACCGCAAGTTAACTCTTTGGTTGATGCATTGTTCTTTAAAGCAACTACTCATTCACAATGTGGTGTGATTAAAAAATAGATTCTGAATGTTAGTAGAGTTCTGAAATTACGTTTGTCAAAGTATTTCTTAGAAATGTAGCACTTCTGCTGCACCTCTCGGAACAACTTAACTCCATACATTCATTTTCGGTATTATGCAAAAATTTGGCATTTCATTCCTAAAAATTGAACAGGTTAATATATTTGCATGACACGTTCTTTCTCGTATTACCATTCACAAAAGTGGAATTAATGTAGTATTCATATTGAGATTATGGTATTTGACAATCTTGTGAAGTCCGCTTTCACATCTTGTCAAAGGAGTTCCTTCATATTTCCCTTCTCAAAGATAAATACTTGTTTCCAAAATTATTTATATGCAGATCCATTATTAATTGTAGTTTTTTATTTAGGCTTGCTTGGCCTGTAATCCTCAGCACCGTGAACGGCTGGTACAGCTGTTTGTTTTTTATACAGAAGGTTTACACGACACATTTTTTTATCGTGGTTATTTGATTTTAGAAGCACTTTATTTTGCTTGGAAAGGCTAATTGTATCCAGTCTCTTTAAGGAGGGTCAAACAATAATTCTTTGGGTTATTTCTATTTCAAACGTTTCCGATGAGGGTTCTGTTAACCTAGTTTGAAATGGGTAGCTGAAGATATTCGAGAAATTTTGTAACAATTTTGCGGAATAGAAGGGAGAAGTATACAGAGAAGAGGTGATACCGAGTTCTTGATGGAATTGAGAATTGGGGATAAACCAGGGTGCTTTTGCGGTTATACTTAAATATTTATTTTAGACCGTTTGGATTTTGTGAATATTGGTTTTGGATACTGCATCTCATACTGGAGATGCATAAAATAATATAAGTTGCATCATTGTTTCATAGGGATGGATGCATGTGTGTAATTGAAGTGGGGATGATTTCTTAAGTAAGTAACTGATGCGTTCTTCTAGTGGATAGTACAATTTTGTGCATGGGTCGAGGGGTCTTCCTAGATAATTTTTTTCCCTGGACTCTTGTGTGCGTTTATCTGAATATGCCATTTTTTGCGCCAAATCGCACAATACTCCCTGATGATTTTGTAGATCCTCTATTGCTGTTTCTATGTCTCGGTTTGTGGGGTAGATTGCCGTGTAATCTGCAAAGGTGGCAATGAATGCTTGTGGTATGGTGGGTACGTCGGCTATGAAGATATTGAACAGGCTTGGGAAGATGCTCGAAAGCCTGTGTAACTTCTGATTTGATGGATGTGGTGTTGAAAAGACGCACTGAAAAAGTTCCAATGTTCCGGAGTTTTTAATATCAGTCCTGGGTACCCAAACCTTTCGCGATATCACGGAATACTGCTACTGTATGCTTATGGTAATGGTGATCATGGAAACGTTCGATAATGTACTTTGTCAATCGTAATATCTAGTGGTATGTAGAAAGCTGATGTTGGAAGCCAAACCGATGTGGTGGTACTATATTTACTGTGATGAGGTGAGTATTAAGTCTGACAAGGATGCATTTTTCAAGTATTTTTTCCATAGAGAATTGCAAACTGATTGGACGGTAACTTGATGTGTCGTAATTTGGGTTTCGAGGATTGAGGATGAGGACGATATGCACGTATTTCCATTTATGGGGGAAGTATAGCATTCTCAGGACCGCATTGAATATTGCTGTAATGTGTACAATTACTTTTAGAGGAAGGCGTTTGAGTAAGTACGCTGTGATTTGATCGAAACATTCTAGAATAAAAAGCATTCGATTCAGTATACTATGGCCTGAAAGTTGAAATATTATTTCCCTATTTTCTATGTTTTTATTTGGGAAATATTTGCAACCAAATCGATGGAATGCGAATGAACGAAATTCGATTTTTTCAATGATGGAATAGAATCACAGCTTTAATTTTTTCTGTGCTTTTACATACAACATTATAGTTACTTTTTGTAAAATACCATTGGTATATAAGGTACTTCTTGACAATTACATTCTCTTGAAAATTGGAATTTTGGATTTTTTCCAAATCTTGAACTGTAATATCTCTGTAAGGGGCCAGATAAAAATCTGAAAATTGCACACATGCTAGACCGCTATCATACCAAACTTCAGTAAAAATGTCAACTTTCAGATTTAACCCAAAGTATGTTTTAAAAAAATGAAAACATACGAAAAAAAATGCTTCATTTCCACGTTGAGGATACGTTGTGCCATGTAGTAATCACATTATTTTGAAGACATTTCAAACTAAAATCTACATTGATTTTAAATAATTAATTATACTTAATAATTAATAAGCATAAAAGTGGTCTAATATATAATTTTCAATATTACGTATACTTCACTTTAAAACAAACTTGCGACTTGACATCTGCGTTTGTCATTGAAAATATTGTCATCTTGATTTTAAAAGCTGAAGCGGCTATAACAAAAATTATTTACAAAATACAACAAATAAATAAATTCTGTGTCTTCTTTATGTTATTTAATCGCGCAATTTAGTTTTTTAGTTATGCAATTTAAAAAAGCACAAAAAAAAGATTTTTTCGAAAACAGCTCCAAATGTTTTCTTTACATTTTTGGTTGGGATAGTGCAAAATGTACACTATGAGATGACATACACGTTATATCGCTCTATTATTTGGTTTCTGCAAAAAACCAAATAATTAATTTCCAAAATGTAATTTTTTCACTTGTCTCTCACGTAGATAATATTTTTAGACTAGCGGCGATTTGTTTAGATATTATATTTGTAAGTACATGTGTTTCAAATAATATCATAAAGTTTTTCGAAAAATCAACCGTTTTTTGTGAAAACTAGCTCAAAATTCCGCATTATGAGAAACACCCAAACCCATTTTCTCATAAATGGCTCTAAATTTTTTTGTTCAAACTTTTCGAGGGATAGCGCTAATTGCACTGTTTAAGATGGCCTAAAATTAATTTTGCTGTGTTCTTTTATTTTTTCAAAAATTACACAAATGTAATTTTTTGAATTCTCTCTCACACCGTTAACATGCACATTTCCAGCCATTTTTAAACACTATTGTATTTATGAGTTAATGTGCTTCAAATGACTTCAAATTAACTTTTTCGAAAGCTCATAATTTTTCTGAGAAAAATAGCTTCAAATTTCGAATTTTCAGTAGCGCTTAAACGCCATTTTTAAAAAACGGCTCCAAAATTTTCAAAGAAAATTGTCAATTAGGACAAGATTTTACTGTTATTTAATATTCTTATACTATTTTTTTCGTTCTACTATTAAGAAACCGGGTAATGTTTAAAAAATATTCTTTGATGCCGATAGTTGGCAGCGAGCAAGAGTATGTGAAAAGTCCGAATAGCTAGACGAGATGAAAGGAAATAGAAAACTATTACGGGAAAGTCTGTGCCATTCTGTAACACTACTAGTTAATATTGCTCGTATTTCACTTAATATTGTGCGAAAACTACAAACATTTTCAAAAAAATGTACATGACCTTGCTTCAAATGGGGAAAAATTTTTCTTCAAAGAAAAATGCAAATCTATCTTTAATTTTGTAGTTGTGGGAAGACACCGAAAAAATCAAACTTTTATAATTTTCAAAAATTCAGTGTGAAAATCGGAGCCAAGCCACCTTTAAGAATGCTTTTCTTCCTGTTCTTACAATAAAGTTCAAGAAAAAATTGGAGCTATTTCTGAGAAAATTTTTAAAACGTCTCAGGGGCTTTATGTAAAGCACCCTAAAAAATTAACAAACTTCAAAATCGCAGAGATTCGAGTGAGGTTTTATCGGCAGGGGTTCATTCAGTTTGGAAAAGTCCTATCTGTAGTTTAGGCTAGTGTTGTTCACATACCAGACGGACGAACATTTTGGAACAAAACACTTTTCCGGTATCTGTGATCCACACTTTTTAAATATAACTACATAACGAGTTAGAGGGAGTAATTTACTGCATTTTAGAACAGGATTCATACCCTTTTTCTGAATCGGGGCCTCACAATAGTGTTATTGTCGAAAAACCGCCGTTTTTTCCACAGCATTACATAACTTTCTCTATACAACGTGCATTACTCCGTATACGCGTACGTATACGAGAAAGTAAAAAGCACTAATTCAATCAAAGCAAAAAAACAGGTATTTATTTTCTTTATGGAACAATGATTTTAACAAATATCTATCTTGGTAATTCTGTTGTTGAATTAACACATTTGCAGATCGTTCCTGTATGACATTCCGTTTTCTGTCGTTATTGTCACAAAAGCAGTCCTTTGAAGGTCGTCGCATGAATGCTTATAAACGATCAACAAACCCGTCGTAGCACATGCAAAGCAAACAAAACTGTATAAACAGAAATTGTTTCAAACATGATAAACGCTATTAGAATCCACACACAAACGAAAAATAATCTCAATGGTGGACAGAAGCGTAATCTATCAGGTGCCGTGAACAAGAAATAAATCTACGTACTTTGAAAATGAAGTCAACTTTTATGCAAAGCTGTTTTTCAGAGAATCCACAAAAAGAAATCCTAATATGTCACGGAAAATTATTTTTACTTTGTGAGAAAAATTGGAGAGAAAATAATTAAAAAATATTTTGAAATATTTTATCTGTTTAGGTGAATCAAAGTGCCCTTCCTTTGTATGTAAATTGCCAGAATATATTAGTTCACTGAATTATTTAGTAGGTGGTAGATGATAATATATATGATGGGAAAAGTGAACGATACTTCTGTTTTAAGTAAAAAAATACTGGAAAGAAAAAATAAGGCTCTGAATAAGGAATTAATATGTAAAAATTATAATTTCGACAAAATATCGACCAATTTAAAGTCCGTGATAATGATATTATTACAGAAATTGTCCCATTTCCGCATCTACGTTTTCAGCAGACATGCCTGTTGTTTGTGGTATCAACCTTGTTCAAACTTTTTCGCAATATCGTCTTATTGTAAGAAAAATCCATTTAAATAAGAGAGATCTTTTTTTAAATATTCAATATTTTTATAATGGGTATATCATGAAAATATTTTTCTCATTTGGAATTGTTAAACGAATTAAGGAGTGAACCTTCTGATTGGAAGAACTATTTGAGGATGGATGAAGGTATGTACGAAGGATTTGTTAACTGTAGTCATTTCCTTCTTGAACACTATTTTGAATGATTTTATTTTCTTCACAACTGTATCCCCGTCTGCAGACGGATCAATATCTTTGTATTTAACAACCAATTCGACATAAGCTAGATATTTTTGTTTCTCTCTGGTCTTTGTTTTGGGAAGCTTCTGTATATTTCAATAAATTCTGACAAAAACTCACGAGAGGTTTCACGCATATCTAACATACCGCTCCTTTCTGGTACGTCGCAATACGTTTTTCTTTACAGTACCTTCGTATCTCCTTCTAAACTCCTTCACAGTAGGAGCAGCAGATCTAGTGACAACCGTTCGCATTTGAGGACCAGTTGAAGTTTCGGAGCGGTCTCGCAGACCTCACATCACCAGTAGTATAACTTTTCTTCCCACAGTGAATGTGCATAGCAAATTTTTATTAATGGATAATTTTCCGTAAAAATGCATTATCCTATTTAAATGAAGGTTTTTTAAT
Source organism: Acheta domesticus (assembly GCA_031308135.1). Taxonomy (NCBI): domain Eukaryota; kingdom Metazoa; phylum Arthropoda; class Insecta; order Orthoptera; family Gryllidae; genus Acheta; species Acheta domesticus. The sequence continues at coordinate 212,334,510 of JAHLJT010009419.1, forward strand.
GTAGTGAATAATATTTCAAACCATTCTACGAGTTCCTAAGATAATTAATAGTGAAGAAACAGTATGAGACAAATTATAGTAAGAAATTCACTCGGGAAGTAATAAATACTTATATTATTTTCATTTTACATATTAACGATAAAATCTCTTATTTTCTTGTTTATTATAGCATTGCTAAGGTAAAAAGATTGGAGATGAAATGGAATACCGAAAATTATCTGCCTAAAACTTTTGCGGTCTCACATAACGCACGTCACCGGCGAGAGAAGTTGGAAGGCGCGTCACCAGTTGGTGATTAGGGGCAGAGCCACAACCGACCGAAATGACACGCATGCGTGCAAAGAACTGCGGTAGGCGTCATACATGACACAGCCTTGTCGTTTAAAGGTTAATACGTATGCCGGGATAGTCCCCTCTTGCATTCCAGATTTACATGTAAAATCTCCCCTCCTTTCTTCTTGTAATTTGTCCACAATTGAGGCATTCGGGTGTAGGGAATAATTTCTGGCCTTTTTCGAAAGTAAAATTATTAACATTCCACATCCTTCTTGAAAGGAAAAAACATGGGCTCTCTTTATATCATGTTAGTTTTAAAGTCCAAAAATTACCAATGAAAATACATTCATACTTTATGTTTCATTAGTTGGGTGCAGTACTAATACAATCACTGCACTTTCGTAAAATGTCAGCTACCATTGTTTCCACTCGAACTACTCAATTGTTATTATTGTAAATGTAAATATTTAAGTGGTTAGACGGAAGAGCAGGCCTTATGGCTTAAGCCTCGCCAGAAATAGACATTATTATTATTATTCCTCTAAATCACGACTAAAGATGTTATCTGTCGGCTGAATATAAAATCTACTCCAGGTTGCAACCAGCTACCTAAGGAGTAGATCTAGGGACTGTCGGTGCCTCTACAACACTTTGCGCAAAATGTGGGCTGTTCCAAATAAAGCGATTTCTTGCACTTCCCAGTCTTTTGAATAACCTGCGAGTTTAGACAAATTCTTACTCAAATTTTGCAGAACAAATCCCAGAGCTCCGATAACTATCGGGACGACCTGTGCTTTTACACCCCACATTCGGCTGATCTCGATTTCCAAACTCTTGTATTTAAGACGTTTCTCTGCCTCCTTGGTAACGACGTTTTGATCGCAAGGTACAGCAACATCGACAAGTAAACACGATTTGTTCTCCAAATCCCGAATGACTATATCCGGTTTGTTTGCCGCTATCGTGCGATCAGTTTGAATTTGTTGGTCGTACAATATCGTACACAATCCAACAGATGTCACCGGTTTCGGTGAGTGTTCGTACCACTTGGGGCATGTGTTCGGAACTTCGAGGGCGGTACAGATATACCAGTGGAGGTAGCTACACACCCTGTCGTGTCTTTTCACGTATTCGGTCTTTGCTAGGATTGGACAAGCTGAGACAATATGATCAATGGTTTCTACGTGTTCTTGACAAATGCGGCATTTATCATCTTGGGAAATTTTGAGAACCGCTTTATCAAAATGTCGTATTCTCAAGGCCTGATCTTGGGCAGCTATTACAAGTGCTTCCGATTCTGGCTTCATTCTTCCCCTTTTAAGCCACATAAATGATTGATCTTTATTGATCTGCACCTTGTCCATTCTTATTAGGTATTGTCCGTGGAGTGGTTTGTCTCTCCACGATTTCTTTAACCTTTTTTGTGTCTCAAATTTCATGTTAAATAGCATCAGAAGTTCAGTGTCTCTGTCATTCTGGGTGTCATGCATAGTCTTGTTCGCAATGTTTCTTGCTACACTTACAATGCCTCTGTTTCCCATTCTTCGGTCAGATTTCATGACCTGCCTCATTAGTGAGTCATCTTGATGGCTGACTACATACTTTCCCATCCCGGTTATTGCATTGTGCCAGGAGGCTTCAATTTGTCCTAGGCCTCTTCCTCCTTCCTTACGTGACACATAATGTCTATGTACATCAGCTCGGGGGTGGGCAACGTGATGCATTGTAAGCAGTTTTCTGGTTTTTCGATCCATGATGCAAATTTCCTGCTCAGTCCAGTCTACTAGTCCGAAAATGTATTCGGCTACAGGCACCGCCAAACTACCTATTGCTGATATTTTATTCCTTGAGTTTAGAGCGGACTGCAGAAGCAGTCTCACTCTTTTGTAATACTCCCTGCGAATTCTCTCTTTCATTGTGTCGTTCGAGATGGTCTCACATTCTTCAATGCCCAGATATTTGTAAGTTTTACCTGGCTCAAGATCTTGAATCACAGTGTGTCTATCAACTTCAATGTTTTCTGACGTGGTCATTTTGCCTCTTTTTAAGTTGGCTTTTGCACACTTGTCAAGACCAAACTTCATGCAGATGTCATTGCTAAATTCATTGATGACAGACAGCATTTGGGAGAGAATCGCTTCATTCTTAGCAAACACTTTAAGATCATCCATGTAAAATAAATGTGATACAGGCCTTTCGTCACCATGGAGCTTGTAACCAAAGTCAGTGTGCGACAGCTGTCTCGATAGAGGAATCAAACTAATGCAAAACAGCAGAGGGGATAGTTAATCTCCTTGAAAAATTCCCCTGTTAATCTGAATGCTTCTTGTTTCTACTACTCATTTTCCGCTGTGGATTAGTAACCTGGTGCTCCACGACTTCATACTAGCCTTGCAAAACTCAACAAGTCTAGGATGAATCGATAGATCTCCAGGGTCTTCAAAATCCAATCGTGCGGTACACTGTCAAAGGCCTTCTGGTAGTCAATCCAAGCCATGCTTAAATTACGTTTTCGTTTTTTTACATCATTCAAAATTATTTTATTCAGAAGCAAGATTTCCTTACAGCCATAGGAACCTTTACGACATCCTTTCTGTTCAACTGGCAACAGATGGTTCTTCTCTAGGTGCCTATACATTTTGTCAGCTATGGCTCCAGTTATAAGTTTGTACATTACTGGCAGGCAAGTAATTGGCCTGTAGTTCTTCGCCAAAGAGCTGTCTCCTTCTTTGGGTAGCAAATACGTGATACCGCGAGTGAGCCATTTGGGGAGTTCCTTAGGGTTTTCTAAAATTTTATTAACAGCCTTTGCTAGATGAGAATGTAGTGCTGTTAATTTCTTAATCCTATAAATCTGGATCTTATCAACCCCAGGGGATTTACAGTTTCCCATATTCTTAATTGTTTGGCATAGGTCCTCTTTCGAGAATCCTTGAACATGTTCCACTGTTTCCACGAGTCCATTGGCAGCATCAACTTCAGATTGGAGCCACGATGCGTCTTTGTTGTAGGATCTGGTTTCCTCCCAGATTCCTGACCAAAATGTTTCGACGTCATCTTTTGAAGGAGGGGCAGCATTGCCATTCGGTTTTTGAGTCAGACTGCGATAGAATCTCTTCGCGTCTGTTTCAAACAACCGGTTCTGTACACGGAAATCTTCTCTACGTTTGTACCGTCTTATTCGTTGGGCCCATGCTTGGATTTTCTCTTTTAGCTTTTCAGCTACCATTAGCCTTGTTCCGTCATTGTCAATTAGATATTTTTGTTCAACATGGAGTATTTTTTGTTGAACTTTATACGTGTGGTTTGACTTAGAAGATGCCTCGGCTAGGAGTGATATTTCACGCCGTGTGTCGGCTATCCGTTTCATAATTCTTTTCATCCATGGAGGTGCGGAGCTTTTTACTCTGTCTGGCTGTCGGCCATCGGTGTTCTTGGCTGGCCCCAAGATTATCTGAGATACTAGATATCCAGTTGCATACACGATGTGATTGATTTCAGTAATATCTAGATCTCTACTTGAGGTCTGTACAACCTCGTTTAAGACAAAATTCGCTGTTTCTATCACTCTCTTAGCTTTAGCATTTTCGTAAATTCTCCTCAACGGTGCACGAGATTCGAATGGAAGTAGACGAACTCGTTCTATCTCGCGTCGGAGGAGGTTCCGCATCATGTCCTTATCGTGTGACTCATGGCCAGATGAATTTTCACCACTGACGGATGTTTCATTTGGAAGAGATGAATCTTCAAGGGGACCATCGGTTTCAGGGATATTAGATGGTTCTAAATGTTCGTCATGTGGATAGTTTGATTGAAGAACATACTCCGCGTTTCTCTGGATGTTTGCAAGTTGTTCTGCTGTGAATTTTCCACTGCTGAGTATGTATCGTCGTTGACTGGCAAGCTTCTTTGAGTCTAGGGTAGGTCTCATATCTGGGTTCCGCTCTCTCCATACCTTGAAAACTTCTATTTCTGAGCCCCCATTTTTCGCTTTTGCATAGTAAAAGCACCACATCAGCTCCTTTAATTCCTCCCTGGTCCATCTCTGACGATGGCTTCGAGCTACTGCTGGCTCTGGGTCCCTGGGACTAACATCCGTGGGATGGCCAGATGTCGACAAGGTGACATTAGCTCGGTTTCTGAGCATGTATGGGACATTGGTAGAACAAGTCACGTTAAGGTTCATTACATTGCTTGTTCTATCCATTTTGCTCATTGGTTTCAAGTGAAGATTCGCAGGTAGCAAATTCGAGTTCACAGATCACACTTAACCTTTGGGTTGTTTCCTGCCATCCGTTACTGCGACCCATAGTGGCCTCGGGGCATCCCCCCGCAGGGCCCAGCAAGGGGTCCCTCCAATCGCCAGTCGGCATTACTAAACCCTACGGGATTTTCACTGACTGCTGGAGGCAGCCTCCTTCACTGGCTAATGCAAGGTTCGGGCCTCCACTCTAATCAGTGGCCTGGTGTGCCAACCCAGTTTCTCTCCTGTACCCTCTATGGGCCGATAACAGGAAGTACAAAGGTTCATGACCCTTCCCTCTCTACTTACTTCCCACTCTCCTCAAAATGGAGTACTTCTTCGTCGGACCCCTCACCTTCAACCTATTCAGCAAGGGAGGCCCTACCAGTAGCTAGGCTACCACTGACATAGCTTTAAGGCTCATGGGGGTAGTCAAGCTCCACCACCAACTCCAAGGTCGTGTACTCCCTAGGTGGAGTTGTTGTTGTTGTTATTATTATTATTATTTTTCAAAATTTTGATTTTTCAGATATAACTCAAGGACCGAACGTCAACACATATAGCGAGACAGACGGTGAGAAGTTCTTGCTCCAGTGCATTCAGGTTCTGCTTCAATGACTAACAGAGAGAACCTTACGCACAATATTGGTGGTTGCCAGCAGCACGGCCTTCTGCATGGTTCTGAAGTGACACTCATTTAGATGGAGTTTCTCTTTCAAAATCCTCCAATCTTCAGAAACAAGCCCATTAGATGAAATAACTACGGGCACAATATCTACCTCTTTTAGTTTGTAGAGGTTTTTCAGTTCTTCTGAGAGTAGCTGGTATTTTCTTTTCTTTTCTGCAATTGTTGGCAGCAGATTATGATCTAATGGGACTGCAATATCAATTATTATTGCCCTGCAAGTAGTTTTGTCGAACACGACAATATCAGGCTTATTTGCTTCCATTGTTTTATCTGTAACAATGGCAGCATCCCATAAGATTTTTGTTCTCTCATTAGACAAAACTTGCTCCGGTAGGTAAGCTTTCCTTTAACAGGTCCAATCTTTTGGCAAGAGCTTGGTGAATGATTTTGGCTACATTATTGTGGCGTTGTAAATAATCTGTTTGTGCCAACTGAGAGCATCCACTACAGATGTGTTGAATAGATTCGATGGCCTTCTTGCACAGGCGACACATGTCACTGATGTTCTCTTTCATGATATATTGCCTGTAGTTATTAGTGGTTACAAATCCTTCCGTCTCGCCAAAAAGCCCAGCGGTTCTCAACCATTCAGTCGATCTTTTCATATCAATGGCGTTACTTTGAAGCGCTGTAGCAAACCTGCCATGGAGTTCCTTTGATTTCCACTGCTCATTTCGGAAAACTTGGATTGTTGTTTTCTTGGAGCAGCTTCAGATGTGTATAGCCGTGATCTTGTGCACAGGTGGCCGTCATGGATTTGTTGTTGATGAAATAATGTCTCAGCTGTTTTTCTTGCTGGCGGCACATAACTTCAAGACTTAAAAGGCCACGGCCTCCATGATATCTTGAAAGATATAGCCTTTCGGTGGAACTTCGAGGATGATGCATCCGATATTTTGATAGAAGTGTTCTGATTTTTCTATCGAAAGCTTGTAAAGATGTCACAAAACCATTTAACAACTTCAAATGTATGCGATGCTGCAGAAAGAGCCCATGTGTTCATTCCTGTAAATTTGTTTCTCGAATTAATAGAGGACTTGCAGATTTTTGCAACATGAGAGAGAACCTTACTTTCCACTTGTTTTCTAATTTTTTCATCTGCAGTTCCTAAGAGCTGCTGGAGGCAGAGATACTTATATTCATCTCCATTGATGAGTTCTTGAATTCTCAAATCTTCCATCAAATGAGGTTCATTTTCTCTATTCTGGACGCGACCTCTCTTCAAGAGAACAACAGCACACATCTCCAAACCAAGATCCATACAAACAGAGCTGCTGAAGGTTAAAACAAGTGTCAGCATGAAGCGAAGTTGATCTGGTCCTTTAGTATTGTGATGGAACTGCTCACAAAATGGAGGCGTCGACACACTTATGGTGTGACAGTCGTCCCAAGTCGCAGGAGGGGACACACGCTGAATTTATTTAATAAGGGCGCCAAGCGCATGCCCACTTACCTGCTTAATGTCGCCGGCGTTGAGCGTCTCAGGGGTGAGCGCCCTGGGTCGAAGGGTTGCATTTGGTGGTTTCTTAAGATTTAGAATAATAACACTTTGCTATGGTATTAATTGGTTCACCCGACCAAATGGCGGGGACTAATTTATTCAAAAAATTAAACGAAGAGAAACTGTTCAGGTTGATGCTGGGTTATTGTCACTTTAGTAGCCGATTAATGAATGATGGTGATGACAACTTACAATCTGTGATGTTAGATGGTAATGTCACCGCGACTGGATTGCTCGCCGAGCGACGGAGAAGTGTAGTCGGACCCTCAGGAGGCGACGCCGGAACGTTGCAAGGTTGGCCTCCGATTGCCCCCGGGGTGATGACTCCGGCGCACGGGACGTCGGCGGTGGATGACCGGGCGGTCGCGACGTGATGCTCGCGCGCGTCTCAGGCCGTCACACGACACCTGGACCGTGTATGACGCTCGAAGCCAAACTTTGGCTATTCGGAATTAATTCCGTGAAGACCGGGCAAGTTTCGCAGTGGTCGGCTCAGTGTGTGCCTTACCCACTGCTGCTGTTCCCTTTCTACCGCAGGTTACATTAACTGACTAATATTCGGTGGCTTTCTTAACTACCACTGTTAATCTACTCAAAACTTTACTTGTTGGTTTCTATCTCCATACGACTTCTCCTGCACGACCGTCCTCTCTAGCGTCTGTCGCCCGTCCTCTCTCTGGCCTCGCTCGCCCGTCTGTCCCTTTCGTTTTTTCGAAAAAATCTCAAAGTGCTCACGTGCTTCCTGCCTAGTGATTTTATTGGTCGGATTTGAACTTCTCGAACCTTCTATTTCATCAACGGTGCCTTCTGGTTGTTCATTGGCCGGCATTGTTAGGCCGGAGGAGCGCGCACGTGTCCCTTCTGCTTTGGCATGTGATGATTTTATAGGCTTTTAGAGGATTATTGAGCCGGGTGCGATCGCCAAGTCGCTAAAATGGTTGTTCCGGCTGTCGATCATCCAGTATTGTTGGACAAAGGGTAAGATTTATTGTTAGGGGCTTCTGGAGAACTTGGGCCGTTGGGCGGAACTAAATCGGGTCGCGGTGGACGCGTGGCCCTTTCCAACTTCCGGTAATTTGGCGTGACGCGGGGGTGAGAGGGTGCGATGGTCACCCGACGCATCGCGGTATTGTCAGAAAAAGGGTATAATTGATAGTTGAAAGTTTATGGGGGGCTTGAGCGGCTGGGCGTATCTAATTCGAGGGCGCGTAGTTCTTTCCTGCCGTCCGGTAATTTGGCGTGACGCAAGGGTGGAGGACTGCGATGGTCCCCGACACATCGCATTATAGAGCTTGAGATCATCCATGTATAATTGGTGGGAAATTATCTTCTTGGGGTTCTTTAGAGCATATCCATAGCCGGAGAAATTTAGCATTCTACTCAAAGGGTTCAATGATAAGCAAAACCAGAGCGGGCTTACGCTATCTCCCTGAAAAATGCCTCTGGAAATTCGCAAAGGATTAGTCTGGTAACTCAGTTTCCCTCTCCTAACATGCAGTGTTGTTCGCCAGCTGTTCATACACGTTGTAAGAAATTTAATGATAGAGGGGTGAACCTTGTAGAGTTGAAGAGTTCGCAGAAGCCAAGAATGAGGAATGGAATGAAATGCCTTTCGCAAATCAATCCAGCCTACAGGCAAATTATGCATTTTCTTTTTTACAAGCTTGGATATAATATTATCTATTATCAATAACTCTTTGCATCCTCGAGATCCTTTCCTACAACCAACCTATTCTTGCAAAAGCAGATCATTTTCTTTCAAATGCTCGTCGAGTTTGGTGTCAATAATGGAGGTGAGAACTTTATAAATTGTAGGTAGACATGTAATGGGTTTATAATTCTCGGGACAAGACGCATTTCCACCTTTCGGCAACATACGTGTCACGCCCGAGGTACAAAATTCTGGCAGCACAGATGTTCCATTCAAAATGTTTTGAAATTGACTCGCCAATATACATGAGTGCAAGTCAGATATTTCCACCAAAAATTATGTATTCCATCTACTCCTGGAGCTTTCCAATTGTGGGTTCTTCGTGTAGATCTTTTCACATCCTCTGTTGAAATAACAACTCCATTCATTTCCGGGATATTGTGACAAGCTTCCTCTTCCTGTCGTATCCAGTATGCTTCATCAAAATGTTGCTTTGGGGTGGACCAAATCTGAGACCAATAGTTTGTCATGGCAGAAGCACTTGGGGGGGGGTTATGTCACTTTCCTTGGTATCTCTCGATTCTAGATATCTATAAAAGCCTTTTTGATTCTTAGAGAATAAGGAATTTTCTTTCTTGCGTCGCGCAGCTTCGTTATACCTTCTTATTCTTGCCCCCGGAGCTACTATTCTTTGTCTTAATCTCTCGTCTTCAACCTTTAGTCTACTTTCCAGGTCTTTCTGTGTTCTTTTTATCTTCAGTCTTCTGAGAATTGAGCGAATACTTGGTGAACCTTCTTTGAAATCCTTCGTTTGTCTCTGAAATATTCAGCAATATGCGAAATATCTCGTCTAGCTTGGGTAATTTGATTTTCCATTTTTTTCAACCATGCCGGTGGCTTTTGTCTTTCATTAGGCTTCATATCAAGAGAAGTACCTTTTCCTTCCTGTACTTTGTAACCTAGATGTTCACAAGTAGCAATTGCAGCGCAATGAACCAATCCGGCTACATCTTCAAGAGAAGAAGCTTCTGAGATGTTTGGGGCCATAATTTGGTTAATTTTGCCAACAATCTCATAGACATTAGTGCTGCACTTCAGTTTTGGTATTTTTGGCCTTAGATCTAAAGATATTCCTTGGTAGTGAAGCTTTGTAACCTCGTAAATATCTTTAAGAGATTTGTCCACCATTTCGTTGTCGAGTTGGGGATGGAAACCACAACGTGTTGTTCGTTCTCATGTACTCTTTGTTCATTTTCATTAACTTGCTGCTCCAGGTCTACCTCACTAGTTAGTTCTAGTTCCACTTCCTCCTTCAAAAGATTTAGCTCTACTTCTGAGAAAACTTTTCTTCTCCTAATAGAGTTAAGTTGGCTGCACACACGTTGCACATTTAGAGCGCTTTCCGGATAGATCTTTCTCCATTCAGTTAGGAGTCTTCTCCTGAAGCCCTCACATTCCGTCTCGTTTTTTGTGCTTCTGTAGTATGCACGCATGACAGACATATTTAATTCTCTAGTCCATTGCATGCGTTGGCTTGGATTCTCTGGAGCAGTGGGGGATCCCCCTGGGTCCCCCAAACTTCTACCAGGTACGGCATCTTGCGACGTGATATCGAGAGTTGTGGTAGCCCTAGATGGAGCGGCGCCGCGCCCCCTTAGTTGTTCCGGAGGTTCACCGCTTTCCATCAGCACAGGTAACACATTTCTCACAGCTGCCCCGGTGCTAGAAACAGCTGCGCGGCCTTGCAAGGGCCGGTCGCCAGCGTGACTTTTCCTTAAAGTATTACTCATAAGTCTTCTCTGGGGGGGGGGGCAGTACTGGGTAACTGACGAAGAAGATCTGCTACCCAGGTCAATTTTTATTTTTATTGTTATTATTATTATTATTATTAATCCTCCACATGACGACTACAGATGTTATGAGTCGGCTGAATATAAAATCTACTCCAGGTTGCAACCAGCTACCTAAGGAGCAGATCTAGGGACTGTCGGTGCCTCTACAATACTTTGTGCAAAATGTGGGCTGTTCCAAATAAAGCTATTTCTTGCACTTCCCAGTCGTTTGAATTACCTGAGAGTTTAGAAAAGTTCTTACTCAAATTTTGCGGAACAAATCCCAAAGCTCCGATAACTATCGGGACGACCTGTGCTTTTACGCCCCACATTCGGCTGATCTCGATTTCCAAACTCTTGTATTTAAGACGATTCTCTGCCTCCTTGGTAACGACGTTTTAATCGCAAGGTACAGCAACATCCACAAGTAAACACGATTTGTTCTCCAAATCCCGAATGACTATATCCGGTTTGTTTGCCGCTATCGTGTGATCAGTTTGAATTTGTTGGTCGTACAATATCGTACACAATCCAACAGACGTCACCGGTTTCTGTGAGTGTTCGTACCACTTGGGGCATGTGTTCGGAACTTCGAGGGCGGTACAGATCTGCCAGTGGAGGTAGCAACATACCCTGTCGTGTCTTTTCAAGTATTCTGTCTTTGCTAAGATTGGACAAGCTGAGACAATATGATCAATGGTTTCTACGTGTTCCTGACAAATGCGGCATTTATCATCTTGGGAAATTTTGAGAACCGCTTTATCAAAATGTCGTGTTCTCAAGGCCTGCTCTTGGGCAGCAATTACAAGTGCTTCCGATTCTGGCTTCATTCTTCCCCTTTTAAGCCACATAAATGATTGACCTTTATTGATCTGCACCTTGTCCATTCGTTTCAAATATTGTCCGTGGAGTGTTTTGTCTCTCCACGATTTTTTAAACTTTTTTTGTGTCTCAAATTTCATGTTAAGTAGCATCAGAAGTTCAGTGTCTCTGTCATTCTGGGTATCTTGCATAGTCTTGTTCGTAATGCTTCTTGCTACACTTATAATGCCTCTGTTTCCCATTCTTTGGTCAGATTTCATGACCTACGTCATTAATGGGTCATCTTGATGGCTGACTACATACTTTCCCATCCCGGTTATTGCATTGTGCCAGGAGGCTTCAATTTATTATTATTATTTATTATATTATTAGCATCATATATATTATTAGTGTAAGGCAGTTTCGATTTAGAAGTACTACGGATAAATTACGCGACCGATTTCGCTCGGGAAGCATTTTTCTTGAAGCTCTTTTTTCATTGTGTCGGCCCTGGGAATAACTTTTTAAATTCTTTTATTATAACAATAAATATTTGCAATAAAATGAGCAGACGGGCAATAAGTGCGATTCGATGGTGATCATTGATTCTCTTCAGAATCGATTCTTGAATCGACGGGAACAGCGGCATGAGAAAGCATGGCCGGCCCGGCCAGAGAGCAGTAGCATTACGCGGCGTGAAGCAAATATGACGTTGCACATTGGGACGAAAACTTATTGTACCGTGGCAGCATGCTTCAATACTTCGTAAATTCAAAGTATGTACGGATGAATTCACTTAGAATTTTATGTTTTGTATTACCAGTTTCACATTATATTTAACCATTTACTATTTCATGTTTTAAAACATTGCAGTTGCTGAATATTTTTCAGCAGCTTGCAAAAGCCACGAAAAATCCATTCGAGCGTGGCAATGAGCTTTGAAATTTGTGAATCCAAAATAGGTAGGAAAGGTACGTATTAATACAATTGGGATTTTATGTGTTATGGGTTTTATGTGTTACGTTCGCGCCTAACCAAACCTAACATAACCTAATTTCTTCAGTTGTATTTGTACAAGTAAATTTGTTTCAACTACGAAACCAAACTAATGTAAATAATTTATTCAAAGGAGTAACTGTGTTTCATTCCGTTTTTATAAAGATAAAAAGTAACTTATTGTATCCATAAATGTGCTGTTTGCACTATTTCCCCCCTTGATTTATTCTGTTGATTATGTGCATTTATTGCAATATTTTTTTCTAGATTGATTGGTTTTATTGATCTTTATTACATTAACATTTTCAGCTGTTGTCCATGTGAATTGGTTTCATCTACCAAACTTAACTAAAACATGTCTGTGCTGCAATAACGTTATCCAATAATCTTACTATATAACTGAATTGTTATGATGTGTAATTTGTAGATAGATTGGCATGTATTTGTATACTGATATTGATGAATCATTTTCAGCAAAGTGCTAGGCCACTGACAAATTGTTTGTGTGGGAGTGCAGTATAACTTTTTTCAGCATTACATTTTTAAAGAAAAGAAAAATAGTAATTTACTTTACCCATAAGTGTATTTCTTTTAATATTTTCTCTGATCAATACTGAAAATTACTAATAAATTAAAAAATATCACAATGCTGTAACATTGTTTGTGCTAATAATTTGTTAATATACAACTGAATTATTATGGTTGATCATTTGTAGATATATTCTATCTACAATGTAGTATCATTTCTAGAATTTGTATATTGATGTTGATGAATTATTTTTCAGCGACTTGCAAGGTCACTGACTAATTATTTATGTGTGGCTGTTAGTGGAGCTTTGAAATTTGGAAGTTCAAAAGTACGCGTTAATTAATGAATGAAATGATATAAAATTGTGTGTTATGATACAGTATATTATCATTGCTACAGTAACCTTTGACACACGTTTATTGTTAGGACATAACTGAGTTGATATGATTTGTAATTTGTAGCTACAATGGCATGTAAGAGGCGTTTGACTTTCAAAAGCTAACGTAAAAAAAAGGAAGAAAGATCAAAACAACAGAAACAGTCCTCCACGCCAAGTTAATGTTGTCAGAAGATCAGGGGAAGCAGATGTAGCAGTCTACAAATTAGTATACATAGTACAGCCAAACCGTAGTGTGAACAGGAAGGGTATGATGCACCAAACATATAACATGATGCACCAAAACGATAAAGATGTCCAGAAAGTTTATTTTGAAGAAATGTCTGTATTTTTTGAGTGCTTTAACTAGAGACATTTTGCCTCCGAAAAAGCACAAGGCGGGTTTATTAAGCCAAGCAAAATCTGAAATTGTTTCCCCTATTGAGGTTCCTGAACTCCTAGGAAAATTAATTACAAAAAATGATGAAAGATCAAAACATTACTTGAGTAATATTGGAAGTTATTTGTACTAATGTCCTAGCATTTGTCTCTGTACAAACAAATCTTTTAACATTTAAAAACCATAGGCCGTACTGTTACGCATTCAAGGGCATATATACCATTCAGTGATACCTGTACATCTCAATAACGTCAATCCTTTAAAGTATGCAAATCTCTCTTTATTCGAGACTCGGACAATTCTTTACAGTTCAGAATAAATCAAGTTAGTAATAACGAATGCGAAGCAGATTTAATATTATTGATGCACAGGCTTCTCAATGTCAATCCGTATACCCAATTGTTTCAACATAAAGTTGGTGTGAAACAAATTTGAAACAAACCTGTTCTAATTCTGCTCCTATTTACCATCTCATTTTTTCTGCGGAATACTTTTGATAAAAGACATTACGATCTATCAACAACTGTAGAAATTGCTTCTGTATTTCTAAGTGACGATAGAGGTCCCTCCAACAATATTTCTTTCACAATTCATTTTGAAGTATTTGGTCATCGAATGAAAATAATATCTGCTCTCGACTCGGATACTGAACCTATTTCTTATCCATTACTTTTTGTTCGTAGAGAATCATTGCGGAAGCTTTGGATGAGTTTTGATTCTGTCCATACAACTTTGGTTTGTAATGTTGTTACTCAGTTGCAGTACTATTCTTACCGCTTAGCAATAAGAGGTGGTTTTCAGCCCTTTGCCCAGTTCTGGAAGACTATTCCAACAATATGTTCCCGTCGAGGTGGGTTGGTCCACGTCCTGACGGGGGGATGCAGAGAAGGCTCTCAAGTGTTCCTTTCTCCATTTTTTTTCATCTTCTTGCTTCTCATTTCATGTCATGTACGTTCTTTTCACTCCTTTTTCTTCCTCACTGGCCTTCTCTGTATGCTGAACGCCCACCCATGTGTTTGCCGTGCATGGCGACCCGTGTCGGAGGGAATGTGTGTCCTGGCAGTTGAGGGACCTGTTTGTTTCCCTATCTAGTCCTAGTGCTACTGTTCGCCTTGCACTAAGGAGTACGTTGATTACGTATTTTGGGGAACATTCCCTGTAGGTTCCAACACACTCGCTTTGGCCCCGGACTCTTCTAGACGGGCGGTCGGGAGCTAACCCACTCCCGATCAATCGGCTCGGACTAGGTCTTGTGCTGAACTCCAGGGTGAGCGGGGGAATCCACGGCGGTGCAGCGCTGTGTTATTCCCCCACTATATCCTCGTGGCAACCCTGGCACTCCGATGGTGTGTCCCCTTGTTGGGCTCCGTGGTGGGTGGGGACCACGAGGATGAACCTATTCCATCTACATGGATACTTCACCTTTCCCCCCGCCCTCTTCCGCAAGGAAGAGGAGATTTGCAGAAAGAACTATTGATTTGAATAGTTTCTTTTCTAGAGAAGAAGATCGACCCAAGAAGCCTCGTTTCCTCCTCATGGCATGTGCCGAGGAAGGTAAGACTTTCAAAACTGTGAGTGCTGTCCGTCTGGCGCGAGCTATCGAAGAAGCCTACGGGAAGCTCCAAGCGGTCGTGCGACAAAGGAATGGAACCATTCTTTTTGAAGCGCGTACCGACGAGCAGATTGTAAAAATTCAAAATACGAAGCAGATTGCCGGCCTCCAGGTAGTAGTCACGGTTCATCCCACCTTGAACCTGAGCAAAGGCGTAGTCAACCACGAGGACTTTGCTACTGAAACGGAGGAAGATCTTCTAAACTTTTTTAAGACCCATGGCGTGACTGAGGTGTACAGGATCGGAAGGAAGGAGCAGGGGAAAGTGATCCCTACTTCTACCCTGATCCTTACTTTTGACCGACCATCCCTCCCGGAAAGGATCGTTACCGCTTTCTACAACCTCCGTGTGCGGCAGTATGTGCCGAACCCTTTGCGCTGCTTCAAGTGTCAAAGGTTTGGGCATACCCAACAGCGATGTATGTCCGTTAACGCGGTTTGCGGGAAGTGTGGATCGTCAGTTCACGACCCACAACCCTGCGACAAACCACCGCACTGTGTGAATTGCGAAGGCGATCACCCAGCCAACGACAACCAGTGCCCCACGTTTCTCCGGGAAAGGGAAATCCAAAAAATAAGGGTAACCGAAAAGGTTTCCTTCCCTGAGGCGAAGCGTAGGTTCCAAATCAGGAATCCAGTGGACCTATCTCGATCCTTTTCCAGTGCTGCAAAACCTAAGTCCCCGGGGGTAACAGCGAGTTGTCAAACTCACTGTACCCCAGCGGTAGTTTCGCACTTTAGTTGTCAGGTGTCGCCGACAGACTTCCCCGAAGATTCGGCATGTATCCAAGGTGGGAAAATTATAATTCCCACAAAGTACAAACAACCTGTGCAAAAACACCACCAGAAATCGACCACTGAGACTTCTACTGAAATCGATCTTAAACAGACACCGCCTCCCAGGAAAAATACGTCATCCAAATCCTGTCCACCTCTTTCTGTCTCTGAGAATCACATCGGACGATCCTCCAGCCCCTATAGATCTCGGTCACCCGTGGCCAAAAGTCGGGAAAACCCCCCGACCATATCCAGCAGCAGTCAGGATGACTCTGCTGTTGATGAGGAACCCCACGAGAGTTCCCCTACAACCATTCAGAAGGTGAGAAAGAAAAAAAAGCAACCAAAGAAATAATTTCACATAATGGCTCTCTCATGGAACTTAAATGGTCTTCGTGCTCACTCAGAAGAATTAAGATTAATAATTTCTCGCCACAAACCATTTATAGTCTGTCTTCAGGAAACTCATCTTCTCCCTCATCATCCCCTGTCTCTTCGCGGATTTAACATCTATCGGTTTGATCAAGACGACGGACTTCGTGCTCACGGCGGCGTTGCGGTACTCATCCGCGACTCCCTGTTCTCGGAGGAACACAACGTTCGAACCGACCTCCAAACAGTTTGCGTACGGGTACACCTACCATCGTTCTCTTTTACGGTGTGTAGTATATACATTCCCCCTGGCCAAGTCGTGTCACAAGAGGAACTCGAAGATGTTTTTTCTCAGTTGCCCGCCCCTTTTTTTATTGCGGGGGATTTTAATGCCCACAATCCCCTTTGGGGTGGCACGAGGACCTGCCCGAGAGGTTCTATCCTCGAAAATATTATTGACCAGCAAAACTTAATTCTTCTGAACTCCGGGAATCACACTCATTTCTCCATGGCGTCAAACACCTTCTCGTCAATCGATCTGGCACTCTGCAGTCCATCCCTATCTACCATGGTAGAGTGGACCGTACTCGATGATCTACATGGGAGTGACCATTTTCCCACTTTGGTCCACTTTAATGTCCCTGATTTAGACGTCATCTACCCTCCTCGCTGGCTATTCCATCGAGCCGACTGGGATACATTCAGCGAGAAAATTATAATGCCAGACCACTTCTCAAATAATATCGATACCTTGGTGGCCCAATTCACCGACGCCGTTCTTCGCGCAGCCACCATTGCAATCCCGAAGTCTACGTGTCGGCCACGACGCGTCCCTGTGCCTTGGTGGAATGCTGACTGTGCCACCGCGGTGCGAGACCGAAAGCAAGCACTCGCTAGGCTCAATAGGTTCCCCACCGCATCAAACCTGATCGATTTCAAAAGAAAGCGGGCCAGAGCCAGATTAGTAATACGGGAAAGTAAGACCGCTCTTCCTGGAGAGCCTTTATCTCTTCTCTTTCTTGCCATACCCCGCCTAAAGTAGTATGGCGAAAGATCCGACAGATCGGAGGAAGATTTTCCCCATCATCTGTCCCAGGACTTCTTATTAATGGAAATCTTATTACTTCTCCAGAAAAAGTAGTTGAGGAATTGGCCTGTCATTATGAAAATTCCTCCAGTTCCTTACACTACTCCCCTAGCTTCTTGAAAACTAAGAGTAGAATGGAGAAATGCAGATTGGACTTCTCTACCTGCCTGGAGGAAGATTATAACGCCCCTTTCTCCATGGATGAATTTTCCTGTGCGCTCACCCGTGGGAAAGATTCTGCTCCAGGACCAGACCAGATACACAACCAAATGTTAAAACACCTGCCGGAAGAGGCACGTATCTTTCTCCTCCATATCTTCAACAAGATTTGGATGGAACATACCTTCCCTAGAACCTGGCGCGAAGCGATTATTATTCCTATTCCTAAAGAAGGAAAGGACAGGACAAAGCCGTCAACCTACCGTCCAATCTCGCTCACAAGCTGTATATGCAAACTTCTGGAGCGAATGGTGAATACGCGTTTGGTCTGGCACCTGGAGCAGAGAAACCTACTTACCCCCATCCAATGTGGTTTCAGGAAGAACAGGTCAACCATGGACCACCTTGTCACCCTTACCACACAGATCTCCACTGCTTTCGTGCTACGTCAACACCTGGTAGCAATTTTCTTTGATATAGAGAAAGCTTATGATACTACCTGGAGGTACGGCATTCTTCGCACCATCCATTCTTGGGGTCTTAGGGGCCGGCTCCCCCTTTTTTTAGTAGCCTTTCTTTCCTCAAGATACTTCCGCGTTCGCCTTGGTGACAGGTTATCCGCCAGCCACCATTTAGAAAACGGGGTCCCTCAGGGCTCAATTCTGAGTGTCACTCTGTTTGCCATCGCTATCAATAGTATAGCGTCGATAATCCGAGAGCCGGTGAAAGCATCGCTCTTCGTTGACGACTTTGCCATTTTCTGCTCTTCCAAGAGTATTCAAGTGATAGAGAGGCAATTACAACTTGTCCTCAACAAATTGCAGGAATGGACTGATGCGACAGGTTTTAAATTCTCCGCATCAAAAACTAGCTGTATGCACTTCTGCAGGATTTATCATCTTCATAACCACCCCGATCTTTTTCTTGGAAGCCATCTTCTACCTTTTGTGGACTCTGCAACTTTCCTTGGGCTTACTTTCGATAAGAGCCTAACTTGGCGAAATCATATACGTAAACTGAAGAGCCGATGTGTCTCACCTCTGAACCTTCTCCGCACCCTTACAGGCAGCTCTTGGGGAGCTGACCGTGTGTGTCTCTTGCGTTTGTATAGAACCCTCATCCGCTCTATTTTGGATTATGGATGTATTGTATATGGGTCAGCGTCACCATCAACCCTCCGGCCATTAAATACCATTCACAACGCCGGTATAAGAATTAGTACAGGCGCCTACCGCACGAGTCGCATCGAATGCCTCTTGGCCGAAGCTGGAGAACCATCTGAGCCGAAGGCGAGATATTTTATTAGCCTCTTATGGGGCTAAAGTGTCGGGACTGGTTGACCACCCTTGTCGTCGTATAATCATCCACCCAAAGTATGAGTCCTCGTACAATCTTCGAACTTCGTTACCCCATCCCCCAGGTATTAGATTACGAAATCTTCTCCGGGAATTAAATGTAGAACTTCCCACCCCTGTGAGACCCACAAGTGACCGGATCCCCCCTTGGAAACTCCTCCTTCCCAGTATTGACTTCAGACTCTCCCATTTACCCAAACAAACTACTAGTCCTCTGGTTTACCAGAAGCAGTTTCTGGATATGAGAGAATCCTATCCGGATCATTTATTCTTATACACGGATGGTTCATCGTGCAGCGACGCGGTGGCATGTGGTTTTTACTGTATCAGGGCCACCAAATCATTTCGGCTTCACTCCAAATGCAGTATTTTCACTGCCGAAATGTGTGCAATCTTTGAGGCCCTAAAATACATTGAATCAGCGACGTTGCGGCGAGTAGTTATCTGTTCCGATTCTCTCAGCTCTCTTCAAGCTGTCTCCCGTCCTTCGTCAGACTACCTGACTTTATCCGTTCAAAGCCTGATTCATCGTCTTCTATCCCGCCGCTATGACCTGGTACTTAGTTGGGTCCCAGGCCACGTGAGTATCAGAGGGAACGAACTGGCCGACCAGGCGGCGAAATCAGCGACTCGTAAAACTCGTATCGACATCCCTTCTGTGCCATTATCCGATGTTCAGGCTTTCTTGAAACGATCCGTGCTTAGAGCGTGGCAAACAGAGTGGCACAATAGCACTTTCAAACTAAGTGCGATAAAGAATTCTGTGTATCCCTGGCGCTCCTCATCACGGTCTTGTAGACGCGAGGAAGTTATTTTAACCCGTTTTCGTATCGGACACTGCCATTTCTCTCACGGTTTCATTCTTCGAAATGAAACTCCCCCCATCTGTGACTCGTGCCAGACTGTTCTTTCCGTGGAACACGTTCTGCTGTACTGTAGGAAATTTGTTGGCAGTCGACGAAGACATGACCTGGGCAACTCGCTACAAGTGGTGCTCGGGGATGACGATTCTGCGCTCTCAAAACTTTTTTGTTTTTTGAGAGAAAGCAGAATATATAATTTTATTTGAAAGAACAATGTTTTATGTTGTTTTTTGGCCCCTTTACAGCCAATTTTACGTTTTAAGATAAATTTTACGCGCCCTTTTTCTATTTTCCTTCTGCCATTTCTACATGTATACTTGATGCAGAATTCGAGCCTCCTTTTTAGCTGCTTACATGCTTTAGCTTTAGCTTTAGCTTTTTACATGCTTTTAAACAGTGAGTAAGTTACATATGCAACACTGAATATTCTTTTCTCCAAATACTCTGGCATGGGCGCCAATGACCACAGCAGTCGAAGCGCCCTTTAAACCCTATTCAATCAATCAACCAACAATATGTTGTAGATTCTTACATCAAAATTTTATCAAAAACAAAATAAAAAAATATTTAGCATCCCTTATAACTTTTTAGGTGCAAAATAATTCTGTATGGTGTTGAATTCCATTATATTCTTAAGTGTTCTCCGAAAATAATAAAATACGATGTGTAGAACAGTAATTGTGAATAGTTAAATAATTGAGTAATGTTTATTTAATATCTTGCATCTTCATGCATTTTGAGGAATATTAGTTAACATTTCACTTATAATACCAACATAGGCTCTTGCTTCTCTAGAGGAAATAAACATTTTTCCAGCTTGAAATTGAGTTGTTTCTGTACCATTTCAGATAATCTCTCTTAATATTAATACCATGCATGCATACATTACAATAAAGAGGGAATGATTTAAACATATTTCAATATCGCGCATGGAACTACAAAATGTATCCCCCCTAAGAACTACATTGTACATTGCAGAGCTAAAAAAGTGTATGACCTGCAATTGTCTCAAGTTAGATTTAATTTTATAAAATTAAGAGGAAAAATATTGTTTTGGGAATACTATATTTTAGAGGATAGACAGTCCTGAGAGCTTAGACAATGGATGTGTTATTGTATCAATATAAATTTCAATACTTGCGTTGGTTACGTTTTCCACTTTGATGAGCAACGTATCATGTACCGGTAAACTGAAATTGAAGTTTTATAATACATTTATTCATGTTTTAAACTGAATGGATTTAAAAAGTGGTTTCACATGGATTTTATTCATAATTGCATAAGTTACGTTTTAACAATGAATACAATCACTTTAATGTAGTGGACAAATAATAATGATTCACGTTCATTCATTACCATATATGTATGGTATATCGTAACAAATTCTTTACACGTAAAATTTTAATCACTCAAATAAATATAACTCACATAAAATTTAATCACTCATATATCTAATATATCAAGAAATTGTTTAAAAACCATATGATAAATGTATTTTCATTGAATTGCAAAGTCATTTTTTAAATTTTGTAAACCTTTCAATCCTTCATCTGAAAAACATGCTTACTTTTGCAAGTTTCTTTTCTTTACCTGATCGCTTACGGAATGGAGAAAAAGGAAACCGCTCATTTAATGAGCGGGTATACCTCTAGTTATTTATTATATTAGTATTATTTATTATTATTATTATTTATTATTATTTATATTATTATTATAATAATAATTATTATTATTATTATAATCCCCGCCGCCTGTGTGCTGTGGTCGTCGCGTGGCTGGCGAGCGGGGCCGGGCGTCGAGCCCCGTGCAGCGCGGCGGAAGCGCCTGCGCCGCTGGCTGCCTCCAGATAACGAGCGCCGCGGCGGCGCTTCAAAGGGCGAGCGGCGCAGGGCGTGACCTAGATCGACACGATGCGCAAGATGCGCTCGCTGCCAATGGAAGAGCGCCATTCAAGCTCGCTAATGAGTGGGTTGCTCAAACGCTGGAAATCCGGAAAGGCCTGATTTCGGTTTTTAGGTAGACACGCGCTTCAACTCTGTGGTCACGGCGTAAAAGTTTTAAAGTCAATTTTTGGCAAAATTGGGTTAAGTACTGTGACTACAAGTTAAGTATCTATATTTTATTTTAGTAAAACGACCGAATTCAAATGTTGCCTCCTTAACAAGAAAAAACATTAAGAAATAGCGTTTGGCGTAGGAACAAGCGGTGGCTCAAAAATCTAACCCTTGTTTTCTCCAAACTAAGATTTTTGACTTAAGAACTTTTACCCCGTGACCACAGAACAATGAGAATACATTTGAAATTTAAAAAAAAAACTTTCTGAGAACTGATGTGCAAAGGAATATTTTCCTCCTTAGAAAAGCCATGAAGTAATACTTGTTCTAATGATTGGATATTAATAAATATCATAAATAAAATTTGGAATAGCCATTCACGTAAGTAGTACAGAAAGTGAGTCATTGGAGTTTGAATGAAATGTTGGTGATTGAGATGACAACAGGAGCCGAGTTCCGCATTTTGAAATGAGTACTCCAAAAACGCTCTCTTTTCCGTGGTTTCTCCGATCAACACCAGGCGAATGCCGGAGCAGTACCCTAACACGCGGGCCACGGACCGCGCGCGATCTTCCCTTCCCGTCCCTTGTCCTATCCTCTCCTCTTAAACACACACTTACACTCACATGCGCTACACTACCACACATGCCGAGAGAGCGGTCGGGAGCTTACAGCTGTCCCGGCTGAGGCGGTGTCCCGCTGGTGGGAGATACCTGGTTTAGGGGAAAACTCCGCTAGTCGACGGTAGGTCGGAGTCAGATCTCGCCATCCAGCGGGGAAAAGATCATCGCCACCTCCCGAGAAAAGCACGCACTACACTTACGGTACTAATGACCTAAGTAGTTGCGCCCGGAAAAACGAATCAATCAGTGAAAGATGCTCTCGTACGAGTTGCTGAAAATTTTTATTTTCAGCACACATTTTGTTTTTTTTAAGTAGTTTTTGCGCAATATTGCTTGCACTATGTGCTATTTAAAAAAATACAATACAAGATTTGCTCAAAAACGGCTTCAAATTTTTTCGGTAAAGTTTTGGAAGGGATTATGCTAAATGTACTCTACGAGATGAGATGATATAAACATCAGTTTGCTGTATTCTTTTCTTTTAAAAAATTACAAAATTTAATTTTTTTACTTGTCTCTCAAGTCATTAATATCTACATTAACGGCAATTTGTTTACTTTATTATATTTATAAGTACATTTGCTTTAATTAATGTCATATAACGTTTCTGGAAAACCCAACCGTTTTCTGTGAAGACTAGCTCAAAATTCTGCATTTTCAGAAACGCTCAATCGCTAGTTTCTCTAAATGGCTCCAAATTTTTTCGTCAAACTTTTTGAACGGAGAATGTTAATTGCATTGTTTAAGATGATGTAGAATAAGTTTTGCAGTATTCTCTTTTTATTTTTTAAATTATACAAATTATTTTTTTAAATGTCTCTCACAGCGTTAATAAGCTGATGACTGTGATAAAATGATGGGTGAGATGTGTTAATTCTAAGAGAAATTGTTGTACAAAGAGTATTACATAACCATTACTAAAGGTGAGAAAGTACGTGCTGTTTAGCACCACTAGGTTTTCATGTTTCATGGACGAAAGGAAATACCTTAACTATGTCTGTTATGGTGGCTTGATTACACGATTTTGATTCTTTTCTGAATTTTGATTGGTAGTTGTGGAGCATTAATTGGACACCTGCTATTAATACAATTACAATTTACAATTAACGATTTTTAGTTGAATTAATGAACATATTTAGTTAACTAAACGAAAAAAGAAAATAATGCAACATAATAAACGAAATATTTAAGCCAGGAATATTAGTTTTTTCTAATAAAATTAATACTTTCGTTTGACAATACAGAATTGCTTTTAAAAAGGAAAATTGATTTCAAAATATTTGTATTCAACCAAATTATAACAAACACAAGGACTTTGTCTACAACCGTTCATTTTGCCTGAATACTACTAGAAATAAAGTCGGATGTTAAATGTTACATGAATATTAATCAACATTTTTCAGCATATTAAATTGTATAAGCAATCAATTAATATTAGCGCACAAACTTTATTTAGGGTCGTAATTTTGATATTATATATTGCGGTTATAATAGTTACTAGTAGACAGAGCTTGCACATATTTGTATGCGGTTATTATTGCTTGTTGAGTATAGATTACCTGAATCAGATATCGAATGCACAACTCATTGAGCTATATTGCGTTCCCTGAAGCAAATTCTGTCATAAGTCCTTCTGAATTGCATATGATATAAAAGACGGACAGAATGCAATAAATTTAATGGATCAAGCATTAATTGAAAGGTATTCAAAAGTAATAGAAATCCATCATGGGCGTGTGATGCACTTCTCATTCAAGTCATAGATTAATATTGCAGCGTTTGGCATGAAACTGGAATTCTTTAGAAATTTCATGAGGCATCCGAGAACGGGCACAATCGCTCTTTGACCTGTGGCTCATTGCCTGCTGATATGCACATTAGGAAGGGCAAACTTCCAGCATGTTACTTTGAAGCGAGAATTGAGAGTAATACGTGCTTATTACTTTTTGTCGCCTTTTCTTTTCATTTTGTCTTAATTTTAGAACTGCATTAAACTTTAGCAAGAGTGATTTTATAGGTGGTGCCTATTACTCATGATAAACGTGAGCTTAGTGATAGTCTTCAATTTTAAATTTTGAGAAATAGAATCTTCAGATGAAATCATTCTAAAATATAAAAAAATAGATAACGACAATTTATTGATTTCCAAATCTTACGAAGGAAATGCAGTAGATATCTTAAGGCCCATTCACAATGCAAATATAAAATAAGCATGACGAAAACGTAAATGTTAGGTCTACGTCCATAAGCGGACTCATTCACAAGGCCTTCGCATAAGCATAACACGTAAGACATTAACTTAAAAGCTTACAAGCTTCAAGCTTCTGTGCTTATGCTTATGTCAGAAATAAGAAATGAACCAATCATAGTACGTTTAACTCAAAATCGAGTATCGAAATAGAATCGAAGTCGATAGATAGAACAAAAGACTTGTTTTCCAAATTGCTTGGTTGATTTTCGACTGTTTTCTGCGTTGTAATGCAGCGTAAGATCTTTTTGTAGTATAGTGTTGTTGTAATATTCATAGTAGTACCATTTAGTTTAATTTTTTATTAAAATTAAAATACCTAACCTAACCTAATGCAACCCATGGACGCAAGGCCGCTGGTAGGCCTTGGATCGTAAAGAGCTGTTGTGTCACAGTACATACGTACATGGTTATATATGTTTATATTGTAATCAATTGTAAAAAATCAATATTGTAATAAAATTTGCTTTGTGATTCTTCGGATCGGGGACAGGTTTTTCATAACAAAAACATAACACATAACTAAATTTTACAAGAACAATTTAATCTACCAAAAAAAATGAAGTGATGGATGATTTCACATCGAATTACATAGAAATAGTACCTTGCGGCTCAATCAAATTTCATTGACAATTAATGACTGGCATAATTAACCAAAATGATACAATGCTATTTTAAATTTAGGCCGCTGATGATTACTCAAGATTACGCTGATGGCGTATGAACTCCTCTCTCTGATAGTTGTAGTCCTTCCGCATTATTGCGGTAACAATTACGACATTACCATGTCATGTTTTCGAGAGGAGTGCCCCTCAGCTGGCGTCGTCCTTAAAAATCGGCCAATTCTTTACAATCTCTCTGTACTCGCGCGGGGCGAGGTAGTGCCTGGCCGTGTGGGCGAAGTAGCACGCCGCGCTCCCGGTGATGGCTTCAGCTATGATGCGCTGTCTTAGTTTTTCAGCTGATTGCCATTCGAGACCTTTAGGAGCGCAGCGTCGCCGGGGTACCATTCGCCCAGGGCACCCACCACCAGCGGTATCATTTCGGCGGAGGCGTAGCCGGCGCTGAGGAGAGCTGCGCAGGAGGCACTGTATTTACTCTTCTTTTCCTCGTATCTCTCCTGCAGCTTACCGGCGCGCGCCGCCACTACCGTTGCATCCACGATGATGGAGTGTAGCCCCCGCGCGAGAACGAGATCCGGGATCTCACTATCCTCTCCTGATTTATATTATATTTATTTTATTTATTATTTATTAATTTATTATTTATTACATATTTATTTATTTATTATTTATTTATGTATTATGTATTATTTATTATTTTATTTATTTTATTATATATTTATTTTTTATTATATCTTGAGCGTCGACTGCCAGGAAACGATTCAGTGGAAAAGTTTAACTTATAAAAATTACCATAAGTCGTAGAAAAAGTACTGTATGAAACTCGATGTAATGGGTATTAATACACGAGTGTGATATTACGATACGAGCGAGGAACGAGCGAGTATCGTAAACTTCACACTCGTATTACACATTAATACACTCGTGTGAATGTATCGTGTTCGTTCACATTAATACACTCGTGTGAAGTTTACGATACTCGCTCGTTCCTCGCTCGTATCGTAATATCACACTCGTGTATTAATACCCATCATTATATCATTGTTACATAATGTACTATTACATCTCACAGAGCACATTCAGCACTATCCTTACCAAACGTTTCAAGAAACCAGTGGTGTTACAGAATGGCACAGACTTTCCCGTATTAGTTTGCTATTTCCTTTGGACTTGGCTAGCTATTCGAAATTGCCACATAATCTTGCCAGCTGCCATCAATCGCCGCCCACAGTACATTTTTTTGACATTTTCTTAATGGTCCGGTTTCCTAATAGTAGAAGGGAACTATTATTTTAAGAACACTAAAGAACAGTACAACATCGCCCTAAATGGACATTTGATTTGAAAAAAGTTTGAAAAAGTTCATTTTGGTGTATTTTTTGTTTTTTTGAAAACAATTCACAAATATAATTTTTTTGAAAGATCTCTCACACCGTTAATCTGTTCTTGATCTAGTGCTCTCACACACGCGTATTTACGTGTGTTTACACGAGTCGATCCGCCGTCAGACGGGTCTGCTGCTGGTTTTCAAACAATGTGCGCCGCCACTTCGCGAGAAACACCAGGTCCTTCGAATGCCGACAGCAGAAGACGGTGTAAGATATATAGGTGTGTTCACTCCCAGTCTAAAACTGAAGCTTATGTGCGGCTACTTTTCACACTTCTCGCCTATAAGCTCTGCGATATTTGTGACTCATTTGTACAAGGTCGTGGTTGGTCGTGTAATGAGTAATAACCACAGTTTAAGATGTCGTCTTAAGATGTATATCTTACACCGCGACCCAAACCGATCGTGCGCACCGTACGGACAAGCGAGGAACTATCCTGAAACTGGCTTCAGAAAATTTGCCCCAACGGCGACTAGTCGACACACCTATACAGAGTGTCCGGGGAGAAAACGTCGAAACTTGGAAAATAAGCTCCTAAGACAATTCTAAGCGTATTTTGGTCTAATAAACTACGTGGATGTTCCGAATGGTTGAGCCGCTATTAGCACTCAAAAGTGGTTCGAAAAAATGATTTTTAGGCAAAAATATGCATTATGGAAGCATGGAAACACTTCAGAAACATGTAAATTGTTTATTATTTTCAAACGAAATTAATATATTTGCTCAGACAGAGAAAGTAAGCGAGAAATAAGAAAGCAGTCGAATTGTGTAAATTGGGTACCTTTTTATTTCTCGCTTAATTTTTCTTTCTGAACAAATATGTTAATTTCTTTTATAAATAATAAACAATTTATATGTTTATGAAGTGTTTCTATGCTTCCATAATGCAAATTTTTGCCTAGAAATCAATTTTTCAAAACAACTTTTGAATGCTAATTGCGGCTCAACCATTGGGAATATTCACGTAGATTATTAGCCAAAGATACTTAGAATTGTCTTAGGAGCCTATTTTCCAAGTTTCGACGTTTCCTCCCCGGACATCCTATATATCTTACACCGTGCTGCCAGCTGAGTGCCGTCTGGGGAGGTGGCGCGCTCTCACGGCCATCTTTGAATTAGTTCGAGCTTGTGTATTCTTTCAGAAATCGATTCATTTTCTCTGCAATGCAGCCGGCAATTTTGAGGAAAAATTAAATAAATTCGAACACACGACGTTTGAAACGTATGCCCTTTGCTGTTATATCATCCCAAAGAATGGTTATAATGGTTTATATTCGAAGTTAAGCGCCAAATTTGAAATAATTTGGCTATGTAAAAACACCGGTATCTCTGAGCTGATGGTTACCGTAAGGATAAGCTTCTTTCTTTCCGAGCAGCCTAAATGTGTTCTTGGCACTGGAAAGAGGTGCGGATAAAACCTAAGGGTTCAGCGGTGGCCACACCGGCGAGCAATCTTCCTGGTAGAACACGTTAATTATGTGGTGTGGAAGACCGTGCAGGAGTGCTACTACAATACTAGTAAGTAGACGATTACATGTAATCAAAGAATTTAGCTAATCGTTGTGTAATGTGTGCATTTTATACAATAAATATTGTCGAAAATTGAAAGAGAATTGGTGAAATATAGTACAAAGTAAATGAAAAAATCCTTAACTTTGAGATTTTAATTTTATATTTTATTGATGGCATGCTAATACTACGTAGTAAAACTTACCTTGGAATTACCAGGATTAATTAAAATTTTTGCAGTCCTGTTTTTCACCTCAGAAGTAAAGAAATTTATTTGACAAGTATATCTATGTCAGAATTTAAAAGTATACTTCGTCTACTCACAAAGATCATCGGAAAATAGGTTCTACTATTACTATTATTATTATTATTATTATTAATATTATTATTATTATCATTATTCCGCTACATCACGACTAAAGATGTTATGAGTCGGCTCAAAATAAAATCTACTCCAGGTTGCAACCAGCTACCTAAGGAGCAGATCTAGAGACTGTCGGTGCCTCTAGAATACTTTGCCCGAAATGTGGGTGGTTTCAAATAAAGCGATTTATTGCACTTCCCAGTCTTTTGAATTGCATTATTATTATTATTATTATTATTATTATTATTATTATTATTCCATTACATCACGACTAAAGATGTTATGAGTCGGCTGAATATAAAATCTACTCCAGGTTGCAACCAGCTACCTAAGGAGCAGATCCGGTGACTACCAGTGCCTCTACAATACTTTACGCAAAATGTGGGCTGTTCCAAATAAAGCTATTTCTTGCACTTCCCAGTCTTTCGAATTACCAGGGAGTTTAGACAAGTTCTTACTCAAATTTTGCGGAACAAATCCCAGAGCTCCGATTACTATCGGGACGACCTGTGCTTTTACGCCCCACATTCGGCTGATCTCGATTTCCAAACTCTTGTATTTAAGACGTTTCTCTGCCTCCTTGGTAACGACGTTTTGATCGCAAGGTACAGCAATATCGATAAGTAAACACGATTTTTTCGACAAATCCCGGATAACTATATCCGGTTTGTTTGCCGCTATCGTGCGATCAGTTTGAATTTGTTGGTCGTACAATATCGTACACAATCCAACAGACGTCACCGGTTTTGGTGAGTGTTCGTACCACTTGGGGCATGTGTTTGGAACTTCGAGGGCGGTACAGATCTGCCAGTGGAGGTAGCTACACACCCTGTCATGTCTTTTCAGGTATTCCGTCTTTGCTAGGATTGGACAAGCTGAGACAATATGATCAATGGTTTCTACTTGCTCCAGGCAAATGCGGCATTTATCATCTTGGGAAATTTTGAGAACCGCTTTATCATAATGTCGTGTTCTCAACGCCTGATCTTGGGCAGCTATTACAAGTGCTTCCGATTCTGGCTTCATTCTTCCCCTTTTAAGCCACATAAATGATTGATCTTTATTGATCTGCACCTTGTCCATTCTTTTTAGGTATTGTCCGTGGAGTGGTTTGTCTCTCCACGATTTCTTTAACATTTTTTGTGTTTCACACTTCATGTTTAGCAGCATCAGAAGTTCAGTGTCTGTGTTATTCGACGTGTCTTGCCTAGTTTTCTTCGCAATGCTTCTAGCTACACTAACAATGCCTCTGTTTCCCATTCTTCGGTCAGATTTCATGACCTGCCTAATTAGAGGGTCGTCTTGATGGCTGACTACATACTTTCCCATCCCGACTATTGCGTTGTGCCAGGAGGCCTCAATTTGTCTGAGGCCTCTTCCTCCTTCCTTACGTGACACATAAAGTCTATGTATATCAGCTCGAGGGTGGGCAACATGATGCATTGTAAGCAGTTTTCTGGTTTTTCGATCCATGGTGCGAATTTCCTGCTCAGTCCAGTTCACTAGTCCAAAACTGTATTCGGCTACAGGTACCGCCAAACTACCTATTGCAGAAATTTTATTCCTGGAATTCAGAGCGGACTGCAGGACCAGTCTCACTCTCCTATAATACTCCCTACGAATTCTCTCTTTCATTCTGTCGTTCGAGATGGTTTCACATTCTTCAATGCCCAGATATTTGTAAGTTTTACCTGGCTCCAGATCTTGAATCACAGTGTGCGTATCAATTTCAATGTTCTCAGACGTTGTGAGTTTCCCTCTTTTTAAATTGATTTTTGCACACTTGTCAAGACCAAACTTCATGCAGATGTCATTGCTAAAGTCATTCACGACAGACAGCATTTGGAAGAGAATCGCTTCATTCTTAGCAAACACTTTCAGATCATCCATGTAAAACAAATGTGATACTGGCCTTTCATCACCATGGAGCTTAAAACCAAAGTCAGCTTGCGACAACTGTCTCGATAGTGGGATCAAACTAATGCAAAACAGCAGAGGGGATAGTGAATCTCCTTGAAAAATACCCCTGTTAATCTGAATACTTCTGGTTTCTACTGCTTCCTTTCCGCTGTGGATTAGTAACCTGGTACTCCACGACTTCATACTAGCCTTGCAAAATTCAATAAGTCTAGGATGAAATCGATAGATCTCCAGGGTCTTCAAAATCCAATCGTGTGGTACACTATCAAAGGCCTTTTGGTAGTCAATACAAGCCATGCTCAAATTACGTTTGCGTTTCTTTACATCATTCAAGATGACTTTATTCAGGAGCAAGATTTCCTTACAGCCATAAGAGCCTTTACGACATCCTTTTTGTTCAGCTGGCATTAGATGATTCTTATCTAGATGTCTGTACATTTTGTCAGCTATGGCTGAAGTTATAACTTTGTACAGTACTGGCAGACAAGTAATTGGCCTGTAGTTCTTCGCCAAAGAGCTGTCTCCCGCTTTGGGTAGCAAATACGTGATGCTTATTATTATTATTATTATTATTATTATTATTATTATTATTATTATTATTATTATTATTGAAATATAGGGAAATCAACAGATGAAAAACGAAGTCTGAAATTTTCCGGAATAATGAGGTCTGATGAAAGTTTGTAGTAAAAATACAATGGATTTGATAAAATATAATGTTCAGACTTACACGCACCAAATTGAAACCGAATTGAATATTAGGGAGCCATATGGCAGACAGAACTTGGTAACGACTCAGAGAATAGAAACTGGTCATAAGTTGGATTTTGAAAACGTTAAAATTCTTAATAATGAAACCAGGAGATTCCCAAGAATCATTTCTGAAACTCTTCATATTAAATTGAATGAAACTATGAATTCATTGGTAGAGTGTAACAACTTCACCAATGCATATGATAACATATTACGCAGAATTAAATGATATTTATTATTTTCTTCCATTATTGACCCCTACCTATGGTTTACTTACGATTCACAAACTTAAAACTTATATCCAATACAAGCTTCCATTATTTAATATTGCTTTCTGCTTACATGATGTTTATAAAGATTCATTTCATCTAAACATATTTATGTAATAAATTTTATATTAGCTAAAATGTACCTGATGATGGAGACAAATGATCTCTGAAACGTAAAACTCCAACTTTGTTTTATGTAGAAAATTCAACCTTGTATGAAATATATTTCATTATCACCTGATTGTCTATAATGACTGTCCTTTCTTTATGTGTTCACAATTCTTCAATCATTTTAATTTAAATCTCTAATTGGACAAAATAAGACTTTTAAGGAGAAAGATAAATTATCCATCATTAATCCTTAAAATTAATATTTTCCCTTAAACTATTCTCTGATATTTTCATCCTAACATCCATATTCATAACATTAATAATTAATACCTTCTTCATTATAATAAATCACCCCTTTAAATCACTTTACACCTTTTCGATGAGAGTTAATTTTTCTTCTTCTGAAACCCGAGAACAGATTTGGAAATGTTGATATAAATGTTGCGAAACTTCGTTGCAGTCTGCTAATAATGTAGTATATCACCATATATTTTAAATTTTCATAAGTGGAGAAGATCCGGTATGATGAAAGAAGAAGTTGATGGATGTTATTACTTAGTCGTTGAATATATTCTCTGCACAAATTCCATATGTATGTATTTAACTATGTATGAGAGGTAAATTTTGTTTTGCGTCCTGCTACGCGACCACTGTGTCGCTGAGGCCAGCGCCTGGACGACCGCAACCCGCCGAACATTCGCGGTGGAAGTTGGGGCGTCCGCCACCAGAGCGCGCACGCGGCGGTCTCCGGCGCCGTCTGTCGTCCCGTTCCCGACCTTTCCCTCGCTGCGTCCGCTCCCGGCCTGCCCTTCGCCGGCGCCCACGCCGCGCGCAAATTTAGGGCCTCTGGCGGCGCGGACACAATAGGCGCACAAATCAGAGCGCCCCGGCGCGGCGCGGCCGCCCGCCCGCCCGCCCGGAGAACGCCCGCCCGCCTGCCCGTCGCGGGCGATGCGCGGGCGCGATCGTAAGGGAGGGTAAGGGAGGGCGAGGGGCGAAGGCGGCGAGTGCGTGTGTGGGCGATGCCGAGCGCTCGGTCGCTCGCTCGCTCTCGCGCGCGCGTGTGTGTGCGTGTGACCCTGGTTCAACCCTTCTGAATGGTTGCATTGTCCGCCGATGTTTTCTTATCTGGCTGGCTGCGCGGCGGCGAGGTCCCCGCCCGCCTCGTCTTTTTATTGCGGCGGGCGGCGCGGCGCGGCGCGGCGTTGCGGGAATAACGACTTCCAGTCTGGCTGGTCCAAGGCGGATCGTCGTCGCCGTGGTCAGGGTTGCCAGGCCGCCGCCGCCGCCGCGCGTCGCGGGTTCGTCGCCCTCCGCGCGCCCGTGCAAGGCCACCGGACGCAGGAATGCAGACGCGCGCGCGCGCGCGCCCGCCGGCCCGCGTCGCCGCCGCCGCCGCCGCCGCCGCCGCCGCCGGGGTGACGGGGGGCGGGAGGCACGGACGGACGGACGGACGGGCGACGCGTTTATTTATTTGGCGGAGGTGCGCGCGGGAGGTCTGCCCGCGCGGCAGGGGTTGTCAAAGCGCGCCTGCGCCTCGGCCGTCGGCGCTGTGCGTGCGCTCCGAATTAATCAGAGATTTCGCTCCGCGTTCCCACTAATTAACCGCGCCGTTAAATGCTTTACGCTGGGTAAACGCACTTCATTTCAAAGCTTCTGTGTGCAGCTTCTTTCTGTTCGTTTTATTTTCATGTCTTGCTGTGTATAATATAATATTCGTGCTCTTTCGTTACTTTGAAGAAAAAAATGTATAAAAGTAGAATTCTCACTTTAATTATAAACAATTTAAATAATTGTTATTTTAAAGAGAAAAGTGAAAGTCAATTTAAAAATGTCTGTAATTTATGTGAATTCGTCAACATTCTGAAACGGCGTGATTGATAGTCTCATTTTGATAAATAATTTTGCAGAAATTGAAAGAGAAACTTATTTACTAATGGGCAATAAAGACATTTCGAAGGACTGCATAACTTTTTACAATTTATCAAGACAAAAAACCAAGTTGTTGAAATCTTTGGTATTCAAAGATTCCAACGACTATTTCGGGAACTGTGGCCTTCTGCTGTTCATCTTGCTTCCATGTTGCGTACCCTTGACCTCGTGCGTTTGCCTGGCGCTCTATGATTTCTGCCCGGCGGTGACGTCACGAGTCTGGAACATTATACTGTGAACTCCACCTCACTCGCCATAAACAGCGGATGTATCGCAATGCAGAAGTATGATCTATCATCGCTCCTGGCGCTGCCAATAAAAAAAACGTTCACAGCTCCGTAAGTTTGAGAATTTGGAGTTTGTGAATGTGAACGTGATATTGTCATTTAGTTATTTATACAATTTCCAGCCTGTTTATTAGATTGACAAAAATATTTTTTGTGTTTTTCCTACATTTTTACAGAATGTGATGTTGAATTCTATTTAAAGTGCTTGCAATATGCAGACAAAAGTTCTTGAACTTGAAGAATTTGCACTGAACTAAAAAGATATTTTCATTCTAAACGAAAATCATTAAAATGTAGTTATGAGTTGTTTTAAAATCATTAAAAAATTTTTGATTTATTCGTGACCAACTATCAAAAATCATAAAACCTTCCATTTTTCCGTTGGTCGAAAATAAATGTAGCACAATACAATGTTGAGATAACCGACAAGCGCTTTTAGTGTTTGTAGTCCTTTTGCTAAACAATTCAAATCCAAAATGTTTCCTTTGCACTAGTTAATATTCTTTTTTATTACTTTATTTTATCATTTTGCTTTAGGCTGTGTCTTCGAAACCCAAATAATGTAGTCTGATATTGTGTTTCTGGATTACCAGTACCTCGTGTATCACGTTATCGAGCACATTCTTCAATAATCCCTTGTCTTGATCCGTAAATATTTGAGATCTGTGTCCAATCTGTGTTTATATACACTGAATTATGATTGAGGAACTGGCCCCCTATACTGAGAACAACGATGTAAGCATCGAGATGAGTTATCTACCAGGAGCATGTACACATATGTAAAGGGCTGATATGGACCTACTGAGGTGTACTTCGGTGAGATATTCGGATTGAACGAGGGTATTATCTCCAGGGAAGCGGTAGTAACCATGCAGTGGTTTCGTTGGTCCCTTAGGCACTGAGAAGGATTTCCAGGAAGTGGTTGTGGTAAAATCGAAAAGCTGGCCCTCACTGAAACGAAAGGCAAACTAGTTTGAGAAAGTCTCTACAATTTTGTACGTACTTTATAAGCAGCACAATTTTCTCGCGTTATTTCTAGACTCGCAATTTTCGAAAATTTAGGGTATTCAAAGAAAATGAGACCTATAAATATAATTTTCCTTTAGACAGCTAAAAACATAAAAACTTGGTTATAAAACCCTTTCACGTTGAAATTACGAAAGTTTAACAATCATCAACATTTTGAATGCGTTTAGTGAATGTAACCATGACAGAAACAAAGGGTCCCTCACAATCGCATGGCAGCGTGGCGGGGCCATGGGGCGATGCTTGAAACTCCCGAGGGAGCGATTGGGGCGAGGTGCCCTATCGCCGCCCGGCGCAGACCCGCCCCCGCCTTGCATACGCAATGAGCTGGGTGGCGTGCTCGTGTGCAGAAACTGCCTACGGAATCCATATGCATAAAACGGCGCGCTGTTTCCCGTATTTCAGCCTAAATTAGCACAAGATAGCGCGCGGAGCCCGAGCGCAGCGCCGCGCTGGCTGCGGCAGGCGGCGGCGCTGGCGAGCGATGGTTTTGCTTTTATTTTTTTATTATTTCATGTTTTAATACATACATCAGTTCATTGACTATTCGTGTGCAATGAATGACTTAATGAATACATCTTAACCTAACTTAATACTAATACAGAGTGTGAGGAGACCATGACGGCACCTCATAGACTCTATTCTAGAAATGAAAAACTGTACAAAATATATGAAATGGATATTTGTTTGGGATACGAGTAGAGTGAGTGGGGTTTTTACAGAGGTTGAATGAAGGTAACTTCTAGATGTGGTGGATATTGGAGAACAGGTTATGGGATATGTAGGCAATGTGGTGAATGATGGGCTCGAGGATCAATTCATTGTTTAACTGATGGTTGGAAATGAATCAGGGTGCATTGGTGATAGTGCGAAGGAATTGGTCCTGGACTATTTGTATTTTGTTGATAGCGATCGCTGATACTGAAACTTGTGAATCGGTTAGTACCAGAGTGGGTCGATATTAATTTTTATGAGGACTTCCTCCAGAAAGGTAGAGTGCAGATCTAGCCGAAGCGTTTAGAAGGCGACGACAAAAATCTCGGGCCAAATGAGGGACCAGACCATCAGCAGGTAATTGCAATGCTACATTATCTCGGGTTAAATTGATGGTGGCGTCGCTTCCCTTTCATTCCAATAACTTCAATTTTAATGACGATCATGACAAATAATATTATTTTTGGAGTGTCTGTGTGGAACGAGTGTGGCTCAGTAATCTAATGTGAATGTTTCTAATCTGAGCTAGTGAGCATGCACGGCGTACCGAAACTTTTCCTCCTCTTAGTGCTGTCACTGAACAACTTCTCATATATTTGAAACAGTGCATGAATCAAACTGAATATTTAAATTTGAAGGATTAATTGCAAAAAGAAAGAAACCTATGACTTCAATATCAAAAGCGTAGGGCCAGTTCGAAAATAAATATGAAATTTTGCTATTTTCAAATTTTCAATGGTTTTAATGAAAGTTAGAATTATACCACGTTTATAAATATATTTTGTATTGTAACTACGAATGTTTATAAACATATTTTCGCTAGCAGAGAAAGAAATTAAAGAAAAAATTGCAGCCATTTTCCGAAAGAAATTGGAAATGTCACAGGAACTGCATGTAAAGTTCCCACTAAAAATAGCATCTGAATTATAGGACATTGCTAGTATATCCTCGCCACCTCCATCAATCTTAACCGTTTTTGGAATCACAATGAAAGACCTTAGTCCTGACATTTATGTAAGTTACGGTCAAATGAACCTTAAACACTGATTTTACGACCGAAATCTGAAGATCCTATTGTTGAGGTAATTTGTCCTTGTGTGAATTTCTCCTATGTGAGAGAGCTTCTAAAATCAGAATCAACATTGATTCTCCCTTCCATACATTTTGTGCTATATGCACCAATTATACATCAAAATGATTTAAAATACTTTCCCAGCGGATGCAAATAACAAAAACTACGAAGTTGCAAATTCTGCTTTTGCATTGGTGGAATTTTGCCTTTATTCCTGCATTGTAAAATTTAGAGAACTCTAACCCAAAAGTTTCTATAATATTCTTTGTAATTATTTTGACTACCAAGAGAAAATGTGACTTGTATTGGACATATTAGTATTGAATTCGTTGGGGGCGGGGGAGAAAGATCTGAAATCTCGACTCTTGTGGATGAGAATAAAAGCTAAGATAATTCCACTTCCAGACCACATTCCACCGAGGACCACGAATAGAAAGTGAAGATCATCCAATAGCAGCAAGATAATCAATCCCAAAAAGGTCAATGCATGGAGAAAATAAGATGTATCTCGGTAGAGTGCAAGTTTAAATACATACATACACACAGCCGGAAACAATATTGCAACACCCCATTTGCATTGTACAATTTGTTCCTCCGTACAGATATAGCACATACAGACCGCACTATACATCATTACATGGGCAGAGCCGCTCGTCCAGCAACAGAGAGAACCATGAATCGGAAACGCCACATCAGTACTGCGTGACCGGGAGAGATGGCACAGTGTATCAAGCTGATGTCACTGCAGTTACTCTGACCGGGAGGTCCTAGGTTCAGGATTTTCGACACTAGCTTGTCAGCGACGTCGAATTCAGTCGCTGTCTGGAAGAGAATTCTAGCGGACGGCTGCTCTGATCGGTAGTTTTCCGTGGTTTCTCCCAACAACACCAGGCGAATGCCGGAGCAGTACCCTAACAAACGGGCCACGGAACGCGCGCGATCTTCCTTCCTCTTCCTTGGCCTATCCTAATCCCTTACACCCACACTTGCACTAACGTGAACTACACTACCACACATGGCGGGAGACCGGTCGGGAGCTTACAGCTTGTCCCGGCTGGGGCGGTGCCCCGCTGGTGGGAGATACCTGGTTGAGGGGAAAAGTCCGCTAGTCGACGGTAGGTCGCCGCCGGATCTCACCATCCAGCGGGGAAAAGATCATCGCCACCTCCCGAAAAAAAACACAAAAAAAAAACAAACACGCACTACATTTACGGGACTATTGACCTAAGTAGATGACGCGCTCGGAAACACGAATCAATCAATCAATCAATACTGCGTGTACCTGCCGCGGGCAGTACGACTAGCCCTGATGCGGGCTGTCATCCCAACGTTCAAGTGGCGAATAGTGTCCTGCGGTACACTGTTCCACGCCTCCTGCACCGCCTCACGCAGAACAGGCAGAGTGGAAGCGCGGGTCAGGCGCGGGCTGAAAATGTCCCACACATGGCCGGTCGGGGACAAGTGCAGCGAGCGCGGCGGCCAGGGCAGTTGACGAAGAGAGAGAGCGTGTTGCGTAGCGCGGGCAGTGTGTTGCTGGAACAGCGCACCACCTTCCCGTTGCAACAAAGGTATCAGCACATATGTGTATACGTGCATGCCAGTATTGGCACCCTTTACACTTGTACATTAGGGGGCAAGCCCCGGAGTGAGTACCTAGGCGTTAGCCTCTAACCTACACCCCCCTCAGGGGTACAAGTACCCCCTCGGACCAATATCCGGATCCTGCCGGAACGCAGTTTGCCCTCGCGGCAACCTGCCCATTCAATGCCAGGGTGGGGCTGCCCTGCCAGCTCAGAGCTACTAGCTATCCGGGCTAGTGCCGGAATCAATTTCACCTGTATGACGACGCGCCACTCACATGCGCCGGGACACCAAGTCCCTCCTCTTGTCCCAGAGTATTGGGCCACTGCCACGACGAAGCCATGAGTCCAACTGGGGGCCACCCGAACGAAGGCTCTCGATCTGGGTGAGGCCGTGACCAAGGCAACCTGGAGGATGGTCGTTTAACCGCTGGGCTTCTATTTGTGGGATTCAGAGCACCCCGAGGGGTCTCTGCACCTAATCCTGCCTTAAGGTCGACGCGCCAGGGGCCCAACTGGTGGGTTGCCGGGTTGAACCGTCAACTAGGAGCTTAGCATCGCCCGCTCACTGCCTACACGTTAGGCTAACGACGAGAGACTAGAGGTACGGGTGGTCGTCTGAGCTCCACCAGAGACCGGAGACACCGAAGTGCTCACGATCACCCCCTGCGGGGAAAGGCATCAGCATAGGCTGCACAATGTTCTGAATGTGTATTCGAACGAGCGTTGTAGCTGATGGCACTCCACACCATCACTCCCGGAGTGGGCCCTACGTAACGTGAACGAACACACTACGGGCGCACGCGCTCGCCTCTGCGACACTCACACGACCTGGTGTGCACGCAGAAGCGGCTCTCATCACGGAACACCCACTGCACGCCGTTCCGTCTCCCAGCTGACCCGCTCATTGCAGCACGCCAGACGCGCCCGACGATGGTTCGGCGTGAGTGGCTAGCGGTGCGCGCGATTGCGCGGTGTAAGATATATAGGTGTGTCAACTAGCCGCCTTTGGGGCAAATTTTCTGAAGCCAGTTTCAGGCTAATTCCTCGCTAGTGCGTACGGTGCGCACGATCGGTTTGGGTCGCGGTGTAAGATATACGTCTGAAGATGACATCTTAAACTGTAGCTATTACACAGTTTTACAAAACATTTCCTAACCATTTTCGTAACAGTTCGCTTTAGACTTTACCAATTCCACCGCGAAACGACAAATCACTAACTTGAAATTAGAAATCAGCTGGCCATAGAGATGTCGAATGGATCACGACCAATCACGACCTTGCCCAAACGAGACCCAAAGATCGCAGCGCTTCTATGCGAGAACTGTGAGAACTAGCCTCACATAAGCTTCAGTTTTAGACTGGGAGTGAACACACCTACGTATCTTACACCGTGGCGATTGTAATCCTGCAGCAAGTAACCAATTCCCCACGGTGCATGAAGACACGTTGGGGGCCACATGTGCCAGTATCTCGGCGCGGGAGGCCGTACTGTCTGTCAACGCCGCCCTCACGACGCGTCGATCTTGACGTTCAGCAGTGCTCTGCAGCGGGTCGTCCCGAAGTGGATCTACGGCGAAGTGAATGCTCGTCTGCCCGTCGTCCCCAGAACCGCTTCACCGACGTCGCGTCATGGCCTATGTGGTCAGCAAAGGACCACCCGGCTTCGCTAAGGCCGACAATTCGACCCCGCTCAAACTGGCCCAATTGCTTACATGACGAACGAGTGCGGCACCGTGGCACACCTAAATCGCGACTAGATCTCATCGCAGTGGACAGCGTCTTTTAAAGCCGCGCAGTAGATGGCGCGTCCGGGCCATTTTGTCACGCTGCCATTTCGTCACCGGGCGTCAGTCAGCCGTGAAATGTTAATAACGGATTCTACGACCCCCCATCCCTAACGTCCCTTATCGCCTACTTGATTGCTCGTAGCGTTCCCGAAGTTGCAAATTAAGAAAAATTAAACGAGAAATAAAAAAGCAGTCGAATTGTGTAGATTGGGTGCTTTTTAATTTCTCACTCAATTTTTCTTTCTGAACAAATATGTTCATTTCTTTTGTAAATAATAAACAATTTATATGTTTCTGGAGTGTTTCTACGTTTCTACAATGCAAATTTTTGCCTAGAAATTAATTTTTCACACCAACATTTGAGTGCTTATTGCGGGTCAACCATTTGCAATATCCACGTAGTTTATTAGACAAAATATGCTTATAATTATCTTAAAGGCCGATATACACGGTACAGTTTTCGTGTAGATTCTCATGCAGTTTCTGTAAAGAAACGTGAAGATCTCAAACTGAACGTATCAAAGCCAAAACGTAGCGCATACACGGTCTATACCAGACTTTACGCTTTCTGCATGAATCGCCACAATCCGCCGCCAGGGGGGCTAGCGGGAAACAACTGAATTGCGCCGTCCGAGTACTATCAGTGATGGTATTCCTATGCGGGCGTTTTGGCTATAATCTTGATTTAGTATTATGTAACCATGAGGGGCATAGAGTATAAAAATTGGAAGGCAGGGATAAGGAAAGAAGTAGCTTATCACAATATATCACTTCATACAATCGCACCTAACCACAAAATCGACATGGCCGATTACCGTTAGTGACCGATTCTGCCGCTAGAAGCGCTGGAGTCAAACTGTATGGTTTCTACACGAAAAAATTACGAACATGTTCATAATTTTCTCATGTAGAAAGCGTAAAGTCTGGACTACATGAAGAATCTACACGGAAAACTATACCGTGTATATCGGCCTTAAGAGCTTATTTTCGAAGTTTCGACGTTTCCTCCGGAACCCTGTATATTGTACATAAAATATTGCATGTTCGTTGATACAATGACCCAAATCTTGAATTCACTGCCTCAATTTTAATTATGGGAATGGTTAATGTGTGTTGGTCAAATAAATTAGTATATTAGCTTGCCGACGTCTCGAAACTTTGTTGTTCCTTTATCAGAGCTACAGATCAGATAAATATGTACAGTTAAATAAAATCATACTACACAGGTTTCCTACATAGGAATGCTAAAAGGTTTGGGTAGAAAAAAAATTTATGATTTATAATAACTTACATACTTGTACTTTATTCTATCAAATATTTTTAACATGCATTTGTAGTGAGAGTGTGTAGTAAGAGTGTATTCATCTGGTCCATGCCTCTCGTGAGGGAGCAACAAAGTTTCGAAACGACGCGTCGAAACGTCAATTAATTGACCAATACACATGAACTATTCCCATAATACCACCACATTTTGTGCATTTGAACTTGAGTGTAGAATTAGGTCTAGGCCATGCCACTTTTGATCTAATCTCATTGTTGCATTTCCGTATGCACCAACGTAGGTATAAACAGCTCTATTGTATGCGGGGCCGCATCGAGGCTGCCTCATGTAAAACAGGTATCATCTGAAAGTGAAAGTAAACCACATTTGAGCGCAGTACTGAGAGCGGAGCTCATGAATGTTATTTGAAACTATAATCTACCGGAATGAAATGTGTCAAGCACATGACCAGCTCCACATTTCGAGATTGGGGTGTTGGAAACCTAATTTGATTTCGTATTGATTCAGTGAATAATCTTTGACTCACATTCTGCACTTACTGTTTTGTAAACATTATATTATGAAATCGTTTAATGCAATGAAGGTCGTCTGCCGAATGCCATTTACAATAATAATACTAGGCGAGTGTCTCCCTTGGAGAATCTCGAATGCGTCTGGAAAAAGAAAACCAATGTGTAAAATGTGTTAACTTGAAGATCCTAGTAAAAATATGTATATTTTATTTCATAGATAATCCCC
This sequence comes from Acheta domesticus, assembly GCA_031308135.1. Taxonomy (NCBI): domain Eukaryota; kingdom Metazoa; phylum Arthropoda; class Insecta; order Orthoptera; family Gryllidae; genus Acheta; species Acheta domesticus. The sequence continues at coordinate 212,376,311 of JAHLJT010009419.1, forward strand.
ACTAAACATAAAATGGATAAATTTATCAAGTATTGATTTCATTCGGTATTAAATGATTTTAATACTAAATGATTTTTACCTATGTTATTTCAATAATAATCATAGCACATTTCATCGCCGTTGCTGAGACTCTTTAAGCTCAAGTATTTATGAGTAAATAAAAATTGTAACTACATTTGGTGAGAAAATCTCGAATGACATTAAGTGCACTTCTGGTCATGTGTGTCGCAAGGCTTTATCATGGATGTTATCGTTTCGAGATTGGCAGCTCCAGAAGTGGTAAGTAATTGGCGGCTTTGGAACATTCATTCTTCGGGATTGCAGAAATTAACATTTTTGGAAAAGAAACTATTCAAAACATGCCATTCCCAGCCATCTTGCATACTATTAAGAAGTGTAAAGGTAATAATTATGTAAATTAGAAATTCAATTTATAAACAAGTGATGGTTTTGTGAGCTCGAATATAATTACATTGGCATGATTGGAAAACATCGAAAAACAAATGATACAAATATCGTGAAATATTTGTTAATACTTTCAAGAGCTGTTTGTGTACACCTTCGTTTGCTCTTACGCGGTGTTCAATCTACAAGTAAATGTTTGGAAATGTTGTGATAAGTGATACTATTTAAACTGGGGCAACGGTTATCTTCCTTGCTATAGAAGCTTTGCTAAACACAGTACGCTAGTGTTGTCAAGGTCGATGCCAAGAGCGGGAGTCCGTGGCACGAGTGCCACGACGAAATCGCCTCTCCACGCAGTTCATCACCCCGCCACATGAGACAACGCCATCCCTATTGTGAAACGGCGGGGTTACGACTAATAGTTTCCTTTTCCGGCGCTAGTTGCGCGGGGAAGCTCGTGGCATGCTACGGTGCCACGACGCGTGCCACTACTCCCAGCAGCAGACCTTGACACCACTGGGCTAAAGGACTACCTCGGGCAACAATATACACCAGTCTTGTCAACGTCGATGCCACGAGTGAAACGACGAAATCGCCCCTTCACGCAGTTCATCGTCTCGCCACCAGAGACAACACTATCCCTATTGTAATACGGCGGGGTTACGACTAATAGTTTCCTTTCCCGACGCTAGTTGCGCGGAGAAGCTCGTGGCATGCTCCGGTGGCCTTGACAGCACTGCCGTACGCCGCACTCGCCGCGTTCCGTCTGCAACATTTGGGCACCCATCGCGACGCGAGCGGTGCCAGGTGCCGGACAGCGGCCACGCCCGGCCCACGGGCCCGCGGCGCAAGGAACCGGCCCCTGGCCCGGCCCGGCCCGGCCCGGCCCGGCTCGGCCCTGTCCGGCCCGGCGGGGCGGGGCGGGCGGACCGGTCGCCGCCAGCGGGGCACTTTCGCCCGGGCGCCGAACCGCGGGCCACACGCCGTTCGGCAGCCGGCCGCCCCTCCCGCTGCACGCGGCCGCGCCTTGCGAAGAGGGCGTGCCGGCCGCCGTCACGCAATGTTGCCTTAGGTCGCGGTTCCGCAACCCAGCGCCCACTCCACGGCGTTATTTGGCTGAGGTATCCAACTCTCCTTAGACTAAAACACGTGTGTGTGTGTGTGAATTGCAATTTACTTAATTTGATGTACTACATTTTATTTCCTATTGTAAGTACGTATAAACGGAGTACAACACATAGTATAAAGAAAGTTATGAAATGGTGGGGAAAACCGATTTCGAGATTCCAACGGAAATACGTTGGGATCCCCTGATATCGAAACAGTATTGTTTTTCCCCAAAATGTCCATCCGTCTGTTTGCCCGTCCGTCTGTCCATCTCTGAACAACATTGGCGCCTAAACTATTGGTAGGATTTTTTTTTGAAAATAAGTATTTCTCAGTCGATCTGGCTCGACTCAAAGCAATGACATTTTCGGAAACATTCTCTAAGTTTTGGTGGTACTTCACATCAAGCCCCTGAGACATTTCCAAAATTTACTCAAAAATGACTCCAATTTTTTTCCTTAAATTTCTTCTAAGAATAGACTGAAATACACGTATAAAAGTGACAAGTCTAAGTTTGCACTGATTACTCCAAATTTTCGAAAATTGCAAAAGTCGGCAAATTGAAAATTGCAAATTGAAAAATAATTTTTTTCGGCGTGTACTACGTGTACCTCTACAAAATTGAAAACTGAGCCTTTTCCTTTAATTGAAATCTGTTCTCCAAAATTAGGCTCTTGCACATTAAGGTCTTGCACATTTTTTGAAAATTGTAGTGGTGTTCGTGCAATGTTTTGTGAAATATATGCAATATTTCAAAAATATCAAAAGCAAGATTTTCTCAAAAATGGCTCCGAATTTTTTCTTTAAACTTTTGGTAGGGATAGTGCCAAACGTTCTGAATAAAATGTCTTGAACTCCATTTCGCTGTTTCATTTATTTTTTTCTTTTCTAAAATTACAAAAATTTTGTTACTTGACTCTCACGTCCTGAATTGGCGACGATTGTCATATATTATTGCATTGATGAGTACATGAGCTTCAATTGCCTTATAAATGTTTCTCGAAAACTCACAAGTTCTCTTGAAAATGAGATAGAATTTCAGCATTTTCAGAAACGTTGAAAAACCATTTTCGCGAAAATGGGTTCCAATTTTTACTCTCCCGTATACCTACGGAATACGGGAACGAGATACAACTCCCATTTAGTTCGAGGTTTTACTCTTCTTTAATATTCTTACAAGTAATATTTAGGTTCTACAAGTAGAATACATAAAAATTGAGAACATTTCAAGAAATGTATTTAGGGCGGCGATAGATAGCAGCTGGGGAGAGATGTATCAAATCCGAATAGCTAGCCACGACTAAAGAAAATAGAAAACTAATACTAGAAAGCATGTGCCATTCTGTCAAGGTCATTCTTTTTCAAGGTCCAGGTTTTAGTTTTTTAGGATTTCTGTTCTCTTAGTTTATTCAAATGACTATGTAATAATCCTTTGAAAAGAAAGTCATTCTTCAAAATAAAAAGAACAAACATGATTTAAGGTCATTACTGCATTGCAGATTCGGTTCAATAGCCTTCACAGTTAGTAAGGTTGCTATCAGTTTTAGTTTATGAGTTTTTTCATATTGATTATTGGTACTGAAATCCGCGACTTCACTCTAATGGTATGATAAAAGGAATTTAACAATAGCTGCAAAAGAATCAGCGCTATTATTCCCTCCTGCCAATGTGTGGTGACGTTACAGTTTCGTAAGAGAAGTTTCTAGTGAAGTTTCTGAAACTCATGCGAACGTACAAAAAACAAAGGGACTGTATTAATTAATAGACAATGAATGGACATAGTTCGAAGCACAAAAATTTAATATATCTTATTATATCTTTCAATACGTTGATGGTATCTTATAAGATCTTACAAAATAAAACACAACATAAGATCAAACAAAATAAAAGTAGGTATGTCTCAATACATGTAAGAAGTAGCTGTACTAAAATGATATTGAACAACTTCCGAAAGCCACCAATCCATTTAATTTTCTCTCACTTACTAACGTACGAAGAGAAAGTTGTGTAATCGTGCGCCGGAAAACTGTGATTTTTCGACAAAAAGCCCCTACTGTCGGCCCCTGGTAACGAAAAAGTGGATACATAATATAAAAAACTCTAACACGTGGCCAGAATCCATGGCTTGTGCGTCCTTGATACCGAAAAATCGATTGACAGCAAAACGTCTGTCTGTCCGTTCATCTGTGCACAACGCTAGTGGGTAAACCGTTCCCCGGATTCTCTCCAAGACTGATATTCCCCCATCCTTTTTCTGATGTTGCGGCCCCTGAAATTTGAAACCCATGTTTTCATTTTGGGAGGTACTTTGCATGAAGCCCCGCGGATATTTTCATAATTTTCAAAAGAATGGCTCCAAATTTGTTGATTTCATTTTTTATTGGATGGTGCGAAGGACGTTTAAGAAAATAGTGCAGGTCTCATTTTCATTGAAATCCCTGATTTTTCGAAAATTGCAATATGTACGCAAGGCCAAACGCATCATATTGGAAATAACTAGTGGTGCATCAGAATGGCATACCCTTTCTAGTACTAATTGATTTTCTAATTTCTTTCGTCTGTACCAGTTTTTCGGTTTTGTCTCTCCCTCTTCCCAGCTGCCATTTATCGCCGCCCAAAGTACATTTTTTAAATTTTTTTTTCAATTTTTCGGTCTCATAATAACAGAACTGAAACGCGACTTTAAGAATGTTAAGGTAAAATCTAGTCCTCTAGGAAAAGTTTTGTTGAAAAATTTGGAAGCCTTAGAGAGAATGTCGTTTGGTTGTTTCTGAAAAAAGCGCAATTTCGAGCTCATTTTCATCCAAAATTTTGAGTTATCGAGAAGCTTTAAAATAAATTAATTGAAGTAATTGAACTCACAAATGCAATAATCGATACAAATTGTTGGTATTGTAAATATTAAAGGGGCGAAGGACATTTCAAAGGCGTGCAAGACATTACTGTATTTTTATTTTCCCGTATATGTACGTATACACGGAGTGATATACTTTGAATAGGGAAAGTTACGTAATGCTACGCGAAAACACGGAGGATTTTAGGCAGAAAAAAATCATTGCCGGGCGCTGACAACGAAAAAGTGGATAAATCCTGTTGCTAAATTAAGAAAAAAAGAATCCCCTAACACGTGGTGTAGTCAGAATCCCGGTTTTGGGTTCCCCTGATACCGAACAAGTGTGTTTTTCAAAACGTCCGTCCGTCTGTCCGTCCGTCTGTCCGTCCGTCTGTCCGTCCGTCTGTCCGTCCGTCTGTCCGTCCGTCTGTCCGTCCGTCTGTCCGTCCGTCTGTCCGTCCGTCTGTCCGTCCGTCTGTCCGTCTGTCTGTCTGTTTGTCTGACCGTCCGTTTGTCCGGCAGTCTGTGACCAATACTAGCGCGTAAACCATACGAACTATTTCTTCCAAACTGGAGATTCCCCTTGTCGATCTGCTTCCTATGTAATATGATGACCAATGAAAACATTAGACAAATTTTATGTGACTCTCCATTTTATTAAGACCTAATTCTCTGTATATTTTTATTTCATGAATACTGAAATTATGGGCATTTATAATAAATGCAAGAAAAATTCTGCGAACACTCTAATGAATTAAGTATTAGTAAAATACGAGAAGCCTCATTTGGTACAGGTTGTTTTATATATATTTGAATGTTTTGTTTTCTTCATTTTGTATCTTGTGTCATTGTATTTATATTATTTGCAGACTACTTGCCTCAATTATATTGTACCTTGTGTTAATGTATTTGTATTTGTGCTACTGTATTTTGTGTTATTTTCAATTTCTTTGTATTTTATGTTCCCCGTGAGTTTCGTTTATCTTAACTCATATGTGACAAATTAATTAGCAAACGTTAAAAAAATGTAAAATAATTAATATTAACAGAAATCTGTTGATTACTGTACTACCTGTTCTAGCGGAAGTGACTGGTAATGAAACTTATTTCTCACTGGGAAGCGAGTACACACAGCATTTGTAAAAGCAGAGCCCTAACAAATTACAAATAAAATTGAATAAATAATAATAATAATAACAACAAGAACAACTATCCAATTGTTGGAATGGAAAAGTATGTAGTTAGTCATAAACATGACTCTCTAATCAGTCCGGTCATGAAATCTGACCGAAGCATGGGAAGGAGAGGCATTGTTAGTGGAGCAAGAATCATTGCAAAGAAAACTATGCAAGACACGCCGAGTAACACAGACACCGAACTTCTGATTCTACTAAACATGAAATGAGAGACACAAAAAAATGTTAAAGGAATCGCGGAGAGACAGACCATTCCAAGGACAATATTTAAAAATAATGGACAAGGTGTAGATTAATAAAGATGTACAAGGCTTGAAAGGGGAAAGATGAAGCCAGAATCGGAAGCACTTGTAATAGCTGCCCAAGACCAGGCCTTGAGAACACGACATTTTGATAAAGCGGTTCTCAAAATTTTCCAAGATGATAAATGCCGCATTTGCAAGGAAACGTAGAAACCATTGATCATATTGTCTCAGCTTGTCCAATCCTAGCAAAGACCGAATACCTGAAAAGACATGACAGGGTGTGAAGCTACCTCCACTGGCAGATCTGTACCGCCCTCGAAGTTCCAAACACATGCCCCAAGTGGTACGAACACCAAAACTAGTGACATCTGTTGTACTCTATACAATATTGTAAAACAAGAAATTCAATCGGATCGCACGGTAGCAGCAAACAAACCGGATACAGTTATCCGGGATTTGGAGAAAAAAATCGCTTTTACTTGTAGATGTTGCTGTGCCTTGCGATCAAAATGTCGTAACCAAGGAGGCAGAGAAACGTCTTAAATATAAGAGTTTGTAAATCGTAATCAGCCGAATATGGGGCGTAAAAGGACAGGTCGTCCCGATAGTTATGGGAGCTCTGGGATTTGTTCCGCAAAATTTGTGTAAGAACTTGGATAAACTCGCAGGTTATCCAAAAGACTGGGAAGTGCAAGAAATCGTTTTTTTTTGGAACAGTCCACATTTTGCGTAAAGTATTGTAGAGGCACCGACAGTCCCTAGATCTGCTCCTTAGGTAGCTGGTTGCAACTGGGGTAGATTTTATATTCAGCCGACACATAACATCTTTAGTCGTGAATTAGAGGAATAATAATAATAATAATAATAATAATAATAATAATAATAGTATTAATTCTTGAGAGCAATGTGCGTCGCCGGCTGACCAGCGGGCGCGCGGCAGTCGTTGCCCAGGCGCAGGCGGCCGTCGCCGCTGTCGTTACGTGGGTACAAAGTGCTCCATGCAGTACGTGTAACGCATGTTACTCCGCGGGGGACGGCTTAAATCAGATGCGCGGGGGAACGGCCCTACTACAAGTCGTAAAGGTGCGCATTCCACGATTCATTTAGTTCTCCAAGGTTGTTAAGGTGAAAGTTACCGCACGTCGTTAGAATTCAACTTCTGTGCTGGTACATTTTATCACGCGAGTAGTTGATATAACGGACGCGAGTTTGTTTGGGTCAGGCCGCCTGTTTGAAGCTGAATATATGAGCCAACACGATCAGTAATCTTCTCTAGCGTTAATGCCAATAGGAAAGACATTTGCACGTCGCAAACATGACACAACTCAGTTTACATGTGACCTTTTGAAATAATCCAATCAGTGTGCATCCACGTGGTTGTAAACTTCACGTTTCTGCCTCTCACACGTTTTAATCTCGAAAAGATGCGATAAGTCTGTTACAAGTGTATTCTAAGTTTGGATGAAATTATACCTTGAAGCATAAATATACTATTTGAATGCACAGTTGGGTAAATATTAAACAATTCAAAATTTCACAGAAATAAAAGTGAATTCATCAAGTTATCCCAGAAAAGTACAATAAATTTAAACCCTTTTGTCGCATAGTTTTTAAGCCTGGATCAACGATACTGCTTCGTTTCTAATTAACTAAAACCTATCCAAGGGAACCTAATTTCCTGCTTCAGGAAGTTTAGTCAAGTTCTGAACATTAATTAAGGTTAAGTTTCAAGAACAGCTCAGATTTAGTAGAATTTTACCTCATGGGGAACATAGAGCCCTTATTAGAAGACAGAGATTCCAAGGCTAAGAATTTTACAACAAAGTTCCAGCCATGGATGTAAGGAGAAATCCGCTGTATTTTGGGATTGAGTCAAGAATATTATCAAGAGTTTGGAAGACAGCATAACCTTTCTCTATGACACTGAAACTTGTTTTAGAAAAGACTGGTATTTGGCTAAAATGAGACGGATGGCCATTCATTAGAATCGCTTTTGCGTTTAATTTTTTCTGTAGTAACTCTAAATTTGAATGTGTATTTTGGGTTTTAAAATATTTGTCAAAATATTATTATTTTGTTAGGAAGATTCCACTGGTAGTTTTTGACTACAGCCGTTTTATATCAATAAACAGTACACCAAATCTTATAATTTTCAGATACATTATTCATTCTTCTGATCTGTAGTACAATTATATTAAACACAAAAAACAATTATATTAATGAATATAATAAAAACGAATGACATTTACTTCAAATCTAGCGTTATGTAGCCGCGCTGCAAGGCAACCTATTAATTTTATTCATTCTTCAAAGGAACTGGCTTCCCCTTGCCCAACAGTATGCTAGTGCTATTTAATTTGGTTTTCCTTTATCTTTTTAAGAATTTTGAAGTCGCATCCGGAAATTCTCCTCGTCCTCTGAATTTCTACTCTCTGAGTTCAAACTGCATACAATTTATGTCTATCTGGTTATTTTACATCATCTGTATAATTTAGTTGATTTAAATTTCATATTTATTTATTTATTATTTATCCCAGCTTGTAGATAATATTTAAACCCTTCTTTATGTTGTGGTTGATAGTTCTCTACTGAATAATTAATTTCATCTCATTTTGTAATTACAAGTTTCTTGTATATTGTAGCACTGAAGATGGCTGAAATGCAGTCGGAAAGTTTTATTCACTATTAAACTAGTGGTTATTCTCAGTTTTTCGGTTCACAAGTGGAAGAACCGAAATATTATTTTAAGAATATTGTAGAAGAGTAAAAAAACTTCGTCCTATATGGAAATATTCCTTGAAAAATGTGGAGCCATTTAAAAAAAATATTTTAAGCATTACTGCAAATGTAAAATTTGAAGCTCTTTTTCACAGAAAACTTCATTGGAAGTCTAATACGTTGATTGGGAAGTTGTATGCAATTAACGATTAATAAGGAATATTTAGCTTCAAATTTTAGAGACAAGCCTTATTTAACTCACTGATCATTTATTACTCATCAGTTTGTCGTTATAGATACTTTGCACCATTTCTCGACTTTGGTTTGTCCCATCTTCAAGATAAATAGAACATATATACATATCAATGCTTAGTCATAATACATGCATATACGTAATTTTACTCATCCTTATAAAACCATTATGTACGTGATAACTTAGTCACTACTAACTCCATAATATAACCTCAATCACTCGACATCTTTACAAGTACTACAACCATAATATACAAGTAAGTATACATATGACCACACACATTTTAGTCAACTTAAAAACTGTACAGATCATAATGCGAACTCTTACAAAGTAACTTACATTTACAGATGTTAATCCATGTCTCCAAGAGTCTTCAATATACTGTATAACTGGTTCTGAATAAATTTAACTTGGTCATATAGTTTAGAGGCTTGAAAATATCTCAGGGGCTTCATGTAAAGTTCTCCCAAATTTAAATTCCTTTTTTATTTATTATTTCTTTTCAAAACCGCTGTGCTTCCAATATTCGAGCCGGATCTACCGGCGAATATCCATTTTGGACAAAATCCTATAAATAGTTTAGTCGGTAGTGTTGTTCACAATAGGGCAGACAGACGGATAGAGAGACGAACAAACGGATGGACGGCCGTTTTGATTAAAAACACTATTTCGGTATCATGGGACCTTAATTTGTGTATTTCCGTTGAAATCTCTAAATCGACTTTCCGCAGCATTACCTAACGTCCTCTATACTAAGTATATTACTCCGTTTATACGTACGTATACGAGAAAGTAAAAAGGCGATGGACGGATAATTTTGAATTCCAATTAGCGCATGCTGTCGTTAGCCACAAGGCGCTGTTTGCATACCGTGCTTGTCCGAGTCTGAGAATTCTGTGTGTTCGTCATAAAAATGTGTTGAAAATAATGGATTGTATAGTGCCTAGGTTACAGTACGTGACTCGCAAATACCAATGACCGGCGTCACGTCGCTCTAAGTCGGAAACGCGGCGCGAAGCGTCATCAATAAACAGCGAGGTTAGGTTAGGTTAGGTTAGTTGGAATGATGTAATTAGAAATGTACAACTAACCTTCTTGCTCTGGAACTGGAAACTAAACTTCTCTCTCTCCCTAGGCTTAGAAACATCTCATCAGCATTCTTCTCGTCTCAGTCATTCTTCTCCAAAAAAAGTATTTCACTAATGCTTAACCATCTCGTATTCGCTTGCGTCAACTGAACCCCAAAAAATGCGAAGTAGCCTATGCTCCGAAGATGTTCCTACTTCGGACTTTGTTCACTCTTTTGGATAATGGAACATTAACAGGCTAATTGGGGAATCATCCACATTCGGACAGTAGCAGCGCAAATGAGAAACATGTGGACACACACAGATTTGTTTTTCCACAGGTTTACAAATATTACAAAAATGAGGATTCCGAAGAGCCTTGCATTACTTCGAGATGTTTGGTCGTCTTCAGTGAAAATGCCAAAGTCACCACACGACGATAAGACACAATACAACGAACAGATGACAATAGCGGGCACTCTTCAGTCAGACCTCCCGAAAGACGACTCTCTGCTTCGCGCGGGAAGACGTGGGTGTTGATTCCGGTCGCGTAGCTACCAAAGTAATTGGTCCCGAAGGTTTCGCATGATATCCTAAGCGGAAGCTTAGACCAAGGCGTCTAGAATTGAAGGCCTACTTCTACATCGAATGACGTCACGAAGGGTCGCTGGCAGGAAATGTAAATTTTCAGAAGTCTATGTCTGAAACACTTGGTGAGCTTTCATCAAGTAGTTAGGCTGTTCACTGAGATAAAAGGATATGCATCTTTCACTATGGTCGGATACGTTCCTTTAGTAAATATTTCAACACTATCTCTTCTTAGTACCTTGTTCTGGTAGAGAATATATTTTGGGTCGAAGTGTTTTACACACACACACAGACAAGTATGAGAGGAAGAAATCTTTCCTCTTTATGTTTTCATCCACTTCTGTTACAGAGCAGGATTGTTTGGAAATTTAAAAGTTGAAATGCGTTCCGTCGATTCATCATAATTCGATCAACAGCATGGCACACTTCACTTGCTTCACATTTTGTCATAAATCTCTGATTTTCCTGCCTGATTTTCAAAGTGTCTTCCTTTAAGGATAGTTTGCAGTCACTGAAAAAAATGCAGGGTATAAAAGTATAACCAAACATCCAAGTGAAAGTAAGAAAACATACTACAACATATATTACTTAAAATAATTGATAAATGCAACAAATACGTATATCAATACAAGAAGTAGACATACCTTGCTTACTTGAAGATAATGGATGAAGGAATCCTTTTACGTAGACAACCGAGCACGCAATTAATACTGAATTACTAAAATATTCGTTCGCATCTAAACTTATCCTACAAGGGCTAATTAGCTAAAATATTCCAGGTCGTTGACAAGAGCATATGCGAAAACGAAAAATGTTCAGCCACCGATTGTGACGTCAGATCACATGACATTAACACTGGCTCAGGCCTTCTAATACACTATTCTAGACGGCCTTGCTTACCCCCTCCCACCCTGGAACGTTAGATCCAGCACGGTCCTACACGTTCTCATGCTTTCTCCTTCTTCAAGTATCTCTCTCAGGGGGGCACGAAAACTGTCGGACAAGCTCTGAACTTCCAACTAGTCTTCTGACGCACCTTGAAGCACAGACCATGTAAGTGTAGGAGAAAGTGCGTGCATATGCATAAGCGTAGCTGAGGGGACGCGCGCGAAGAAGGAGAGATCGTCGCTGTCCGTGGCGCGCATTGGTCTATGGTCCGATTAAAATAAGTTGGTGATTGACAGTTGCGAACGGAAGGGAGTGACGTTGACAGTTTGCGTACCACCGACCACGTGTTCCCGGGACACGAAAATAAACATTTGAAATCATTTCCTGTATTATTTTAGTAGTATACCTTTCCGTTGCGGCTCTCACACGCAACCAATCGTTATGAATGAGGTTTCAAAAGAAACACAATTTCACGGAGACTTGACGAATTGCACTTTGACTTTCAAAATGCGAAGGATTTGTTGAAAAAAACGCACCTAAATATTCGGTCTAAATGCAACCCGCAGAACATGAGCCCATTGTCAAAATGCATATAGTTAAATAACTTCTAAACGATGCATTTCAGGGCTTTAAAACTTAAAATTTTGAGGCCAAAGTCCTCAAAGAATTGTTCCCCGCATTAGAATCTACAAACAGAGATATTACTAGACATTCTATTACATTTTTCTGGTACGGCGCTCACCGAAATTACCAATACCACCTCAGCTCTGGGACATTTTATTACATTTTGTTGGTCCGGCGCTTCATGATACAACCCCACCTATTCGGAGACGTGTAGAATCTGCAACTGTAAGTGAAATGAAACTAATTTCTTGATAGTCTAGGCGACTGAATTGCACGGGTTTTCCTCTCAATTCGGTAATAAATTTGAATAATATTCTAAAGAGTAGAGTAGTACTTGCCCGATGCTGTATTTTCGCATGGCCAACTTTATGTAGCTTTCTCAAGAGAACAAACTATCATAAAAAATCTACGTGGCTATCAAGGACAGCGAAAATCTATCAAGGAAGATTGTAATAATTTCACATGCTGTTTCTAAGGAAGTGTAGTGAATTGTTTGAAGACCATTTGCCTATAATACTGAATTTATTCAAAATTTCTTTTCAGACATCAATTTCATTGTTTTTCTTCCATATTCTATAAATAGATCGGAAGTTATCATAATACATTTTTAAACAAATTAACAAGTTTCGTTAACAACTTTCCGGTTCGGGTACGCTAGTAAATACTTATTACGAGTAAAGTAACCAAATCATATACTGATATTGTATAAAGCTACAGTTTCAGAAGCACAAACTGTCAATCACCAACTTATTTTAATCGGACCATAGTATTAATCAGAGAAAACATGCAAATCTATCGATAAGAGCTGTCGGCTGTTAGAATTCTTCTCCAATTATTATTAAATGAATATGGCCACGTATTTTTCACGACAAACATGTTTTTATTCAGATTTCGGGGTATAAAGATAAGAGTTTACATAGCGACGTTTCGGTGTATATTTTCCCCCATCTTCAGGCAATTCAAAGAAAGATCAATCAAAAAATATTCAGTAAAACTGATGTGTGTACACACACACACACACACGTATATATATTGTGATGGAACTGCTCACAAAATGGAGGCGCCGACACACTTATGGTGTGACAGTCGTCCCAAGTCGCAGGAGGGGACACGCGCTGAATTTATTTAATAAGGGCGCCAAGCGCATGCCCACTTACCTGCTTAATGTCGCCGGCGTTGAGCGTCTCAGGGGTGAGCGCCCTGGGTCGAAGGGTTGCATTTGGTGGTTTCTTAAGATTTAGAATAATAACACTTTGCTATGGTATTAATTGGTTCACCCGACAAATGGCGGGGACTAATTTATTCAAAAAATTAAACGAAGAGAAACTGTTCAGGTTGATGCTGGGTTGTTGTCACTTTAGTAGCCGATTAATGAATGATGGTGATGACAACTTACAATCTGTGATGTTAGATGGTAATGTCACCGCGACTGGATTGCTCGCCGAGCGACGGAGAAGTGTAGTCGGACCCTCAGGAGGCGACGCCGGAACGTTTGCAAGGTTGGCCTCCGATTGCCTCCGGGGTGATGACTCCGGCGGACGGGACGTCGGCGGTGGATGACCGGGCGGTGGCGACGCGATGCTCGCGCGCGTCTCAGGCCGTCACACGACACCTGGACCGCGTATGACGCTCGAAGCCAAACTTTGGCTATTCGGAATTAATTCCGTGAAGACCGGGCAAGTTTCGCAGTGGTCGGCTCAGTGTGTGCCTTACCCACTGCTGCTGTTCCCTTTCTACCGCAGGTTTCATTAACTGACTAATATTCGGTGGTTTTCTTAACTACCACTGTTAATCTACTCAAAACTTTACTTGTTGGTTTCTATCTCCATACGACTTCTCCTGCACGACCGTCCTCTCTAGCGTCTGTCGCCCGTCCTCCCTCTCTGGCCTCGCTCGCCCGTCTGTCCCTTTCGTTTTTTCGAAAAAATCTCAAAGTGCTCACGTGCTTCCTGCCTAGTGATTTTATTGGTCGGATTTGAACTTCTCGAACCTTCTATTTCATCAACGGTGCCTTCTGGTTGTTCATTGGCCGGCATTGTTAGGCCGGAGGAGCGCGCACGTGTCCCTTCTGCTTTGGCATGTGATGATTTTATAGGCTTTTAGAGGATTATTGAGCCGGGTGCGATCGCCAGAGTCGCTAAAATGGTTGTTCCGGCTGTCGATCATCCAGTATTGTTGGACAAAGGGTAAGATTTATTGTTAGGGGGCTTCTGGAGAACTTGGGGCCGTTGGGCGGAACTAAATCGGGTCGCGGTGGACGCGTGGCCCTTTCCAACTTCCGGTAATTTGGCGTGACGCGGGGGTGAGAGGGTGCGATGGTCACCCGACGCATCGCGGTATTGTCAGAAAAAGGGTATAATTGATAGTTGAAAGTTTATGGGGGGCTTGAGCGGCTGGGCGTATCTAATTCGAGGGCGCGTAGTTCTTTCCTGCCGTCCGGTAATTTGGCGTGACGCAAGGGTGGAGGACTGCGATGGTCCCCGACACATCGCATTACCCCCCCGTACAATGAGATTAAAAAAACGCATGGGACATGTTTTTTTTAATCTAAGAACAAAAAAAAGAGATTTACAAAAATAGATGATAAATAAATTTGGGGAGCATGTGCCGACAGATGAAGAGGTGAAAACACAAAAACCTGGCATGTCCAGAACGAAAATTAGGGGTTTCAATGACAACTCTAACATGATAAGACAATACTAGTTAATTAAGCAAAAGGATAAAATTAATGAAGAGGAACAACACTAAAGCTATCTCTAAAAAACTAGATGACCAATAAATTTAGGACACAAAATCTTTAAGAAGTAATACAAACACATTAATGATAAGAAAATGAATGAAAATAATCTTTATCATTTTTCAAAAATAAGAAATGGTGGTGGGCCATTAGCAACACCTACTCAAACTAAGAGCAAACTAAGCACTAAATAAGTAATTAAGAAGATAACATAGAGGGATTGGAAACAAAACTTAGAAAGACTGGCAAAATGAAACAATGGGGTACCTAAAACTAGTTAAACGCTACTGCAAATTGAATAATTGTGCAAAGTGAAGAGCCAAAAGTGGGAACCCTGTTAATCATTATTATATTTGACGCTCTTTTAATACGATTTTAGAGGTATAAAAACAAGTGGAATAAATGCGACATTTGCAAAATAATAGATAAGCATAATAGTCAACAGTGACCAAATTATTTAAAACACAAGAGGAGGAAATAAAATATCAACACGATGGAGAATAGAAAATAGAATGGTAGACGTGAGAAAACAACCAATGAATTAAACAAAGGACTTGGGTTGCAAAAACATTAAATTCATAATATCAGAATGGAGCTCGTTTCATTAATTAAAGTCAATGGCTATAACTCTCGTCAACTCTCGACAGAGTATATCTAAGGGATATCTGAATTATTTCTCTCTCTTTTTAATCAACAACGACGTTCACTTATAACAATCACTTAACCAAAGCATTGAAGTAGTAGCGAACCCACGAAATTAATTAATAATAAGACGTGCCAGGGCAACCGGGCTGGATCCACAAGAATATAATTAAAATAAGGTTACCTAATCAGAGCGACATAAATGAGGGCTTTTATTCTTTCAGCCAATTAATCTAGTTTAATCTCTGAAAGGAACAAGGTTATAAAAATTGTGAGGACCAACCTCGGAACCATCTGTGCTACGTAAAGTGCAAGCGTTGGGGGCTACAAGCCTCATAATTTGGTAAGGACCTACAAATAAAGGAAAGAATTTACTAATAAGGCCTTCAGGCTGATTAGATACTCTGAGAGCTTTGATTAAAACTTTATCGCCGACTTTAAATAAATGGGTTTTACTCTTCTGGTGTTGTTTTCTCGTATCACCAGCTTTCTTTAAATTTGAGAGAATAATTTGACACCGATCCTCAGGGGAAATTGGAATTTGAGTGGCCATTTTTGCTAAAATAGGAAACAATGGTTTCGGCTTCTTATTGAATTGAGCCTCGAAAGGTGTAAATCTGGAAGATTCATGGGGGATGTGGTTAAGCCACGTATTAATCTTCGGTAGTAAATCGGGCCAAGCGGTATGCTTGTGAGACACATAAACCCGAAACAAACGTGATAATTCTTTCATGACTCTTTCGCTTGGGTTTGATCTCGGTGACCTAATAGAACAGAAGATTGTTTGGACACCTAAATCATTTAGCGATTGCTGCCAAAGGTCACTCGTGAACTGCGTGCCATTGTCACTGAGGACACGCTGATACGTCCCACATTCTTTGAAGAAACCTTGCACTAGGTGTTTTAAACAGGACTTTGCAGTAGGTTTAACAATAGGAAAACACTTAACATATTTAGTAAACACATCTATTACTACGAAGATATAGCGGAATCCACATCTTCCTCTAGGTAATGGTCCGTAAAGGTCTACTGCGCATAGGTCTCTGGGTCCGTCTGGCAATATAGTAGTCAAAGGTCCCTGGTACGACCTGGGGCTGTCGAAGGCGGCGCGAGACGGGGCGCGGTTTGGCCTTGATCGACATTAAAGGGAGGCGGAAAACTGGTCGGCGCCGGGGGGGAGGGGGCGGGGGGAAAGTGCGGCGAAGGGCCGTGGTTAAAAGGACGCTCTTGACCTTGCGAATGGCGTGGGGGAAATCCTCGATTCTGATTATTATTAATGCCATTACGAGGGTGTGAAGAGTTTTGACTCTGATTTTGATAAGAAGCGAATTGCACATTCGTTTGGTCGAAATCGCCCAATAAGATCTGAAATTGCTCAAGATCTTTTACAAAACTAGTTTTAAGGAGGTTTTGAATGACATATGGATAATGACGAGTTAATAGCCACATAATTTCGTCGTCAGGGGGAGTAGGTTCGCATTGTTTAAGTAGGGCAATGCGAGACACTGCATAATCCCGCATAGACATGTTACCATTCTGGTCCCATCTACCTTTAGCCAAATCCATTTTAAAATTGTATTGGGTGTTTCTATCCCAAAAACGATTAATAAATTTGGAACGAAAATCCTGAAAATCAGCCGGAACTGGTAACAATGTTTGGAACCATTCTTGGGCATGGTCAACCAACATTTGGGCTATAACCTTCGGTTTAGAAGATTCAGGAATGTGTCTCGCTAAAGCAAAATAATTTTCAACATTACGTAAGAACGTAATGGGCTGTTCACCGCGATTACCAGAGAATTTTAAATTTGGAGGAATTGACAGTGGCATAGCATTAACCGGGAAAGCTGAAATAGTCTTTTCCGCTACTTTAATTTCTAGTTCGTCTATTTTGACTTCGATTTCTTTCCGTTCCATTTCCGCCTGTGCCTGGATAACTAATTTTGCTGTTTCAATTTTATTGTTCAGGGAGTCGTGAAATCCTTCAATCTTATTGTCAACCCCTTTTAGTTTCTTAGTCACCTCGCCTTTCAAGTTGGAAATTTCGTATTCATTGTCTTTAAATTTATCACGAGCCCAATGTCCCAAATTTAATTGCTTTTCTGAAACGGTTGCAATATCCTTGTTTATGCTGTCTTTAAATTCTGTCATTTGTTGAACTGTTTCAGACTGGAGCGATTCGCATTTCTTTAGTTGGCGTGTTAAATGTTCTTTGATGTCAGAAATTTGCGTAGAATTATTTTCAACAGCAGAGGCGAGAGAGGCGATTTTAGTGCTCTGTTTATCGACCTTTGAATTAACCGAATTTAGTTGTTGAGACACCTCACTTTGAAAAAGGGTGAAATTATTGAGGTGTTCGTCTAATCTACTATCAAGGGCACAAAATTTCGAATCAAATCTGGAATTCAAGTCCTGAAATTTAGAATTTAATTCTTGACGCTGTTCGTCAAATTTTGCGATAAGAGTGCTGAAAAATTGAGACATTTGGTCTGAGGGTGGCGTCGGAGCGGCCGCGGCGAGGGTAGGTCCGGCCTCGGCGGTACTCGTCTCGAGTACCTGCTCTAAAGAAACCCCGACAGTAGGGGCGAGAACAGCTGGGGGCGTGAGCTCGGCAGGCGCGTCGGCGTTTGCGGGAGCGGGGTCAGAAACCTCGGGGTTTTGAATGGGATTATTTTCAGCCATCGTGGAGCGAGCAATCCTCGAAGTGACGTAAGTACGATAATGACGCCTACAGCGCGTTACACATGAGTACACAATCAAACACAATAAAAAGAAAAGTACAAAACACACACAATGAAATGTTAGAGGATAACACTGAGAAATAAACATAAAATTTCAAATAGAAAGTAAACACTATTAAGTAAACATATAATTGTTACGTGACGGAAATAGCACGTATAATGAAAAAGGAAAAAAAAATAAAATAGAGTTCAATTAACCACACTTTAAACACTATATGACGCATTAAGAAATTGTAAAAAGAAAATAACAATAAAATGAAATTATGCGTCTGAAAAGAGAGTGAAATGTTCTTATAAATACACTTTGGGCTTCTAAGTTATGAGAATCACTGTAATACTCTGAGCATTCACTGATACAAAATATGTAAAAATTACCGGAAGTTCAATATAAAATTTAAGTCTCACACGCAAGCAAAGTGATTGAAAACCTCATAAAATACAAAATATCAAATGAAACACACATTAAAACCAAATGCAATCTTCAGTTGGGCAATAATTGAGCAAGCGTAAACGGAAAATGGATAAGAAAGAATTAGTGAGTTCAATAAGAAATACACAGGTGCGAGTAACACAAAGTAAAATACTTGTTAAAAACCACGTTGTGTGTCAATTTATGCTCTGCACGCTGCACAAGCTGAATTATACGTGAAAAAACAAACGAAGTTGGGGAACCAATTTATGAGATGCCCGCTACACAAGTTCAATTATTCGTGAATAGAAAACCACGTTGGGTGTCAATTTATGATCTGAGTCTACACAAGCTCAATTATTCGTATAAAAACAACCACGTTGGGCGTCCAATTTATGTGATGGAACTGCTCACAAAATGGAGGCGCCGACACACTTATGGTGTGACAGTCGTCCCAAGTCGCAGGAGGGGACACGCGCTGAATTTATTTAATAAGGGCGCCAAGCGCATGCCCACTTACCTGCTTAATGTCGCCGGCGTTGAGCGTCTCAGGGGTGAGCGCCCTGGGTCGAAGGGTTGCATTTGGTGGTTTCTTAAGATTTAGAATAATAACACTTTGCTATGGTATTAATTGGTTCACCCGACCAAATGGCGGGGGACTAATTTATTCAAAAAATTAAACGAAGAGAAACTGTTCAGGTTGATGCTGGGTTGTTGTCACTTTAGTAGCCGATTAATGAATGATGGTGATGACAACTTACAATCTGTGATGTTAGATGGTAATGTCACCGCGACTGGATTGCTCGCCGAGCGACGGAGAAGTGTAGTCGGACCCTCAGGAGGCGACGCCGGAACGTTGCAAGGTTGGCCTCCGATTGCCTCCGGGGTGATGACTCCGGCGGACGGGACGTCGGCGGTGGATGACCGGGCGGTGGCGACGCGATGCTCGCGCGCGTCTCAGGCCGTCACACGACACCTGGACCGCGTATGACGCTCGAAGCCAAACTTTGGCTATTCGGAATTAATTCCGTGAAGACCGGGCAAGTTTCGCAGTGGTCGGCTCAGTGTGTGCCTTACCCACTGCTGCTGTTCCCTTTCTACCGCAGGTTTCATTAACTGACTAATATTCGGTGGTTTTCTTAACTACCACTGTTAATCTACTCAAAACTTTACTTGTTGGTTTCTATCTCCATACGACTTCTCCTGCACGACCGTCCCTCTCTAGCGTCTGTCGCCCGTCCTCCCTCTCTGGCCTCGCTCGCCCGTCTGTCCCTTTCGTTTTTTCGAAAAAATCTCAAAGTGCTCACGTGCTTCCTGCCTAGTGATTTTATTGGTCGGATTTGAACTTCTCGAACCTTCTATTTCATCAACGGTGCCTTCTGGTTGTTCATTGGCCGGCATTGTTAGGCCGGAGGAGCGCGCACGTGTCCCTTCTGCTTTGGCATGTGATGATTTTATAGGCTTTTAGAGGATTATTGAGCCGGGTGCGATCGCCAAGTCGCTAAAATGGTTGTTCCGGCTGTCGATCATCCAGTATTGTTGGACAAAGGGTAAGATTTATTGTTAGGGGGCTTCTGGAGAACTTGGGCCGTTGGGCGGAACTAAATCGGGTCGCGGTGGACGCGTGGCCCTTTCCAACTTCCGGTAATTTGGCGTGACGCGGGGGTGAGAGGGTGCGATGGTCACCCGACGCATCGCGGTATTGTCAGAAAAAGGGTATAATTGATAGTTGAAAGTTTATGGGGGGCTTGAGCGACTGGGCGTATCTAATTCGAGGGCGCGTAGTTCTTTCCTGCCGTCCGGTAATTTGGCGTGACGCAAGGGTGGAGGACTGCGATGGTCCCCGACACATCGCAATATATATATATATATATATATATATATATATATATATATACATATATATATAATTCTGTACATATTTATATATTAATTTTACTGAATACTTTTGGTTGATGTTTCTTTGAATTGCCTGAAGATGGGGAAAAATATACCCCGAAACGTCGCTATGTAAATTCTTATTTTTTATACCCGGAAATCTGAATAAAATCATATTTGTCTGTCGTGAAAAATCTGCGGCCATATTAATTTAATAATATAGACTAGTTAGTACAGACAATTTTCTTACTGAAGAGTCCTCCCGTGTGGTGGAGGCTTCCCGAGGAGCGTTGCTCGGCGGTTGCCTGCTGCCCCACTCCGCGGCGGCCGCCCTCCTGCCCGACTCGCCCACCGGACACCGCCAGCGCCACGACGGCGAGCGCGCCGGACCAAAGAGGAAACGCTGCTGACGGTAAAATTATAGATTAGTAAGGATGTGACTTAGGGGACGGAGCAAACTGTGCTGTGTTTCAAAACATTACAAAGGAATATAAATGGTTTTGCTCAGGCGAGATTTCGTGTTGCTTGTGCTGTATATTCAAATAGAATGCAGTAATACAGGGATATAGAATGATTTTAAATCGATTTACTTTCAAATGCTGTATTTCTTACAATCTCTCTTTCATTCGAGTATTTTCAGTTACTTGTTAATTCCATGCGAGTTTTCACGAAATTATTTCACATCATCAGCTGAATACTTACATCAGCTTAGTACGTATGAGCCGTTGTGACATGAAAATGAGAAATTTAGTGCGATTTTTCTAACTCTGACCCTCAAGCCCCTACGGCCACGATGGAATATCACACGGCATTTCGCGTCTTTCTCCCTCGTGCCGCTAGAAGTCGCATGATCGCAAGCACTGCTTTACACGGTCGTGATCATGCGATACCTGGTGGTACGACTGAGAACGTCGCGAAATACCGTGACATAATCCCTTCTGAAGATTGGCCTTCAGGGGCAAAGTTAGAAAAATCGCAGTATAGTAATGGAATGGATAATCGTCCCCCAATGCTAGTGAGTAAAATGTCCCACATGCTCTCAATATAAAGTGTAAATACACATGGTCATCCTGCTCATTAAAAATGCTTTGAAAATCGATCATAAGTAATTATTAAAACTAGATTGTTTAAATTTCCGATTTAACAATGTAATGCTCAACTCAAAGCCAGTATTTTATGAAATAAAATAAATTATTATAGAAGTGCGTTTTTTGATTGATTAGTGATTCCTGGCGAATCAGTTGCTAAGGTCATTAGTCCCGTAAGTGTAGTGCGTGTTTTTTTCTCGGGAGATAGCGATAATCTTTTCCTCGCTGGATGGCGAGATCTGGCGCCGACCTACCGTCGACTAGCGGGGATTTCCCCTCAACCAGATATCTGCCACCAGCGGGGTACCGCCTCAGCCGGGACGAGCTGTAAGCTCCCGACCTGTCTCCCGGCATGTATGTTAGTGTTGTGCATGTAAGTGTAAGTGTGTGTAAGGGGTAAGGAAAGACAAGGAAGCGAAGGAAAGATCGCACGCAGTCCGTGGCCCGTTTATTAGGATACATCTACGACATTCGCATGGTATTAATTGGAGAAACCACGGAAAACTACCGATCAGAGCAGCCGTCAGTTAGAGTTCTCCTCTAGACAGCAATTGAATTCTATCTAGCTATCTAACTAGTGTCGAAAATCAAGTCACCTTCGGGAATCGAACCTAGGACCTCCCGGTCACAGGCACTGCAGTGACTTTAGTTGATGCACAGAGCCACTTTTCCTGGTTATAAGTGCGTAAGACAATTCAAGATAATAATAAACCTCAGTAGGAAGAAATAAAATGTACATCTGTATTCATCACCGATTGTCGAAAATAGGAAAATTATCACGAAACATTCAGTACTGCAAATTGGTGACCAGTGACGTGTTATCTCTTGCCCTTTTGTCTTCTTGACTGCAAGAAATGGACCTGTACACCTTAACTCTCCCTCAACCATGTGGGCCCGACGGTAACTACGTTCATCCCTATTTTGTTAATCGTTGAGGCTCACTTTAGCGGCCTAGACGCACTGTTTTTTAATAAAGCACAGAAGGGAATATGCAGATTTTCTATTGATTCTTTTGAATTTTGTCGCTGGAAAGTTTTACCTGATAAGAGATTGTCCTTAGTAAATTGACGGAAAAAGTCATTTCCTTGTTGTACATCTTGGGCGTTTGGGCTGAATAACAGATTAAGCAATTTGTTTGGCTTTGGGCATTTTTGGGCAAATATTGAAAATTCTCTGTGTGGTCACAGTTGAAAGGACAGTAGGGCTTGGGTATTTTGGAATGGACTTCATGTCTAATGCTAATACTCTCGGACCGGGAGAGATGGCTCAGTGCATCAACCTGCAGTCCCTCTGACCGGGAGCTCCTAGGCAGGATTTTCGACACTAGCTTGTCAGCTAGGTCGGATGCAGTCGCTGTCTGGAGGAGAATTCTAGCGGCCGGCTGCTCTGATCGGTAGTTTTCCGTGGTTTCTCCGATCCATACCAGGCGAATGCCGGAGCAGTACCCTAACAAACGGGCCACAGATCTTTCCTTCCTCTTCCTTGCCCTATCCTCTCCTCTTACACACACACACTTACACTAACATGCACCACACTACCACACATGCCGGGAGACTGGTCGGGAGCTTACAGCTTGTCCCGGCTGGGGCGGTGCCCCGCTGGTGGGAGATACCTGGTTGGGGAAACCCCGCCAGTCGACGGTAGGTCGGCGCCGGATCTCGCCATCCTGCGGGGAGAAGATAATCGCCACCTCCCGAGAAAAAACACGCACTACACTTACAGAACTAACGACCAAAGCAGTTGACGCGCCAGGAAACACGAATCAATCAATCAATCCCTACTCTCGGGTTCAAACAGACTGACGGTTACTCTCCCCCTGGAGGCTTGAGATAGAATGCAACCCGCCGGACGTTGAGGCTCGAGGGCACCGTTGCCGCTAGAGCGTCGCGTGACGCGAGCAAAGCGTTTCCGCGCTCTTCTTGCACTGCACCGCAGAGGCGTGTTTCGCTAGCCACTTTGCACAGTAGTAACACTGCATTTAAACGCAATTGGTCGGAGCCGCGACTGATGTACATAATTTATATTGATTATAATTGGTACTGTACGTTTTTGTGAGATAAGTGTTTATATTCTCATTTGATGCCACATGTTTTGAGGAAACATATAATCCAGCGTAGTGGAAAGTAAATGGAATTGTTAATTTTTGGCAACAAGGATACTTGTCAATTGTGATTTTTGTTATGAGAGAATTAACTAACTATGCCAGTTATTTTACTTCCAATAACAGATTATATAATAATTGTTTCTGTAAAAAATTCTTAATCGAATTATAAATGCCGTATAGAACTTGTTTCTTTCGAATAATCGTCATTCTACGTCGCAACTAACGGTAACTATATGAATTATCATTAATAATTGACCGATTAAAATTACTTTATTATTTCAGAAAAGAAATATTTCGGGACATTTTTTAATCTTCACCGGAGCTTGATTTTACATGGCCAGAATAGTACTTTTAACAGCCTTTTTTGAGGTGAATGTATGATTTAATTCTTTGAGGTGCAGAATATTGTAAAAGAGAATGACTATATGCACCTGTAGAGAATAATAATTTTAATTAATAATAACTGCAAAATCAAAATAATTACTTTTCACTAAAATTCGTTTTGTACATTCTGTTGAGAAATTAACAATTAACAACAACGTAGAACCGATAATCATCACGAAACTTGTAAGCAAACTGAAGAAGTAAGAGATCTTCCAGTCTAAAACGTGTCCAAACGTCGATAATATTTCTTGGCCATTGGCGGCCATAATTCTGGCGTCGCCTTCAGAATCCTTTCAATAGCCCCGCGCGCGCGTTGACGGCTGCTGTCCGCAAGTTCTTTATTTCGCTCGCGTATTGTTCTAAAGCGTCTCCGGTAATAAGAGGGCTGTTTTGATACATGCTTCTCGCAACCGGTTTCAATTGCAAGACGAAAAGTTGATTTGTATCCGGCAGACGTGGTTGCCGGCGGGGGGCGGCCGAATATCTGTTATTACTCGCCGGCGACGTGACTCGCGGAGATAACGAGCGACGCGCGGCGAAGAGGGGGAGGGTTGGGGGAGAGGTGGGGAGAGGGGAGGGCAAGCAAGCGACGCGCGAAGAGGAGGGGTCGCTAACGACTTTCGCCGCCGGAGCGCTGCTGCGCACGGGCGTTTCAGAATTCCACAGACAGAACTAAATTTCCAGCTCGAATATTAGTGGTTTCGCGTTGAATTTCTATATAATAATTTATATAATATTAATATGCATTAATATATTATCATACAGTAACATATATTATTTACTATAATAATAATGATTTCATTTCCTTGCAAATGGACTGTTGAGCGGTGGCAAGTTACAAAAACAACAAGTTTAGACAATATTATTAAATGTAATACAAGAGTTCTCCCAGTTTTTATACAATTAAGAATGTTGAAAGGAAATAGTACATTACAAATAATAGTTATTTATGTATCAACGGCGCCAAGTAGACGCCTCCTCCCGGGGGGGGGGGAGCTCAAGAGACTCTGGCCCGAGGGGCAAAAACATCTGGCAACGCCTGTGGTGCATATAACGCCTTACGGATTACTACCTCTTTTACTATAAATATATGATAAATTATGTAATAATAATAAATATTGAATTATATTATGTTGGACGTTTAGAGTTTCCGAGGGCGTTAACTTCTATGGTGCTTAGTTCTATATCTGCAGTTCATGTTATACCCCGGGAGGTGGCGGTGTTCCTACACGGCGGCTCGGGGCTCCATTGCAATCTCTCCGCTCTCCGCACTTCTCACGACCTTTGTGGAACTCGATCGGAAACTCCCCATCTCGATCAGGGTTTTCGTCCAGTTTCCCTGATCCTTTGAGCAAATGCTGAGATGGCCCCTTGTTTTGCTTCTGGACGTAAATGTAACTTCATTATTTGTGCACGTCTTCTGAATTTCAGTGGAAAATATAGCTCTTCAAATGATCGTATTTCATATTGTCGCGGCAAAATGTATTATTCTTTCATGAAGAACATGATGAGAGTTAAGGGCACAAATGTATAGCTAATTTAGATTTGAAAATATATTTTATTAACAGGAGCGCATATTTTGGCAACAACACTTGAAAAAAACCCGCTGTTTTTTCTGTATTCAAAATTAGACTAGAATATGGTTTAGGAAAGAGATCACAGAATTATGAAAACGTGCACAAATTTCACTTCTTGCCATAACTCGTCACACACAGTTTAAAAATGTTTTTGACGTAAATAAATAAATAAACTGGATTTGTCTCTTTTGTAAATCTTCAATTCTGTTTTTGTCGCACGTTTAGGGATTAAACAATCGAATCGCGAACTACCGCGATCTCTTCCTTTGCCTTCAAGTCTACCTCACGATCCGACTCACACCCGCGAACTCCCTCGGGCACGAAAGCTCACGAAAGTTAACTTAAACAGTTTTGTCGCAAGTAAATCGTTAAACGAATGTGAAAACATTCATTTCGCAAGCCCAAACCATCGCAGTCACACCATCTAGATCGATGTCACGGTTTTCGTTGGACCTGACGTCTTCAATTGTTCGTCTTATGATAAAAGAATCCAAAACCCGTCCAACCCTTTAGGCCGATATAAACCGTATAATTTTCATATAGATTCTTCATGTGGTCCAGACTTTACGCTTTCTACAACAGAAAATTATGAACATGTTCGTAATTTTTCGTGTAGAAAGCATACAGTTTGACTCCAGCGCCTCTAGCGGCAGAATCGTTCACTAACGGTAATCGACCATGTCGATTTTGTGGTTTGGTGTGTCAAGATGCGATTGTATGAAGTGATTTATTGTGATAAACTACTTCTTTCCTTACCCCTGCCTTCCAATTTTTATTCCCTCTGCCCTTCATGGTTAATTAATACTAAATGAAGATCACAGCCAGAACGTACGCACAGAAATACCATCACTGAAAGTACTCGGACGGCGCAATTCAGTTGTTTCCCGCTAGCCCCCTGGCGGCGGCTTGTTGCGATTCATGCAGAAAGCCTATAGACCGTGTATGCGCTACTTTTTGGCTTTTACACGTTCAGTGTGAGATCTTGACGTTTCTATGCAGAAACTGCATGAGAATCTACACGAAAACTGTATCGTGTATATCGGCCTTTTCAAGTCAAATCCAATTCGAATCCAGTGCTGCTCTAATATAAGTAGATTACCATAAACTATCACCTCCGAAAATAAACGTAACATTACTGCAAGTGTAGAGACATGTTCGAAAGTTGTGACGTCTCTAATTTTGTTGACAATGAAAATTGTAACTCCCATCGTCTGCCTGCTCAAGGACACTCGAACGCAGATCTTGTCAATTTTCTTGCAATTTTCAACGCGCTTTAATTGCCCAGCTATTTGCATCGCCAGAGATCGTAAATGAACTTGAGATATTTATATTTGTCTTTTGTGGTACTGCGATGAAAGGTCGTGAAGGAAACTGTCAGAAATATCTAAGCTGCCAGAAGGTTTCTTTCAGTTTCTCGAAAATAATAGTAATTCATGGACAAGGAATGTGATTATAGATTTCTGTGATGGATTCTGTACTTGCAAGCGACTGTTATGGAAGATGTTCGTGCATGTCGATGGTTTGAACGAGAAAAAAGACCACTTGGAGCAGAGGATGTAAAATGCATGTAATTCGATGAACATAAATACACATGTTAAAGATAATTACCGTTCATTTAGATGTAGATGTATAAAAATAACCAATGTACAATTATGAATAGGTTTGCTGTACAGTCTGTCTTTGCTTTAGTGACACGCGATTCGTACTTCATACAATAAATCAAGTCTTTCCCCAAAATCAATAAATCAAGTAATTCCCCAAATCGACAATGATGAGACTACTTAATTTGAGTTTGTGTAATAACTAGACCTCGGATGTTTAGGAAAATGCCCATTTTTCTAATGAACTTATTTAAAGGCGGATAATATATGTGCACGAATCATGACAACTGATGACATATGACCAAGTTTTATCATGCTTATTTTCGCTTATTTTAGCATAAATGCCTTTTTTGCATAAATTCCTTTTCTTTATAATATTATTGTACCTTTTTGACTTTTATGTATTATTTTTGTATACAATGCTAAAATATCAGAAAATCAGCCATGGTCCAACCAGACCATTCATTACGAAACCTTCAATTCACGTTTTTGTATGTTGAAATATGAGAGAATTCCTGAAAATATACCAACATATTTTTCTCAATTTACCTATTTCATAAACACTGGCCATGTTCTGAGTAAATGGTCCATTGACAATACACCGATGGCACCTTTTGAGTGGAAATAAATGTAAATTCCCAGAAGGTTTCAGTGTTGCTAATTTTGGACTTCTAAAATAATGCAAGACACATCAGTAGATGTTCAGAAATCCTTCTCTGTGTTCAAACTGATTTTGTCTCCCAATCGTAGCAGATTTGAAAATGCGATCTTTGAAAAGTTACTGGTAATATATTGCAATGGAAACTATTCAGAATAAAATGTAGAAGAGTTGTAAATAAGTATGGAGTTTTACGAATAATTTTTAATTTGATTGTGAATGTAATTTATGACAGTGACTTTTTTCTCCTTATTCTTGACATTGTCAGTGCTTTTTTAGGCGCCTAAAAGACAATATTTTAGTGCCTAAATATCCGATGTCTAGTAATAACGATAATACGTATTGACAATTTAAATACAAATATGTGAGAATAATTGCTGCACACTTCTAAGGGATGTACAGAAGTCCTTTTTCACCACTAAACATATAATGGGATATTGGATATAACAAAGCTTTATGTATTTATATATGTGGCGTATGCCCCTGATGTTAGGCTACCAGCAAGCACCACGGTTCGATAAAAACATGAAATCATCTTCACTGCATTAGAACATGACCTATCAAACATCTGTGCATGTGGGGTTGGTTCCAAATGAGGCGCAAATGCCACATGTATAAATGCATTTAACTGTATTATATGAAATTTGTCTCTACATTTAGTTGGCACTGACTTTTGCAATGGTCGTTTCCTTTACATGATTTAGATGTTTGTAACTTTTATTTGAGACACCTGTATATTACAAGAGCTGAAGTAAGAGTCGTAACACTGAATACTAGGATTCTTATTTGTTGTGAAAACATTAAATACAGAGTTAATTTCTTGTCACTGATAGAGTAAAATTATATATTAGTAAGGATATGACTTATAGCATTTAATAAAGGACGGAGCAAACTGTACTGTGTTTGAAAACATTACAAAGGAATATAAGTGACATTGCTCAGGCGAGATTTCGTGTTGCTTGTGCTGTATATTCAAATAGAATGCAGTAATACAGGGATATAGAATGATTTTAAATCGATTCAAATACTATATTTATTACTATCTCTCTTTCATTCCAGTATTTTGAGTTACTTGTTAATTCCATGCGAGTTTTCACAAAATTATTTCATCATCAGCTGAATATAGGGCGCTTAGTACGTATGAGCCGTTGTGACATGAAAATGAGAAATTATTTTGTTTTACATGAAAGCTATTTCGCTGATCTTCCATACTAGCATTAATTAAACACACGTAATATTCAGGGAAAATAATTGGTTTATAAAGGTGAATTCCATTGTTGAAACATCTTTCCGCTGCCATAAAAAATACACTTTTGGGATCGTTCATTCTATAATAATATGTATAATTCTATATCATAATGTAATATATAAAGTAACAATTTATATCACTTTTTCAAGATACCGTGAATTTTAACGTGTTCAGTGAAATATTATTCAAATAAATTCATAAAATAAACGTGACTTTGGTTTCCTATGACCAGAGAGAGTCTTGTGACCCCAGGTATCTTTGCTTAGCTGCAGTTGCCTAATTTTGCGAATCAGAAGCTTCACATTTCACATACCTTTCACCACATTCTTTAGCTTTTGTCTGAATGATTTCCAAAATTTTATATGTAATAATTCATTTATAAATGCTTGTGAAACCAATACAAACATCTTAAATTTCGTAATTTTTCTAAGTTGTGTTGATTAGCTTTGAAGCACTTTCAATAAATTGTTTGTTTTTATGTGAGACAATGTTAGAAAGTGAAACTTACTTAATTTTCTGATACCTTTGTCGTTGAAATATTCAGGAAAATGTAAATGGAATCACTACATAAAAAAGATAAATGATAATATTACCGTTTTATTTGTTTCAATTCCTCAATTGCATGTTTGTTTAGAATATTGCATCAAGTTAATACGACCATATAAAATGATTGATTATTATTAAAATAACTAATTTCACATTTATTTCTTGCTAAATATAATGTTATAATGAAATAAGTTAAAGGGGTCAGAAATGACCCCGCGCCACCTGTAACGTAACTCCGACAACCGCCACCTCTCCAGAGTTAAGAGAAATACTCAAAAAGATGTCCAAAAGGAAATAGTTCTCTGAACCTGCCACTAGAAGAATGCGGGGGAGAGTGGATGATGTTTGGTCACGACCCTTTCCCAAACACAAATCGCAAGGCGAAGGAATACCGCATGCGACGCGGCTCGTGTCCGTCGTGTGTCTCGGGCCAGTCCGGAGAAATCTCACGCTGCCCTCCCTTCGAGCGAGCGGTGGGTCTCCCTGCCGGCGCAGAGTGTTTTGGCCGCCGCCCAACAGCTGCGCCTGGCCTTGTCGCCTGGCGGCGCTGCGCTGGTCTTCGTTGCGCTTCATTTGATTTGTAATGCATAACATCCGTAAAAAGCGAGAGCCTCGTCCCCCGGCGTGCGCTGAATGCCGAGTGGAGTTCTCGGAAAGGGCTCGGGTGCTTAGAATGCTCCCG
This sequence comes from Acheta domesticus, assembly GCA_031308135.1. Classification (NCBI taxonomy): domain Eukaryota; kingdom Metazoa; phylum Arthropoda; class Insecta; order Orthoptera; family Gryllidae; genus Acheta; species Acheta domesticus. The sequence goes on from JAHLJT010009419.1 coordinate 212,406,531, forward strand.
ACGCGGGATTACGTCCATCTGCTGCTTCTCTTCCATTTGCATCCGTTTCGCTTTAAAGTCTCTCCTCAGACTAATTTATGCGGCGAGTAGCACCCGTGGTGTGTGCTTTAACATATTGCATTGCGTGGGATAATAGGGACACAAGACGTGGTTCAATTACGATTTTTGCACTCCTCTTGTTATAGTTTTTGTGTTAGAAGATTCCGCTGAGACTACGTGAACACTAGAGACCGGATTTTTATGTAATTACATATTTTTTGTCTTTTTACTTACCGTTCTCAAAATTGTAATCTTGCCGAATCATAGCCCTCCTAACACAATAACGAATTTTTTCGTTAAATATTTTTACATATTTCGTATTGTATTACATATTTTACATATTTTGCTGTTTTCACAATATATTTTCTTATTTTATCAATTTTCTTCAATTTAATTTCATTTTTTTAAAATATCAATTTCTTTTAAATCAGCATTTTCCCTACATTATTGGGGAAATCTGCGCGTCCAAAATATCATTGACACCTCGTTTTGTGATCTGTAACCTTAATTTCTGAGAAAAATTTGCGATCGCCAACGTATAATACTTCGATGAAGATGCTTCAGTGTATATTTGCTGGTCGTAGGTCTCACCAGTTTGTGCTATGGCTTCTATTACGATTAGTCTGGCTGCTAAACAACGGTCTTGGATTATAATAAATTACGCTTTTACTACTGACGAGAAAGTTGCGTGATGTAAAGTGAGCAGTTTTTCTAAATGTATGTTTTTGCTATGTGTATGATTTTTAATTAGAGAATTTTAATTTTACATATTATATCCGATTTTACATATTTATTACACATTCTGACTGTTTTCACTAAATATATATGTACATATTTTGACGTTTAATGCTACATATTTTTCCGGTCTCTAGTGAACACAATTCAATGGCATAATTCGTGATACAAGTTTCCTATTTTCAGTCAATTTTGTATATCAATGTTTGTAATGATAAGATATGAAATGAATCTTCCGTACTAATAGAATCATGAACTATCCTATGAAGAAAATTAATCAAAATACTTACATGTTTTATAGAAATATATTTTTCTAGAAATGAATATGCTATAAAAAACGTACATAAATTACAAACTATAATTTAGTGTTGAAACATTTTTTTATCCCAAAGTAAATAAACATTTGTTGAAGACATAGTTCATTGCAAAAGTTATGTAATAACAAGCCAACATGGCCCCTCCTGTGCGTCTTATCATGATAAAAAGTTTTATTTGGACTTTGCTAGTTTATAATAAATGTATTTTAAATTTATTGTAGTTGCGTGGCTTGTCTATTTTCTGGTATAGAAAGTCGCCCGAAAAATAACAATTAAAATGTTTTGTTTCTTTAAACAATGGGTTTATTCAATCGGATTAATTTGCTCGTGACGATTCATATACATGTTGTAAAGTCAGTATAATAATTTACGTCATTTCACCAATGTTCCGTAGTTACATCGAAACCAGCCATTATAAATATCTTTTACATGCACTTACTGTCGATGTCGAATACTACTTCCCTTTGGTGTGGATGAGTTAATATTACACTATAATTAGATCATATTATTTATTATAATTACTGAAATCATATAGTTTTGTTCGTCTTCTTTTTAACATATATCATTTCCTTCAGACATCAAACAACTCTTACATATTTATTTCCCATGACAATACATTTAACAGGAAATCTATGACAAAATGCGGATTATATTATAATAATTACTACAAAAGCCCAGTCATATACTATCCTGGAGACAGATAAACGTGTGTGATTATGTGGATCAATTTTCGCCTTATCCCTTGCTAAGACGAGGTTGTTAAACTGTGAATTATAAATTGATAGAATGATAATGAGGGGTTTAAGAAAAATCAACCATGCCTCGACAACAGGACTCAGGATCTTTTTCTTCTTCTTATTATTACTCTTCTACATCACGACTAAGGATGTTATGTGTCCGCTGAATATAAAATGTACACCAGGTTGCAACCAGATACCTAAGGAGCAGATCTAGGGACTGTCGATGCCTCTACAATACTTTGCGCAAAATGTGGACTGCTCCAAATAAAGCGATTTCTTGCACTTCCCAGTCATTTGAATGACTTGGGAGTGTAGCCAAGTTCTTACACACATTTTGCGGAACAAATCCCAGAGCTCCGATAACTATCGGGACAACCTGTGCTTTTGAGCCCCACATTCGGCTGATCTCGATTTCCAAACTCTTGTATTTAAGACGTTTTTCTGCATCCTTGGTAACGACGTTTTTATGCCAGGTACTGCAACATCGACAAGTAAACACGATTTTTTCTCCTTTGGACAAACTGAGACAATATGATCAATGGTTTCTACTTGCTCCTGGCAAATGCGGCATTTATCATCTTGGGAAATTTTGAGAATCGCTTTATCTTAATGTCGTGTTCTTGAGGCCTGATCTTGGGCAGCTATTACAAGTGCTTCCGATTTTGGCTTCATTCTACCCCTTTTAAGCCACATAAATTATTGATCTTTATTGATCTGTGCTCTGTCCATTCGTTTCAAATATTGTCCGTGGAGTGGTTTGTCTCTCCACGACTTCTTTAACATTTTTTGTGTCTCACATTTCATGTTAAGTAGCATCCGAAGTTCAGTGTCTCTGTCATTCTGCGTGTCTTGCATAGTTTTCTTCGCAATGCTTCTTGCTACACTAACAATGCCTCTGTTTCCCATTCTTCGGTCAGATTTCGTCCCCTGCCTCATTAGAGAGTCATCTTGGTGACTGACTACATACTTTCCCATCCGGATTATTGCGTTTTGACAGGAGGCCTCAATTTGTCTGAGGCCTCTTCTTCCTTCCTTTCGTGACACATAAAGTCTATGTATATCAGATCGAGGGTGGAAGACATGATGCATTGTTAGGAGTTTCCTGGTTTTTTGATCCATGATGCGAATTTCTTGCTCGGTTCAGTCCACTGGTCGGAAACTGTATTCGGCCAAAGGCACCGCCAAACTACCTACTGCTGGTATTTTATTCTTGGAATTCAGAGTGGACTGCAGAAGCAGTCTCACTCTTTTGTAATACTCCATGCGAATTCTTTCTTTCATTGTGTCGTTCGAGATGGTCTCACATTCTTTAATTTCCAGATTTTTGTAAGTTTCACCTAGCTCAAGATGTTGAATCACAGTGTACGTATTAATTTCAATGCTCTCTGAAGTTGTCAGTTTGCCTCTTTTTAAATTGATTTTTGCACACTTGTCAAGACCAAACTTCATGCAGATGTCATTGTTACAGTTGTTGACGAAACACAGCATTTGGGGGAAAATTGTTTCATTCTTAGCAAACACTAATATCTTCCATGTAAAACAAATATGATACTTGCCTTTCATCACCATGAAGCTTGTAACTTAAGTCAGTTTGCGTCAACTGCCTAGATAGCGGGATCAAACTAATGCAAAACAACAGAGGGTGTAGTGAATCTCCTTGAAAAATAGCCCTGTTGATCTGAATACTTCTGGTTTCTACTGCTTCCTTTCCGCTGTGTATTAGTAACCTTGTACTCCATGATATAACAGTAGCTTTGCAAAACTCAATAAGTCTAGGATGAAATCAATAGATCTCGATGTTTTTCAAAATCCAATTGGGTCGAACACTGTCAAAGCCTTCTGGTAGTCAATCCAAGCCATATTTAAAATAAGTTTTCGTTTCTTTACATCATTCAGGAAGACTTATTTAGTAGCAAGATTTCCTGACGGCCGTTGGAACCTTTACGGCATCCTGTTTGTTCATCTTGCAACAGACGGTTCTTTTCTAGGAGTCTACATTTTGTCAGCTATGGCTGCAGTTATTTCACATTGTATGTTACTGGCAGACAAGTGATTGGCTTGTAGTTCTTCGCCAAAGAGCTGTCTTCCGCTTTCCGTGGCAAATATGTGATCTCAAGTGTGAGCTATTCCGGGAGTTCCTTTGGGTTTTCTATAATTTTATTAATAGCCTTTGCTAGATAAGATTGTATTGTTGCTAATTTCTTAATCCAGTCATTCTAGATCTTATCAATCCCGGAAGATTTCTAGTTTCCTAAGTTTTTTATTTTTTGTAAGTGGTCATCTTCCGAGAATTCGAGAAGATTTTCCACTGTTTCCACAAGTTCATCGGCAGCATCAACTTCAGATGCGTCTTTGTTGTAGGATCTAGGATTGTAGGATTCCTTCCAAATTGTTGCCCGAAATATTTCGACATCATGTTTTGGAGGAAAGGCAGCATTGCCATTTGGTTTTTGAGTCAGTTTGCGATAGAATCTCTTCGATTTTTCAAACAACCGATTCTACACACGATTCTATAACTACATTCTAGACGATGTATTCTACGTTTGTAACGTCCAATGCGTTGAGCTCTTGCTCGATTTTCTGTTTTAACTTCTCAGCTACAATTAGCCTTCTTGTGTAATTTTTAATTTGGTATTGTTGTGCAACATGGAGTATTTTTTGTTAAACGTTAGAAGTGTGCGTCGATTTAGAAGATGCCTCAGCCAAGAGTCATATTTCATCCGGAGTGTCGGCTATCCGTTTTATAAATCTCTTCGACCATGGGCGTAAGGGGCTGTTTACTCTGTTTGGCCGTCAGCTGTGGGTGTTCTTTCCTGTCCTCAAAATTGTTTGAAATGTCAGATATTCAGTTGAGTACACGATGTAATTGATTTCAGTAATATCTAGAACTCTATCTGGGTTCTGTACCACCGCATTTAAGGGAGAGTTCGCTGTCCCTGTCACTTTCATAGCTTTGGAATTTTCGTATATTCTGAACGATGCACGAGATGCAAATGGAAATTGACGAACTCTTTCTACCTCGCGTTATCATGTCCTCTTCGTGTGATTCATTGCCAGATGAATTTTCGCCACTGACGGATGTTTCATTGGAAAGAGATGATCCTTCAACAGGACCATCGTTTTCAAGTTCTACATGTTCGTTATGTGGGTCGTTCGATAAAAGAACATACTCCGCATTTCTGTCGATGTCAGCAAGTTGTTCTGCTGTGATTTTTCCAGCTGAGTAAGTGTCGCCGTTGACTGGCAAGCTTATTTGAATCTGTGGTAGGTCTCATATCTGGGTTACTCTCTCTCCATATCTTGATAACTTCCATTTCCGAGCCCCCATTTTTCGCTTTTGCATAGTCAAAGCACCATATCTCCTCCTTCAATTTTTCCTTTGACCATCTCTGACGATGGCTTCGAGCTACTGCCGACTATAGATCCCTGGGACTAACATCCGTGGGATGGCGAGATGTCGACAGGGTGACATTAGCTCGGTTTCTGAGCAGATATTAGCTATTGCTAGAACCAGCGACGTTAAGATTCATTACATTTCTTGTTCTACCCATTTTGCTGATTTGTGTTAAGTGAAGATTCGCAGGTAGCGAGTTCAAGTTCACAGATCACACTTAATCCATGGGCTTTTTTCTTGACATCCGTTACTGGTTACATCCGTTACCATAAAGTGATTGTGATTTATAATTATAGTTGCTTATTACATATTGATTTAGTTGCGCAACATTCTCTTTCCTTATTAAGATTACCGTGCATTTCTTAAATATGATTTTTTCTGTATTTTAGATCCCTAATTTCTTTGTAGTTTCTATATGATTTAATTTACTGGGAAGTGCATATTTCATTCTTAAATAATTTCAGGTGCAATATCGTTCGTACAAAATCGCCTTATAAGTTAAATATTCAAAATTATATACTACTCAGATTTTTGTAATAAAATATTAATAATTATTTTAAAGCAAGTTTTGAGTTGAAAATTGCTGTAAAATAGTATGATTACTCCTTGTCACTACTTCTTCCCAATGTGGATATGAACCATTTTTCGCGTAAATTCACAATATTTTCTTAATCACACAGTGAAGTAAAACTGGGAAAGTCGAAATTTCTACTGCAGTCTGATATCATATAGATATTTTACAAGTGAAATTTTAAAAATGATATCTGGTCATTTCATGGTAAAATTTTAACAAGTGAAATATTACAGTTGAAAATTTGAAAAAAATTCAAAAGTCCTATTTTTCGGAGAATGTATTTTCAAGTGGTACGCTAATTTTCATTGATATTTTACGTAAAGTAACTAAACTAGTGTGTATGACAGCATATAAAAATTACGGCCTTGACCCCACTCTCTCACACTCTCTAATAATCGAAATTTGTTCCCTCGCGTTCGATAGTTTTGGTTGTCCAAAATATTACTCCCCGCCGAAAAATTAGGTAGGGGTCATTCCTCGTAAAACCGGACAGAAAAAAACTTGAAGTGTTCCAAATTCTTTAATATCTTTTACACGATCTATTATGAAAAGTAAGAGACACGTATTTTGTTTAGCCGAGAATAATTTTTTTTGAAGTTACAATTATTGAAAAATATTAATTTTTCTCCAATATCGAGATGTTTAATAATTTTTAACTCCAAATACATTGATTGTAAAAACTTAACCTTGATTTCAAATTAAAGCTAAAGAAGCAATCTTTCAACAAGTGTTTGTAAATAATTACAAATTTTTATATTGTGTTTTTTAAATTGTTTATAATTTTTAAAACAAATTTTTTAAGATGATCCCCATGATCTTTTGTTTTAAACTCGACGGCAATAAATTCTTTAGAGTTTCATCTCCATCTCTGCAAATTTTCAAAATGGCTTTTTTTTAGATCTCACGTAAAAAATAATATTCAACAGAGGGCAGAGTATATTCTCGACAGCCGCGGCGCGCTGGTACCTCTTTGTCAATGCTCCCTGTGACTTCCTCCACTGGACTTGCGGCCTTGCGCAACACTGCCCACGCCCTTTTATCGATGTCAGCAGGTCGTTTACCACCCAAGGCAATGGCAGAATGTCGACCAAGCAATACAGACACTGGGATCAATTTACATCCAAGAGTATGTGACTCACTGCAAGTAACATCCTCGTTTGTAACGCGTTTGTGAGTGCCCGTGCGGGTTTTTCTTGTGTAGGAGAGTGACAAAAATTAATTGACGATGGCAGGTACAAAGATGATACGCTTTGATTCATGTGTCAATCCTTTCAATCTAGAAAATTATGGTAGAACAGAATGTAAAAATTTAAGACATGTAACACGAAGTATCCTTCAAACGTTGGGCATACAATACGTACAAATTATGCCGAACTTGAAAATTTGTAACAGATGCAAATGGAAGACTTCAAAATGGTTTAAAAATGAAAGTTAAACTTCTAAAGGTACCATTGAAATATTTTCCAGCAAACCTAGTACAAGTCAACAGAGTAGAAATTCAGGAGAAGACAATAATTCGTAATTGAGCATTGAAATGAGAGATGATGGTGATCTATCTCCTAGTGAAGCAGAAGCTTCGCCAGCCAAGAGCGTAAAATTGCAACATCTGAAAGAAAGTTTAACAATGTTGATGTTAGGTGAAACCCCTATTGGGAAAAGAAACGGGGTCAAAAAGCATATCCTCGTCGAAAAGTGGAAAAAATAAGACGAACCTTAGAGCAAGGAATATTTGATATAGAAGAGGTAGAAGAAGAAAAACAAGAAAATGAAGAATACATCATAGAATAATTGTAAAAATATACGGAAATACTGATGAAGATAAGAATATAAAATTTAAAATTTTATCAACTTTCGAAGTTTGGTCTTTTCCTAAAATTAAAGAACATTTCGATGCATCTACTCACATGATAATTGTTGCAAACCAACTAGCAGCAACAAAGGGAATATTAGCAACTCCACATGTGAAATCCAGAAGAGCTATCGACGATTCTGTACACCAATGTGTTATGAATTTTTATTGTTTACAGGACGTTAGGCGTATCATGAGTGGAAAAAATGATTTTATTTCAGTGAGAGAGAATGGGGGAAAGATTCACAAACAAAACTCTTACACTGAACAACATGAAAGAAACCTACCGACATTTTAAAGAAAGGTCTCCGCATCAAAAGATCAGATTTTCAAAGTTCGCTGAATTAAGACCGAAACACTGCATTTTAACAGGAGCTAACGGTACACATACAGTATGTGTTTATGTATATCACGAAAACGAGTAAAGTTAATGTTTGACGGAGGAGGTCTCGCAAAGTTAACAGATGATGTTAATGCATTGAAGGATTGTCGTTACTACCCAACAAAAGTTATTTTGGACCCTCCAAGAGTGACTGTTACTTTAAAAAGTGTGAGAAATGTCCTGGAACAGAACTACTTAAAATGTTGCAGGAAAAGTTTGAAGAGAGAATGATTGACAGCGTGATGTATCGGCAGTGGATTCACGTTGAACGATTCAAGTATATCATGATCCGATTACGACTCCCAAGAAGCTCTATGAGTGGGCACAAAAAACATACAAAACAGTGTTTTTCTCCTTCACAAATGAAGATCATGAAGAAGAAATAATTCACTTGAAAAGTCGTAGAAATGCAGCAAAATGGCTACGTGGTTCATGTACGTTACATTCCTTTTTTTCTTATTTGTGAAGATAATATTTTATATGTTTTGAAATATTAATAAGAAATTTAAAAGTCATTGCTCAGTGAACATTTTCACTTATCTTCCTGTTGTGAAGTTTGTTCCCCCAAACATCTCATTCAATAGCGACACGTACAACAACGGACGCATGAGGTTCTCGCGGCGTTGTGAACGAGGTAAGATTTAAAAACTTCTCAAAAAGTTATTTTAACAGAAGTCATTTTGAAACATCACAGTCCTTTAGAAGAAAGTATGAAATTTGTTTTCATTTTTATCAGATTTTTATTTTGTGGTAAAATTAATAATTTTATAAACAAAAATATATAAACAAAAAATTAACATTTAAAAATACAATTTTATAAACAATAAGATAAATTTCATGACAGGTAGAGATATAAGCTTTGATTTAAGAGGAACCCAAAACCGAGATTTTAAAACGAATTTGAGATATAAAATTATATACATGTCTGTGCGTATGAAGTTATGGAAAATTTAAAAAAATAAAATGACGAAAATATAAATATTTGAGCAAAACTAAAAAGCACTTGTTATATTGTTTGATTTAATGAACCTGTAAAAAAATAATCAGAAAGATATGAGACATCGAGGTCAATTTTCTGTCAAATTCGTCTGATTTTGCGTGGAATGTCCCGTAGATAAATATAACTTATTTTTAGGCCAGAGGTTACTGAATCCAGTGCATATTAGTTTAAATCGCTACAACAACCCAGCGCTTAGTAAATTACAAAACCGTAAAAGTGTACAAACGCGAAAAATGGCGTACAGCTTAAAACAAAAATAGTCACCGCAGTCGACGGCGGACCGCGGTACTAGCAACATCGTATGCTCCGTTCGCGTGTGCTCTCGACAGTGTTTCTAATACCTTATTTGGTGTACATATAAACAAAACTGTGATATAGTCTCTCATTCAACTGTTTTCTGTGTGTGGCCGCTACTCGAAAGAGTGGCAACGAACGTCAATATGGATACACCGAACAAGGAAAACATAACCTCGAACGCCCAACGACAACAACATGGATCAAACTTAAAATCGTATGCTGGAGCTGCGACAATGGACATTTTCCCGTCAAAGGACCAAGCAATTATTATAGAAGCCCACGAAGAACTTACAATAAAAGATTATGTGAGTAAATTATCAACTTTTATCAATCCATGTGATATTAGATTTGTGTCGCGCAAAGCGAATAATAGGATTTGTGTGTTCTTAAGTTCCAAGAAAATTGCTAACTATTAACAGACAACCATCAAACTTTCAATATTAATGACATTGAAGTGAGTGTTAGGCCCCTATTAAGTAAACATGTAAGTGTTATAATATCCAATGTCTGCCCAGTTATCCCACATGAAGTGATAAAAAATGCTCTTCAACAATCAAATATTCAAATTTCTTCTAAAATTACATTTATCAGAGCAGGTCTACCTGAACCAGGTATGTCTCATATTATGAGTTTCAGGCGACAAGTTTTTGTTCATCCAGATGAAGTACATAAATTACCACAGTCACTTCTAATCCCATATGAAGATACAACATATAGACTATTTTTCACAACAGATAATATCACCTGTTTTAAATGCAAAAATGAAGGTCATATTGCCAGCAAGTGCCCAATTAATAGCATTAGCCTTTCACCAATTATAAATAGAGCAACAGAACAATAATGAGAATATTTTGTTAGAGATTCCCCCTACTGAACAAACAGGTGATAATCCACTGGCTCGATTGCTATGGATTATACAAACTTCCCTCCTATTAAAAGAAGCCTTTCATCTGAATCATCCTCTACACCTGAGAATATATCAACTAGTGATGTAAAATGTAAAGACAAAGGCTGTAAACCCTCAAAGAAAAAGCGAGCAAAAAATGCAAATGAAGAACCTGCCTCTCAAGACAATTTAGTTAACAAGTCAATAGAAGATCTTCTACTCCCAACCAAAACCTATATTGACTCCAACCAAGACAAACTTTCTCTCTCATACACCCAATTCAAATCATTCCTTGAAAACTCTTTTGGAGCACCTGACCCCATTCCTATAATGAAAGATTATTCAAATGATTTTAATGCAACAATTGGTATGCTGAAAGAAACATACAAACTACTGAATGAAATATCTTTAAAGGGAAGATTTACAAGAGTTATCAAAAAATTAGAAAAAAGTATTCCCAGCAGGGAGTCGTCAGACTCAGAATTCAGTTTAGACACTACCTAAATACTATAAGTACTTATTCAGATCATTAAATAGAATTTAAATCATGCTGATACAACTGAAAGTTTAATATAATACAAAGAAGAAGTTATGTTAGTTCTGCAATGGAATCTAAATGGTTTTTACAGCAGGTTAGAAAACTTACAATATTTACGCAAACTACATAGCCCTGATATAATCTGTATTCAAAAAGAAACAAGCTTTAAAGGAAAAACACATGGGAATATAAATAGATATAACTGCACCTTTAAAAATAGAAGCAACCCTGAATATGCATGTGGTGGTGTGGCAATATATTCCAAAAAATCTATTCCCACTGAAATTCTAAAAATTCAAACTGAAATGGAATTTGTGGCAATTAAAATTAATTCAACTAACCCCATATTTATCGGAAATGTTTATATTCCTAATAGGTACCCACTACAAGAAATTGAAATACATGATATTATAAACCAAATAAAAGAGACTTTCATAATTCTTGGGGACTAACTGCCATCACTCTTTATGGGGATCATACAAAATTGATAAAAGAGGCAGAGGAAAAAGTAATTGATGACCATGACAGCATCATCCTCAACTCTGGTGATCCCACACATATTAATATCAGTAACAGCAGACTAAGTGCGATTGATCTTTCAATAGCTTCTCTCACAATAGCACAGAAATGTAACTGGAATGTAATGGATCTCCCCTATGATAGTGATCACTTTCCAATACTGATTGATATCCATGAACCAAATGTGTCCATTAGTCATGAATGGTGCAACCCAATCCCTAATTATAAGAATATTAATTGGCTGGACTATCAAGAAAAATTAATGAGCACCTCAATGAAGAAGATATTTTCAAGGAGGATAATAATATTGACCAGATAGTAAAATCATTCTGTAATATTATATTCAATTCTGCTAACTCAATAACACAAACGCACCATGGCCCTTTTAAGTTCAAAAGCGTTCCCTGGTGGAATACTGAATGCAAAGTCGCTATTAGGAACGCTAAACAAGCATTTAACCGGTATAAAAAAAGAAGAGATGATGATAGTCGCATTAACTACAAGAGAACTAGAGCTATTGCCCGCAGAACTGTAAAAATAAGCAAAGCCAGAACATGGACTGAATATATTTCCTCAATCAACAACCAATCAAACCCAACTGAGAGTTGGAAGAAAATCAAATCCATACGTGGTATGAAAACAAATAGTACTATACATTTCTTGCGTTGCAATGACCAGATAATAAGCGACCCCAAAATTATTGCTGAGGAATTTGCCGAAACCTTCATGAAAAATTCCAGCACTGCCAATTACCAAACGGATTTCATCACATATAAAGAAAAAGCTGAAAGTGAATCAAATACGACACCTATTGATGACATAACCTATGACAATGACATGAATTCCCCAATTTCCATGCACCAACTACAAGAAGTTTTAAAAAAGGTTAACAACTCAGCTCCTGGCCCTGACAATATTCCAAACTGCTTAATTAAAAATCTCCCAACGAGTGGTATTAACATTTTATTAAAAATATATAACCATATATGGCTAAATAATGTATTTCCTCAACTCTGGAAAACTGCCACTGTGATTCCGATTCCCAAGCCTGGCAAAGACCAGTCAAATAGCTATAATTACCGACCAATCTCACTGACTTGCAACCTATGCAAAATATACGAAAAAATCATTAACAAAAGAATAAGGTGGTTCCTCGAATCTCAACATTTAATAAAAGACAACCAATTTGGATTCAGAACTGGACCCTCCACCACCTCTCATCTTATCAGCACGACAACGATAATCCAAGAAGCCTTTCTTCACGGACAGCATGTTATCTTAGTAAATCTAGACATCGAAAAAGCATACGATATGGTATGGACACACCGTGTAGCTGCTAAATTACTTATTTGGTATCAAGGGCAATATGTTTCAGTTCTTTACCAACTTTATTAGGAACAGAAGTATTCAAGTACGTATAAGTAATAATTTCTCAACAATTAAGAAACTTAACAACGGGCTACCGCAAGGTTCAGTGCTCAGTGTGACTCTATTTTTAATTGCTGTAAATGACGCTGATGATGATATTGTAAGCCCTGTTGTCGTGCGGAAATACGCCGATGATATGATATTACTATGCAAAGGAAGGAACTTCGATTCAACCAATGAATTAATGCAAACTGCTGTAAACTCTATTTACAAATGGTCAAGGAAAACTGGTTTCAAATTCTCGACAGATAAATCTGAATGTATGTTTTTTTCTAAAAAATTAAGCCCCTTCTGCCCGAAATTATTCCTGAGCAACAAATCCATTAAGACGGTCACACATAGAAAAATCTTGGGCCTGATATTTGACCATAGGCTCACATGGTAAGAACATGTTTCTAAAACATACGCTGAATGCAAAAATCGACTTAACGTCCTGAAGTGTCTTAATCACAACAACTGGGGATCAGACAAAAATACCTTACTACTTACGTACAAAGCCTTAGTAAGAAGCAAAATAGATTACGGATGTATTGTCTACAATTCAGCGTGCAATTCAACTCTCAAGAAACTGGACACCCTGCACAACTGTGGACTCAGAATAAGCACTGGTTGCTTTCACACAAGCCCAACTGGTAGTATCCTCATCGAAGTGGCTGAAACCAACCTGGCATTTCGAAGACAAACCCTGTCAGTCAAATACGCTATTAAAGCCAAAACATCCCTAAACAAGATAATACGTAATGATGTATCTCCTGCAATTAGAAGTGGAAATCCACAGTGTTCTACACCCTTCTATAATAAAGTAGCTGCCCTATTCAGCTCCCTCAACATATCGAGGCTCCCAATAGAAAGTCAAAGAATTTCCGCTGTAAATCCCTGGATCATCAACACCATTGAAGTTGACAAATCTCTGGTTGAAGTTCAGCATAACAACCTTGACTCAGACGAATGGAAACTCAAATATCGCGAAACCTATGATAAATACAAAAATAACTACAATATCTTCATTGACGGACGCAATAATACAACAACATTCTCTGAGGCCATAGTGAAGGATCCCAAATATTTGGCGAAATTCTGGTTTATGGACATTGCTAGCCAAGAAAACATGTTCAACCATGCAATTCTGGAAGCACTTAAAAAGATAATCCAAAACCGTTCCGATGCCACTATCATCACTAATAAAATTCCAAAAGATAACTTCAAAATATATGATGAAACACAATCCAAAACGACTGGTCGAATTAAAGAACTACTTCACATGATTAAACTTCAAGGCTTATCAGTAATTTTTCTTCTTTTACCTAATCAACTGTATTCAATTATTACGACCGAAATACATAACAATGAAACTAATACAAAGATAGTAATTGATCTCCAAGGAAACAATGTAGGACCTAACCCGGGATATTCCAAGCAAGACGTCATAAGATTCATACGTAGGAAGATGATCCAGTAATGGGAACCGATATGGCGATGTTATAAAACTAGTAATACCCACAAATCAATCGATTTATTCATATCACTCAACTCGGACCCCGAGATGACTAGACGCGAACAAGTTTTAATTACGCGAATCAGAACTGGTCATTCTAAAATTACACACAGGTACTTGCTGGAGAATACTTCACCACCAATATGTGATATTTGTCAAGTAAGACTATCAGTGGAACATATTATTACGTCTTGTCGCAAATATGAACATATTATAACTATGTATTTTAATCCAAATGAAATAGATAAAATCCTGTACTCTGTCCCCTTTCAGAACCAGATTGTTAAATTTTGCAAAAGCACAAATGTCATGCTTGAAATATAATATTATGGTAAGCCCGCTCGTATCTGTCGAGCTGATGTGTCATGACTCTACCCCGATGATATTGTATGATTATGTTAATAGTTTGCTAGATAATAATATTCTGTTATGATCTATATGTTAAGATGCTTTTGTTAATGTAATGATATGTAACCCTCGAAAAGATATGTTATGACCCTGTCCTGATAATACTGTGTGTCGATGGTATGTAAGATAAATAATATGCGATACTGTATTATGTTATGACCTATACATTACGATACTTATGTTAATGTAATGATGGATGAAGTCATAACTGTCTGTAAACACCTGTTATAAAAAATGTAGTCGCTAATAACCTCAGTCGTTGATGCGACTAAAAATAAAGAGAGAAAAAAAATAGTCACTATTAGTGAAGCACGCATAATAAACATTTTTATACAGGATGTCCGGGGAGAAAAGGTCGAATCTTCGAAAATAAGCTCTTAAGACAATTCTAAGCGTATTTTCTCTAATAAACTACGTGGATATTCCGAATGGATGAGCCGCAATGAGCAATAAGGCAGTAGTGCCGTAGTGATCTCGGACCGAAGGTCGTGGGTTCGAGTCCCGCCTTGGGTATGGTTGAATGTGTTCGTCCTTTCACCCCCCTGTCATCACCATATCGTTTCATCCTCATGCCATAACGTTACATCCAATAGTGGTCGCTAATGACTCCGTAGAGGATGCGATCTTAACTATTAACTTGTGACGTGCCTTCAAACTTCTCTTACCGGCGACGTGCGGTCTGTGAGACCTCAAATGTTTCAGGCTGATTATTTTCGGTGTTCCATTTCATGTTGACTTGACAGTTGTTTTTCACGTTAACTATGCTGTAATAAACGAGAAAATAAAATGATTTATTCTTTATTTGTAAAATGAAAATAATATAATCATTTATTATTCGTCGAGTACATTTCTGGCTGTAATTTGATCCATGCTGTTTTTTCACTGTTAATTGTCTTAATAACTCATAGAATGGTTTGAATTATTATTATTATTATTATTATTATTATTATTATTATTATTATTCACTTGAATAAAAACCTTCATTTAAATACCATAATGCATTGTTACACGAAAATAATCCATTAATAAAAAATTTGCATTCACTGTGGGAAGAAAAGTCCCACTACCGGTGATGTGAGGTCTGCGAGACCGCTCCGAAACTTCAACTGGCCCTCAAAGGCGAACGGCTGTCACAGGATCCACTGCCCCCGCGTGTGAGTGTAGTTTAGAAAGAGATAGGAAGGTATTGTAAAGAAAGAACGTATTGCGACGTACCGGAAAGGAGGGCTACGCGTTTATTTTTCCTCAGCGGTCTAAAAGACCGCACCAGTTAAGGTTTAAATAACAAAAAAAAACCCATTGGATGGCGGGACGGCGCGTGCGCAGATACTGTTGGGGGTACTACACTTCGGTTTTTCTTTCTTGGCGCACGGGGGTGCGTCAATAAAATGGAATACCTCACGATATTTCGCGTCGTTCTCCATTGTGCCGCCAGGAATCGCATGATCGTCATCATTACTACAGTCGCGATCGTGCGACTCCTAGCGGCACAACCGAGAACGACGCGAAATACCGTGAAATATTTCATTTTGTTGACCCCCTCCCCCCGTGCGCCAAGAAAGAAGTGTCGAGCGCGCGCGGGAGGCGGCGGCTGCGTAACGAGGGGCGCTCCCGGCGGCCGCGTCTCCAACCGCACGGGCGTCGTAATTCGCCTGTTATGCGCGCGCTTAATGCCTTTATATCGGCCGTTTACAAACTCGCTTCTCTTTACACCGCGATTAGAAGGCGCAAGCGCTGGCGCTCTCTCTCTCTCCCATAAATTGGCGCGCGCCGCCTGGCCACGCGGCGGCGGCGGCAGTACCTGCGCTGTCTATTACTCAGCGCACGGCGATCTACACCAATATGCACTGCTTCCGCACACTCTGGCCTAAAAATTTAAAAAAAAGTCATATTTATCTTCCTAATGTACAGGGTGTCCGGGGAGGAAACGTCGAAACTTCCAAAATAAGCTCTAAGCATATATTGTCTAATTCACTACGTGGATATTACGAATGCTTGAGCCGCAATTAGCAGTCAAAAGTTGGTTTGAAAAAATGATTTCCAGGCAAAAATTTGTATTATAGAAGCATTGACACTCTTGAGAAACATACAAGTTGTATATTATCTACAAAAGAAATGAATATATTTGTTCAGAAAGAAAACTTAAGGGAGAAATAAAAATGCGCCCGATTTCCACAATACAACTGCTTTTTTATTTCTCGCTTTTTTTTCGGTCTGAGCAAATATACTAATTTCTTTTGTAAATAATAAACAATTTACATGTTTCTGGAGTGTTTATATGATTCCATAATGCAAATTTTTGCCTAGAATCAATTTTTTCAAACTAACTTTCGAGTGCTCATTGCGGCTCAACCATTCGGAATTTCCACGTAGTGTATTAGACAAAATATGTTTAGAATTGTCTTAAGAGCTTATTTTAGAAGTTTCGACGTTTCCTCCCCGGACTCTCTGTATTTTGGGGAGTGAGTAATATTTTGGATAACCAAAACATCGAATGCGAATGAACAAATTTCGATTTTAAGAAAGTAAGAAACCGTAGTCCCATGTTATGGATAATTGTGCTTCAAGAGCGTTGCGTTTGGTACCGAGAAAGGTAAGGGTAAGTATGCCATAAGGCCTAGGAACCGACCATTAAGGCCTGAAGTCGGCCGTGATAAACTCAGTTCCACTAGAGTTGTAAACTGTAAGGATCATTGCTTATATCTCCATGGGTGGGATTGGGATCTCGGTTCTCATAAAAGACTTGGCAAGGAATTACGAACGTCTGTCCGGGAGCCCAGATTCTCTGTGATACTCTGATCGTCAATGACTACAGTGAGGGAATGGTTTGGGTGTTCCGTGACCCTCTGGTGTACCAGCTCGGGTGCCCCCAATTGAGCTCTCGGCTCAGTACTCAGGATATTGTGGAGGGTCTCGTCCCGACACAGGAAGTGGCATTAACAACTCCCAAACCAACCTACAAAGCTGAGAATCCTTGTTGAGGATTGAGTGTATATGTCGTCAAATTCCCACTTCCCTGGATACCAGTAAACGCATACTACGTAATTGTACTATGCGTTTGATAAAAGCTAAGCTCGGGAGGACCCCCCTGGGGCGTGACCTCCCTCAGGGAAAATGTAAGCTGTGTGGGTTGTATACCACCAGATACTACAATAAAATCTGAATAAGCCGGAATCGGTCGGGACACAGAAAAATTCCGGTTTAGGGAGGTTTCCATTTTTTACAAGGTTGTCGATTTTATGACGCTTGTGACATCGAAGTTTCTCTCCTAAACGTAAAATACATGGCTTTATTATAATTATCAAAATAAGTTAACATTTAACGTATTTATGGAAGAAATCACCAAGAAATGAATATTAAACCTTTTCATTGACAGCTTCTGGGTTGAAAAATACACACCTTACTGGCTGAATTCGAACCGCTTCCTGACTCTTCCAACGCACAATGCGTCACAACCCAGAACTATGATGTTCTGATACCCTGGCATGGCCTTGCGCAATGCATTTATGGTCGAGGGCAGGGAGACGTGTGAATAGAAGCCATACCCATACACCTTCCCACGCACAGTCAGAAGAGAGGGAATTCCCCTACAGCCCCTACACCTTGAGAGACAAGCGCCCCAAGGTCGAATTCTACGCTGACAGCTGAAGCTCCTCTTCTTCAGTGTCCAGCTGCCACGACTAAATCGCGTGTCACAGGGTCAGAATTTTAAAACAAGCTTGCAGACGCTCATTTCATTAAGAACATCTCGCGGTTCTCTGTCAATTGCATCAAATTAACAAAAATTCCGTTTTATAAAGTTTTTCCCTCTGAAAATCCGTTCCGTTTCCGCGTTGGAGAGGTTCCGTTTTATGCTGTGTGAAATGCCATTTAAGTTCACGGGCCGGAAAAATTTTCCGGTTGAGACAGGTTTCCGGTTTGTAAAGGTTCCGGTATAGACAGATTTTACTGTACTTCTATCTCCCGTCTGGTTACGGGTAGATGTTCTTGAAAATCGATGCATCTATCGGTAGGTGCCGCCGAGCACCAATGGGAGGGTGAGTATAAAGCCATAAAGCTTAGGGATCCCTCGCCAGGGGGTTGAACACACTCCTAGTGCGAATAAGACCGATTGCAGCAGAATAGTAAATTACATGGATCACTGCTTCTATGTCCGAGGGCGGGATTCGCATCACAAACAAAAGTCTTGGCGGTGAATTAGAAACACCCGTCCGAGTGTTCAAATTTCTCGGTATTACGTAGTGAGTACAATTGTAGATGTAGTGAGAAGACGGGTTACGGACTTCGTGCCCCGTCCTCTTATAATTCCGGTGGCTACAAGTTAGGAGCTGAAATCATGGTGGCGGTGCTCAAAAGTCAAGTGATATTGAGGTCTGATGTGTCTCACCGCATGTGAGTAATGACTTCTGTACAGATGGTAAGCGTCGAGCTGACGAAGCGTCCAACACACGGTGTGGGAAGATAACCTGGCATATTGGCACGTCCAGATGCTACTATGATGGGGCTTCTTTGCCGACCCGAAAGGAGGATGTGCGAGAATTGTGGTAAAAAAGATCCATGGAGGCTTGATCCCACCCCCAGTACTTGCAAGCAATAAGGAAACTTCTGACTCAGTAATGCTGCTTGTTGAACATGCAATGATAATGACACTACACGGGCGAATGTGGCGACGATCGGTGCCACAAAATTATAGTTTGAGCTTATCTTTCGCTGAGACCTTGGAAAAACTCGTAATACCTTACTATTTCTTCATTCTATTTCCTTCCTCTAAGTCAGTAGTGTCAAGGTCTGCTACTGGTGGCAGTGGCACGCCGCGTGGCACCGTGCCATGCCACGAGCTTCTCTGCGACACTAACGTCAGGAATGGAAACTATTAGTAGTAACCCCTCCGTTTTACAATAGGGATGGCGTTGTCTCTGGCGGTGAGGTTAGGAGGCGTGGAGGGGCGATTTCGTTGGGGCACTCCTGCCACGGACTCCTGCTCGTGGCATCGACCTTGACAACACTACTCTAAGTGGTGTATTCCCTGAGGGAGTTGCCGGTGTACAGGAGGACCTAGGTTCCAATATCGCCTGAGGAAGGGATGTTTTCATTACGTGATGGTAACGCGGCTATCTGTTACCGTGCTGACGTGGTACACCATGTATCACATCTAAATGACAATTCAACCATTAATTAAAACCAGCCCTGTTACGTTACAATACTTTATTTTACTCTCTAAACATGCAATTCCTGAGAGTGACATTATCTTGTGTCCAATACTACATATATTAAAATGTACTTTTAGAAAATGTAGAGAGAACGATTCGCAAATAAATCCAATTAGTAGCTCTGTGTATACGGATTGGGTGCGGAAAGAAAGAGAAACACTTTTTAGAAACGTCATAATTTATTGTTCTTATTTTGCATTATAGACGCAGAGATACTGACCACCACTTTGAACCTTTATTAGCATAAGTGACTTCTAAATTCAGCATTTCTTCGTATTGGTACTTGAATTCTAAATTGAGATCTGCGTAAGGGCAAAAGTACTGATTTTTGCTTGTTTAAATCGAAATTTAGCATCGAGGTCGTGCTGTGAACAGTGGTGTACAAACGATACGCGAGTTATTTAATTAACTTGGTGTAACTATACGAATCTGTATCTAATACTGTAAGCAAAACACAGTATATCATCACGTGAACTTCACGTACAGCTGCAGCTGCAGCTGTACTCCCAGGAAAATGGATTCTCCTGATGACAGGAGAGACATAACCCCCAACAGTACGGACTCACAACAAGGTATGTCATTAAAGAAGTCATATGCAGGTGCTACATCATCAGATTCCTTTCCATCTAAAGAACAAGCTATTGTAATCGAAGCTCAAGAAGGACTTTCAATTAAGGATTATGTCAGCAAGGTTGCCTCTATTGTTGATGCTAGTAATATTAGATTTGTTTCACGCATATCTAACAACCGAATATGCATCTTTATGTCTAGTCAAGCCGTTGCAGATAAATTCACCGATAAAAACAAAACAATTGTTATAAAGAATCGTGAACTCAATGTTAGACCTCTCATTAGTAAACTTAAAAGAGTAATTATATCCAACGTGTGCCCAATTATACCACATGATATAATTGAAAAGGAGTTCATCAAAAGAAAAATTACCCCATCCTCCAAGATTTCATTCATAAAAGCAGGAATATCAGAACCGGGTTTCTCCCACATTATGAGCTTCAGAAGACAAGTGTACATAGAACCTGAAGATCTAAACAAATTACCAGATTCAACTGTTGTTTACTTTGACAATACCTCATACCGTATATACTTCTCTACTGATATCATGACCTGTTTTATTTGTAATCAAGAAGGACATGTTGCTCAACTTTGTCCCAGTAAACCCAGTGGAAATGATGAAATGGAAACAGAATTAACTCAACAACATAACCAAAGTCTCTCTTCTGTACCAAATCTTCAACCTGCAGATAACATCAATGGAAAAGTAATATCACCCTCTACTGATATGAATATCACCTCAAAAATACCTTCACCATCTGACTCATCCACTCAAATTAAAGAAGCTATTCACACAAAAGAGAGTGAAGACAACCCTTTGAAGAAAGAGCTTGAGGCCAATAATAATGCTCTTATATTAACCCAACCTCAATCTGTTGACTTCCCTGCTCTTCAAACCTCACAATCATACAACCCCAACTCCACAAATAATTTGATTAAGAAACGACCTATATCCTTATCATCAACAACCTCAGACCCACCTATTGAACCCTCATCAGAACCTGATAAACACTTCAATAATGATCTCACTGCAAAAGAAAAAGAGAAGAATTATAAAAAGTCAAGACTAGAAAGTAGTAATATTGAAGAATCTGAAAAACTGGACACACAACTGGCCCCTCTCAAGGAAATATTAATGGACCCAAACAACAAATATCCTTTAAATTTCATTCAAATGAAGAGTTTTCTTGAAAAAACAAAAAACAGTACTGAGGTAATTGAAATAGCTCTGGAATTTACCCCTGATGTAACTCAAATGATCCAAATGTTAGAAAGAACATATCCAAAATTAAAGGATAAAAATATGAAGAGAAGATTTACAAATCTAAAAAAGAAATTAAATAAACACATTAAAAGCAACGAATCAGAGTACTCTAGTGATACAAGTTAAAGTATTTCATTCCCTTAAATTAAATATTAACCAACAATGGTTGAAAGCATATTACAATGGAACATCAATGGATTTAGGCCTCAAAGAGAAAATCTGTTAATTCTGATTAACAAATATAATCCAGACGTAATATGCTTGCAGGAAACTAATAATTCAGAAAAAGTGATACCACAATTAAAAAATTATTCTGTACACTTAAAAAACAGAAATAATCCAAGAATATCCAGTGGAGGCATAGCTATATATATAAAATCCCTTCTTCAAGCAGATGAAATTCAAATAAACACCAATATTGAATGTATAGCAGTCAAAATTAACATGGGAAGAACATATTTGAGTATTTGTAATATCTACCTCCCGAATAGTTATAATTTTACAGAAAATGAAATATTAAAAATCTTAGATCAGCTACCTAAACCCTTTATTATGGTAGGTGATTTTAATAGTCACAGCCTAATGTGGGGATCTTATAAAGAAGACAGTAGAGGCAAGATTATTAAAAAAATATTAGAAGACCCAAATATATTGATACTTAACAAAAATCAATTCACTCACCTTAATAATACACACAAAAGGTTCAGTGCTATTGATCTAACTATATGTTCATCTTCTATTGCTTCTAAATGGGACTGGAGCACTACAGAAGACTTACATGGAAGTGACCATTTTCCCATTCTCATATCTTACCTCAATAATACCTCAGTGTCTGCTTGCACTAACTATCCTCCTAGATGGAACTTCCAAGAAGCTAACTTTGACAGATACAAAGAAATATTATCAACAAAAATAAATGAAATTAATATGTTAGAAGAAAATTCCTCAATTTCCCTCAATAAAAAAATTGAGAAACTGACTGATCTCATCATCAAAACAGCTGATGAAACAATTCCAAAATCTTCAGGAAAACCAATAAGGAAGAAACTACCTTGGTGGAATGAAGACTGCAAAAATGCTCATAAATTATACAGACACTCATTCAATAAATACAAGAGGCATCCAACCATAGAAAATCACATTGAATATAAAAGAACACGAGCAAAAGCAAGACGAATATACAAAGAAAATAAAAGGCAGTGTTGGATTGACTTCATCTCATCTATAAATTGCTTCTCTAACCCAGCAGACAATTGGAAAAAAATCAAAGCTATAAATGGTTGCTACAAGCAGAACTTTCAACCTAAATTTATGGTACACAACGACCAAATTACCTCTTCTAACGAAGAAATTGCAAACATTCTAGCTTCTACATTTGCTAATAATTCAAGTGACAGTAACTTTAACAATGAATTCCAAGTATACAAATCTAACTCGAATTTAACAATGGATAGAATTATTCAACAAAATACCTCAAGTAATTCTACATTAAATTATCCCGTACAAGTACAAGAAGTTGAGACTGTGCTATCTCGTACTAGAAATTCAAGCCCAGGACCAGATGGAATATACAATGTTTTTCTTAAAGAACTGCCGACAAATGCTATTGAATATCTAACTCGACTCTTCAATGAAATAATAACCACTGGAGAATTTCCTGACAAATGGAGGGAATCTATAGTTATCCCGATTCTTAAACCTAACAAAGATCCAACCAACCCGAATAATTACAGACCTATTTCCCTAACGTCCACCCTCTGCAAATTACTGGAAAAAATTGTCAGTAGACGACTTAATTGGTACCTCCAATATTATAATAACATTTCACCATTCCAAAGTGGTTTCAGACGAAACCGTTCTACAACTGACCATCTAGTAAACATCCATAGTGACATTTGTGATGCCTTTATAACAGACCAACATCTTGTGACTGTTAGTTTAGATGTGGAAAAGGCTTATGACATGGTATGGAGAGATCGAATCATCAAAATTCTCCACGAAATGGGGATAGATGGCCAAA
This sequence comes from Acheta domesticus, assembly GCA_031308135.1. NCBI lineage: Eukaryota > Metazoa > Arthropoda > Insecta > Orthoptera > Gryllidae > Acheta > Acheta domesticus. The sequence continues at coordinate 212,430,196 of JAHLJT010009419.1, forward strand.
TACTAATTTTCATAACCCAGTTCATGAAGAATAGATCTTTACAAGTTAAATTCAATAATATTTTATCGAACAAATATACAATAAATAACGGAGTGCCTCAAGGATCTGTGCTTAGTGTACTACTATTCTTGATTGCCATAAATGATATCACGAACCACATCCATCGACCAGTGAAAGTATATTTGTTTGCAGATGATATCACTATAACATTAAGTGGAAAAAATATTAAAACATCTCAAGAACTGCTCCAAATCACTTTAAATGAACTTCAAGATTGGTCCAATACGACAGGTTTCAAGATCTCAAAAACCAAATCTGAATGTATAGTCTTCAATAAAAGGGGTAATTTATCTGATCAGCTAAAACTTACTATAGGACCACAACAACTTAAATGTTCTAGCCTAATCAAAATCCTAGGAATATTATTCGATAGTAAACTAACATGGATACCTCATATTAAGAAATTAAAAGCTGAATGTCTTCAAAGAATGAATATAATAAAAGCCATCTCATCAGCATCGTGGGGTGCCGACAGAAATGTTATACTTTCAACATACAAAGCCCTCATTCGTTCTAAGATAGACTATGGAGCAATTATTTACCAGTCAGCTAAGCCAACAATATTAAATAGTCTTAATCCGGTCCACTCAGCCGGGTTAAGATTTGCTATTGGCGCATATCGAACGAGTCCAATTTCGAGTATTCTTGTGGAATCCAATGAAGAACCTCTTCACATCAGAAGAAGAAAACTATGTTTTTCATACGCCAGTAAAATGTCATCCACTCCTAATAACCCTGCTTATAAGAATGTTTTCTCCAGAAAATATTACGATAAGTACACACAAAAAAAGTATGCTCCGAAACCAGTTTATTATCTCCTGAACCAGTATCTTGAAGAAATTCACTTCACATTTCCTACTGTTCGAACTACCATGATTAAAAAAAGACCTCCATGGATTCCTTCCCTAATAAATATCAACATCAGCCTTAACGATCTTCCAAAAAAGGAAACTAATACGTTAATTTACCAGGCTTACTTCAACGAAATCTATAACAAATACACTGGATATACACACATCTTCACCGATGGCTCCCGTAAAGAGATCGGAGCTGGCTGTGCTGTACAAATCAAAGAGACACTATTACAAACAAGGCTAAATGATTATTGCTCTATTTTTTATTGTGAAGCATACGCCATTCTTCTCGCCTTAAAATATATTCAAGAACAAACCGAAGACAAATTTGTTATATTTACAGACTCCAAAAGTGTGCTAGTAAGTTTAAGTAATTCTGAAAACCAGGAACCTATAGTAAATGAAATAGCTGACTTATATTATGACCTATTACACATCAACAAGGAAATAATTTTCATTTGGATACCATCGCACCGAGGTATTGCCGGCAATGTATTAGTTGATGAAGCAGCAAAAGACTCTATTAATTCACCTTTGGAAGAGCACCCAGTTTCCCACAATGACATAAAAAAAGAACTTCATCAAAGAAACAAGGATCTTTGGAATACTGAATGGACAAGATCACCAAACTCACTACATCAGATCAGGAAAAGTATCTTCGATGACCAACTCCCTTACCTTCACGAGAGAAAATATCAAACTGTGCTCACCCGTTTAAGAATTGGCCATTCCAAACTTACCCATCAGCATCTACTAACAAAAGAAATGCAAAAAAATTGTGACCAATGTCAATCTGCCCTTACTATACCACACATACTACTGTTCTGTTCCATTTACACAGATATTCGCAAAAAATATGCAATACCTCTCACTCTCCCTGAAATCCTTAACAACAAATACCACATTCAAAATGTCATTAAATTTTTAAAGGAAATTAACCTTATCAATAAACTGTAAGAAACCAAAAATCTGTTAAACACCAATATTGTCACAATGTTATATCAAATAAGGTATTAGTAATGCCCAACATGTATTTTGATGATTTATGTGATGACTTATATTGATGATTTATGTGATGATTTTATTTGATGACTTATATTGACAAATTATGTATTTGTGATTTAATCTTAAATTTTGTTGTATGCTCTCATGTACATTGTATATACTGTATTTTGAATGTGGTCGCTAATGACCTAGCAGTTCATGCGACCTTTTAAATAAAGCATAATTAAAAAAAAAAAAAAAAAAAATCGAAATTTACCTAACCGTTGCATCGCTATTGAAATTATAAAATATTTTCTGAAATATTCCTATCTAGAAAGAAATGTTATTGTTTTCAATAATTTCTTTTGAAGATATGAATATAATTACTTCTGACATTTACCTAAATATTTAGTGCATTTTTCTCGATAACATCTCTAATTTTAGACGACGTGGCTGTACCAAGTTTCGTCACATTGATTTATCCTTCAAATTCAATATTTAAATTTGTCACATCGTGTCAAGAAAAAGTGTTGCACATACTTACATTAATGGGACTACAATTGAAGCTTGATCTGCATGCCACTAGAATGAATTTTGCGGTCACCTGCAGATCACATTTTCAAGGGAAGCAGATTTTCTGAAATTAAATAGGTTTAATGCGGGTGTGCTCGTAATGCATTAACGGTTAACAGAATGTTTCTCTTCTTGTCCATCACTGGTCAGTGGACTCAGCAGCGGACAAATTTCCTACTTTTATTCCAACGAGGCGCGCAATTTTTAGCATTTACATAAAAGGCCACAAACAAGTGGGAGAAAACGTAACAATAAATACAGTGACATTACATTCAAATGCAAAAATTAAATATGCGTTTTAAACGAGTGTTGCATTTGGGACGTACAGCGTCAGTGTTCTTCTCAGAAGCCATATATTGTGTCAACAACAAACTTTAGGTTTGTGCGCGAAATTTAAATATTGAAGTCGGCATTGCATGAAGCTATCGTGTACGCATGTGATAACGCCGAAGAATAATTTTAAATAAAAACATTATTTATAAAAATGTCAGCGTTCATACAGCCAGAGTTACCTACAAGTTTATTTTCAAATACACACTAGCACGGTCATTTATGGAAGACTGACCACAGCAGCAACACTATTTGGTTAGTATTCAAAAGACAATAACACAGAAAATGCAAATTACAGAAGTAAATTTACAACACAATTCTCATTATATTCTGATTAAAAATAGTCATTCTTATTCAGTCGTTTTGCAGCTGTGGTTTGCTAAAGGAAAATCGCGTATATATTAATATAATACAGTGTGGTTGTACTCAGTGCTTGAATTCGCATGGAGTAATTTTGCAGATCAGTTACTTACATTCAATGGAATCTAGAAAGTATTTCAAATTAGCTAGTGGTGCTACAGAATCGCACAGATTTTCCCGTACATATCAAAGACAGCAATTAGCACTATCCGTTCGAAAAGTGTGAAGAAAAAATATGGAGCCATTTTTGAGAAAATGGCGTTTGAGCGTTTTTGAAACTGCGGAATTTTGAGCTAGTTTTCACAGAAAACGGTTGAGTTTTCGAGAAACATTACTTGACATTATTTAAAGCACATGTACTCATTAATATACTTAAGTGAAAAAATCGCTGATAATGTATATATTAACCACATTTTTGCAATTAAAAAAAACAACAAAAGAATAGAGCAAATGGTGCTTGTCATCTCATCGAGTACATTTAGCATTATCCCTACCAATTAAAGAAAAACATTGTATCTGTTTCTGAAAAAACGTGTTTTTGTATTTTGTTAAAATTGAACATATTGCACGCAATATTGAGCGAAAACTACTAAAATTTTCAAGGAAATGTACATGATCTTAAAGAAAGGGCTAACATGTGAAGAACAAATAGTATTTGAAGGAAAAATCTATTTTTAATTTTGTAATTGTAGGAAGACGCCGAATAAAATTCAAACTTTTGCAATTTTCGCAAATTCAAATTAAACCGTGATAATGAGACGTATGCCACTTTCATAAGAGTATTTACTCTATTCTTACAAGATATTTGAAGAAAAATCTTGGAGCCGTTTTTGAAAAAAAATTGAAAATATGCGGGAGTCTTCATGTAAAGTACCCCAAAGGCTCTAGACGAATAAGTGGGGGGTCCGGCTAAAGTTTGAAATTAGACTTAGATTTTTCCCACATGGTTGGATGAGGAAAATATTATTTTTTTCAAAATATGAGACAAAAATATCCAGATGGTAAGTACTTGCATCGCAAAACCCGTTTTTTCGGGTTTAAATTAAGACAATAATCATTTTAGGGTGTTTATTTTGTTTCTTTGCTTCTGATATGAACTTTGTCATGATAATTGGTTGAAAATTGACTTGCAGTTGCCTTTCAATTCATAAATAAAGTAATAAATTGATAAAAATATTTTTTTATATAAAAATGTTAACCAAAAATTTCTTTTTTAATGAAAATCCACCTAGTTCATAATCTTCTTCAGAGATTTTAGACTTTCTAGAATTGACCAAACGATAATTATTTTCTTCACGGGAAACAGCTAGCTCAATAGCTGTCTTACTTTGTTGAAATTATGGGGGATAATGATGCGATTAATCTTACTACTATTAACCTAGAAAAAACATACTGAAAGTAAACATCCAGTCGCGACACATCAATTGAAAGCAGTATAAAGTATACGTTAAATACATGCCGGATTCACCCGGGATTAACAGAATTGTGCAGTATACATCTGACTGCTCAAATGGTTTGAGAACCATTGGTTGCTGTTCTCACGTTGCGACTATCATTTGTCTCATGCAAGGTACTTGTCGCTTATTGTCAGGACCGCTACAATTCTATCTAGGACTTTTATTGCTGGAAATATTGAACCTGTGATCACCGAAGATAGTTATGACGACTGAAATATTGTTAGTTTGTATATATTTGTATATTTTATGACATATTTAGCATTTTTTAAAATAAAAAATATTAATCGATGTGTAATAAAAATTTCCAACAATAATGCATTTTCTATTTTTTTATCAATTTTGAGAATATTACATATTTTATAAACATATATTTTTTAAGACTCGGAAATCGTAAAAAATAATGGTTACAAAATCGATCCGCCAGGTCGTAAATCAAATCCTAGACATTTGCCGGTTGAAGCAATTAAAAGCACATGAAATTGTCTACATTTCGTAAGTAGCACTATTTGTAACTCCTAGAAGTTTACGAAGTAGGTGAATTTTCATTAAAAAAGTAAATTTTTGGTTAACAGTTTTATAGACTAGAGCCTTTTGAAGAACGTTTTTCAGAATCTCAGAGCTTCGACTTGAGCCAGATAGACAGGGATTCTTCAATTTGGAAAAAGTCCTACTCATGGTTTAGGCGCTAGCAGTGTTCACAGACGGACGGACAGACAGACGAACGTTTTGCTTTCAATTGTTTTTATTATATATTACTCCGTATATACGTATGTATACGGGGAAGTAAAAACATTCTTTAAACTTTTGGGGAAATTTACATTAAACCTCTAGGACATCTCCAAACTTTTCTCAAAAATGAATCCAATTTTTTCTTTAAATTTCTCGTAAAAATGGAGTGAAATATACTTACAAAGGTGGCATAGGTCCGATTTTTCACTGTTTACTCTGAGATTTCGGAGATTTCGGAGATTTATAAGTTTGAATTCCCTTTGACGTCCTCCTACAACTACAAAATTAAAGATATCGATTTTTTTCTTCACGTGTTTGTTTTCCATAATTAGTTATTTTATTAACATCATGTACATTTCTCTGAAAATTTTAGTAGACTTTTACCATTTTTGTGTGAAGTATGGGCAATATTAAAATATATCAGAAATAAGATTTTTTAAAAAAAGAATTCCAATTTTGTTGAATCCAACTGTTGGAAGGGATAGCGGCAAATGCTCTGTATAAGATGTCATAAACGCCATTTTTCTGTATTTTTTGTTTTTTTAAATTACACAAATGTATTTTTTTATATCTCTCGTCGTTAGTATTGACATTTCCGGCGATTTGTACACATAATGGCATTTCTGAGAATGACAGCTTCAAATGAAGTCTTGTAAAGTTTCTCGAGAACTCAAAAGTTTCCTAAGAAAATGGGCCCAGAATTCCGCATTTTCAGAAAAGCTTAAACGTATATTTCTCAAAAACGTTTTAAATTTGTTTGTAAACTTTTTTGAACGGATAGTGCTAATTGTACTTAATAACATGGCATAAATGTCGCTTTGATGTATTATTTTGTTGTTTTTTTCGAAAATTACCCAACTGAATTTTTTTAAAAATATCTCTCTCGTCGTGAATGTTTATATTATCAGCGATATGTGTACATTATTGCATTTGTAAATGGAAGTGCTTGGAAAGATTTCCGATGAAGTTTCTCCAAAATTGAAAAGGTTCCTGTGAAAATACGCTTATATTTTTGCATTGCTTCGAGCCGCACCACCCACGACGACCTACGGACGAGCCCCAGAACAGAAGGTGTTTTCGTCCGTGCCATCTTATATACCTCCTAGCCAGTCTGCCGGCCAGAATGTCCACGGGTTTCACAAACTTGCCCTCATGGCAGCGCACGTCCGGATCTTTCCTCGTCGCCCAAATATAGCCTTGCCTTGCGAAGCGTCCCTTCAGCACGCGCCCGCAACTATTTCCCATGTGCATTTCGACACTCTGAAATGCACGACTAATTTTCTACAAGGCGACTGTTAAGACGCCACAATACCAAAAGACCCCACGACATTTTTGTCATGAAAATTACGATGGGAAACAGACGTATTTGGATGTTCAGAACTACTTCAAAGCGACGCGTACAAACGTAGGTATTCTTTGCTCTATATCATATATTAAACTTGTCTCTCCAAGGTCTGATCATATTGAGACGGAATAAACGTGAAGGAGGCTTTGAGAATTCGTGTTTGGGGGAGACGGAAGTTTGCAAGCTTGTCTTGCAAGCGAGCAGATCAGATCGAACGACGACGGTACATGGAAATTTTAGTTTTTATCGGGATTTAAGTTATTGGGAAAAAGGACTTTGAAACGACGTTTTGGAGGTTCATGCTTTTAAAGCAACGTAATATTATTTAAGTTCAAAAACATTATTATTCAAAATATTAACGGGAAATTTTGTGTTTTGGGGTGAGTTCATTTCAGGGGTTTGATTTAAATAGAATTCGTATTACTGAAGGGTTTAGATAGAGTTGCTTCGTAGCTGTGTAAAGGAATATTAATAACATCAGTGGATGATAATAGCAGTCGCGCACAGGGTTCCACACGGAACCGAAATTAGGGCCAGTCGCGTCGCGATGCAATATATCGAAGGGTTTAAGAAATTAATCCAATAATTAGAGATATCACGAGCCTTCAAAATTTAGACGGACCATTGGAGACATCACTTGGACCGCACGGGGAACCATCCGAGAAGATTGTCAGCCGAGAAGACACCCATTCGAGAAACATTGTAAGCTTACGAACTTTCTATATAAAGAAACGATACGGTACGGAAGAAACCATACGGCCTAAGAAAATTTCAATTATCAAGTCGTGAGATCTCGCATATTGTAAATTTAGCGATAATTAATGTTAACTGTTATTGATTTCTAAAAGAGAAGAGGCTGAGAATTGCTTACAGTTGCCATCGATTCGACAGTAAGTTTTATCTTCCAGAGAAATTCCAGTGATCGTGATTCTGTACAGAATCACTCGTACATATGCAACAGGTAAGGAAAGTTGTATGTCAGAATCTACGAATGTAAATGAAAGTGATCCAATAAAATTTTTAAAAAGTGAACAGTATAATTAGTTGATATTAGAAATTAAATGTAGTAATTAATATTGGAAAAGTCAAGGAGCGTTGCAGAACCTAAATCGTCCATACCAGGAGGTGAAGATATGGTGATACTTTGAGATCGCGATTATTTGAGAAGTAGATAGTAAGTTAAACAAATATTTCGGTAGAAATAAGAAAATCAACTTTTGTCTAAATATAAAGAAAAGGCTTCTTCACGTCACGGATTAGGCGGCTGCCTGTTCCGTCTTCACACATCAAACCATCTTCTACGTGGTCTTCCTACACTCCTTCCTGTTGGGTTGTACTGCAACACTTGTTTAGGTAGCCTATTATACTCCATTCTTTCTAAATGTTTTTTCCAGTCTTCTTTACATTGTTGTATGGAATCATTTAAGCGAAATATATTTAATTCTTTTCTTATATCCTCATTTCTTTGTTTCTCTAGCAAAGTACAACCTTTTACTCTCCTTAAAAATTTCATCTCCGTAGCTTGTACATTTATTTTTTCTTTTTGAGAGAGAATCCAATTTTCACCCCGATACAGGACTACTGGGGTTGCCATTGTTTTATAGAACTTCAACATTATGTCTTTTCTAATCTTATTTCTTAATGTTCTATGTAGTGTGCCGCATATGTATTGGAACTTGTGCAATATATATCTTGGCTTAGGTCGTCACTTATATCACATCCCAGGTAACTGAAATGTGCTACATGTTCTGTTGTTTGGTTTTCCAAGCATATCTTTGTTCTAATTGGATAAACTCCTTGAAAAGCCATGACCTTTGTTTTTTGTTTTGATACTTTCGTGTAACAAAGAAAAGTAATTTCCGAATTGTGACCGAACGCTTTCCCATCACACAGTCAGTCGCACCGCATGCAAACGCGCCCGTGAGAAACCGCTTCTGCGCCTCCCCGTGCAGCGAGGTCGCCTCGTTTCGCGCGCGGGGGCAACTGGCGCCGCTGCTGAGCGAGGGTACGCGGGGGAGGCGGGGGAGGGGGGCGGGGAAGGGGCGGTGAAAGCGACCTGCTGCTCCGGGCGCCCTGCCTGCCGCACAGTGCACAGAGTTAGTTCTTGAAATCACGACCACATTATTAATATTAGGAAAGTTTCATGGTTTTCGGTCAATAATTTTTTTTCCCTTTTAGTTCGCCATCGTCTCTGAACTTTATTGTTCCCTCATCAGGGCTGTGGGTCACCTATTTACGTTACTATTCAGTTTAATCGAAAGCATATAAATTAAATCACTCTGCACTGATACTAAACATACACCACTGAAATCACCAATACATTGAACCCACAGCCCTGATGAGGGAACAATAAAGTTCAGAGACGATGGCGAACTAAAAGGAATACAATTTTTTATTGACCAAAAACCATGAATCTTTCCTAAGAGTGCTCAAATGAACTGTAGTCTAGTCAAATGGTAAACAATAGGGGAACTATTTGGTGTAGTTTTAATTTGGGGTCCCTTACGTTTTTTCGGATCGCTAAACACGAATATTAGGTTTGCCAACAAAACTTTTTTTCGCAAAAAGCGTGTTAAAATCTGAAATTTTTTAGGTTCTTTTAAAATAACTCGAAAACAAAAAAAACATCCGCTTTTCGTAAAGGTCGTATATGAAATTAAAGATAAAAGTGCCTACATTTAATGCCTTAAGGATTTTATTTCTGCAACGTACCATTTAGTCGCTAGAGCAACGTGAATTGTGGTGTTTTTTTATGAAGAAAATTGTGAAAATGGGAATTATTGTTCCATAGCGAGCGCCAGTGCGGCCCACTGCGCAGCGCGGCGTGGGTGCGTGGCGGGGGCGGCGGGGCTCGTGGGAACGCGACGGGGAAAGTCGGGCGGCGGCAGAGGCGCTGCGAGGCGGCTGCGCTGGCCGCGCGCCTCCAACAAATTGCGCTGCGCTCGAGGGGGGGGGGGGCGGGAGCGGGGAAATGCAGCTGCGTATCAAACTCTCTTGGCCGGGCCTGATACGATCAGCGCGATTTTTGCCAGTTGCACACGGAGCTCTACTCTACAAGGAGTTTGTTTACATTGGTCTCGTCGGTTATTTCATTTTTAGCTTATTGATTTATTATTTGTTTTTTACTCGTTTCTTTATTTATTTGTTTACCACTAATCTCCCAGGAACGAGGTTGGTTAGCGTGTGCGCAATAGCAATTTCATAACTTTTCAGGGTAGATGCTGAGGATCGACACGAAAAATTAGTGCTCCCTCTTGGGATTCGAAGGAACAATGTGTGTATATTACCGGTTTATAAAAAGGTTTTCTTAATTTTTTAAATATTTGTGTAAGTTTAATATTTATTATTATTATTATTATTATTATTATTATTATAGTTTATTAAATATTATAGTATCTCTTTAAATGCTCAATAACTATTTTAATTAACAAATAAATCAAAGAAAAATACACAAGTAATAAAATGTGCGGAAATTAAATTGTTTTTGGAAAAATTATTCCAAATATATTATCTTATTATCTTGGATAAATGTCAATTGTCAATAAAATGTGATTATTTTTTGGGTAAAATATATAACCAATTATAATAATTATTATTGTCGACTTTATTGGGATATTACTCGTGTTCTCCCAACCGACCTTAGGAACCGTATTCCACATTGTCGCAGGTAAATCCATCAAGAAAATCAGGGAAATTTTAATATTAAAAAAAAGTTCAAGTTCGGCTTATCAAAGTGATCCACAATGATACATTAGCAAAAGTAGAGTTAGTTTCAGTTATTAAGAAAAGCCTCCCCCACTTAGGTGCTTAACCCTTAGTTGACTGACGGTACTTACAAGTACCACATTGTTTTACACCTACATAATAATTACTCTCTGTGCGAGCGAATCTCACACCTTGTTGCTACTATGAAGTGCCATTCTCGTGTGGTGAATGTCACAATTTGTAGGTTTTTAAGAGTTTGTAGCTTTCTCATTGCATTTATTTGTTGCCGTGTCATGTTGTGTTGCTTCTTGCAGGAGAGGGGAGTACGAATCCTAATTCTGTATTTATTTTTTCTTGTTTTTGTGAAAAAACTGGCCTTTATGCTATAGATTCAAGTTCGATTTCACTTTTTAAATTAAATAATATGTGTAAAAAAGAATTACTGATAAATGTGGTTATCTAATGGCTTGTAGGTACTTACAAATATCATTGTTGTTTAACAATTATGATCCGAAATTTTCCTCTCTTTTGCTCTTACTCTTTCTCTACCTTTTCATTATTTATTATATTGAAATAACAATTTTTGAGGTCATCCGGTCAATAGAAAAATATATTTGAGCGGGCTTGATAGGCCGTCTATACAGGCTCTCGGCATGTAATATTTACGTACTATTTGTTTATGTCGGGATCGGGACTTCTCCGTACTATTACGACTAATAATAACAGTACTTACTTCTGCAACATTTCCTATTTGTATGCTATAAATACTCATAAACATACAAATATCCAATTTATGGCGAAATTTTAACCCAAAACATTGACAAAATATTATCCTCACTGTCTAATTGTTGCTTTACAACTTATGTTTTTCCATTCCCTCCCTGAATGTATGCGTGGCCAACTTTAGTTCCTTCAAATATTAAATTAATTCTTAAAATTTAAACACAACTTGATCTTTCTACATTAATTAATTTTGGACAATTCCCCATCGTTTACTTCCCTGTGGTAGTCGAAAACCACACTTGACCGACGTTACTCCAAGACGTGAATTCGTTCCATCTCCGTTTCCAATTAGTCCACGCAAAAATGTCCCTGTTTAGACACGTACTTCTATATTTTCCATCGATACTTCTAAAATTCACGGAGAGATCTATAAACAGTTGTTACTGTTCTACGACACTTCCATTCGCGTTCTGATCGCTAAAATTAACAATATCCGTCAAGGTTTCGAATCTTTTTCCGCACCACCACGAGATCAACATTTTACGTCCTATCACCAAAACACCTAAGCATCATCTCCCCCTATTGTTTTTCTTTCTCTCGCGTCATCTGTCTCAACTTCATGCGCGAACTGTACCCAAATACGTTCCTTTTTGCTTCCGACGCCTCTCTTATTGGATTAATCGCGCACTCTCCAATTTTCGGATTGGTCAATTTAATTCACAATTGTATTTTACCCCTCCCACGGAATTTACTCACGTGTCCTTTAATTAATCACATTATGATAATAAAATATCACACAATGAAGATGTAAAAACAAAAATTTGAAAGAAATTATATGCTTCTTTTCCTATTCGAGTGTTATTAAAAAGTTGCGGAATAATTGAATTTTTGTTGGTTAAGCCGTAAGCCGTAAGCAGGCGCGGTGTACCCGAAGCGACGAAAACAAATCCCCGGCTGCGCAGTCGGTGGTTGTGGCGGGGGAAGGGTGCGGCGCGGGTCAGCCCATTGCGATGCGGCGCATGCGCAGTTACTCTGCGCGCGGGCCCATTAGATGGCATCGCCCATCGCCCGTCGCCCATCGCCCATCGCCCCGGCGGCGCCCGCCCCGCGCCCCGCGCGACCTCGCCCGTTGCCGCCCGCGAACCGTCGCCTCGCGCGTTTTATCGGAGACGTGCCATCTGCACAACGGCGCTCGCGCTGCCAGCCCGGGCATCCACCGCACCAATGAAGATATTACTTTCTTAGCTTTAACAAAACAATGAGAGATAATGAATTAGTTTACGTTTCTATTGTATACATTTAAAAAATATTTAATACGCCTGTAACAATTAATGTACTTCAGCTTCCGGGTCAATGACCCCATCTCGATCGTGTTTTAGTCCAGTTTCTCTGATCCATTGAGCAAATGCTGAGATGGCCCCTTGTTTTGCTTCTGGACGTAAATGTAGCTTCACTGTGCACACGTTTTGTTGAGCACTGCTTTTGCTTGTAGTTCATTTACCGTTGAAATTGATTTTCTATAACTCGGGAACAAACATTTTTCAAATTTTTATTTTTCTTAAATAATTTTTTTTTCTAAATTCTTGTTCTAGTTTTTCAAATGTTGCTTTTTTTAAATTCTGGGTCTCAAGAAAATGTGCGCAGATAGTCTCTTTCCCCACACGTCATATACAGTTTTTTACTGTTTTTTTTGATCAAATAAAATAAAAAAAATAAAGCTCGCATTTTATTAGCGTCGCTATTGTGATTGTGGGTGGGAGGTGACGGTTGTCGATCGCCGTAGTCGCTGAAGGAGATTCGGTTTGTGCCGTTTGTTTTTCCCGGTTTTGTTCGGAAGTTTGTTGATTTTAACGCCTGTTATTGCGTATTTAATACTTTAAAACACGTGATCAAAATTAATCGCAGACGAACGTTCGCGGAATCTGAAGGGACACAGATAAATATTCTTCGAAAAACAAAGTTGCAAGATATAACTGTAGATGTTTGGGATGAATGATATCTCTAGGTTCAGCAAAAAATATTTCGAATCAAAGAAACTAAGATAGTAATTGCTGTATATTTTACATTCTTTCACATCTCACAACTCGACGAACATACAAAACTTTTTGAAATCAAATTATAAAGAAATATTTAAAATCGGAAACTGGGATGTATAATATATTTTATAGTCAAAATTTGTAAAAACAGGAACAATTAATTTCCGACTCTGGTTGGTAACAACTCGTTCTCTTATAATTGATATTCTGAACCATGGCTTCTACGTCTATGAGGTCTAATATGAAAGACGTGTATATTTGAAAAAAATACAAAGACCTTATGGAAAAACTAAAACAAAAATGTGAAATGGGTAGAAAAGAAAATTGTTGAGCAAATTCAATAAGTGAAAAACTATCCTTTCAACTGGGACATATTTTATCAAAAATTAACACATATTGAATCTCGTGTATAAATTATACATAACACGTCGTAGGTGCCGAAGGAAGTTGAAGCTAACCCTCCTGTTGGCACCAGCGGCCAAAAATGATTCAAATTTGGCGCCGTTCGAGTAAATCAATTATTGATAACAATCTTTGGCGCTAATTACCAGCTCAGAACAGATATTTTTGCCTCCGAGACAGAATATTTACCCCCAAATTCCGCCTCGACAATTTTAAACAAAAGAGCAGAGTCACTTCTTTCAACGATGTGCTTTGGGAGACAAGTTCTTTGGCGCCAGATTTTCAACTGTTTGTAAAATGCTTTCAAACACGACCGCAAGATTGCAACACTTACTGGTCACCTGGCAAGCCGGCGGTTTCCTCTATCGCAATTCTTAGGAATTCCGAGTAGAGGCGACAGAGCTTTGGTATAAAATTCAAAACTCCACAACAGTGGTTTCATAGCCCTCGTATTCTCAGCAAATGGAAGCAAGTATATATTTTCAGTGCTGTGACAATTGGATTTAAACTCGAGACAGTAGGTAAAGAGCAATAATTTCTAAGAGGTCACAGCGGTTTCCCGCACTAAAATATTGTGTTAAAACATAGCCACGGTTTTCTAACCCAAATAAGTTTAAAACTGCTTTTTACTCACGCCCAAAACAGGTAAAGCTTAACAATTTATTCAATAATCGCTGATTCTTTCGTTTAATATATGCTAACAGTCGCAATTTCTTGCCTTTTCAGTTTTCTGCGAGAGAATTATATTTCGGTTTTTCTTTCTTGGCGCACGGGGTGCATCAATAAAATGGAATATCTCATGGAATATCTCACGGTATTTCGCGTCCGACGTCCGTTATGCCGTCAGGAGTCGCATGATACCCAGCCCTGCTCGATACAGTCGCGATCATGCGACTCCTAGCGGCACAACAGAGAACGAGGCGAAGTACTGTGAGATATTCCATTTTCTTGACGCACCCCCCCCCGTGCGCCAAGAAAGAAAAACCAAAGTATAAAAAGCTCTCGTGTTCCATACGCCCAGCCGCCCTGCAGCTTATTTCCGCTCTCCCAGCTAACACTCCAAGTCTATTCGCTGCCTTTACATCTTCTGTCTGCTCCTCTGCCGTCGGTTGACAAATGAATGGAATGGCATCGGAGCCACGGGTCGTCGGCGTCCCAAGCATCGTTTGACCGGCACCTCTGGAACGCGCTCCCGTCACCCTGCGGCGGCAGAGACGGACGAGCCAGGGCGACCCGCCGACGATCCATCGCACAACCCGCGGCCGCTCTCCGTCGCCCTCCATCTAGGAATGGCAGAAACAACGATATATTAACATCGATAATTTGCTTTCCACTCTCAAATGAACTTCTTCCCTCTTCCAGAAACAAAAATAAGGTGGCCAAAAAAGTGGCCTAACAAAGTGGTTTTAATGCATTTTAAGTTCTCTGAAGGTCCAATAACTTTCAGGCAGATACACATATAACAACTTTTATTAATCAATTTTTATTCAACCAACGTTTCGAAGGACATTGGCCTTCTTCATCAGGGTCTGCCAAAGAACTTAAAATCATTTTTAAAAAGGCAGTCTTCGAATAATTAAATTACTCTGAATTTTAATTACTCTGTGCAAAGATGGTTTTAATGCAGTTAAAAAAATTGATAAATACAAAAATCATCAATTTGGGGCGATGCTTGATGTATTATTTACTTGCATGTTTGACGTTCGCCATTCATATATTGAGGCTTCCACGTTTCGTTGGCGCTGTCGCACCCCTTGTACCTACTAGGGATGGCAGAAAGACATCCATGTTTTTAAAACATCGATATTTTCGATATTTCAATATTTTGTTGCAAAAGCATCAATTTGTTTTTATATTTTATAAAAACGCACGGCGTAGAGCAATCCACAGTAATATCGATGTTTTGCATCATCCTCTTTATCTCGCTGCACGTTTCGCCTGTGCAATTTAAGGAAGTTTGGGAGTGTATCCTTTTGTATGTTATCGCTGGGCGTGTCATTGCCTGAATCGACAGTACTGTTATAAAAGGCCCTCAGACGTTTTGACAAGTCGTGAACCAGAACCAGACACACTCCACTGAATCCCGGAAAGTCTCACAGTAACATATGATGTATGACCAAGCATTGCTTTTCAAAGTGGCACGAGTTTCACCATATTAAAAATGGATAGGAAAATAGTATGATTATTAGTCTGTATTTAACAAATCGTTGTTTTAAACATCGATGTTTTATTGCCGATGGTTTCATCGACATCGAAAACCCCTTAGCGAAGTATGGAAACATCGATGTATCGATGTTTTGGTAAAATTTGCCTTCACTACCTCCATCCCCTTTCCGCCGCCGCTGATACTCGCCCGTGCATACCGATTCGGTTGAGCTCAGAACCAGCATAGCCGCGTTCTTTGCCGCGACTATAACCTGCTGGTCCTAGGGTTCGAGTCCCGGCCCTGGCAGAATTCCGACACTAGCCACATAGGTCGAATTCAGACGCTGGATGGAGGAGAATTCCACCTTTCGGCTGCTCCGATTAGTATAGTATTTTTGTTTTCTCTTATCAATAACCGGTGAATGCCGAAGCAGTACCCTAACAAATGGGCTATCCTTCTTTCCGGTGATCTTTCCTTCCTTGTTGATAACACTTTTGGAAACACGAAATACTCACTCATTCCTTTTCTCAGACTAAAAGTCTTCAGTTGTGTCGTCAGAATTACGTATTCCACGAAAGAGTAATTTCATACACGTGCTGTTTTCTTGCATGCATTTTCTTCTAGCAGTCATTGTAATAATTTTAATACTAGTACATGCTTGCTGCCGTGTTAAATGTGTGTTTTTCTTTGTCGTACATAAACTTCATCAGATATTCCTGGGGTAACAATGGCTATCAATCCTCAACGCACTCTTATTAACACGTCATGACAGTGCTTCATAGTTGCAGATTCTTCATTTCTCATTTTCATCCACTACCTCTTTAACCACATGTTGTATCATTTATCCTGCAATTTTTCCTTCACTGCTCAATGTTAATCATTCACCTTCATCGAGCATTTTTCACACATTTGTATTTACCGTGTCTTACTGTATCCTATTATTTACGCTTCACTATTTAATATCGCATTTATGCTGCAAGCTTTATACACCAATCTGTCTTTGCGCAACCGGTGTACATGATATTTCATATTCTGTACTCGCACTTCAAGTCTTACACAGTAATTTGTTGGAAGTCATCAACTACGCATGAGCACATAAAAAATCGTATACATTTAAAAATAATAATAATTGTTGGAATGGTATCATCTATTTATGATATACTCCACAAATATAAATTATATTAGTTGAATTGAGGAAAAAAGAGACATGTTTTGGGGACCTTTTACCAACAGCAATGATTTGCAGGCTATATGGCGGTCACTGTAACACGCTATACAACTAACGAAGTATGTAACACCCGGGGCTTGATTTGTGGAGAAACGCGATGGAACGGCGTTCCGATGCCTCTGGAATATATTATTAAATTACATTGTAAATATACAGGCTGTCCGGGGAGGAAACGTCGAAACTTCGAAAATAAGCTCATAGGACAATTCTAAGCACATTTTGTATAATAAATTACGTGGATATTCCGAATGGTTGAGCCGCAATAAGCACTCAAAAGTTTGTTTGAAAAATTGATTTCTAGGCAAAAATTTGCATTAGGGAACCATAGAAACCCTCCAGAAACATGTAAATTGTTTATTATTTACAAATGAAATTAGTATATTTGCTCAGACAGAAAAATTAAGCGAGAAATAAAAAAGCAGTCGAATTGTGTAATTTTCCTTTTTGAACAAATATATTCATTTCTTTTGTAAATGATCATCGATTTATATGTTTCTGAAGTGCAAATTCCATGCTTCTATAATGCAAATTTTTGCCTATAAATCAATTTTTCAAACCAATTTTTGAGTGCGTATTGCGGCTCAACCATTCCACGTAGTTTATTAGGCAAAATATGTTTAGAATTGTCTTAAGAGCTTATTTTTGAAGTTTCGACGTTTCCTTCCCGGACATCCTGTATAACTTTTTCTCTTAAATTCATAA
Organism: Acheta domesticus; assembly: GCA_031308135.1. Lineage (NCBI taxonomy): Eukaryota > Metazoa > Arthropoda > Insecta > Orthoptera > Gryllidae > Acheta > Acheta domesticus. Next base: position 212,447,830 of record JAHLJT010009419.1, read on the forward strand.
TTTATTTGGCGCACGTTCCGGTACCTAAAAATTTTATAAATCAAGCACCGGTAACACCCAAGAGACTCGTCGAAAAGTCAACCATTTTATCAATTTTATAATTTGCACCAAGCAGGAAGTGTATGTCTTATCCAGCACGAATACTCCGGGAGGGAATGAGACTTTTGGAATATCTTCCCCGTTTCTATGACATTTTCAACCGCCGTCAACGTCTGAAAAGCGCGGCAGTGCTCTCCCCAGTTTACGATTCTCAAGTCCACCCCGACGCCAGTAAATTGTGCAGCCGCGCACCCGCAGAGGGAAGGAAAAATTGCCTCGCAATTACGCGAGAGCCACCGGCGTCAGCGCGCGCGGCGGCGGAGGCGGTGCGACACACGCACAGGCACAGACACACATGCACAGGTGCACAGGTGCAAAATTAGACACACATATACACGCAGGCACACACGCAGGTGCGCACACAGACACACATACGTAGGTACTCATACTCAGGTGCACACACAGACACACATACGTAGGTGCACACACACAAAGGTGCACACGGACACATACGCACGTACGCAAGTGCACGCAGACACAGGCGCGCGCACACACACAGGTGCACACGCGCCGAGGGCGGGCGGGCGGGCGGAGTGGAGGACAAACGGCGCCCGCGCGCGCCGAAGCCGCCGCTCGTCCGTCTTCTGCCCGGCCGCCGGCTGGACAAACGATTTCTCAATTTATTCCTAAACTTCTGTCGTAAAATCTTCTACAACTTCATTTGATTCCGCGGATTTGCTTTTCACTTCCGTTCCCCTAATTTTGGAAGAGATTAAAACTCCACAAACTCAGTCTAATTTGTGTTCACTCCTAGGTCCACAATTGTTCTATTAATCGTCTTGTAGGCGAATCTATACAAACAATAATAAGTTGTTAGTCACATTAATTTGAAAATTGGTATTTGCACACTTACGAACGTAAATGTGAGAATGAAGTCGTAGGCTTCCGCGGCCAGAGTCATGTGAATGATCTTGGCTATCCGGGTGACGCCGCGTCGAAGGCTGTGTTGCCGACGTTTCGACCATCTTATCGTGGTCTTCCTAACACGAGACACACTTGCAGTTACTGAGAATTATTACCTCAAAACTGCCGGCTGCAATGGCTAGATGTAGCTTTGCTGGTACCTCTGGAACATCGCTGACTGAAGGGTTCGAGACTCTGACAACAAAAATTAATCTCAGCGTTATAAAAATATCCATTTGTGGATTGAGAATGTACAGAATACTATAATAAAGAACATCTTAAATTCACTAAAAAATAGATCATTGAGAAAATAGAACAAAGTACCAAGAGTTATGATTGTAGTTGTTATTATTGTTGTCTGAACTTTTGTTATTTTTGTTCTTACAGCTATTACTACTGTAGTTTGCAATACCCTTGATTTGGATACATGTATTCTGGATTATGTAATATATGTATTATATTATATATAATACACGTTGTCCGGGGAGGAAACGTCGAAAATTCGAAAATAAGCTCTTAAGAGCGTCAAACCGAGCATCAAAAAGGAAAGTAGAATTAATTTTAACAATGATAGTTAATGTAATTATTTATCATTTGGACTGTATAATTCTAAAGAACCTGTAACAAGTATTGTACCACAGTTTCTGGGTTGATGGCCCCCATCTCGATCAGGTTTTTCGTCCAGTTTCCCTGATCCTTGAGCAAATGCTGAGATGGTCCCTTGTTTTGCTTCTGGACATAAATGTAACTTCATTATTTGTGCACGTCTTCTGAATTTCAGTGGGAAATATAGTTATTCAAATTATCGTTTTTCATATTATCGCGGCAAAAAGTATTATTCTTTCATGAAGAACATGAGGGTTCAGGGCAGAAATTTATAGCTAATTTACCTTTGAAAATATATTTTATTATATAGGAGCGAATATTTTGTCAACAAAACTCGAAAAAAAACTCTCTTTTCTGTATTCAAAATTCGACTAGAATATGGTTTAGGATACAGACCACAGAATTATGAAAACGTGCACAAAATTCACTTCTCCCCATAGCTCGTCATACGCAGTTTTTAACTGTTTTTGACGTAAATAAATAAATAAAATAAAAAGACAATTCTGAGCATATTTTGTCTAATAAACTGCGTGGATATTCCGAATGGTTGAACCGCAATAAGCACCCAAAAGTTAGTTTGAAAAAATGATTTCTAGGCAAAAATGTGTGTTGTAGAAGCATAGAAACACTGCAAAAATATGTAAATTGTTTATTATTAACAAAAGAAATTAATATATTTGACCGCAAGAGAAGCGAACCCAGAAGTAAAAAAAGCACCCAATTTACACAATTCGACTGCTTTTTTAATACATGATTAATTTTTCTTTCTGAACAAATGCATTCATTTCTTTTGTAAATAATAAACCATGTACATGTTTCTGGAGTGTTTAAATGCTTCTGCAATGCACATTTTTGCCTAGAAAACATATTTTCAAACCAATATTTCAGTGCGTATTGCGGCTCAACCATTCGGAATATCCACGTAGTTTATTAGACAAAATATGCTTAGAATTGGCTTAACCCTGCAGTGGTAACGTGACTTTTTGAAACAAAAGTGGTAACGTGGGGTGTCTCCAGACACCCACACTCTTTTCATGATATATGCTAAATTATTAAAAAATAAATTAATATAATATTATTCTTATATTAATAACAACGTTTTGCATGCAATTAAACACTTTATTAAGAATTTAGTTCCTAAACAACTCTGAGAATTCATCAGGAAATCGTCTAATATTTGAAGTTACTTTTTCTGCCGGTCTGCGCGTGTTGTCACATCCAAGCCCATGTTTCGTAGCAAAAATTGAAATCTTTTCAAATTCAAAGTACAATGGAAAATTTCAGTACCCATATTATCCACATTCCCCAATTCAGGAAGATTTTGGTGCCCTGATTTCATAGATCCAGCAAAAATACGTAGCATAATTACTGCCTTTATTTCCTCTTTGTCAGTCTTATACGTGCTGCAATCATTTTTATTCCTCTCTAAATCCATTTCATATTTGATGTTGATGAATTCTGTAATTCTGTCAATCAAATCCAAATCAACAAACAAAGAAAACTTTTTCCTGGTCTTTTGAAATTGCGTGCAGACTGCTTTTTCCTGGGCGGTGAGTAACGATATTCTGTTCCCGCTTTCAGCAAAAGTTGGCGTATTCTTCTCCTTTCTTAACATATAAAGTGACCTAAAATGTTCGTAGTACTTCAGTACTACTTCATAACGTAAAAATATAGCATGCAATACGTTCCCAAGCTAATAGAATGTACGAGACTGAAGACACCTTTGATAAGGTAGAAGGTAACGCGGGGGTCTCTGGACACCCCAAACAAAACAATAGCTTGCTACACGGATAAAACTCACTAAACTGGCAAACTGAGAGGTTACTAAATATCATGATACAAAAAGAGAAAGGTACTAAAGCAATGGTCAGGGTAGCCAACATGGGTATCACAACGAGAAGGAAGAAAGGATCGTGGGGGTCCCACAGACTCCCGCGTTACCACTCCCCGATTAAGAGCTTATTTTCGAAGTTTCGACGTTTCCTCCCCGGACAATCTGTATAAGATATACATGTGTTACGGAGTCTGTATTATGTAGGAGAGAAAAAGAAGAAGGCGCAGAGCGATCAAATCGTCTACGGCTGCTCAGGTACTTTGTTCAGCTATTTCCCCGAGCGCAGCCTTTGTGTGTGTGTGTGTGAGAGCCGCCCGGGGTCCTGCCGGTCCCTTCCCGTCTGCGCGTCGCCCTCCGCTCTGCTCCCGCGCCTCCTCTGCGCGAGCCCGCACCAAATGAATGGAGGCCTGGCGTCCATCCATAATGCAGGCTCCGCGGTGCCATCCCACTCGCGTTGCCGCCCTGTCTCTCCGCCTTCCTTCGCGCAGCCACTGACGAGGAAACGCGTCGTCTGGATTCGCAATGCGCCGCTCCTTGGCAGAGCTCTGGCGCACGTTCACAGCTTGCGTTGGGTTTCTTTTGCGTGCGCGAGAGCCAAATTCGAAATGTATTTCCCAAGTAAAATCTTTTCTGCTGAATAACTGCTTCTATACAATTCGAGACTATACCGGGCAGCAAAAGGAAAGTAACATTAATTTTAACAATGATAGTTAATGTAATTTGTTACCATTTGGACTGTCTAATTCTAAAGAACCTGTAACAAGTACAGTACCACAGCTTCTGGGTTGATGGTCCCCATCTCGATCAGGTTTTTCGTCCAGTTTCCCTGATCCTATGAGCAAATGCGGAGATGGTTCCTTGTTTTGCTTCTGGGCATAAATGTAACTTCATTCTTTGTGCACGTCTTCTGAATTTCAGTGGGAAATATAGTTATTCAAATTATCGTTTTCCACATTGTCGCGGCAAAATGTATTATTCTTTCATGAAGAACATGATGAGGGTTAAGGCACAAATGTATAGCTAATTTACTTTTGAAAATATATTTTATTATGTAGGAGCTAATATTTTGTCAACAAAACTTGAAAAAAAGCTCTTTTCTGTATTCAATATTCGACTAGAATATAGTTTAGGATAGAGATCACAGAATTAAGAAAACGTGCACAAATTTCACTTCTCCCCATAGCTCTTCAAACACAGTTTTAAACTGTTTTTGATGTAAATAAATAAATAAATATTGAAGTAGCGCGTATTATATTTTTCGTATTATTTTGCCTCGATCTTGTTTGTAGACAGACGAACAGATGTATAGCATTACATTTCTTTTTTATTTATAATACAATTTTCAAAAAAAGAAATGTAATGCTTTACATCTGTTCGTCTGTCTATAAACAAGATCGAGGCAAAATAATACGAAGAAAATACTAGCTAAGGCAGGCTTTTCAAGAACTGTAATAGTGCGTATCATCATTCCTTCATGATTATTTAATTCTTTTGCAGTAAAATGGCAATCAACTAATAAGTCTGCAACAGAGGCTTAGGAAGAATATAAATATCTAAAATTGGTTATGTTAAAAAGATTTACATGTGATAATTGAAAACGGCCTAGAAAGATAAATCAGCTTGGAAGAATTATAATACTGTTACATATTTATATACTCATTTGACCCCACAATCATTCAAGTAACGAATATAATGTTGGATGGAAGTTAAAAAAGAAGTTACCTAATGCTTCAAAAGCCCTGAGGGTTCGTCTCCATCCATCTGTTCGACCGCCCGCCCGTGTACAACACTTGCAGGATTGCTGTACGATTTTTAAGATTTTTGTGAATTATATGGTTTTAAAGGAGGATAACTTTTCAGTAACTTTTTCTGGCATTCGATATAAATTGGGTAGTAATCTTTATACTTCAGGGTTATTGATCCACACAGCTTACGTTTCTTATTCTATTCTTCTTTGGATGAATAGTTATTCGTCTGTGAATTAGTCTGAGTGAATAGGTTGCTGTTTTGTATTACTAAGAGGGACAAATCAGAAATGAACTGTGGTATAATCCATGGCGGAATTAGGAAATTTGTGTGCTTTTCTGTTCTGGTAATGTTCACCTTGAGGTTTGGGAGACGTTCTCTTGTTCTGCAATGCAGACGCTTATATCTGGGATTAATATTGTTGATAATATGCTGAGATGGAAAAATAAATATCGTTGTAGATGGAGTTTGGGGAAGAAACGGCCCTAATAGCGTAGTTAAGGGTTGTTACTTCTCTGCGATGTGATAATTGAAGTTCCATATTTTGATGTTTGATTGGGTATACACCATGTTGGTTGGTATTTTCGCTGGTTCATTTACAGAAGTGATGATTGGAGTGACCACTGTCATTCAAGTTGTCTACTACAATTGCATTTTGGGCAAATGTTGTAGAGCTGCATGTAAGGTCAATAGAGCTGAAAGTTTCAGTGCTAATATTGAAATGTGTAAGTTGTCCAGTATTTAAAATGACTAAATCATTTCCATTGATGGCATTTTCAATTATTTTGCCTCTTGGATCAGTTTTGTTGGATCCCCTCAACACGTTGTGGCTGTTAAAATCTCCAAGTATGGTGAACGGTTTAGGGAGTTGCTTGATAATATCTTGAATTTCATCACCTTCAAAAGAATAGCTGTTGGAAAGATAAATGTTACATATTGCTTGGGGTGAAATTAATCGTCGTCTAGGAAAACCTACATACTTCAGTAGAGCGGATCACGAGCACAAAATTAAGACAAGAATGCAGTAAACGGACGTTGGGAAATTTTCATTCACAAACAAAAATATTAGAGACTGGAACAGTTTGCCTGCGACAATGTTTGAACCCTTTCCTCAAAGCTTGAGAAAATTTAAAAATAAATTGGTTCCCTAGCTATTTATCTATAGTTTAGGTCATTGTATTATTGTTATGTTTCTTCTGTTAAATTAGTAGTATTTCCTATTAAGTAATTTGTTTAATTGTTACTAGTAGTAGTTCTAGAAGTATTGCCATTGTTATTATTATTATTATTATTATTATTATTATTATTATTATTATTATTATTGTTAGTGATATTATTTTATTTCTATTCGTGTAGTGCAGTGCAGTGTAGTGGAGGGAAAGAAAGGTGAAAGAAAGGAATCACAGTTACGTGTTGTGAAGTGCAGTGAAGTGAAGTGAAGTGAAGTGAAGTAGGGTAAAATGAATTGGAGCAAGGCTTGCGCCGTGAAATTATGTACTATTATTCTAAATTATTATTATTATTATTATTATTATTATTATTATTATTATTTTAATTAACTACTCTCTTGTAATTTATTGTTAGCCAATGCAAGCTTAATGTATGTTATGTTAAGATATTCTGCCACCAAGTAATGATTTGAAACAAATCATGACAGACTTTCAAAACTACTTACAAAATACGACTCCATTTTTCTTTAAACGAATTGTATGAATAGAAGACAAAACACTCATTCTAGTACAATGACGTTGGAAGCCTCATGGATCTTAAACCTTCCCCCAGAAGCCGATGACACCTATTCATGATTATAATTTTTACCTATTTTCAACAGTATCAAAAATCATTCAATATCCCTTCAAATTCAAATGCTGTAGGAGAAAACATTAAGTGGGCTGGACACTACAACTATAACCTCCCCTTTCCCGCGGAAACTCGTGGTTGCGACAATGCACTAGTGCAATTTTTATTTAAACTTTTCAATTTTGAAAAAGATAAGATATAATAGAATAAAGAGAATAGCACTAATCGGTTCGTATCCAGGCTGGTTAGATTTTTTCGGAGAAATTGATTTTTTCTTTTATCATTAAATGATCACAGGTGTTGTCATTGCCAACAATGTTATTTATTTCAACAAGAGCAGCTTTCGATGGCTTAGTAGTACGACTACGTAGTCGTTTTGTGACTTCCAGACAGCAGGAAACTGATGATGATGGCTAAGCCATCGAAAGCTGCTCTTGTTGAAATAAATAACATTGCGATCATTTAATTTTAAATGCCAACGACATTTCACCACAAAACCAATTTTCTTTTACCAGTCTTTCATTTCACACTAAACGCAGCATTCGCCTTAAGCGTTGTGAATGGCCGGCATTGTGCCAACGTTCGACTGCTGAGGGCGGTGTTGCGGGTGGTCTGCTAGGAGGCGCGTGTAGCTCGAGAGAGGCGAATGAAATGCTCCAAAGCGGAGCGACTCCCGGAGTATCGCCATTCGTTCCCCTGCCAGCGATCTATTTCAGTCGTCGGGGCAAACTTTAGTAACGGATATAAAACGGCCTCTTCTGCTCGTTCAGATGCGAACTTCTCCTTACTGCTCATTCGAAGGTAACTTGTAATAGATTATTGTGGTGGTATTGGTTGCACGAGAGGTGACGGGAGGACAAATAGTCTGCACTGCAAACGCCATTGTGCGTTGATGACGAAGCGACGATGACGCCTGGAAAAGAGAACAATGGCCGTAGAGATGTGAAATGATAAAAATCCTTCTTGTGTTCATTTCAAATTCGTCGCGGAGGATTCGGAGTAAGATCGCCCGTACGAAGGTGTAAAAGGAAGCGCGTTATGTGTGACGAAGCGAGTCGCCTCGTATCTCATGATCAACGATGGATGAATTGCACTAGCAGACTAAGCACAACCTTAAGGCACCCCCTCAATATTTTTGATACCATTTTATTTTAGTTCATAATGTAAAAATATTGGTATAAACTTTTTAAACGGCAAACATTGTTTAATTTCATATTATTTTTTATTTAATTAAAAAGAAGAGCTCAATAGTTACTTCAAGCTCAAGGTCCCTTAAGTTATTATTGTGACCATGTTTGTTTTGAATTCTTTGCATAGACGTTTAGTTCCAGGAGATGGACATTTTTTAAATTTCCTGCAATAAACGTTGCTGGCAGTTACCATACTTCTTTACGTTGTACTCATTTTCTTGCACAATTTTTAAACATCAAGTCGTCTTCTTTTGATATTGCAGACCGCAAAGTTTGTTAATAAAAATAATTCTCATTGTTGAAAAATTGATAATTGTTTTGTAATAATTCACCCACTATTAAAACATTTTTTTAAAAAGCCGTTGTGAGAAATAATGTTCGATACACATCTTTTTAATTTAGCGAATGAATTATTTGCATTAGTTATAGAACATTTTAATGATGAATGATACAAGCAACTTCAAAATTCATTGAAAGGAATCCATAGGAAGTGCTTCCCTCCTTTCTTTCACAGAAAACGGCAATACAAGAAAGCAAATGTAAGTGGGCTACAATGTTTCTTTAGGGAACAATATGACCGCTTTCTAAGAACACAAGTGCCAACACAAACTCGGCAGAGGACGACTTCTACAGAGAGACAACCCGTCTATACTGGTCAGCGCGTCACCAAATGGCTAACCTGCCAAGGATGGGCGTTGGCTAGTAAGTAAGCTTTCTAAGAACAGACGACGGTATGGAAGAAACATGGGGCGTGTTCAAAGATATTATAAACGAAGCTTTGCAAAAGTTTGTTCCGTGCAAAATTCTAAAAAATAATCCGGATCCAGAATACTACAATGCAAAAATTAGGAGAATGAAGAGGATAACGAGAAAGGCATTTAACAACAGAAAACGCTGTAGCGAGCATATAAATATTTTTCGAAATCATTCAAAAGATTTGGAGCGCGAAAAGAAAATTGCTCAGGAGGCATATTTAAAGAATATTCTAGATGGGAAGGGAAATAACTGGACAGGTCTTTATTTCCTTTTCTTCTACGAACTTATTTATAAAGAGGATATCCCAATTATTTGCGAAAATGGGAACACGCTAATTATTAACAATCGGACAAAAGCGGATGCATTTAATTAAAGTATATAATGATTAAAGTATTTCAGTTCGGTTTTCAAAAATAGTACGGACCATCCATTTATTCAAGGGTCTTCGTTTGCGAATCAGTTTAATATTGAAATAAACGTTCTATGGAATAAAGTAAAGTCTATGAAAAATGTCAAGGGGTCCAGACGACATCTATACGGATTTAATTAAACTAGGAGGAAAGGCAATATTACCGTACCTAATTAGAATTTTTCACGTGTCTTTGAATAATTCAAAAGTACCTGAATACTAGAAATTAGCTTTTGTCGTACCAATTTTTAAAAGTGGTGACAAAACCAAATTATGCAATTATAGGCCTGCAAGTCTTACGTCAGTGGTCTGCAAGCTTATGGAGCATCTAGTTGGGAGTTACATTAAGAAAGAAAGGGAAATTAAAAAATGGCTCTGCGATGGGCAACACGGGTTCAGGAGTGGTTACTCATGCGAAAGTCAGGTAGTCACGCTATTTCAGGATCTAGCTGATGAAATTGACGCAGGTGGGAGAGTAGACGCAGTAGTTATAGATTTTGCCAAAGCGTTTGATGTCGTTCCACACGATCGGCTTGTATAGAAATTAATGAATTCAGGCATAGATCCCAGGGTGGTGGCGTGGATTAGCGAGTTTCTGCGAGATAGAAAACAGAAAGTCCGAATTGGGCAAGAGTTATCTTCCGGGGCAAGCGTTACGTCAGGAATACCGCAGGGGAGTGTCATTGGACCCCTTCTATTTCTAGCTTTCGTCAATGATCTGCCGGCGCAATTAACCTCAATTGTTCGGCTATTTGCAGACGATTGCATAATATATCGTAGTATTAATTCGAAAAGAGATGAAGAAATTCTGAAACGGGAACTTGATGCGTTATATTACTGGGCAGAAAATAATGGAATGTTCATAAATAGCTCTAAAAGTAAATCCATCACTTTTGGCTGAGGTCATAATTGCAGTGAAACAAATTACCGTTTAAATAATGACATTATTCCGAGAGTTTCCTCGTGCAAGTACCTAGGAATTCATTTCGATAGTAAATTAAGTTGGAAAAAAACACGTAGATTTTGTTGTAGGGAAAGCCTGGAGATCTCTTCACTTTGTAATGCGCATCCTAAAAAAGAGTTCGGCAAACGCGAGGGAAATTGCTTATTTATCTCTTGTTCGTCCGATAATGGAATATGGAACAGTTTGTTGGGATCCGCACAAAATTTGCAGTGTAAACACTTGGAAAGGATTCAGCATAGGGCAGCTAAATTTACTTTCAGGGAAAAGAAAATGGCAGGGTGGGATTCACTCAAAAACAGGCGATTAGTAGTAAGACTCTGCGCCTTGTATAAAGCTTATAATGGTCATCCAGCTTGGAAAGAAATTAAGCGACGGCTATGTATTTCTGCATTCATCAGTAGAGGGGATCACAGGCACAAAATAAATTTAAGACAGCAGAGAACGGATGTCGAGAAATTTTCTTTTACAAATCGAACGATTACGGAATGGAATAGATTGCCTGCAAAAACCTTTGAACCATTTCCTCAAAGCGTTCAACAGTTAAGGAAATTACTTTAGGGTATTATTAAGTAAATGAGGGAGAATAGGTTATATAGCGATGCATAAGTGTTCTATTGTGAAATGAGGTGTCGTGCAATGTATAGCAGAGAAATAAAGAAGGAAATGTTTTCAGGTCTTAGTGAAGTGAAGTTCAGTGTGATCCTAGTGGAGTGTGAGTTTTTTCTCTTCTTTTTCTTTTCTCTCTTAATGTAATTTAATGTTTAATGAATCAGTCAGTTTTTATATTATTATCATTATTTTTATTATTTTTGCATTATTATTACTATCATTAGTATATAATTTGTTAGTTATATTACCTTATTATTATTGTTATTATTATTATAATTATTATTGGTTTTAGTGTTCTATGTTACTGAGAGACTGTGTATGTTTATGTTCTTGTAATTAGCTGTCAACGGGTTATACCCAATTGCAGTTTAAATAAATCTACCTAAAATTTAAACGGAGGATAGTGCACATGCGTTTTCGACGTGCAATTTTTTTTTCAACACAAGTATTTTTCAGTACATAGACACATGCATTGTTTTTAATGTTTGTAATTTTAAACAACATTATTTTCGCTGGTGAAAGGAATATTTGAAATTTTTGAATTCAAAAAATCTACATAGTGATTTTTATTTTTTTACAATTTTCTTCCTTTTCTGTTCGTAGTCGGATTTACCTACCCGGTTTGTGCAACTCCTTCGCCGGTGCCATTTAGCGGTGCCTAGAAACCCTTGTGGCCAACTGCGACCAAGCCCTCTCGGCTGGGTCATACCCAGCGCAAGGCTGGTCCCAATCACTAGAGACCGGATTTTTATGTAATTACATATTTTTTGCCTTTCTACTTACCGTTCTCAAAATTGTAATCTTGACGAATCATAGCCCTCGTAGCATAATATCGAGTTTTTTCTTTACAGATTTTTACATATTTAGTACTATATTACATATTTTACATATTTTGCTGTTTTCACAATATATTTTCTTATTTTATCAATTTTCTTCAATTTAATTCCATATTTTTGTGAAAAGAGGTATTTGTTAATCATCATTTTTACATTCTTGGGGAAATCTAGAAGTCCAAAATATCATTGACACCGCGTTTTGTGATCTGTAACCTTAATTTCTGAGAAAAATTTGCGATCGCCAACGTGTAACATTTCGATGAAGATGCTCCAGAGTATGTTTGCTGGTCGTAGATCTCACCAGTTTGTACGATGGCTTCTATTGCGATTAGTCCGGCTGCTACACTACGGTCCTGGATTACAATAGATGAAGCTTTTATTTCTATCGAGGAAGTTGTAGGATGTAAACTCAGCAGTTTTTCTAAATGTAATTTCTTACTAAGTAAATGGTTTTTAATTAGAGAATTTTAATATTACATTTTATATCCGATTTTACATATTTATTACATATTATGTTTTTATTACATATTTATGTACATATTTTGACGTTTTATACTACTCCGGTCTCTACCAATCACCATCTCTGCTGCATTCCTTGAGCTCATCTGAGCTAGGACTTTTCATAATGCTCGAGGTAGATCTAGGACCAATCTTTTTACTTTCACATTTCTTCTGGAATACGGAGACAGTGACGTAGGGGGACAGTTACAGAAAGCGCCATTGCGAAAAAAAACGTTCGTAGGCTTATAGATTAGGTCATATCGAAGTTATCTTTACTGAGTTAAGACTTGGCTTCAATGGTTTAATTGTTAATTTTTCCTGCAGCCCTGTGAATATCAGCGGTCGATTACAACGGTGTAATGTAGTGTAAATGGTAGTTTCCTCAGAAATCAAACACCATTCCCCATATATATTTACAGAATGCGTGCGTTTAATACAAGAGTAGAAGGAAAACTTGGGTTTTTAGAGAATGACTTCCATCACCTCACGCCTCTTACTCACGAGAGACAACTGTGCGTTGTCTAAGCTGGTCGCAGCGGCTTTGTGCTTTCATGGAGGGTGCTTGGTTGGGGGAGCACCTTCTCTGTCAGGTGTTCGCAGGGCCTCCAGTAGGGGGCCTGGGGAGTGCACAAACCATTTCTGTGGTCACGGGGCAAAAGTTCTCAAGTCAAAAAGCTTACTTTGGAGAAAACAAGGCTTAGAGTTTTGAGCCACCACTGCTAAACGCTATTTCCCAACGCTTTTTTCTCGTTAAGGAGGCAACATTTGAGTTATATCGTTTTACTACAATAAAATATAGATACGTAAGTTGTAGTTCCAGTACTTCATCCAATTTTGCCCCAAAATTGACTTAAGAGCTTTTCCCTCGTGACCACAGATTTGTCGTGCGCAGCAAAGCAGAGCAGGGGCCAAGCGTCACCTAGCAGTGGCGGTGGCGGTGGCGTGTCCTGCGCTGTCCCCTTGGCCATGACCTCGCCCACGGCGCACGCGGCGGCGGCGGGGCGCGGAGGGGCGTGGCGGGGCGCGGAGGGCGCGGGAGGGCGCTTCGCAAAGATGGCGGCACCGCCCGCCCACCCTCGCGCCCGCCCGCCCGCCCACTCGCCCGCCCGCCCGCCCGCTTGCCCGCCCGCCCGCTTGCCCGCCCGCCCGATTCCCTGTTTACTGCACAGTGGAGGAAAGTGCCATTGTGCAGGGTCACACCCCTCGATAGTGGTGGTGTCAATGTCTTCTACTGGTGGCAGTGGCACGCGTCGTGGCACCGTAGCATGTCACGAGCTTCCCTGCGTAACTAGCGTCTGGAAGGGAAGGAACTATTAGTAACCCCGGCGTTTTACAATAGGGATGGCGTTTTCTCTGGTGGCGGGGTAATGAACTGCGGGGAGGGGCGTTTTCGTCAACGCACTCTTGCCACCGACTCTCGCTCGCAGTATCGACCTTGACAACACTGCCCTATTTGCTCTATGAGTTACATTCGGTTTCATTGCTGTGGAATCTATGGTAAATTACAGGTTTGAAGGAGGTGATGCAGTAACAAGACATACCACACCAGCCATAGTAAGACTCCCACCATTCGTAAATGCTGATACAGTAAACCCTCGTTGGCACGAACGCTCTTAACACTAATTTCTCCGTACTACGAACAAAACATCGGTCTCGGCCAGAGATAAGGCAATACGGACATTTATAACATTCGGATAACACGAATTTTCATAACACGAACTCCGATTATTTCGGTCTTTTGGAATTCGTGTTTATGAGAGTTTACTGTATTTCGATTTGATCAAAGTGGTTTCATTTTGTTATAGCCACCAGCCCTGCATATGTTGCCACAAGAACAGCCAAAATAAAGATTTTAACATTTACAAATAGCCAGAGACTTGGTGTGATAGGGTTGACTTACCTTGTTACCCCAAGAACATCTTTTTTGAGGGGTATGTAATATTTTGAATTTAAAAATTTTGCACATCCTAGTTATATTTTTAAAGATACTCAACCCTTTTGTGATTTTATATTAAACATTGCTTATATCATATTATAGCATTCTTTCTGAAGTCGAAAGCTCGGTCTCAATAAAAATACAGCATTTAGAACATCTTAGTGATTTTGAGCAAGTTTTATTGAACTTTCTCTTTCCATTCGATTTATCTTCAGGGTAGAAAACATTATGTTTATTGTAATGAGTACCTAATTTATCAAAATAAGCTTCCCTCTTCCTGTTATATCTACATGTAGGTTGTAACTCAAGTGAAGATGATAAAAATGATTTAGTGTTTCAGACATTTGTAGAATTTTGTTTTAAAATTTTATTTAGGATTACTTTTAACACTTTTTGAAAGTTTATTACATATTTCTTAGGAATGCATGTAAATAGCAGTAAAAATTAATGGGTGAAATAATCTTTGCAAAAGCTTTATAATCTTTACCGATTTTGTCATATGATACGTGTTCCATTAGAACCATATAGACTTGATGTGAAGTAATGGCTATATTAAGTGGAAGGGATGGAGTTTTGTTTGATCGTCGTTGCCAAATGTACAAGAGAGAACTACCTTCAAGTAGATATCATCAGTAAAAGAGAAACCGAGTAATAAAAGAGCAATAATATCGACTCTGTTTTCAAACGAACTATACGCAGTTTCAAACGATTATTACCCCTTTCGTCTATTCGCTTTCTTCTATTCTATCAGATGATCTATTGACTGTGACCTGGCCATTATGTTTTATTAAATCAATCTCTTCATGGGCTTAAATGTTATATACGTTTACTGGTTGTAATGAACGATTTAGTGATTAATGTATCAATGTGATTTCTCAAGAAGCATTCTCGCTGCGATGTATTGCAAGTCGCAACACTCACTTTCTACCCAGTAGAAACACTTCATACCATACTTTGTGTCTTCTTGCACCGTCAATACAAGTTAGTTGCTAGGAATCAAAATTGGATAGATCCAATATCATTGGTTTAGCTCCAAGGAAGTGATAGGACAACCAAATAATTATAATTCACATAATCATGAATATTACAAACACATAAATTATATAAAAAAATCATAACTACCCTGAAAATTGAAACAACGAGGCTGGATAATGGCATGTATTCCGTGGAGCGTAAGTTGTAAGAGCGTGGAGCGTAGATTGTAAGTTACGTTATACAGAATGTCCGGGGAGGAAACGTCGAAACTTCGAAAATACGCTCTTAAGACAATTGTAAGCATATTTTGTCTAATAAACTATGTGGATATTCCGAATTATTAAGCCGCAATAAGCACTCAAAAGTTCGTTCGAAAAAATGATTTCTAGGCAAAAATTTGCATTATGGAAGCATAGAAACACTTCAAAAACATGTAAATTGTTTATTATTTACAAAAGAAATTGATATATTTGCTTAGACAGAAAAAAGCGAAAAATAAAAAAGGAGTCGAATTGTGTGAATTTATTTTTTATATACTATTTCTCGCTTGTTTTTTCTTTCTGAACAAATATAATCTTTTCTTTTGTAAATAATAAACAATTTACTTGTTTCTGAAGTGTTTCTATGCTTCTATAATTCAAATTTTTGCCTAGAAATCAATTTTTCAAATCAACTTTTGAGTGCTTATTGTGGCTCAACCATTCGGGATATCCACGTAGTTTATTAGACAAAATATGCTTAGAATTGTCTTAAGAGCGTATTTTCCAAGTTTCGACGTTTCTTCCCCAGACACCTGTATAAAGGTACATTCCCCCAAATGCAAGGAGTGCAATGGAGGTGCTTGAGCGCTTGTCCGCGTGCGCCGGGCCCTCCGCCACTGTGCGCCCTGCCGCCGCCCGCGCCGCCCGCCCGCCCGCCGCCCGCCGCCCGCCCGCCGCCCGCCCGCCGCCCGCCCGCCGCCCGCCCGCCGCCCGCCGCCCGCCGCCCGCCGCCCGCCCGCCCGCGCCGCCCGGGCCGATGACCAGCGGGCGCTCGTTCCCGCCGGGGAGCGCGTCGAGCTTTACTGGCGCGTTTTAGTGGTCGACGCGCACTTAAACCGCGCGGCGCGGCGCGCTGCTCGAATGTTTTTAATAAATATCACGTGTTGCCACATAGAATTATGGGAGCACTAACCCGCGCAATTCTCCGCGGCGTGCCCCCTCCACGCGGCGTCGGTCGAACCCCCTTTCCGCCCCCCGCCCCCCGCCCCCTTCGCCCCCTCCCCCGCCCCCCGCGACGCCCCCATCGCGCGCCCGAGCCTCAACAAAGAGCGGAGCGTTCACCCCGCCGCATCTTTTCCCTTCTTTTTTCCAAATAACTCTTCTTAACCTTGCACAACAAGACTTTTAATGCGGTGTGGTTAGTTACCAAACAATGGCCACTCAACTTGTAGGCCTGCCAGCCCGACTGGCAATAAAAGTTTTACACACGTTTCATATGGGCAAAAATATTGTAACGTATTGTGCGGTTAAAATAGACTGAGATGGAAGTCGAGGGAGGCTGCGCGGCTGTGGGACCGTCCGCTGGGCTGGCGAGGCTGGAAGGCATCTCGATGCGATGAAAGGATGGGATCGAGTGTCGGAAAATGATACTAATCGATTGAAATATAAAAATTAATGAAATAAATCATTCACAGTAAAATGGTGTTGTGGAAGAATTTTATAAATAAACTGCCTCTTTACTAGAAATGTATATAATGACACTTCCATTGAAATATTTATCTTAACATGGTTCAGTATATACCATAATATTATAAAGATCGGTAGATTATAATCCAGTCATGCTCATAGAAAGTTGTCGGTCTCAGGACTAGTATACGGATACTACATCTCAAGTTCTAACGGATGTGAGAGAGTGGTGCAGCTGATGAAATTTCTCATGGGTGAAATTTGAACATATGGATACAATTCTCAGTTGCACCAAAACAGGACCGTTCTTGGAAAAGGATGGAGGAATACTTCTCAGAAAATGCTGATGTCACTCTTGGTTGAATGCTTAGGGAAATCCTACCCGGCGAAATCCTAGATCCTCGTGACTGTCTCGAGACATCCCTTCTTAAGTTAGATTTATAGACACGGTATAAAGAAGCAACTATGCATTTCCTTACGCTTGATTAATGCTTTTACCTGAGCCACCTGACCATCAAATCCTGTGGTCACTCACCCTGTCCATCTGGAACTTAGGGAATGGAATTTTAATATTATTTTCATTGATAAGGAAGACTCTTCACTTCAATACGACAGTCAGTTTTATTCTTCCATTAAACAATTTTGTAATTAAGAATTTGGTATATCGTGATGAATTCGGGGAATGGGAAATGATGGGAACTCTTGAAATATTGTTGATAATTCAATGTACTGTATCTCAGTGATTGTAAAGAACATCTACTTCATTTGTTTACTTTCCTTAAAGGCATGGGTGTTCAGTCAAAGATCAAGATCCTGACGTTCAGATCAAAGATCTAGATCCTGACGGATTAGTGTAATCTACTATCAAAACTTTGGGTATTTTTAAATCATCCAGGAAAGCCTTCCATTTATATTGTAGCTTGTATAAACTAACAGGCATTCCTACATCACATGAACACTTAATAAAGATAAATGCTAGCAGATGAGAACAAGTGGCGAGGTGAAGTAGAACCGGCTCCTGTAAAAAGATCGTATTCTGCACAAAGTAGCCTTCATGGTCTGAACACTTCTGCTACAAGCAACATATACTCAATACGTGTATTTCAACTTGTTTTCTTGCAATAAGATTTTATTAGTCTTTTACAATTAAGTGTTACAATAAATTGGGGTTGATGCATTATGTATGCATTTAGGCCTTAAGGGTGGGATTAATCAAACTTTTGCCAGCTAATGATAATAATAATTATTAGCTAATAATAATTATTTTCTAAATAATAAGCAATTATATTAATAATAATTATTATTATATTAATAATAATATATAGTAATAATACTTATTAAAATAAACTAATAATAATTTTCTAAATTCTTGTTTCTAGTTTTTCAAATGTTGCTTCTTTTTTTTTTATTCTGGGCCTCAAGAAAATATGCGCAGATAATCTCTTTCCCACACGTCATATACAGTTTTTACTGTTTTTTGACCAAATAAATAAATAATGGTGTTCCCTGGCATGGGCTGTTTTTTTTATTTATTGCCCAGTCCAGGGGATAATGGAGAAATTTGATGACTGATGAGCATGACGTATTCTCTTCACAATATTCAGCATACTTGTCCTGCCTGAGCTTTTCTTTCATCTTACAATCATAGAAACTGAGATGATTGTAATGGAAAGCTTCAGCTCTATTTCTGCCCCGACCGGCGATCGAATCCGCGATCGCAATCCACGGGAAGCTAGCACACTGTTTACCGTTTTGTCCGAGGAGCCTGGTTGAGGCATTAGGTATACAATTATACAGGGTGTCTGGGGAGGAAACGTCGCAACTTGGAAAATAAGCTCTTAAGACAATTCCAAGCATATTTTGTCTAATTAACTATGAGGATATTCCGAATGGTTGAGCCACAATAAGCACTCAAACGTTGGTTTGAAAAATTCATTTCTAGGCAAAAATTTGCATTATGGAAGCATAGAAACACTCCAGAAACATGTTATTTGTTTATTATTTACAAAAGAATTGGATATATTTGTTCATAAAGCAAAAATAAGTGAGAAATAGAAAAGCACCCAATTTATACAGTTCGACTGCTTTTTTATTTCTCGCTTAATTTTTCTGTCTGAGCAAATATATCCATTTATTTTGTAAATAATAAACAATTTACATATTTCTGGAGTGATTCTTTGCTTCCATAATGCATATTTTTGCCTAAAAATCATTTTTTCGAACAAACTTTTGAGTGCTAATAGCGACTCAACCATTCGGAATATCCACGTAGTTTATTAGACAAAATACGCTTAGAATTATCTAAAGAGCGTATTTTCCAAGTTTCGACGTTTCCTCCCCGGACACTCTGTATAACATGAAGAACTCTAATAATCAAGTATTCTACGTACCTACCTACTTTGATTTCGTACGGTGTCAATTAAATATCTCGGAGACTTTTCTCTCTCCAATTTTGTAAAATCCCTTAGTTCATTGCAAAGATATGAGTGCGACCGCAATTTAATGGCGGACAAGTATATGAAGTTTCTTTCTGAAACTTCACAATCGATACGTTTCGCAGAAACAAATGCAATGTCTTGATGTTCTTCTGCATTAAGGAGCAGTTGATGACATTAAATATAATACTTGTAAAACAGACAAAAAATTATTTTCTTATAGTACATTCTCGTAATGGTTATACAACTCTTGATGATAAAACGTTTCGATTCGTGTATGTGATCATCTTTGGGTACAGAATGATCACTCTAAAAAGTGAGAGTCAAAGTCTAAAATAGACGAAACGAGTGGTGCTACAGAATGGCTGTAGCCCTCCACCTCACTGACGCACACAAGTCTCCCCGCCCGCATGGGCTGTGCTACTACGTACAAGGCGGTGTCCCAAGGGGACGAGAGTTCTGAATATTATTTATAAATTTTTCTTCTTCTTCTTCTTATTATTATTAAAAGAGAACTTCGTTGCACAAATAAGACAACCACATAAAAACAATAAAAAATCTTCACTACGTAACTATTCAAATGCAAACGCGTAGATTAAAGGTTAACATAACAAATAATTTGAGAAAAGTACAATACGTAACAACAAATCGTTGAGAAATTTGTCGCAACAAGTCTCGGGATAATAATTCATTTTCAGACTAACATTTTCTGACAAATAAGTTTTGACCAAAAAGTTAAATTATATTAAGACTAAAATGTAAATTAACGATAAATGAGTTACAAGAAAGCAGAAGAGGTAATGCTAAAAGGGTAATAAATAAGAGTTAAAATTAACAGTAAACAAAAGGAACTAAATCTGCACTGCTTATGTTTGACATAGATTCACTAAAAGTTTTAATGTGCATCACAACGCTTTCTAAGTGAGGAAGATGTTCATGGGATGAATTTGTTTTCTATTCGTCGAAATGTCAAAATACACTTGTGATCTAACAACATGCGTTTTTTTCATAACACTGAATAGTATAAGAAATTGCCATATTAAATCTTAACAATTTGTCTCTATCAATAACATTAATTGTTTGAATCAGAGTTCACAACGCTGGACTCTTACCACGATTTAAATATACATTCATAATAGAACTAATGTTGGTAGTAAAATTATTGACTGAAGTTACTTTCATATTAATTTTCGCTTTACCAAGTTCTTGGATTAATAGAAAAAACAGTCCTATTAATTTTTACACATATTTCACGAGGTAATATAGCGCACATTTCTGTGCAAACGACTCAAATCTCCATTGCTCCATTCCAATACAAATCTCCACTACGGTAGCTAATGTGCAGGCAGAGATGAGACTTGCTGGAAGTAATTCTTCCGCAAGGCAGCTCATGGAATAGAGATGATAGGGAGACGAAGTCACGGAAGCACACATTCAAAATAGGACTAGATCCCACCCTCAGAGCAAATAACTGACTAAGACGGCTCAGTCACAATATTGCCTGATCAGGACATTTGACCAGGAGGTCCTGAAGATAGAATCCCATCGGTCGCAGATTTTAGACATTAGCTGTACATCTAGGACGAATTCAGCTGCTATCTGAAGGAGAATTCTACTGGCCGGCTGCTCTGATTTTCCATAGTTTCTCCGGTAAGTCCTAGGGGAATGCCGGAAAGAACCCTAACAAACTGGCCACAAAGTTCGCGATCGTTCCTTTATCTTTGTACCCACCTCTCCCCTTACACACACATGCTTGCACTTTCATGCACTGTACTACCACACATGTCGGGCGATCAGTCGGAAGCTTAGTGCGTGATCCACTTGGTCGGTGCTCTTCTGGGAGATACCTAGAGGCTAATTGTGAAGTGAATAGAAGTGAATCCCCCTGGCCTCCTGACGCCAACCAGACGCGTGGATCCTATAATGCCGCCACCGAACCATACTGCCAACTGTCACCCATTTTGCCAACTTCTGTCCGACATGTCCGCGGACTTTCCACATGTACGTCTATACTCTTTTACGCAAGTGACTATTAATGAACAGAAAACTAGGAATCGGTGTTGTTAATAGTGCCCGCTCCTTTCTTATGCCGACAGCGTCACAACAATGCTATTGGAAAAAGAAGCAACAAAATATGGGTTTTGAATACACCAGGAGATAGAGGATTTTTCTCTGTATTTAGCAACAGGCTTAATACACTTTTTCCTTACCAGACCCCAGCTATAAGAGTTTTTCTGCCGAAAATTTACGTAACTTTCTCTTCTTACGAAGTATTCGTAAGGCGAGAAAGTAAAAAGAAAGGGGGAGGGAGGGGGTCTGAGGCAGCGTCACGCTACGTAACATAGAGATAGCGAGATGCGTTACAAAGGGGAAAGGGGAATTGAAAAAACTCGAAATTTGCGTTACGCAATTTATGGACAGCCCCTAAGGAAGCGTGCGTCGTATACTGCGATTTTCGTACCTTTGCCCCTGACAGAAGTCAACTTTTGACTGTTTCATCCAACAGAGAGCTTGAAGGCCGCCATAGAGACGTCACTGTAGGGAAATCCAAGCTCCGGATTGGATGGCAGCGAAACAGCTGATTCCTGTCAGGGGCAAAGTTACAAAAACCGCAGTATAAGTGGGTGTGTAAGGGGGAGACGAGGGGACAAGACTGCGGAGGACGAAAGAAAGACCGCGCGCGGTTCATGGCCCATTTGTTAGAGAACTGCTCCGGCACTGACCTGGCGCTGATTGGAGAAACCACGCTACAATTATCCCACAGACGATGGTTGGATTCGAACCAGCTATGCAGTTATACTCCGATTTTCCTTATTTTGCTGCTGACAGGAATCAGCTGTTACGGCTTCATCCAATCGGGAGCTTGAACGTCACCACAGTGACGTCACTGTAGGGAAATCTAAGCTCCCGATTGGATGGCAGCGAAACAGCTGATTCCTGTCCGGGGCAAAGTAACAAAAATCGTAGTGCAGCCGCGTTCCCGGCGCGCCGCCCCGCGCTGCTCCCACGCAGGTGGCTTTGGCGGCGGCGCGCATTCCGCGCCGGGCAGTCGTCGCCGCGTGTAATTTCGCGATTATTCAGGCGCGATCAGAATGCGGCGCTGGGCGCGCGCGAGGAGCCGGCGGCGCCGGGTCGCGGGGCGTGGCGACGCGGCGCACAGTGGCGCGGAAAGCGACGGAAATGAGAGAGAGAAAAGGTACTGTTTTGGTGTCCTTGTTACAATAATTGTTATGTTTACAAATGAAAGAAAGCACGCCAACGTAACAACATTTTATTTATTACTTCAACGTGCTATTCACATTACAAAAAGAAAGTGAACAGGAGTTGCTCTCTTCCGGCTGACATTAACGTCCAGGTCCAGATCCCACAAGTGCGTCACTTAGCACTGCTCCTGTCGCGCACGCCTCACGGTGCGGCTGCACCGCGTGCGACTCCGGCACGCATTCTCGCCGCGCGTCACTTAGCACGGCGCCTTGGCTGCCCGGCGTGACTCCACCACGTGCGACCTCGGCACGTATTTTCGCTGTCTCAGCTCTGCTCTGACTGTCGGCGCTGTCCCGGCTGTCTCTTTGCTCTGCCCACTGTCGCAGCCAGCGCCCGCTCCCGCTTAAATAGGGTAGGCGCGACCCAGGATGGCCTCGCCTCGAGGCTCCCTTCTCGCTGGCTAGCGTTCCGAGCCAGCGAGCTCCGTGGCGCGCGGCGTATATCTGCGCGCGCGCGCCAGATTTGAAATGCTGAACACAGTAATAATCAGATAGCCTGTGTATGCCCCCGCATGGGTGGGATCGTGACTGCGCATGTGGGCACGATCTCCGGTGAAAAGTTGTAGACGATCTCCCGGACCCCGAGTTTCACGGCGCTACTCACGTCATTAGCCTAAAGGTGCAGGCGGTGAGTAGGCGATGCTAAGCTCCTGATTGTCGGTTCAACCCGGCAACCCACCAGTTGGGCTCCTGGCGGTTCGACCTTAAGGCAGGAACGGGTGAAGGAGATCCTTCGGGATGCTCTGGAATCCACATTTAGAAGTCCGGCGGGAAACTACCTACTGTCAGGTTGCCTTGGTGACGGTCCAACCCAGGTCGCTACCCTGAAGGTGTAGGCAGTGGGGGGACAGGAGGAAGGACCCCCTCGGACCTCGTCCGAGCGGTGCTCTGACGGCTTTCGGATTCGTCGTGGCAGTGGCCCAATACTCTGTGGAGGGACTTGGTGTCCCGGAGCAAGTGAGTGGCGAGTTACCATACAGGTGAAATTGACTCCGGTACTAGCCCGGATAGCTAGTAGCTCTGAGCTGGCAGGGCGGCCCTAGACCCACGCATTGTTTGGGGAGGTTGCCGCGAGAGCAAATGGGTACCGCCCGAACCCGGTTACCTGCTTGCCGACGTCCTTCCATTGGCGGGGGTTGCAGATTAGAGGCGATATAGCCAAGACGCCCACCCCGGGCACTCGATCCCCAGTGAACACGTGCAGCGTGAAGTCGTAGCCACAAGATTACATCGTGTGTATGCATGTGTCCGTCTCTTGGATAAAGCGAGGTCTCATTCGTCCTATCATGCGACACGACTCAGTGCATCAACTGATGTCACTGCAGTGGCTCTGACCGGGAGGTCCTAGTTTCAAGTCCTGACGCGGGCAGGATTTCCACACTAGCTACTTAGCTGGGTTGAATTCAGACCCTGTCTGGAGGAGAATTTTAGTTATCCCTGCCATCACCGACCAACACCAGACGAATGCTGGAGCGGTACCCTAAAAAAAGGGGCTATGAACAGCGCGTGATCTTTCCTTCCTCTTCCTTATCCTATATTCACCCCTTAACTACTCACACTTACATTTACATGCATTACACAACTACATATATTGGGAGCTTAGAGCTTATCCCAACTGGGGAGGTACCTAGCAGGTGGGAAATATCTTGTGGAGAAAACCCCGCAAACCGACATGAATATCAGAGACGGATCTCACCATTCAACGAGGAAAGAACATCGCCACCTCCAGAGATAAAACATGCACTACACTTACGGAGCTACGACCGTAGTAGACGTTGACGTACCTGGATGCATGAAATAATCAATTATTCGACGCGACTGAATCACCTGGGTCGAAATAGGACATATTGTCGTGTACTTCGATAAAAGTAATATTTTTTGAGAAATAGATAGCAGATAGAGACATTAGAAATCGTGGAACTGGGATGCTTGGGAAGAAAGTAATATAAAGACACTTTCAGGTCAATTGTTGGGGGCTAGACATGTGTCTTTCGACCATTCTCAGTTTTCTGGTACGTAATGGGTTAAATGTTTGTGTCCTGTGAGAACACTATAATTATTATATTTCAAATAATAAGTAACAGCTAGGAACAGATGGAATCAGGGGGAAGGGGAAGGATAAGAAGATATATCGTCAATATTAGTTGCATCGGTTGCCCCTTCGAGTTTTGTGCAAGTGAGGTGATATTATACGCGAATCTGTCTCACTTTTAACTATTAGTTTAGCCTGAGACAAAATAAATTCTCATTAATTTGTATCCATACCTTGAATATACGAAGAAGAAGAGAAGAAGAAGAAGAAGAAGAAAAAGAAAGATGGTTTGCTTTTCTTGGTTATAAACATCGTATGGTGGTAATCATTCTTCACATATTCACAGAAATAGAATCTCTATAATACTAATTATTGCAGAGCTTCAACACACCAAAGAAGTAGGTCTAGTGGATCTGGTTGCAATGTATAACGACAGAAAACGCGACCGGCAAAAGGTAGCAAAACTCCCACGTCCGCACCGGACACTCCGGTTCTCGAGGGCAGAACAACGCGGCTTTTTGCCGTCTCGTCAGCGGCGAACCGCGCTTCCGCCCCGCCACGCCACGCCGCCGCTCAGCGCCACTCGGCGCACGACGACGAAACCGTACGCGTACGAGTACGACAGGCCCCGTATGATGATTAGCCCTTGAATGCATGACATGGGTTCATCATACCCGAATCAGTTTTGCACACTGATATTTTGCATGGAATGTTTTTCTAATGGTCGTGTCCGTTTAAGACATCTTTTATTTCGTTATCCAAAATCTGTAGAATGTCGTTTTACAATAATCAACTTTTTACTTTCCCGTATACGTACGTATACACGGAGTGATATACGTAGTATAGGGAAAGTTATGTAATGCTGCGCGAAAAAATGGCCAATTTTCGGCGGAAAAAAATTAATTGCCGGGCGGTGAAAACGAATAAGTGGATAAAACCAGTTGCTAAATTAAGAAACAAAAATCCTCTATCTCGTGGTGTGGGCAAAATCCATGATTTGTTGCTTCTTTATACTTAAAAATCTATTGACGGCATTCCGTCCGTCTGTCCGTCTGTGGTCAACGCTAGCGCCTAAACCGTTCGGTTGATTTTCTTCAAAATTGATATTCCCCCGTCGATCTAATTCTAGTCGAAGCTTTGTGATTTTGAAAAAGATTCTTTAAAATTTGGGGGTACTTTATATGAAGCCCCCCGGGGATTTTCAACATTTTCTCAAAAACGGCTCCAAATTTTTTCTTTAAATTTCTTGTATGAATAGAGGAAAATACACTTTTTAACATGGCATAGGTCCGATTTTCACGTACAGCTCTGAATTTTCGAAAATTGTGAAAGTTTGAATTTTTTTCGGCGTCTTTCTCCAACTACAAAATTGAAGATAGAGATTTTTTCTTCAAATAAAATTTGTTCTGCATATTGAGTTCTTTAATAAAGGTCATGTAAATGTTTTTCACAATTTTGGTAGTTTTCGTGTAATATTGCGTGCAATATATGCAATTTTAAAAAATTACAAAAACAAAATTTTCTCAAAAACGGCTCCAAATTTTTTCTTTAAACTTTTGGTAGGGATAGTGGTAAATGTACTATATCAATGACATAAAAGCCATTTTGGTCTATCGGTTGGTTTTTTCAAAAATTACCAAAATGTAAATTTTTTTACTTGTCTCTCACGTCGTTAATATTTACATTATCGGCGATTTTTTTACATTATTATATTTACGAGTATATATGCTTTAAATAATGTCAAGTAAAGTTTCTCGAAAACACTACCGTTTTCTGTGAAAAGTAGCTCAAATTTCGGCATTTTCAGAAATGCTCAAACGTCATTTTCTCGTATATGGCTGCAATTTTTTTCTTGAAACTTTTGTAACGGATAGTGCTAATTACACTCATTAGTATAACGTGAAGTTTATTTTGAGTTTTTTTTTGTTTTTTTCAAAAATTATATAAATGTAAATTTTTTGAAAGATCTCTCACATCTTTAATATGCACATTATCCGCAATTTGTAAAGATGATAATATTTGTGAGTGTAAGTGCTTCAAATAACTTCAAATAAAGTATTTTGAAAAATTTTCTGTGAAAATGAGCTTGAAATTTCGCATTTTTAGTAGTGCTAAAACGCCATTTTCTCTTAAACGGCACATAATTTTTAAAAGAAAATTGCCATTTACGGCTAGGTTTTTGTGTTCTTTAATATTCTAAAATTAATGTTTCTTTTCTACCAATAGGAAACCGAAAAATTAAGAAAATGACAAAAAAATGTACTTTTGGCGATGATAGATGGTAGCTGGCAAGAAAGAGTATGTGGCAATTCCGAATAGCTAGCGAAGACCCAGGAAAATAGAAAACTAATACGGGAAAGTCTGTGCCATTCTGTAGCACCACTAGTTTGACCGGTGTCCATAACTTGTTTTATATTGCTCTCCTCAGAATGCACGAGATGGGTCTGTATGTCCCATATATTTCTCAATGCGGTTGAATAGTTTGAGGAAGTCTCGGTGGTGCTTTGTTTTTACTGTATCGTCTTTGACGTTTATATATCCGAATGGCAACATTCGACTGTATCATTTTATTTTTTTGTTTTGTAACAGAAAAAACAACAGTTAACCAACAATGTCCAACAATAAGAGAAAAAGATGCAGTAAATGTCCCACAAAGAAAGAAAATGTTCGACTCTTTGTTTTGAATGTAAAAATTTTGTATGTTCAGATCATTCAATACTCACTTGTGTCGACGGTTATGAAAATAAAATTTGACATTATAGGAACAATATATGTGAATCCTAAACTTAATCAACAAATAAATATTGTTTCTAATTGAATAACAATAATTATAGTGTATTTATTATTCCTATTTCATTTCATAATGATCTTCAATTAAAAATATATTAGATATGACGGACCGGGTCAAGTTGACCCATGTCATGCATTCATGAAAGTAAAAATAGTCATGCATTCAAGGGTTAGAGGCGTATTTAAAAAATATATTTTACTCATACTTGTTCGACAAAATATTTGTCTTTCAAGTATGCGAACATCTACGATAACTGCAAGAAAAGGCTTCTAAAATTGATCGTTTCCTTTTCTCATAACATACAATTGAAATGAAAAGAAAAAAAATGACATTTCATTAAAATACGCCCTCTAATGATAGTACGACCGGCTGCAAGAGGTGGCTAGACTGTAATTAATTCTTTGAATGTAATTAAGCTCTGTTCTGTGGGCAAAGAAAGAAGAATGGAGAGTCGACGGAAGACATTTTGATAGGGAATTGAAGACAAAAATGATAACGCGAATAAAAAATAGCTCAAATTGAGAGAACCGGATAACGGAAGGAGGAGCTGCAGCTGGGCAATGGTGATGCCAAAGAATTTCGGATATTATGAGCATGCACGGAAAGGATGGATTTGGAGATTATGCATGTCAGGGAGGAACCGAGTACGTGTAGAAATAGGTCGAAGGGACAAGAGTGGAGTTATGAAGCGGAATCTGGAAGGAATGGATGTGACAAAAGAGAAATGAAAAGAAAATAGGATTCGGAATAATAGATTACCACTCATGACTTACGAGGAAGTTGATGGATGGGGGAAATGATATACAATTAACTCCGGTTATAGTGAACGTCTGGGGACCAACCTTTACGGTTCACTATATCCGGGGTTCACTATATTCGATGATGTCAAAATGAATTAGATTTCTCCATAACGATTTATTTTATTATTGTAGAGGTAGAGAAAAATATATTAATAGCACGAAATGAAAATTTAAATATCTTTATTCGCCCTTAAAAATAAATTATTTTCAGTTGTTTGCCTCGTACTTCTTTATTAGGATTACCTCTAGATCCTTCTCTAGGGTTTGTGCTCTCTCCATTCATTGTTCTCTGCGTCTAAGTAAGGTGCCCATTTCCGGTCCGCTACCTTCTCCTCAGGGGAGACTTTGTTTATGACTACTGGTCGACGATATTTTTTTTCATGGTGCCTAGTGTTGGAGTTTGTGGCACTCAGGCGATATATTCTTATCCAGGAGGGAATTAATTTGCAGGTTTTATTTCCTACGTTCACTATAACCGAGGTTCAGGTTCACTATAACCGAATCTTCTTATGCTCATTTGTAATGTAAATGAGTTGGGACCAAGTTATTATAACCGGAGTGGGCTGTCATAAGCGATCGAAGTGGGGCAGGCAAAGCAACGCGTAGGGCAAGGCTGGAAGTGCGGGTCTGCCTGCGCAGCGAGGGCGCCGGGAAGACGCAACGCGGCGAGGGTTCGCCGTCGCGGCCACGGGCGCTTTAATGGGGCTGATGGCGCATAAATCATCAGCTTCCGTTCCACGGGTGGGGCCGATGCGGGCGCGCCCGCCCGCACTCCGCCCAGCGCCCCGCCCCGCGCCCCGCCACGCACTCCGCCCAGTGCACCGCCCCGCGCCCCGCCACGCACCCCGCCCCGCGCCCCGCCCCGCGTCCCACGCCCCGCGTCCCGCGCTCCGCGCCCCGCGCCCCGCGCCCCGCGCACCCGCCCCGCGCCCCGCCCCGCGCTCCGTCCCGCGCCCCGCCCCGCGCCCCTCGCCCCGCCCTCCGCCCCGCCCCCCTCGCCGTGCGCCGGAAGACGATGGGCCGGTGCGCCCCCCCCTCCCCGCCTGTATGTATTCAACGAACGGGTAGGGCATGCGGTTAAACGCGGGAACGCACCTAAATTATATATATATGCAGGGTGTCCGAGGAGAAAACGTCGAAACTTCGAAAATGAGCTCTTAAGACAATGCCAAGCGTATTTTCTCTAATAAACTACGTGGATATTCCGAATGGTTGAGCCGTAATAAACACTCAAAACTTGATTTGAAAAAACGATTTCAAGGCAAAAATTTGCATTATAGAAGCAGAGAAACTCTCCAGAAACATATAAGTTGTTTATTATTTAGAAAAGAAATGATTATATTTGCTCAGACAGAACAATTAAGCGAGGAATAAAAAAGCACCCAATTTACACAATTCGACTGTTTTTTTTATTTCTCGCTTAATTTTTCTGTGTGAGCAAATATACTAATTTCTTTTATAAATAATAAACAATTTACATGTTTCTGGAGTGTAACTATGCTTCCATAATGCAAATTTTTGCCTAGAAATCATTTTTTCAAACCAACTTTCGAGTGCGGCCCAAAACCATTCGGAATATCCACATAGTTTATTAGACAAAAAAAACTTAGAATAGTCTTAAGAGCTTATTTTCGAAGTTTTGACGTTTCCTCCCCGGACATCCTGTGTATACACAGACACTAAGTGTTCAAAAGTACGAGAATACGTGGTTGAAAATGACTTACCAGTTCGTGGTGCCCTCCATCGGTCATGCTGGAATTCAAGGTGTGTTGGCCCACCCTCAGCCTTAATGACAGCTTCTACTCTCGTAGGCATACTTCCAATCAGGTGCTGGAAAGTTTCTTGGGGAATGGCAGCCCATTCTTCACGGAGTGCTGCACTGAGGAGAGGTATTGATGGAGATCGGTGAGGCCTGGCACGAAGTCGGCGTTCCAAAACATCCCAAAGGTGTTCGATATGGTTCAAGTTAGAACTCTGTGCATGCCAGTCCATTACAGGGATGTGATTGTCGGGTAACCACTCCGCCGCAGGCCGTGCAGTATGAACAGGTGCTCGATTCTGTTGAAAGATGCAATCGCCATCCCGGAATTGCTCTTCTACAGTGGGAAGCAAGGTGTTTAAAACAACGTAGGCCTGTGCCGTGTTAGTGCCACGCAAAACAACAAGGGGTGCAAACCCCCTCCATGAGAAACACGACCACACCATAACACCACCGCCTCCGTGTCCAGATACTTTTGATCACATAGTGTATATATAGTGCTTGAGATACAAAATTTTAGGTCTAGGAAGGCGCCTCAAGTAAATTATTAATTTAATAGAAATTCTTGTATTCATATCTCACTCTACATCCTTCTTCCATCTTTTGGGTAGCCTGCCATGCTTCTTTCTCGTTGAGGGTGTCCATAACCATACTTTCTTTGCCCCCCGTATGTGATCCATTTATTGAATACAATGGAAGGACCACGTATGTAATAAAGAAGAAAATTAATTAGACTATGGTATTAGTTATTCGTTAGAAGAGTCAAGAAAATACGTTCTCAAATTTTCTACACAATTCTTTCTGCATTGTGTAGGTCTAAACTGATAAAGGACATCTTAAGTTAATCGCAGCAGAACGCTAGGGTCTTCCGCCATGCTGGTGCGTCTGTCCATTTCGCCATCTGTTCGCCATGCTGGTGCGTCTGTCCATTTCGCCATCTGTTCGCCATGCTGGTGCGTCTGTCCATTTCGCCATCTGTTCGCCATGCTGGTGCGTCTGTCCATTTCGCCATCTGTTCGCCATGCTGGTGCGTCTGTCCATTTCGCCATCTGTTCGCCATGCTGGTGCGTCTGTCCATTTCGCCATCTGTTCGCCATGCTGGTGCGTCTGTCCATTTCGCCATCTGTTCGCCATGCTGGTGCGTCTGTCCATTTCGCCATCTGTTCGCCATGCTGGTGCGTCTGTCCATTTCGCCATCTGTTCGCCATGCTGGTGCGTCTGTCCATTTCGCCATCTGTTCGCCATGCTGGTGCGTCTGTCCATTTCGCCATCTGTTCGCCATGCTGGTGCGTCTGTCCATTTCGCCATCTGTTCGCCATGCTGGTGCGTCTGTCCATTTCGCCATCTGTTCGCCATGCTGGTGCGTCTGTCCATTTCGCCATCTGTTCGCCATGCTGGTGCGTCTGTCCATTTCGCCATCTGTTCGCCATGCTGGTGCGTCTGTCCATTTCGCCATCTGTTCGCCATGCTGGTGCGTCTGTCCATTTCGCCATCTGTTCGCCATGCTGGTGCGTCTGTCCATTTCGCCATCTGTTCGCCATGCTGGTGCGTCCGTTCATTTTGTTGGAACCCACAAACGCTTAGGGACCTCATAGAAAAAATGTCCTTGAAAAGACAAGAATGATCAATATTATTCATTTTTATATGTGTAATATTCTCGAAAACTCTCTTATAAAATGTTTCGTATTAAATTACTTCGCATGTCACACTAGCCAGCCACTGCTTGTGTAGTATTCATTTTTCATTTATTCTTCCATAAAATAAAGTACACCAGGCAGACTTATTACGGTCACAAAAATATATTCCTTTACTATAAATTAAGTTACACATAACGTGATGAGATGTATTAATTGAAGTAGGCTTGCAAATAGATTATAGTAAGACTACATAAATAGGATTTATTAATTTTTGAAGGTTTTCCTTGATTTCCTTACACGAATGTAAAGTTTTATTGTAAAATGTCGGGTGTACTTATTAATAAATGTTTACTTCACAATGTTTGAAGAACAAACATGTTTGATTGGAATAAAAGCACACAATAATCTAACACATAAACGTTATAACTTTGAATTTAGAACGAACTTGCTAACAAACATTGATCTCTTTTGTGTACATCCGTTAATCTACAGAATTTGGAATAATAAGCAATGAAATGATTGATTTCAATGCAGTTTAATAGATGTTTACAAGTGCTTCTCCATATTGTCAAAATGCAATGTTCATTTAATGAAAGTACAAAGTTTATGTTCATGTGTTAAACTATTATGCTCATGTGTTCTACAATATACTGTTTCTAAAATCATTTATTTGTCAGTATAGTATGAATGGTATTGCAGTTGATGTTGCATACATATATCCTCTTGTGTGTCGTAATCCTTTGAAATCGGATTGTCGTAAATTTACCGGCGTGATTTAACTGAAATTATCTGTGTGTGCCATTTCATTACACTTTCCATAATAATATGGCATGCTTAACGATATAGACTGGAATGAATTATTTAGTGAGAACTTACGCTTGCTTTCAAATCATGCAGAAAACTAAATAATATTTTTATTCATAGTTTGCCATTCAATATTTTAAGAATAAAATATATCAAAAATGTTTGCACAATTATGATAAACTCCATTCAAAGTTCCTTAAAATATACTCACCAAATCTATATATTTTCTTTACAGCCAACAAATGTAGCTATATTTTCATGTATCTCCTCTTACAGCTATTCATTCAACAATTCGTATTTTCAGAAATTATTCAAGTAATCGCCAGTCGTTGTTTTAGTCATTATTAAAACATCTTTTCGTTTTAAGTCAACATTAACATATTTATCAAACGAAAATATTAAGAGATGAACTTCAGTAATGCACAGAATAATCATATGCAAGGAGGAATCCTCGTATTGATCCACTACAGCACTCTGCATTACAAATTACCTTCGTATGGATACAACACAACGTAGCATATTCACTATGTTTTAACTCAATGTTTCCCTCGTGATTGGGGATGAATTTCCCCCTTGTTGGAACACATGACAATAGAAGTTAAGAAAATGAAACTGGCGGTCATTATGGAAGGTTGACTAAAATCCACTATACTACAGCACCGTTGTGATAAGATGTAATGTGAGTGACATGATGTTCGAATTACTAAAGCTTCAATGTAATATATTGTGTTTTGCTTGATGAAGTCTAATTTTGGAAGGTGATTATAATATATTAAACAAAAGAACACGTTATGGAAGATTTATTAAGGAAAATAAAACAATGTTTTCTTAAAGTGAAAGGATAGTAATATCACATCTTATAATCCTCAAAGTAATGGACACGCCGAAAGGTATAATGATATTATTTACAAGAAGAATGGTATTATGTTCTTAGAAATGAATTAAATGCCTCCTTTTTTTCCCTTTTTTCTTCCTTTAATTTTTCTTTAGCAATTAACTTCTTTTTTTTCTTGAGCTTATAACTTTTTTAAAAACTTTTAAAATTATTTTTTAATTTTTCTTCAACTATTAATTATTTAACTCTTAATCCATGTATTAGAAATTGTATTCGAAAAAAGTCTGAATAAAAATTATATACCTAAAAAAAGAGCATGTGTATAGAATGCTCTTTATTCTACGATCTTTATTATGAACGGAAATCAGTGTTATTCTGCTTGAAAATATGTTTCATCACACTACAAAATAAAATAATGATCATTCAATTCCTGCGTGACTTCTGACGAATAGTTCATTACGAGTGAAGAAACATTGACACAATAAAACACAACTGTCGTCAAACTTGTGAAGCTGATACATACAATTTCAAGGTAGGTTGTATTAAGGTTAAGGGACGGCAAAATACGTCTGTATCTGAGACTTCCATGTGCTTCTTCCTTCAGTTAATTAGAGATTAATGTGATATTGTTTGATGTAGCTTAGTGACTTGCTTAAATGAGAACGCGTCAAGGAACTAGCGAGTACCATATTGAACGTGACTTTATGCACTGTAACTCTGGTGGCATTCAACGTTAGTCTCATAACGCTAGAATTAAAAAAAAAACATTTTAGCGTGCTAACTGCATATATTAGGCTTATTAACAAAATAAAGTTGTTAAATGTAAAATAAAGGCGACAAAGATCTCGGATACATGTTAAATTTCCCACGTGTGATTCACATGCGTGATATTCCTTCAACTTGCTCTATAATGGATGCACGTTTAGAATTTATCGCTGCTTGTGACGACAAATAACCAGTTTTCCCATTCACAAGCGGCAGTTCGTAATACAATACCGACTAATGTGAGAAGGAATCACGTATACCTTCAATTACACATCAGTTTAACCTACAATTATTAGATCCATAAGACTGGAGCGTTGCGTTCAAATCCACATTCATTAGCGCCGGATCTTAGGCATCACACCGCGGCTAACGGAACTCAGAATGCATTATGAAAACGTTGATGAAAGTTCAACCTCTTAGCCCAGTGCGGTGAAGTGTCTCCAAAGCTCTTGCCTTATGTTTTAAGTTTTAACACCAGTCACGTAACTCGAGATACATCAGGCCAAGACGTGTCAAAAGCGCAAAAACTTCCCAAAGAAAATGAAGTCCAATTTCCGACTAATTCCGTCATAGATCTGTTGAATGTACGAGGGTTATTTTTTAAATAAGGTCCGTTTGTTAATAAGAAGAAAAATATAAAAATATTTTTTTGAATAATATACATAGTTTCTTACTTTCTACATATTTTCATTTTTGTTCAAAAATTTGTTATAATAAGCAACACGTTTTTGAACTCAGACGTCAATGAAATTTGCCGCCTCTGAAGAAGCCCAATCCCTGACTGCAGTTCTCATTTCCTTGTTATCGCTGAACCGTTGTCATCCAAGATAATCCTTTCAATTCACATCGAAACATGTGGGAGTAAGTAGGTGCAAGGTCTGGACTGTAAGGTGGAAGATCCAGTTGTTTCCATCCAAAGACCTGTTTAGCCTTTGTGACTGTGCACACACATGGGAACATCGGCAGGGGAGACAATTTTCTTAAATAAGTTCTACAGCTCGGCTCACAGATATACCATACGGCTGGGAAAGGAGTCAGAACGCGAGCAAAGTTTGTTGGAGTCAGAAACTCATGCACTTTACGGCCATCGCGCGTCAATCTCACTCTCACTCACGAACGGAGCTTATTTAAAAAATAACCCACGTAGATAACCCACGTATTAAAAAATAACCCACGTAGATAACCCACGTATTAAAAAATAACCCACGTAGGCGATGGCCCCGCAGGGCCCGAGCGTGGAAGCTTTTTCAATTTCCACCCCCCCTCCAGTAGCCCTGGAGGGACGGGAATTTATTCAGTAAAGGGAATACAGTTTCATTCTCCAGCAGGTTAAGCATCTGGAGATTGTGGAGGACTGTAACTTAAATAAACTAACTTATATCTAGAGACAGGATTTTTATGTAATTACATTTTTTTACTTTTGTACTTACCGTTCTCAAAATTGTAATCTTGGCGAATCATAGCCCTCCTAACACAAAATCGATTTTTTTTCGTTTCATATTTAGTACTGTAATACATATTTTACATATTTTGCTGTTTTCAGAATATATTTTCTTATTTTATCAATTTTATTCAATTTAATTTCATATTTTTTTATGAAAAGACTTTTTTTAAATCAGCATTTTCCTACATTATTGGGGAAACCTACGTGTCCAAAATATTACTGACACTGCATTTTGTGATCTGTAACCTTAATTTCCGAGAAAAAATTGCGGTCGCCGACGTGTAACACTTCGATGAAGATGCTACAGTGAATGTTTGCTGGTCTTAGATTTCACCAGTTTGTGCGATGGCTTCTATTGCAATTAGTCCGGCTGCTAACCTATGGCCGTGGATTATAATAGATTAAGCTTTTATTACTGCCGAGAAAGTTATATGATGTAAAGTGAGCAGTTTTTCTAAATGTAATTTCTTGCTATGTAAATGGTTTTTAATTGGAGAATTTCAATATTACATATTATATTCGATTTTACATATTTATTACATATTATTACTGTTTTCATTACACATTTATGTACGTATTTTGACGTTTAATACTACATATGTTTCCGGTCTCTACTTATATCTAACTTAAAACTATACAACTCACCGCTTTGGAGATGGCCTAGTTTATTTACAATTTTGCAATGTTCTTGTTGTAATTTCTTATGAGTTCTTTCTGGTGTTAACTCTTGATTCGTTTATTTCTCTTTTGTGTCATTCACTCTCTCACGGTGGAGCGCGGGGCGGGCGCCGTTTTACTGCTGCCAAACAATGGGAGAGAGCGCGCTCGGGGCGACGGGGGCGGTGGTGTAGATGCTCCTCCTTCGCGGTGGTGATCGTAGTTCTTGTCGGCGAAAATGGTGATGGTGACGGTAGTGGGCAGAGCGGCAGTGTGGTTGGTGCTAAAAGGGTGGTGACGATGGTGTGGCGGTGCTGTTGATTGGTTGATCAGTGTTTCCCGGCGCATCAACCTGAGGTCATTAGTCCTGTAAGCGTAGTGTACCTTTTTATCTGGGCTTCGCCCGCTCGATGGCGAGATATCTCGCCGACCTACTCGTCCTCTTGCTGCGGTCTCCTACCAATGGGGCACGCCTCAGCTGGTAAAACTCTAAGGTTGCGACTGGTCTTCCGACATCTGTGGTAGTTAGTGTGTGTAAGTAAGGGGTGAGAATATGACAAGGAAGAGGAAAGAAAGATCGCACGCGGTCCGTAGCCCGTTTGTTAGGGTACTGCTCCGGTATTCGCTTGGTGTTGAGAGAAGGAACCCCGGAAATCTATCGATGAGAGCAGCCGGCCGCTAGAATTCTCTTCCAGACAGCGGAATAATTTGACCTAGCTACCTAACAAATGTTGAAAATTCTTCCACAGTCGGGACTCGCACCGCAGAGCTTCCCGGCCAGAGGCATCGCAGTCACATCAACTGATGCCATGCGCCATCGTGGCCGGTGGAGTTGTGATGGCGATGATTGCTGTGGAGGATGAGTGGTAGTGGAGGTGGTGGAGTTGGTTTCCAGCAACAGTAGCGGCAGTGACCGCTTGCAGAGACTCAGACATCACTCTGACAAGAACCATCACAAGATCTTCCCGGCAGAGAGGGCTCGGTGCGTCAACCTGATGTCACTGCAGTCTCTCTGCACTAGCTTGCCAGCTAGGTCGAATTCAGTCGCAGTCTGGAGGAGAATTGTAGCGGCCGGCTGCTCTGATCGGTAGTTTTCCGTTATTTCTCCGATCAACACCAGGCGAATGCCGGAGCAGTACCCTAACAAACGGGCCACGGACCACGCGCGATCTTTCCTTCCCCTTCCTTGACCTCTTCTTACTTACACACACACTTACACTAACATGCACCACACTACCACGCATGTCGGGAGACCGGTCGGGAGCTTAGAGCTTGTCCCGGCTGTGGCGGTGCCCCGCTGATGGGAGATACCTGGTTGAGGGAAACCCCGCTAGTCGACGGTAGGTCGGCGCCAAATCTCGCCATCCAGCGGGGAAAAGATCATCGCCACCTGCCGAGAAAAAACACGCACTACACTTACGGGAGTAATGACCTAAGTACGTGACGCTCCCGGAAACACGAATCAATCAATGCAAGATCTTGGCACGGAAATTCCCAGTGATCGAGTCCCGACAGTGGAGAACTTTTGACATCTGCCATATAGAGCTTGGTCCAACTCAGCAGGTGTCTGAAGGAGAACTGTTGTGTCAAGCTGCTCTCATCAGCAGTTTTCTATGGTTCTCTGGTCAACAGCAGGCGAGAGCCGGGGAAGAACCTTGGCAGCGGGGAACGGACCACGAGGCATCATCCCTTCTTCATCCTTGTCCCTCCTTTCTTCTCGCACACAACACACATAGACGCATGCGCACACATTGACTAATCCACCACACTACTGCGCATCTCCGACGAGAAGGGCGACGACGGATATCGCTTTTCAGAGGGTTGATTGACTCGTGATTCCGAGCGCGCGAACGGCAACGGTCATTAGTCCCGTAAGTGTAGTGAACGATTTTGTCGCTAGAGGTGACGGTGATATTCCCCCTCTGGATGGCGAGATATGGTGCTGAGCTACGTCGGCTTGCGGAGGTTTCCCTCTCCAGCTATCTCCCGCCAGCGGGGCACCGCCCAAGCCCGCACAAGCTCTAAGCTCCCTACTGGTGTTCCAACGTGTGTGGTAATGTAGGGAATGGGAGTGCAAATGAGGAAGGAAAGATCGCGCGCGGTCCATGGCCTGTTTCTTGGGGTACTGCCCCGGCATTACCCGGTGTCGGTGGGAGAAGCCATGGAAAAAAAATCGATCAGAACAGCCGACCGCTAGAATTCTCCTCCGGAGAACGACAAAATTTGACGTAGGTGACAAGCTATAGTCGAATATCGTGTCACCGTCGGGACTCGAACCCCAGGACCTCCCGGTCCTGGCACTGCAATGAGATCAGCTGATCAGCCCAGAGCCACCTGTGGGAAGGATATTTTAACTTTGAGGGTTCTTTACATGAAGCCTCAAAAACATTTTCTCAAAAATGACTCAAAATTTTTCGATAATGGTGATCACTGAATACATAATTTTGCGTGAAATTTGGATGGCAGTAGTGTTGTGATTTGTGTTTGTTGTTCGTTGTCACGGATTACCCTCTCTTTTTACACATTTTACGAGTTCTGAAAATCTACAAGTGCCTAAGAGTTCGACAGGAACTCTCTTGTAATTTCCTTGAAGGTAATTGGATTATTTGTGGGTAAGAAAAGGTAATAAATTCAGCGTTTTAAATAGAGGATCATTGTTGTAGTCATTAAATACACCGTGTCTTTGTTCATTCTGTAATCTTTCGTGCAAGTTATTTAAAAAACTATAATGCCCTTCCAAATAATTTTTCCAAAATAACTGAATTTGCATTTTTGTCGCTTCTTCTTTCAATTAAAATACAGTTCAGAAGCTCAAAGAACAAAAGGAAGACATTCAACCCTGCGAGGGGCGGTGAGAAAGCTCGCGATCTAGCTGCACTTGAAGACGCGACGTGAAGAAATAAATGAGGAATATTCGCGCTGTTTACGGCGTGCATGTACCGGTTTCTGTGTTTCCATCGTTCTTCGTGTGGGAAGGCGAGCACTACAGCATGGTAGGTATCGACGCAGGAGGACAAGCGTCGCGGACAGCAATTGTTTGTAGGTGGCTCTGCAGATGCAGATGTAACTACGACATGAGGCAGCTGGTGTCGGCGAATGATAATATGAGATGAACTTCAACAATCCTGACTTCTCTTAACCCATTACTGCCCAGAATGATTTTGTTGACATAGAGCTCGCCCATTGTGGTCGCGTTCGTGCGCGCACAGGAGCCGTTGCAGACCTCTGATAGTATGTTTTTGAACCTTTAAGTCTATTCAATTGTTATGTTGCTAAATTATACTACTAGGCGCTCCTGAAGCGCCAAAGGTGTTTATTGAGTATTTTTTTCTATAAGAAGAAGCAAAACCGTTGAAACTTCGCTGCATTAGCCCCGTCAACTTCGATGCAGACCAACCACCGTTTGTTTTACATCGGCCTCTCCCTCTGACTTGACCACAGGCTTATAGCTGATGACCACGGTTTTAGATGAAGATTCGACCCAATGATGATATGCGATGAACTTCAACAATCCTGACGTCTCTTAAGGCGGCTACACATATTCGGCATTCGCCAAGCAGCGAGCTACTGCTCGCCCGATCCTGAGCAGTTGTTGTGCTGGGCGAACGTTCGCTGCTTTTGATGCGTCCTGAAGATGGACACGCAGTAGACAGGGGGAGCACCGCATGTTCGGCGCTATTATCGACTGTAAATGGCAAGCAGCCCATCCAAACTACTCACGATTTTGCTAGCGGTCGCTCGCCACTCGCCGAATGTGTGGAGCCGCCTTTAGCGTCTGATCCCAAATTCGGTGGAAGTTTGATAACATGGGTTGGGCAAGGCAATGTAATAATGATGTGTTATCTATTATCTCTCTCTCTCTCTCTCTCTCTCTCTCTCTCTCTCTCTCTATATATATATATATATATATATATATATATATATATATATATATATAAAACCACCAACTATGGACCACCCCCATAACTTGTAAACAGTTCAGGATATCTAAATGCAGTTTTTGCTTAACAATGCGGAATCTTGGGACAAGTATCATGCCGTACAGAAATTGTCATACATATTTCTTTCACCACCAATGGATAGAACATGAAAAGAGGAATAAAATGATGTATCATATGTTAGTATTTGGTAGTAATTTGAGTATAAAATTAGACTTTCTTATATGTGATTTTTAAGTAAACGGTCCTTTTCTGTAGCAGCCCTTGCAACAGTCGCTTTGGTGAAGGTGACCTTCGCGGCGTCGAGACTGTTTCGTGGAGACAGGGAGTGTGAGAGGAGTGGCCGTGAAAGATAGGGGCGTAACTACAGCAATTCATGGTCTTGACACGAAGATCATATGAACGAACATCAATATTAACAATCAGAATGAGAGAGATTTTTCCATTTGTTCATCTGAATTGAACTTTTCTTCTACTGAAATTCCAAAGCAATGATCATCGAAAAGAACAAACAAAAATAATTTGTAGTGGAAGGTAGATGATAATAAAGGTCCTTTTCCAACTTACAAAAATCGAGAACCGAGCTAATTGTGTTATGGCAGAAACAAGCTGTCATTTTAAAACATGGGAAAGGAATGAATGCTTAAAGATTTTTATTGTAATATCTTGATTAATTCATCAAATAATGGACAGGTAGACATTTACTCCTATTGTTTACTCTTAATTAGATTAGATTTATTATTACTTCTGAAAATTAAGTATCATTGCTTGGTGGCACAATAGCCTATAATAATAATAATAAACGCTATTTTAAACACTACCAAAAGAACAAAGCAATACAAATTTTGAAACACTCTTGACAGACTGTCCGTGTAAATTTACTATACCTTAACATAAATGCACATCTGCAATCACGACTGCTAATACTGATTGGAGAGTTTCTCACTTGATAACGCCACGTGCTGCCTCAAACTTAAAAATCCTCGGCATAAAATGGAAATGTACTGTTTTATTTCCATTTATGAACAGCAGTCCAGGTATGGTTGCGAAGTGAACGAATGATCATCTTAAATAAAAATGAAATTTACCAACGGAGAGACGGTGATTGGATTCCTGTCAAGTTTGAAAATTATATTAATTAAAGAAGACAAGTGAAATGCAGATAAATCAATGGAAAAATTTCATTCTGATCATTAAAATTGGTGTTTCTTAATGTGAACATTGTGTCAAGGCATTGGATTGCTTTAGTTTCGCCTCTTATCCCCGATTGCCACCCCTCTCAGTCTCCTCTCTTCACGCAACAGTCTTGCCGCCGTGAAGGACATTTTCCCCGAAGGCGAGAGTTGCAGGGGCTGCTACACAAAATATTGTCCGTTTAATTCAAAATCACATATCCGAAAGTCTTATTTTATACTCAAATTACTATCAAAATACTAGAATATGATACACCATTTTATTCGTCTTTTCATGATCTATCAATTTCTGTCGAGAAAAATATATCGTTCCATTTAAAAAATCAAAGATGATTAAATTTCTGGAAAACTAAAAATCTTATAGACAATTTCTCTACGGCATGTTACTTGCCCTATGATTCTGCAATATTCAGCGAAAACTGCATTTCGATATCCTGAATCGTTTAAAAGTAATGCGGGTGGTCCATAGTTGGTGGGACACCTGTATACATAAATGGATGTTAGTATATGTATAAGAGGTAAACTCCAATACCGTGAGACCGATCTCCATGAAAGTTGGTACTTCTACGTGTTTTTTCACCCAGAAGGTTTATATGCTGTTAATTATGTTGAACTGAACTATATGACGCTGTAGAACAAAACTAAATATTCACGTCAAATGCAACCTGCAACAATCGGCAGCATTTTGAATCTAAATCTTTAAATAACTCCTAAACGAAGCGTTCTAGGGCATTAAAAACTAAACTTTTGAGGCCGAAGGTCTTAAACCCGTTTCTCACATTGTGATCTACAGGATGAAATCTCTTGACCATTCTATTACATTCTTGCTGGTCCGGCGCTGCTCGATAGTACCTCACATTCTCAGAGACGTGCAGAATCTGTAATTAAATGTGAATGAGAGGGACAGAGAGAAGCAGAGACAGAGACACACCGAGACAGTCAGACTGAGACTGATTTCATTTGTAAACAAAGGTCTTAAGCAAGGATGTGGTTAATAGCCAATTTTGTTCAATATTTATCTTGAGCAAGCTTTGCATACAGGGTACAAAAAGTGTTCGGGCACAGGAATTGAAATTGGAGACGACAACTTCCACTCTGTCCTGTACGCGGATGATTAAATATTAATTACTCAAGATGAAGAGGACAATGAATATATGCTAAGGAAACTTAAAGCAGAATAAAACAGATGGGATTTAGATGTAAATTTTAATAAAACCGAATATATGTGCATTGGAAGACGTTTTATGGTCATAACAGTAGATGGTGATAAAATTAAATCCTGTAACAACTTTAAATACCTTGGCTCAATAATGAGTAACACTGGCACATGTGATAAGGATATTAACTCTAGAAAAATAATGGGGAAGAAAGCAACAAAAGCGGTATACAGTGTGATTTGGAATAGCAATATCCGACAAGAAATAAAGAAAATAATATTCCATACCATGGTAGAAAATATAGACCTTTATGGAGGAGAAATGCGGCTCCAAACAAAAAAATCAGAAACAAAATACGAACGGTGGAAATGGACTATACGAGATGTCTACATTTAACACGGTATGATAAAGTTCGAAATGAGGATGTATGGAAGGAGATAGAATTTGTTCAATTACTAAAAGATTAGAAAACAAAGCTCTCCAATGGTATTTACACGTCCAAAGGATGCCTGAAGGAAGATGGCCAAAGAAAATAATGGAATGGAAACGATCAAGAAGAAGGAAGAGATGAAGACCAACTCTGGAATGGGAAAAATTCATCAAAGAAGCCATGGAGGACAGAAGTTTCAGATCTGATAATTGGAAAAACCGAGATCTGTGGAGGTCAAAAACGGCCAACTCCTGAAATGAAAATGCCGACGAAGAAGTAAATGCCGTGTGTATTCCGACAATGGTAAGCCAAGAGGCAACGATACACTAAAATACCAAAACATTTTCTTACTAAATGAAGTCACCAGGATACATTTTACTCACAACACGGTAAGTAGGACTCAATTTCAAAATTTTGCATTTTATGATATTGTAGCGTCGTGGCGCGCTAAAACGGTGCCAAACTCGCGGCAGATGGCCGGATGTTTAACAAAGGGCGCAGAAGATGACGCATTGGGAAATTCTGCCCAAGCGCGGACACGCCGTGGTGCGGCGGAGGCAATGGGAGCACCGGGTAGCGCCGAAGGGCCTATATAAGGGCGCGAGAACAATGCCTCCGTCTTCTTGTTTCTCAGCAGCGTCGGCGTGCGGTTGCGCGTAAGTTTGTGCGAGTGGCGCACGTGGGCAAGGGGCCGGCAATTCATTGTCGTGACGAGCGAGACATGCATTAGGTTTCAGATATAGAGCGGTATGGTAGCCGTTCAGTAAAATATCTCTCCTAGCAGTGGGTTCTATTTATTTAGTTAATTGTAAGCAGTGCAATTTGTTATTGGTGACTACGGCCTAGTTTATGAATAAACTTACTATTCTTACAACCCATTATCGTCTGTGTTCTGATTACACCCGTATGACGCCACAATATTCAAGTTTTACCTTAGCTATATTTAAAAACGTAGGG
The DNA here is from genome assembly GCA_031308135.1 of Acheta domesticus. Taxonomy (NCBI): domain Eukaryota; kingdom Metazoa; phylum Arthropoda; class Insecta; order Orthoptera; family Gryllidae; genus Acheta; species Acheta domesticus. The sequence goes on from JAHLJT010009419.1 coordinate 212,491,558, forward strand.
AAACACTTTCTTATTATAAAAAATCTAAGAAATTATCCTTGCAAATGCAATACATATATGACTTTTATTTAACTGAATTACTGATACTATTTAAATTGTTCTCGATAAAACTATTTTGTATTTAAAAAATAGAGAATCACTATTATAAAATTAGGAAAATCTAAGAAACATTGTATTCGAATGTTTAATGACGTCCTTTCTAATGCAATTAGTTTTCGTTTTTTATTTGTATCAACTGGTGTCGTGTTTATGGTAGATAATTCACAGAAAATGATAAAGTTTCGAACTAAGAACCCAATAACAGAGACTTATATCCCCACGTACAGAGCGTACAGGCTGTACATAGCATTACGCAATGTACTCCGGAGCAAGGCAGGGCTTATGAATTTAATTAAAGCACGAGGCCCGATAACCGATATCTTGGAACCAGAAAGAAGGCGTCTTTTCGTATCCCCGATAATTTTAACGCACTTCTATCTTAAGCACCTAATAAATACTAATAAATTTCATCTCAGTTGCGCCCTGCGCTCAGATAAGACGTCGAAGGCTCCAATAACTAACGCTTGCCCCTTAACGTCCATGTAATCATGAAAGGTCACTTCGGGGCACAGTCCTCGTGATACCAAGACCCTCGCTTTGGAGTTCCCCCTCCGCCCGTGATAAGGGCCACACAGAGCGCACTCGCGTCTCTGACCATAACAAGTATCTCCCCCTCCACCATGTACTTACAAACAGGAGTGGGGATGTAGTCTATATAGTTTGTAAGGAAACATTGTAAAGGGTTCACAACCATTTTCGACTTTGTAATAGAAATTTGTATAATCTGTATTTTATTCACTTCTGTAATAAACTCAGTGTGTTCTCACTCTCTGAGTTTCATTTCACCAAGTCTGTCTGGAGAACCGTCGACTTGCCATCGACGTATTTTACTAGAGCATATCTGAGGGAAGCGGTGCGCTTATGTGCCTCGCGATGATCCAAGGCTACTCCCGAAGCAGGTCCGCGGCGGCGCGGCGCGCAGATAAACCGTTAATGCCCGGACGCAGATCCCCCTGAGCCGAGAGGGATCAGAGCGGCGCAGGGCGGCGCAGCGCCGTGTAGGGCGTGCCGGAGGACAGCGAAGGGCGGTGACTGATCGATAAGGTCTCGCAGGGCAACGTCCTCGGCGCCGCGCCGCGCCGCGCCGCAGCGGTGTGCGCCAGTGGAGGTATGGCAGCCGAGGCGATTGCGGCGTGGCCGAGAGGGGAACTGCGGATTGACGGTTGTTGCAGGTCGACGGCTTATTGAGTGCGGGATGGAGTTGGAGGGCGAGGGCTTGGAGGGAGAGCCATAACGAAATCGGGGATGAGGGTAGGAATGAGTGATTTAAAAATGTCAATTGAAAATAAAGGTCTGGATCCCCATCTCGATCAGGTTTTTGTCCAGTTTCCCTGATCCATTGAGCAAATGCTGAGATGGCCCCTTGTTTTGCTTCTGGACGTACATGTAGCTTCACTGTGCGCACGTTTTGTTGAGCACTCCTTTTGCTTGTAATGGTAGGAGTAGAACTGATGTTCATTACTATTTTGTTAGCAACGCAGAAAAATTAAATCAGCAGTTCATTTACCATTGAAATTGATTTTCTATAACTCGGAAACGAAAATGTCTAGTTTTTGAAATGTTGCTAATCTCACGCTTTTCTTTCTTTCTTTCTTTCTTTCTTTCTACCCATTCTGGACCTGAAGAAAATGTGCGCAGATAATCTCTTCCCCCATACGTCATATACAGTTTTACTGTTTTTTGACCAAATAAATAAATAAAAAGGAGAATCAAGGATGAAGAAGAATCTGAAAAAAAGGAAAATCAAGAATGTGGAAATAAGAATGGAACGTTAGGGTACAAACACGTAGAACGCTGGGACGCCGACGCCGGCATCTGCTGCTGATAAGCAGCGCTGCTCGACCAGCAAGGGCGGACACACAGGACGCCGATTCGACAGTGTCGAGATCTAGCGGTTCATCCTGGCACTTCTCTTCCATGCGTGTGCGAGGTAGAGACTGCGGATCATTCATTTATCGAAATGGTTTCCAGTGACATCCAAGAAGAAAATGCATAGTTTTTGTGAATAATAATAAACCAAATTTGGGATAATGGAATTACTGAACGCTGCTTTCGACAATTATATTCAAAATACCTATTAACCTGATATAGACTGATGTTAATTTACGAGAATTATGAAGTGCATGTGTATTTTACAAAACACTATTATTGATAAATAAGGATTTGATAACTTTCCCAATAACGCTATTCAATTGGTTTCACGTAACGTTGCAAGACAGTCTACAGAACGATTGTCCAATTCATCAGTTATGGGAGATACATTTCTGAAATTCGTGTATAATCATCTAATTGTGTATACTCACATAAACTGATAAATGCTTCTGAAATTGTATTTTCATTTAGTTTCTGATGATTTGATTAATGTTTCCCTTAATGTAACTTTTAACATTACAAACTAATATTGAGGTTATGTAGATGTTTACTTGTTCATATACGCAGAAATTTCTTTCCAGCACTTTTCCACATTTATTCGCGTGTCTTTTGCCCCTCTATTACACACAACGAGCCTCACAAACAACATCAAAACCAAAAAAGTACTCCATCCCTTTTGAATCTTGTGATCAGACACTTCAAAGCCACGACTCGACTGAAAACCAGCGAGTGCAGCCAGCGCGCCGAAACTCCCAAGAGTTCCGGCTGCTGGCCGGCGCTGGCGGATGGAAGCCGATAGCGTTCGTTGTGTGCGCCTCCATTTGACAACATGGCGCAATCCAGCTGCCGAGTGACGTCATTCGGCGCCGGGCCCTCCCGCGCCGGAAAACAGCGTTGTACGTGTGTGCACCCTTAGAACGGTGAAGAGCGAGAATAGTGCTGGATGAATAGGTGAAGATAACAGTTGTCGCACGACTGCAGAACGACGAGTGAATGGAGGATGTGAAGACACTATCCTTATCTCGTAGGGTGTTGGTTCGTAGAGCGTATTAACTATCAAAGTTAAAAAACCCATTCATGCCTTTGCAGTGTAAACAGATTATACATTTATGGAAAGTTCATACATTACAATTATGAGAACATTTTTGAACTTATTTGGATGTATGATATTAATGACATGTCAAAGATTTCTACCTCACACATTCTGAATGTATTGGGGCAGAAACCTTCGAAAGGAACCCAGTAATGTCTGAGATTAAAAAGTTTCTAACGTTTATAGCGCGTAACAATTGTTTAAGTAAAATAAGAATGGATTAAATGACACAATGTGAAACAGGAATGATTATCATTGTTTATATGATATCGAGTCGATTATAATAGACTCGAATGTGAATTTCAAATTTATCTTCCACATTCGATGAACCTGATACGCTTAGAACTGATGCATCCTTTGTTTAAATGAGTTGTTCTTCCCACCCACAATTTTGTTTGTATGAGCGCTTTTTACGTTTATGAATGACGTCGAGAAATCGATAGTATGTGCAAGCGTCGACATCCCGTTTTCTAAACGTGTTCTCAACCTCTTATTCACACCAATGAAATCACGCACTTTCTATTTCCTCATGCAGTAACTACCTCCTTGTTTCTTACTTGCATACATATTGAGGCACATAATTAACTATAGAATGTTGTAAATGTTCGAGATAAGATGTGATATTCCATCAGACGGATTCGATAGAAGAAAATTAAAGTTTGTTTAAGTCTCAGTCGAGATTCTCCATTAAATCATGCAGATAAATCTTAGTATTAAATATTAGAAGCGTATGGTATTTTCGACTTCATAACTCCATATTTCTCGTTCTACTGTTATAACGTTCATTATTTAATAAAACATCAATTATTTTAATTTAATTTAATTTAAATTAATTTTATAATACATCCCTATCTCCGCATTTGGATGTATTGCCATTTTTAAAAGACAGCTTAGGTTACAGATTATTTGCGAAACAAGCGATATTAATAAACATAATAAAACAGTGAAGGAAACATGCAAGAAATTAAAAAGAAAACTATGTATAAAACCTATTGCATTGGTGGCACCAAAACTTCGACTTTACATTTCTACTGACCAATATTTTCTTAAGCAATCATGATTTGGCGAGAATTATATGCAAGAAGTCATACAGCTGTATTTTGTTTACAGGAAATTAAAACGAAAATTAACTCTAATGTTTAAAGAAGCAAAATAAATCTTGGATATCTATTTTACTCATTTTTCTGTATCTGATTGTTTGTTGAATGGATACAGTCGATTCTTAATTGTCGCATATGTTCGTGATACATGTATTTGGTCATGTTTTCATTCATCTTTCGTATTGTATCTCCTTGCGCCTCTTGCCACCGGTAATAAAGTTGTACATGGAAGCTACTCTACTAACCACGTAACAAGACTACACAAACAACATACAGCCCCCCTCCTCTACTGGACATGCACTCGGTGCCAGCTGTGATAAAACAATTTCACTGAGAAGCTGTAATGTAATTGAGTCAGGCAAGTGTCGTGCAATATGTATGCACTACTCGGCGTAGTTACGTAGCTTATGCAATACTTGGCATTGTAGGGAAGTTACAGTTGGTAGCATCTTGTAAAACGAGGCGTAAAATTTAACATTTCCTCTTCGTGTACTGTAAAGTGTTTGTCAGACATGTCTTCTCTTCACTTGCTAAACATGAATTAAGACATTCAATTCATCAAGCACTCTTTCAAATCGTTATTGTTCATTCTTCGTGTGAAAATTCTATTCGATAATCATTTAAAATATTAAACATTTCAAGGCACATTAAAATTTGTATGTATATGAATATAAGGATGTGAACAAACAAACAAAAGCTATGAAATACTCGTATAAGATTTGATATTTGTGTTTATAATTTCTGACGGGATCCCACGGTAATTATTGGTAATAGAAGAGACCGCGTTTATGGATGATAAGTATTAATGGTACTGCTAATGCCATGAAACATTTTAGGTCATCTTTTTTCACCAGATTATTCGACTTTAGATTTTGCTTTTATATTTCAGCATCCACAATTGGCAGCCGTCTCAAGCAGTTTTTTTGTCCAGCTTTCCTTAATTTGTTTAGAAAATTCTGAGATGACATTTTGCTTTGCTTCCGTCAGCCCTCTGTTTTTCTCCGCTGCTCATAAATATTCCTGCCAAAGTCGAGAGCAATCGCTTTAGGCTTTCGAAAGGTTTTGCGAGAAAATATTGTATGCGTACATTCACTTTGATCTAATAGACGAACTAAAGTAACCTGATGTTGCCCGGTTTATTTGTTACATTCATGTAAAAAATGGACATGAATGAATTCTATCTAAAGTGTAAAATGAAAGTGAATTAATTTACATTCCCGCCACACCACCCCTCTCCTTGCCAGTCGCTCCGCCCCGCCCATCCCCGCCCCGTGCATCCCCACCGCCTCCAGCTTTCGCCCTGCCCTTTTTTATAATTTATTTTTTCTGAAGGTACGTGTAGTTATTTAAACTTTACATATGTAATTTTTGTTACTTACTAACTTATTCTAAACGTACATACTATACTATGGGGAGGTGTCCTCTTATTTGGTTCTATGCTTGCGAATTTGATTTGAAAAACATGGAATGGGTATTTATTTTGCATTATCGTTCTATGGATTGGGTTTTTTGAGAGTCTGAATTCTGAGAGTGCTAGAATTTAATGGATGTTCTAGTAGAAATTTGTAGCAAGGTAAGTGATGTGATGATCTAATAATTCTAAATTGAATTCCTTGTGAAGCTATTTATTAGAAATGAACCATGAGGCGTTAGTAATGGATCTCAGAAACTGATTTTGAATGATTTGCAGTTTGCGAATATTGGTCTTGGCGGCATTAATCCATATGGGACAGGCGTAAGTAATTGGGTGTTTATTATCGGTTTTAGCTGATGGAGTTTTGCCTTGTTTTGTAATATCTTTGATTCAATGTGTTCGCGCCAGTTCAATTTTATATCGAGATGTAATCCTAAGTGTTTAACTGGTTTGTTGGGAGGGTACCATTCTATAGATGTGATGTTAACTGTCAGAGGAGTGGGGGCGTGGCCCTTCCTTGCTCCTTCCCGTCCCATCCTGCTTCCCCTCCCGACGAGCCTCTCGCTGCTTTGCGATACCAAAACACCTAAATGCATTGCGGATTTGCATTAAACCAAATTTCAAAAACGAAAACAAAAATCCAGCAAACAAAAAAAAATAGGGAACATTTTGAATCACGAACTCTTGATGTTATCTCGCTCGCTCAAAAGTATTTGTGGAAAAGTGTGTGTTTCATCGATTAGCTAGAACAAACAAACACACACACACACACACACAAACACGCACACACACACACACACACGTATTTACATGTGTGCATAAATACATTTTTTGTAGATATAGATACAACTATTTTTGGTATTAGAGATTCTAAGAACGTTTATATCCGTAAAAAGCTCGAGATATGTTTTTTTCAGACTTACATATGTTTATATATGAGGAAAAAAAAGGGACAGAATTATGGCAGTAACAATAAGAAAACAATTAATTAACTTAATTGTTTGTTGTAAAGAAACACTGAAGATCAACAAATGGGAAACTTTATAGTCGTATATTGCTTTTCGTTAAATTTAATCAAGACTCGCTAGAGGTGATTCGTATCATTGAATGAATGGAAATAGTATGAAAACAATAATTTTAATAAATACAAATAAGAACGTTTTAAAACACGAGACAAGTAAGACGTGAAAAGTTACAGAAATGAAGGAAAATTTCTGCGTGATGTCAATACACGTCTTAAAGAGAGCAGAAGTCTAATACGAAAACGAATAATTGAGTGCAAAAATTGATTGACTTTTTATATTGCTCCAAAACTGATGTTGATTTTGGACATTCTAACGAAATGTGTAATTAATTGAATAGCTAATTATCCACGAAAATATGCGATATAACGAGAGGAACTAGATATATGATTATTCTTTAAGTTAATGTTAATACGTAATTTTCGCAGCTAAGAAAAAATTTAAGCGCATGTAATGAATGGATGAGTAGTGTGGAATACATGTCTTAAGAGCCACATCAGCTGAAGAAGCGTAGGAACGTTGCCAGCATAGTAATTCTGTTAAAGAGAGAAAGGTGTAAACCTAGAAACACATTTTCCACACTTCGAAGTTAGAAGTGAAGATGTTTTATTTTCTCTTTCCTTTGTGCTAGAAGGGATAATAAATCATAATGAGCGAGGCTTCAGATTATTGAAAATAAGAACATATTAAACATTGAAAGGGAATGATATTCAAGAAAGAAGATGAAAAAGAATTTGGAAATTGGAGCAATCGGAAATTGGTGCGGTCAATCCAGCACCCACCAATGAGTTTACATGACATTTCAACATTTCAATTTTATTTAGGGAAAAAATAGCACAAGTGTTTATATTTCTTAGTTTTCTTCGAAATTTAGAATAATAACACAGAACCAAAAAATGGAAACAATGTTGTCAGCTCCAAGATCTGACACATGTTTTCTCATCCAAATATGCGCTGAATCCAAATATGAAAGAATTGCGCCACCAAGTATTTTAAAATCGCGAAAAAACAAATTTTAGGCCATCGGCACAATTATGATTTAATTCGGATTCAGGGCATCCAAGTACATAACAAAACATGTGCCTAGTCTTTGGGTCTGACAACTTTATTTTATGTGCCAGTGTAAAACGTGTCTTTTGTAAACGTACAACTATGTAGTGGCAGGGATATATAATTTATATCGTTCTGAAACTGAAAGCCACTATTTATTTTTCAAAAATTAAAAAGCGAAAATAAAGTTTATTTATTGAATCACAATAAGAACTTTTCTCCCTTGTGCTATTGCTCTTTGAAGTGAGTCGATTCCATTGATCATACGGGAACTTCCCTTTCCCCCTCCATCTGCCTGCATTATTCTAATCTTTGTTCGATTAGTAAATAAATCGTTCTACTTTTCCAAACCACGCTGCTGAATTTGAAGAATGTAGACAATACGAACCCACAAATCATGTTTCTGAAACAAGTATTCCCGCACGCGAAGCCTGTTCGCCATTGTTGGCTTATGCCTCGCGCAGACATCTCGAAACAAAAGACTCGTTGGCGCTCAGTTGCGTACATAGCTCCGGCGCCTGTTCCGCCCTCTCGGCCGGAGGATAATACGGCGCGCCTCGCCCGCCCCCCCTTTGCGGCTGCTCGCTGTTGTGGCAGCGGGCGGCGAGCGGGCGTCGAACCCTCGGCCACCGACGCGGCGGCGAAACGCGCGCGACCGATGGCGCGCACCCGCGCGCCTTCCTGGAAGACGCCACTCGCCCCCGCCCCGCCCCGCGCCGCGCCACCTCGCGACACAATGGGCTGAAACGCGTGGCTTGGGTGACGTAACGGTTAGCGTGGAGCAGTGGCCTAGCTTCAGTTGGTGGCACCCTTCCCCATAAATTAAGTGTAAAAATATTTATTGCTGCATAATGAAGTGAAGTGGAGTGCAGTGCAGTGTATAAAAAGTCGTATATGTTAGTATAAATTATCTGTATAGGACAACCATCAATGTAGAATTAATGTGGTTATTGTCATTAATGCATTTATTGTTAACATTGTTATCTTATTTTTATTATTATTATTGTTATTGTTTTAAAAAAATTAAGTTACATTTATTTAATTCAAAATTATGAAAATTTTAGTGTTCCGCGACCAGGTTGCATAAACCTACCAGCGGAAATAATATCTATCTATGTATCTAAGTGTACATTATTTTATTAAAAATACCAACATAATGGCATATGATAGTCAGTTATAATATATTAAAAATTCTATGTAATTAAGAATAATTGGAATATACTTTTTAAATGTTTCATTTTAAAATATTTATCAACAAATGTATGTTATTTATAAAAACTCTTTACGAGATTTTAGGGTAGCAAACTTATTTATAACTTCATTAAAATCTATGCTGATTGCAATGTCATTTTCTATTGACAATAGAGCCAAATCAGCTAGACTTGATTAATATATACATTTTTAAGTAAATTATTTAAATTATATAATATAATTTCAACTATAAAGTATTTTAATTGGTGTCACCCGTAGAATGGTGTCACCCGGATCGCGCCGCCCTCCCTGCCCCCCCCCCCCAGCTACGCCACTGGCGTGGAGGACTGATGTATCTACGTTTGCGGGTTCAATCCTGATTTCAAATGGCCGATCCTATGCAATTTTCAAATTTTTGTCCGCCATATTGGATCGGTCATTTTAAATTTTAAAAATCTCACATCAGATTTCAATTCAGAAACCCCAAAAACCTCTATGTATGAATTTTCATGAAGAATGGGTGATTAGAACTAAGTATAGGTAAGAAAATCACAAAAAGGGGGGGAAATGGCACTTCTTAGTCATTTTTAACAATTCTTAGGTCATCCAAACAATTATATATTTGTACAAGGGTTGTTCGATATCAATGAGGTATAAATATAAAAAAAATATTCAGACATTTCCGATGCTTCTATTGTGTTCTATAAGACCAAATGTGAAAAACGTACCAAAAAATGCCATGTTTGAGCGATCGGTGCGCCCTATAGAATTATCACAAAAATCGTAATGTTTCACAAAACATCTCATCGAAAACTTCGATTTAAGCACCCAGCGGGCGAAAATAATTTTTTCGACCTACCCTAAACGCGTGGCTTTGGTGATGTCTCTGTTAGTGTGGAAGACTGGGGTATCCACGTTTGCGGATTCAATCCCGATCGAAGCCGTGGATTTCCGCAGTTGAAAACCTCCTCCGCGCGCCTGCCTCCGAAGGGAAGTAAAGCCGGCTGTCCCATGCTGCGTAGATACTGCCATATAAAAGACTCAGGACTAAAAGAAGCGTCTAAGCTAATTCAAATTGACCTTTTTGTCACCCGAGTCATATTTTCTTTCAACGCAAGATGGCGGAAGGAGTATAGCGAAATTTGCGTGGTCAGGGAGAAGAGCAGGTCTGATGACCTGAGCCTCGTGACGTAAAGTAAGGCGTCGTTGATTGATTGACTGTTTGTTTGAAACTGGCGCGTGGAAAAGACGTGATATCGTATCATGTATATCAAATGTTCCAATTAAAGTATCAATGTTAATAATACGCCGCAATTAATAATATATCCCCCCCAAATCATCCACGTTTGTAAGAAAAAATAATATTCTTAATATTAAATTAATAAAATTAACAAAACTTTTATTGGTTTGAATAATACACAAACAACAGAAGACATTTTTAATTTTTATAAATATATCGATGTTTTGAAGACATCAACATCGACGTCACATTCGTAATTGCTTGTCATTTGTCTGCAAGGGATAATGTTCCCGTTTTATCCAAAAGCGTTTCTGCTAGATTAAAGGATTTTCTCCTCCTCTTAAGATCCTTCACCATGGTCACTTGGATCTGAAAGGTGGTTTCATTTACTATTATGAGAAAGTTATGCATTTTTTCGTTGTGTTCGAACATCGATGTTTGGGGGATGTCTTTATAAAATCATTGCTGTTTGAAAAACATGCTGAAATGTGACATGCTGAAATAGGGTCTTACGCGTAATTCTGTTAGAAGAAATCGCATAAAGTCTTGTTGCAAAACACAGCTAAAGATCTAAATCAACGAATGTTTGTTAGAACTTAAAAAATACAGATGGCGCTACCCTCGTATTTAATTGTTTTCATACTAATTGTCAGATTTTCCGTGGCAGTTTCGGATTTCCATTTATTAATGCTATATTTTGTTTTATTTTACTTTTTAGTATTTGGCAAATGACTAATGCATCTCAGACATTGCTTTCAGCAAACGTTGAACCTAGTTATTTTCTGATTCTAAGATTTCTTTTGAACATTTGGTAAACTGAAGAAACATATTTTTTTCATATTTAGAACATTTTGATGTTATCAATATGCATGCCTTCAAACTAGAAACGTGTGGCTATTGGAGCATTTGAATATTATTCAAAATGCTGGCAAATTTTCACGGCCATTGTCAAGTTTTGGGGTGGTCGCAGATGCACATAAGCTTGAAATTTAAATAGGCTTTTTCTAAAATCCGATGGTTGGAACAAAAAGGTTTAATTTTTGTGCCATTTTAAGTGAAACTTAATTTCTGGTTGAAATTACATACTGATTAATTTTATCGAGTGTAATGCTCCGTTTAATATACTTATTCCTTGTGAAGTTTGTGATCAAAAGAAGATGTATAACTTGAAGTAAAGTGGGAAAACTTATGCAAAGCGTAAAACATCACTTGTTTTTTTGTTACAGCTAGGTTTTATTTTCCTTCCTTTCCACCCACTGTGCGCCGGCCTCGATGCGGCCTGTCCCTTGTGCTGCGTTGAGCTGCCGCTGCCCGCCGCGTCGCACCCTGCTGGCTTGTGGTCTGCTGAAGCTATATGTTCTGCTCTCACTCACATCATTTCGTCTTCCTCCTTTCGCCATCCATCTTACATATTATTTCTCAAAGTGCTGTTTGTACTTTTCAATAAATTGGGAGACACACGAAACCGATCTGTATAAAGATGCAATGGGTTGAAAAATCGTGTTTCTGTTCACCTGCACATAGGACATTCGTATTGAAAGAGTGCGTTAAAAATACTTAAATATTAAAAAAAATAGTAATTCGGGATCTTTAATTTCTGATTGCCGCGCGATCTTTCGGAAGAAAATTACACTGTCGGCAAGGGACACGTGAATGTTGCAATCTCAAGCATTTTTGTTTGTTTCAGTTTAGTGTAGGTTGTGTAAGCACGTGAACGTGATTTTCTACATTGAATAGAAATCTTCAAATATGAGAGGATAGTGATCTTAGTGAGGTTAGGTCATTTATAATGCTGAAATACAAAAAAAAAGAATTTAAGCAGAAAACAATTTGGTTATTTGACTAAACGTGCGATTTAATCGCACTGGTTCTTATTAGTATTTTATTATTAAATACTCTTTGTTCTGCGGTTGCCTAATTACTCAAGATGCCGGTAGGCTTGATCATCTTTGCTACATTGCATTGCAATATCCAATATCCTTACTGTATTCAAATCTCCGTTCTGAGCCCGGTATAGTAATAAAGACTTCTTCTTGCTTTCGCTTCTAACCATCATTCTTATCCAACGCACTTTACGCAACTGTTGTCCCGCTAGAGACCCACCGTTTTGTCTGCCACAGATGTGTTTCGTACAAGGCTGTCCCGTGTCCACTATTTCATCTTGTCATTTTCCGTCATTCCTTTGTTGTTCACGCACTATTTCTGCTTGTAACCTCTAATCTATAGTTCGCGGACAATATTTTTGGAGAAAAACAATCGACGCTCACGTTAGTGAATCATCATATCGAAACGAATATGTTGCATTCAAAATTGTAATAGCTTCTATGACCTGTGTTTTTATGAGAACCTGCCCTGTCATCAAATTCCCTTTGTGAACAAATTGCCTTTTTGAACTTACCTAAGGAAGACAAGGAAATAAATGACAGGGACTGCGCTAAGGTGTCTGGAAGTAACGCGCATCTGTGCTGTCGAAATTGCATCTACGAACCCTGTTCCGATGAAACTGAAAATGATGCTTCTAGAGTGTTTCTTTGGTGGTAAAAAATGAATATCAAATAGTTTCGATTTATTTGTAAGGAATTTTAAGGTTATTCAAATAATGTAAATTTTTACATTTTTGTGATGATTAATTTAATTTATTATAAAAACTGTAATTTATTTAAAATATATTTTTTCTCATTATATGCTCGCAAATAATCTAATAATGTGAACTAAAGAAATTACCTGTGTGCAAATAAGATACAAGTATATTTTTCCTTTTTGTTGCGTTCTCGTTGACACAAAGCGTCTGTAAACACTTGTTAGGGCGTTCAGCGCCTGCCAGGGAATTCTCCTCCATTATTGTCTTTGTCAAATCTCGTCACGTGACAGTCAGTCAGGGCCTTTTGTCCTTTCGGCGAGGGGCTCGGCGGAGTTCCCAGACTGTCACCCAACCGGGAACGCGCGATGCCTCGAACGCGCTTACCCTCCGCGTCTTCACGGAGCGCAGTAAACGAATTCGGCCACCGACACCGCCTCGTTCATGTTATTCTCTTAGTCTTAGAGAGATTATAGTAACAGTAGTTGACGTGTTTTTGATTTTTAATACCCTAAATAAATGTAGTTTACATCGTTGGTTTACGGGTGAAAGATGTTGGGTCAGGTTTTCAAGTCATGGGAATATTCCAATTGGTAAACACTTCATACATTTTTAAAATTTGCACTTTTTTAGTTTGGGAAAAAATTTAAGTTCTAAACTTTTCCTAGATTTGAATTGATCGTATCCACGTTTATGATTTCTCTTTTCTTCTTTTTTTTATTCACCTAATTTAATAACCGAATAGATTTGTTTTCTCTTTCTTTCAAGACGTGAACTCTTTACTTCATGTTTTTCGCTTGTATGCTGACGAGTTTTCCTCCCTTTCTGTTTTTTAGGGGGAATTCAAAAATACGCAATTTTCGCTTCTTCAAACGCCCTCTCAAACAATTAGTAGTACTTATTAACATGTCACTGTTTTAAACAAGTTCCTTCTAATTTTCTTCTGTACCTAACTTACGGGTCAAAAAAATAATTACTCTAAATTTAAGTAAAATTTCGAAGTGTTTCAGTCTGATACATTTGTGACTCATTTTTAATACCTCCCTAACATAAAATTAATAAACTTAAACACACAAATGTGAGTGCGTTTCCTGTTCTATCAACTTCATCCTCCCTCGCTTTCACTCCTGCTTCCCATGTAAGAAACCCTTCAACTAAATTGCATGCGTATTTCTCATTGAGTGACCTCCTTTTTATCATAAAATAAATTGTAATAAATTTTTTTACAGTGGTCAGGCGGAAGAGCAGGCTAAATGGCCTGAGCCTCGCCACCAATAATGACATTTCTTTCTTTCTTTCTTTATTTAAGTAGAGTGAACACATCATTAAAAAAAGATACATTGTGAACTTGAAAGTGTACATAATGAAGTATTCCATTTTCCTTTTCAAATAAAGTCATCAATAAAATATTGGTAATTTATCCGGAGAGTCTTGTTACGATCTATCATCGAACTCAAATTGATCGGAACAATAAAGTAAACTTTTGAACTTGAGAAATAATGCAAAGATTTCACTTCACTTTCACATCTGGAAAAAGTAGCTTCGACACAACAAAGAAAGAATTACAGTTCTAGCACATACACCTTCCACCGCTACGATTCGGGTAGATCCCCGTATTTAATCCGCGTAGAATTTGTGATGGTCAAAGTGATTACTTGTCAGGTTTTCTGGGTGTTGTCCCATTTCTCCGGCCTCTCACTTACCCATTTCTCCATCATTACCAACTGTTCATTAGATCATCGGTCAAGGATCTCAATGACCTCACCCATAAAATCTTGAACTTAAAAAATAAAATTTCCCAAATGTCTATCACGCCCTAGCATATAAGGCAACACTTCCCTTTTAGAGGGGTCGTGCTAACATGGCCAAACCATTTGTTGCACCAATTGGCTGTCTCTGCTACCCGTCCCATGTAACGGTTATCGGACTGTTATACCCAAGTTTGCGCGTTCAAACCTGATTGAACCCATGGATTTTTAGGGGCGAAAAAATCCTCCGAAAGCCTCCTTCGGAGGGGAAGTAAAGCCGGCTGCCCCATGTTAGTAGATTTACTGCATCTAAAAGATCCTCAAGCCTAAATAACGCCTCTGAGCAAAACTCAAAAACGCCTGTTTCGTCGCCCATGGAATACCTTCTTTCTCCGCTAGTTGGTGAAAGGAGCGTAGCGAAATTTGCGTGGTCAGACGGAAGGCGGGTCTCATGGCCTGAGTCTCGCCACGTAAAATAAGGCAATTCAATTGAATCCTTTCGCCTCCCCGCCCCATTCCCACCCAACTCTTTCCCATCGCTCGCTTCCTCCCCTCCCCTGGCAGCAGTTGCGCAGCGAATTCACGCGCGCAGCCTGAAAGGCGCACCGCCGCCTGGCTTTTTTCGTAATAACTACAAACACGTACCTATAACATGTTTAATGTCTAGGACATAAAGATTCCCGCGCGGGCGCTGGGGACAGTGGCCGCAGGGAGGCCGGCGCGGCGGCGGCGGCGTGGAGCCTGGTGCTGGGGGGGGGGGGGTCGACGGGACAAGCGAGCGGAGAAGAGCGCTCGGAGAAGGGAAGAGAGGGAGGGAGGGAGGGAGGGGTGGTGGCGAGTGGTGCGGCCACCCTGCTGTCCTAGGTTCGACGACCCGCCGCCGCCGCCGCCGCCGCCGCACCCTTCGCCCGCCGCCCGCCCGGGCGCTGGGCGGCGGCGGCGGCGGCGGCGGCGGCTGCGTGCGTGAGCGGCTGCAGGGTCGTGGGCTTTGTCCTGCGCCGGTGCACATGCGCTGCGCACCCGCCTTTGTTCCCCACCGACCCCCTCTCTCTCTACCACCTATCCCCCTCCCCCCCCCGCCCACACGCGTCCCACGGCGGAGGCGGCGGGAGCGCTGGGGCGGCAGGCGGCGAACGCCCTCGCCAGGCGATGATTTCGTTAAGGTGGAGGGGTTGTGGGAGAAATCACTTCAGGTTGCCGTTGCCTAGCCACCATCTTAGATGTAAACGGCAGAGAGGGGTTTCACTACATCATTATCGTTAATGGAAAGAACACAACCTACAGGACGCGTCTTTTGCTGTTGAAATTAGGACTCTCGTAGAGGAGATGTGACAAAGGTGGTAAAACTGGTGGCGAGGTGACAAAACCGGAGGCATGATGGCGAGCCAGTGATTGGGTGATTTGTGAATTTTTTTTTCAAATGCTGAGTTATTACGTTGTTCTGATGAATGTTGCGGTCTGAGTGCTATAGTGACAAGTGGTTGCAGTGACGTATGACGGTCCTGCATCGAACGTAGTAGCCAGAGCACTAGCGCCGCAACGGCAGCCGCGATGGCAGCGGTGGCATCGAATTCTCTGGAAGCGTAGGTCGGTTACGCCATTCCTTTTCGCTAGCTAGTTCGTGGCTGCCCCCTCTCCGCCCGGTGTTTGTTCTTGGGCTGTTTCTTCGTTTCCTCGCCGATCGTATCGCGCGGCCGTGGCTTCGTTGGAGCGGCGTCGCACGTGATTTCTGCGCGTTTTCGCTTTTCCGCCGCCGCCGCCTACGCGGCGCTGCCGTCGCCCGCTTCCATTCCTCTGCGGTCCCCAGTCCGACCACATCTGTTCGTGCGACACATCGCTCGGTCTCTGTGCTTTCAATTTCAATTTATTGTAATTTCACTTTATGCAGGGTGTACAGGGAGGAAACGTCGAAACTTCAAAAATAACCTCTTAAGACAATTCTAAGCATATTTTATCTAATAAACTACGTGGATATTCCCAGTGGTTGAGCCGCTGTAAGCACTCAAAAGTTGGTTTGGAAAATTGATTTCTAGGCAAAAATTTGCATTTTAGAAGCATAGAAACACTTCAGAAACATATAAGTTGTTTATTGTTTACAAAAGGAAATAATATATTTGTTCAGAAAGAAAAATTAAGCGAGAAAAATAAAAGCACCCAATTTACACAATTCGACTGCTTTTTTATTTCTTGCTTAATGAGCTGAGAAAATAGATTCATTTCTTTTGTAAATAATAAACAATTAACATGTTTATGCAGTGTTTCTATGCTGCCATAATGCAAATTTGTACCTAGAAATAATTTTTCAAACCAAATTTTGAGTGCTCATTGTGGCTTGGAATATTCACATAGTTTATTAGACAAAATATGCTTAGAATTGTTTTAAAAGCTTATTTGCGAAGTTTCGACGTTTCCTTTCCGGACATCCTATATGATATTGTATCTAACAAGTCTGGTAACTTCAGTTACAAACTAGAAACATGTTTCCAACACTTTGTTCTCGCTATTTTTCTATTACAAATCATACCTAATGTTTTCATTTTTCGTCTTTTTTATTGCTTGCTCTAAAGGCACATTTTAGACCAAGCAACGATTTTATGGGATGTTTACTCAATCCTATGAGGCGTATTCCTGAATAGTAATTTGTTTTACACTTCCAGGATTGATACTTTCAGTTTTCCTTTCTTACTAATCTCAATACTGTAAGAAATTTGTGTAGTGCAGTGGAAGGGCAGACCTTATGGCCTGGGCCGGCTATTATTTAAGACATCTCTATCGTACTACTCGATATTCGAGTTTTGTGTTCACGGACAAGGAGCAGTCACTTACAAAATAAGAGCTGATCAACCCCCACTCTCCCGCCTAAGAAACAGACTTCCATTTCACATTTTCCTTCAACATCTCTCCGACATTAGATAATGTAAGAACATTTCTTGCAATTACCTGTCCCTCCCATTGTATTTCCTTTCTAACCCTGTCATTATTACTAGCAAACGTTCCTCGTAATAACCTTGGTTGAAGGTATATCACGTGAAATCACTATCAGGGAGGTAACAAGAACTTATACTCTTCACACTTTGCGGATACAAAGTTGCTCGGTCAGTCAACTGAAGAGCCTCAAGGCTGAACGTTGTACTGTACTGAATGTAATATAAAATGTAATAAAAAAAGTTGTGTGTTATTTTACTTGGTTGAAAGCGTGGGATTTTATGCATTTGTTAAAGACTTCTTCAAACTCCGCCACTTTAGTGTACTGGCGAGTGAGTTTGCTCTACTTTCCTGAAACAGTCTCGGAAAGATTTTTACGGACATTTTTCTGATTTTACATCTATTAATCTTACTTAATTGATATCGTTTTTTACTCCTTTCCATTTAGTCCTAATAAATTCTACGTGGCTGATATTTGGACCAGGCAACCCAACGATTTCTACCAGCAGAGAGAGTATGCATTTCAACACGATTACATCATTCGTAGGAAGAAACATAAAGCAGCAAATTATTGTTTTAAATTTGTGTACATAATTTGTTGTTAATGAAATTAAGAAAGAGACTAGAAGCTTAACATCATTTCATAACCACTTCTTTGTTTGACAAGAGAATTCATTAAGCTAACTTTTGATTTAATCGCAGTTTCCTCACATGCACTAATCTACGCCCACATCTACGTACTTCCTTCTACAATTCTCACTGACAAATAAATGTTCAGTTTTTTGTGAAAAGCCTTGTGATAACGACGAATTTTTGGAACATATGTTACACACTGTAATATCTAAGAGACATATAACCGTTTGAAATGCGCGTAGCATCACTTTTCATACACTTCTTCCCTTAAAGAAATATTAATATATCACTTTTTACATGCAAGTACTACATAGGAGATTTTGTTGCCAACGTTTCAGGTTGAAGATAGTTTGAAATAAATTAAACGTCAAACGTCCCATAATTCGTGGATATAAAATTTAAACAATACAACTCGGACTAGGCAAAAAACATTGTAACTGTCTGAAAAAGCACTTAAGCCCGTGGCATGCATTTTTATTACCGCAATATCGTCGGCCGGCTACGATTGCAACTGCTTCGATACGCGACGCCCATCCCGAGAAGTTTCTGAGAGGGAAGGGAGCCGAAGCCGCTGGCCGGGCGCTTTCGCAAGGCGTCTTCCTACGCAGCGCCGCAGGACCCACTCGCGCTCCGCTCGCCAGGCGCCGCAGCGCCGTGCGCCGCGGCGCCCACCACCATCGGCACCCACGCTGCTTTGCCATCACCACAACTCTCGCCGCCGCCACTGCCGTTACCTCCTTATCACCACTTCTAACGTCGCCACCGCATCCACCACCAGCACCAGCACCACTCTCTCCATGCCAGTACCACCAGTACCCCCGCCACCGGTCGCCACTACATACCACCGCCACCATCCTCGCCACCACCATCACACCGTCGCCAACGCCGCCGCCATCACTCTCGCCGCCACCACCCTCGCCGCCATCACCCTCACTGCCATCACTCTCACCGCCATCACCCTCGCCGCCATTATTCTCGCCGCCATCACCTTCGCCACCATCACCCTCGCGGCCACCACCCTCTACGCCATCACCCTCGCCGCCATCACCCTCACTGCCATCACCCTCGCCGCCATCACCCTCTCGGCCATCACCCTCGCGGCCATCACCCTCGCGGCCATCACCCTCGCCGCCATCACCCTCGCCGCCGCCACCCTCGCCGCCGCCACCCTCGCCGCCACCACCCTCGCCGCCATCACCCTCGCCGCCATCACCCTCACTGCCATCACCCTCGCCGCCATCACCCTCACCACCATCACCCTCGCCGCCATCATCCTCGCCGCCGCCACACTCACCGCCATCACCCTCGCCACCATCACCCTCGCCGCTGTCATCCTCGCCGCCATCACCCTCGCCGCCACCATCACACCGTCGCCATCACCCTCGTCGCCATCACCCTCGCCGCCATTATTCTCGCCGCCATCATCCTCGCCACCATCACCCACGCAGCCATCACCCACGCCGCCATCATCCTCGCCGCCATCACCGTCGCCGCCACCATCCCACCGTCGCCAACGCCGCCACAGCCACCGCCGCGTTCTCCGCCAGCGCCTCCGCCGTCACCGCCGCTACGTCTGGCGGCCATGTTGGCGCGGGAGAGGGCGCGTTCCCAAGGTTTCCTCCGCCGCCGCCGCCGAGACACAAAGCGACGTCCGCATGCGCCGCGCGCAAAAACGCCCGCCTCCCTTTGAGCGCGGCCAGGTGGCCCCGCGCGCCGCGTCGCGTTGCAGTGCCTGCCGGCGAGGGCGGGCCGCTCGAGTGGCTGACGAGAATGCGACGGGGCGCGAGCGAGCGAGCGGAAGAGCCGCCGGAAAGATGCGGAGAAAGAGAGCGACGAGAGAAGGTGGTTGGAGATGGCAGACACAAAACGGCGTTTGCGATGGTGTAGCGGTTAGCGTAAAGTTCTGCTGTACCCACGTTTGCGGGTTCAATCCCGATCGACGCCATGGATTTTTAGGGGCGAATAAATCCTTCGTACGCCTTCCTTCGGAGGAGAAGTAAAGCCGGCTGTTCCGTGATAGTAGATTTACTTGCTTGTAAAAGATCCTCAAGCCTAAATGAAGCCTCTGAGCTAAATTCAAGTCGCCTGTTTCGTCGCCCAAGCAATACCTTCTTTCGCCGCTAGTTGGTGAAAGGAATGTAGCGAAATTTGCGTGGTCAGACGGAAGAGCAGGCCTTATGGCATGAGTCTCGCCACGTAAAATAAGGCATCAATTCAAATCAATTAAAACAGAGCAGCAGGTTAGGGACGCAGTGAGAATGGAGAAATGGATTGATTATCTGATTGGCTCAAGTTTACCAGCCCTTCGACTGCTATGGTCATTAGCCCCGTTAGTGTAGTGGATGTTTTATTCGGGCAAGGAAGAGGCAGGAAAGATCGCGCGCGGTTTGTGGCTCGGTTGTTAGAATACTGGTCCGGTATTCGCCTGGTAGAGACTGGAGAATCTACGGAAATGTATTAGCAGCCGCTCGCGTTCTCCAGCCAGCGGCTGAATTCGACCTTGGTATGTAGCTCATGTTGCGAAGGCGCCGCCCTCGGGGCTCGAACCAGAGGACATCTCGGGCAGAGACGCTGCGGAGACAGCTGGCCCTCGCTTCACGCGGGCGCGAAATGCGCGCGAAACGTACGATCAGTGATCAAAAGTATCCGGACGCGTGGCTGAAAACGACGTATTAGTTCATGGCGCCCTCCATCGGTCATGCTGCAATTCAATAGGGAATTGGCCCACCCTCAGCCTCGATGACAGCTCGCAGGCATACTTTCAATCAGGTGCTGGAAGGTTTCTTGGGGGATGGAAGCCCATTCTTCACGGAGTGCTGCACTGAGGAGAGGTATCGATGGAGGTCGGTGAGGCCTGGCACGAAGTCGGCGTTCCAAAATATCCCAAAGGTGTTCTATAGGGTTCAAGTCAGGACTCTGTGCAGGCCGGTCCGTTACAGGGATGTTATTGTCGCCTCGTCACTGTGTCACAGGCCGTGCAGTTCGAACAGGTGCTCGATCGTGTTGAAAGATCGCCATCCCCGAATTGCTTTTCAGCAGTGGGTAGCAAAAAGTTATTTAAAACATCAACGTAGGCCTGCGCCTTGATAGTGACACGCAAAACAACAAGTCCCCTCCATGAAAAACACGACCACACCACAACACCACCGCCTCCATGTCCGGATACTTTTGATCACGTAGTGTATGATTGGATGGAAATGGAGCCTTTATTTTCTATTACGATACTTGACAATATCTGAGATGAATAGTTTTGAAGGGTGGTAATGATGATGTGAATGATGGATTTATTGATTGTTCCTGATTCCGAGAGCGTCAAGTACAGAGGTCATTGGCCCCGTAAGTGTAGTGCGTGTTTTCTCGGGAAGTGGAGATGATGTATTCCCCGGTGGATGGCGAGATCCGGCGTCGACTAGCGGGGTTTTCCCCTCAAGCGGGTATCTCCCACCGGGACCGCCCCAGCCGGGACAAGCTCTCAGCTCCCGACGGGTCTCCCGGCATATGTAGTAGTGTAGTGCATGTTAGTGTTTGTAAGGGGTGAGGACTGGACAAGGAAGAGGCAGGAAGAATCGAGCGCGGTCCGTGGCCCGTTTGTTAGGGTACTGCTCCGGCATTCGCCTGGTGTTGATCGGAGACCAGGGAAAACTAACGATCAGAGCAGCCGGCCGCTAGAATTATCCTCCAGACAGCGATTGACTTCGACCTACAAGGTCTGTATGATAAGTAATGAGACCGGTTCTGGAAACAATGTTTTATTGATCTCATCTTTACAGGGACTTAAAAGCTTTCGAAGGACTCTCCTCTTGCGTCGATGCACTTCTGCAATCGATGTTTCCACGCTGCAAACGCCCCCTGGAAGTCAGCATCCGGCATGTCCTTTAGAAATTTGGTCACGGCTGCTTGGATGGCTGTGACGTCTTCAAAACGGGTTCCTTTCAAGCGTGACTTCAGCTTCGGGAAGAGGAAGAAGTCGGCCGGGCTCACATCTGGGCTGTAGGGTGGTTGTGGAAGGACTTCCAGCCCGATCCGGGTCAAAAAGGAGGTCACTACGAAGGCGGTGTGGGCAGGGGCATTGTCGTGATGCAACTTCCACCGGCTAGCGATCTCTGGTCTCTTCCGCTTGACGCTCCTGTGCAGTCTCTCGAGGACTTTTTTGTAGAAGGCGGCGTTGACTGATTGTCCTGGGGGTACAAACTCCTTGTGGACCACCCCCAGATTGTCAAAAAAAACAATCAACATTGTTTTCCACCTTTGACTTCGACATTCTGGCCTTCTTGGGGCGCGGGGACGCAGGAGTGTGCCATTCCGCGCTTTGTCGTTTCGTTTCAGGGTCGTACTGGAACACCCACGACTCGTCACCTGTTATGACGTCATCTTCGAAGTCAGGTTCACTGTTCATGAGGTTCAACATTTCCTGACAACACTCAACACGTCGTTGCTTTTGTTCGTCACTCAACACTCGCGGCACAAGTTTCGCACAAATTTTTCTCATTCCCAATTGTTCCGTCACAATCTTGTGCACTGTTGTGTGGTTCATATCGAGTTCAGCAGCCATCAATCTCAACGATAATCGACGGTCTGAGTTCAGTAGATTCCTCACTTTTGTCACAGTTTCGTCCGAAGTCACTGTTGTCGGGCGTCCAGCCCTCTCCAGATCCTCAACGCTTTCCCGGCCGTTCCGGAACTCACTGTGCCAACGAAACACCTGGGCTTTTGATAGGGCTTCATCTTTGTAGGCCTCCTTGATGAGAGAAAGCGTCTGAGTAGCCGTTTTCCCCAGGCGAAAGCAAAATTTGATCGCATAACGCTGTTCGATGGAACCCTCCATGTTTGTTGATTTTCCGCCGTGACCAGAATTTTCACAAGGGCTTTGCCCAAGGCTTGTCAGCGCTCCGCTAAGGCCCGGAGCCAACTGACGCGCGGTGTGTTGCTTTGCTCCGACCCCCCACTACATCCCCCACCACCTAAAACCCCGCTCCAGCGACACGCGCGCCGCGGCGCGGCGAGTCTCATTACTTATCATACAGACCTTGTAGTTTTCAAGCTATTATCGAAAATCCAGCCGCCTTCGGGACACGAACCCAGGACCTCTCCCGGTGAAGAAATAATGTAAAATGAGGCGTGTTGATAGTTTACATTTCTCAAATTTTTCTAATAAGATGTTTGAGTGTAATACAATACACACAATATTTTTGAATATTTTAAGTTATCCTTATTTAAAGTGAATTTTAGGCACCCGTCACAGTACTTCTTTCATATAATTGTAAATTCATAATATTTTTAAAACAAAAATGTATTTAAAAGTAATATTTTATATCATATTTCTAAGCATCTCGTTGTGCAACTTTGTTTATTAAATGGGAATGAAGTTTTTGACAGCTCGTTTCATTCTGAACATAATTGCTTTTTATTGTTCTATTTTTCATTCACGGATCACAAATAATTCCATACTCATGCGCTTAAGAGTATCACACAACACACATTACACGTCCAATACTAAACCACTCTCTCTGATACATGCCCTCGGGATTTTATTTTCTAAAAAATGCTATGACGACAGGTTTTTGACAAGAGTAACATATTACCCTGGACAAGTGTTGATGAACTCACTACAGTTTGTTTATTTTGTCAGCAAACAAAATTGAAATTTTGTGGAGCATGATGAAATAAATTCTTTCTCAAACAGGTAAACGCGTGTTTAAACAATAAATCTGCCAAAGCCACATTTCTCACTGAGTAGCATAAACCCTGTCGCCGCAGGCACTGTGAGATCAACTGTCCTTTTAATTTTATTTATTCAATTAATTGTTTTAAGGTAATTAGTATTCTTTATGATCTTACGTTTTTTATTAGAATACTACCCATATATATATATATATTTCCAGGTCTATTTCGAATTACGAATAGGCCAAACGACATGATTTATAGTTTCTACGCCGCTGATTGTGGTTTGTTTTCTGCCTGCTTCTTCCGAGTTCGCAATAGTTATCTCAAACGCAGCAAATTAATGTTTTTAAAAAGGAATTAAAAGATCTGTTTGTAGTACTTACGGAGTCGTAGGCTTGAGCTTGAAAATTATTTTGAATAAGATGTTAAGAATAAAGAATAAACACACAAAGCATACACATCAAAAATAACTATTCCGTTTGTGGAATCGCTATTTGCTTGACTCTTATTTTTCTTTTTCCACTTTCCTCGTCACGATTGCCATCGCCCATGAACTCGTCACACTTTAATTCAATCGGTTGTCATTTTCCGATTTCCTTACCACCTATTGTAGCTTTGCAATTCGTCTCTACCAAGTTTTTCTAACTTGTAGGAGCTCGAGGGCCACTTTGAAAACCTTAGCCTTGATTGGATTGCGGGTCACGCTTTAATGTTCGGCCCATTTTCTGTAATATTCTGTGAACTGAAAAAGTACAGGTATGAAATAGAATGCATAGTTTAATTGAAATTTTTTAATTTTAATTGCTTAATATACTAACAATTTAATAAAATAATGGAATTAATATACACATTTAGAAAATATATTTTCATTTGAGTTCTAAAACATTGAAGTTATTTTTTGTTCAAATTATCGTAAGATGAGATTTTTTCGTGGGCGGAAGTTTAAACATGATGATCTCATGACTTGTTTGCCCTGTACGCATGTACTAGTTTGTAAATCGCAGAGATCAAGTAGTAAATGTGACTCTTATTCCTCAAAGCTACTCTTGCTTCCTCTTGACCATTAATTTCTTATTAAATTCGTTTGATGATTTTTGCCGCATTAACTTAAATACATTTTATGAATAAGCAATATATGTTTGGAAATTTTCTTGAAAAAAAAAAAAATTAATAAAGCTTTCGCAGGCTATAAGTGGGAACTTCCTGGTCTATACTTTCTCGACTTGTTGTTCTATTAATCTCGAACTCTTTCAAGAACGACATGTATTAATATTAGAAATAAATCTTTTCTGTACATTAAGTACCCTCAAAAGCTTCGTTTGAATTATTGGTTTACAAAATGCACATGCACTACACTGGAATAAGGATATTTTAAACTTTTAATCTTTCAAGTTTGCAAATTCAAACCAAGTGGTATTTTACACTGACGCGTGACGAGCAGCGTCATCTGCCTGTGAAGCCGGTCACTAACGCCTTTGATTTCCCTTCTTTTTCATTTCACCTTTCGGAAATATGCAATCTCAGTGCCTGTAACGTAAGTTACTATTTCAGCACATACCTCTCTCCTCGCTGCCTCGTTTTTCCCCCTTGACCGCGACCTCCGTCCCGCATCCCTCTCAATCGATGACCTCATCTCTTTCCCACCTCGTCTTGCTCCTCCCGCGACGCGCGACGTCGTTCCCGTCCTCCGACGTTCCGCCGCGTCACCGCTCCTCCGCCTCGACGGCGCCTGTCGACCCTTCCAGGACACGTTGCATCTCTTGACCATTTCCGGCGGCAGGATTTTCGACACTAGCGTTTCAGCTACGTCGAATTCAGTCGCTGTCTGGAGGGCAATTCTAGCGCCCGGTTGCTCTGGTAGTTTTCCGTGGTTTCTCTGGTCAACACTAGGCGAAAGCCGGAGCAGTACCCTAACAAATGGGCCACGGACAGCGCGCGATCTTTCCTTCCTCATACTTGTCCTATCCTCTCCCTCTTACACACACACTTACACTAACATGCACTACACTACCACACATGCCGGGAGACCGGTCGGGAGCTTACAGCTTGTCCCGGCTGAAGCGGTGCCCCGCTGATGGGAGATACCTGGTTGAGGGAAAACATCGCTAGTCGACGGTAGGTCGGCTCCGAATCTCGCCATCCAGCGGGAAAAGATCACCGCCATCTTCCGAGGGGGACAAAGTGCAGTACGCTTACGGGACTAATGACCTAAATAGTTGACGCGCCTGGAATCACAAACAATCAATCAATCAGTTGACCATTTCCCAGTAACAACTTCTTCGGATGTGAATTGATAAGACACAATGCACAAATTACACAGCGTTGTATAACATATCGCTAGCTTTCATTGACAATTTTCCCCCTTTTTACCCATGTAAATTATTGGCCTTATTCGTCACGTTCTGCAATTCTAGTGTTTTTGTCCCTCCTTGTTATCCTTCCACAACTTCCTACCTTGCGCCCCCCTTCCACCCCAGGCTCTGATCCGATTCTCCTCCCCTCCCCGCCGCTCGTTGGCATCTCTCCCGCTAACCCAGTCTGATAGGTTCCACACGCACTTCTAGCGGCCGGCTGCTCTGATCGATAATATTCCTTATAGAAGCGTTTTAAAGATAATTTGGAGAGCACAAGTTGATTTACTTTGCACCATACAACTATCCTCTCATTAGTAAAAGATTCTTCTATTGTTACGTAGGACCGTAGTTTAACAGCCAGACAAAGGTGTATCAAAGTGTTTAAGCTCGGTTATATGCACCTTGAGCCAGACCAAACTATGGAATAATTTTCTGCGTCCTTACGTACCTCAAGAAAAACAATTCAGAACCAAAAAATAATCAAACAAATGTTTTCACCTTTGAGTACTAAATACCATTTGTTAGCATTAGAAACAATTTAGTAGGCATTAGTAAGCCCACTTCGGTACGTGGGAATGTTGCTCAAACGATGTTTGCATTTTTAATACCTTAATGAACCGACACCTTGAGTTTAATATCAAACGGTGTTTTATTTACAATATGAGTTTGCAGCTGGGCGTTGGTGCACATACTTTCAGATATCGTCAACATTTAAATCGTGCGTTTGGACTGCGATCGTTGGCAGTTGTCGGGTGACTTGTACTATTCTTTCTATAATTTTAAATTTAGTTGTTTTTTAATTGATTCACGTAGTATTGTAGGCTAGCGCGTTTTGATTTTTGTTTTCTATTTATTTCAAGCTATTTTACTTCAGCTACTTTAAAAAGTTTGTTCTTTGTGTTGTGCCATAGCACAAGTTTTCCCCCACTACCTCTGCGTACCCGTGCGAGAACTCACGCATGTTAGACCCCACACTCATCCCAATCCTTCTATTTTCGTTCTAAGAGGGAAAGTAGTTAACGAAACGTGTTTATTTGTTTAAAATCTATAAAGGTAGCTTGCAATGTACTAACACGATTACAAATAAAAATAAAAAACAATGCAATTAATGTGTAAAAGAAATTTTCAATAAATATTTATTCAATATCATGGAGAATTTGCTTGGAACAATTCCCAACACTTACTTAAAGACATTTGAAGTAATTGTTCAATATTCTTTGTCAATTAGGTTTTAGATTTTCGTGATAGACACAAAAAATATTAGCTTTTTACTTTTGAGAAAGCTACGTGTCTGAACCCGTTGACTTGAAAATTTCATCGAATGATAACGAAAATATTGGTACAGGTAAAACACAAACACAGTCTTCACTCTTCACTGAACATCCACATCCCTCCACAATTAAGTACACAGCCCTTATAGACCATGAAAAAACGTTAATTGAATAATTTCACTACACGCATAAGAAACAATCTTCATAGGTATATGTATCAAGCAACTATAATAATACTTCTAGTTGTTGCTGGAGAGCAAATCTTGAATTAATGATGATGCAAATAAACTTCGTCAGACTGCACAAACTACGGTGTTAACAGAAAGCGTAAATAAAGATTGTCGAATCTAAGCCTTCTAAGCGTGTCGCCACAAAAATGGTCCACAGCAGGAAGGACTGAAATATTGAGGTGGCCTTGATACTATTGAAGCGTGGAACCGAAAATTTAACTGAATGGATCGGAGAATGTCTTATCTTGTAGATTATAATATGCAAAACGTTTCTCTGAGGCCTTTGGCCTCAATATTTTACTTTTTAAGGCTCTAAAACGCTTTGTTTATGAGTTATTTGCCAATATAGGTTGACATGTGATACGGGTTGCATTTTACATGAATATTTCGATGGGTTTTTTTACAGAAATCATCCATATTTTTAAAGTCAAAGTGGAATTCGTCAAGTCTCCGTGAAATTCTCTTTCTTTAGAACCCTCATTTATAAAGATTGGTTGCGTGTGAGAGCCGGAACCCGAAGGTATACTACTGAAATAATACAGAAGACGATATTCGGTGAAAATAGCAAAATATGTAATATAGTACTAAAAATGTAAAAATATGTAACGAAAAACTTGGATATTGTGTTAGAAGAGCGACGATTTGCCAATATTCTAACGTTGAGAACGCTAAGAAGAAAAGTAAAAAAAATATGTAATTACATAACAATTCGGTCCCTACCAATGACCATACCAGTTGACGCTTCCAGGGAGACCAAAAATCAATCCATTGGCCATTCTGTTCCGCACGCCCTCCACCTCTTCCGTGCGTCTTTCCTTACCCCCAGTCTCATCGCTCCACTCCACTCCCTGCGTCCTCCATTGCCTCCGCTCCGCGCTCCGCACCGCTCCGCTCCGCTCCGCTCCGCTCCGTTGCGCTCAGCCTGGCCGCGCGCCGTTGTGCCGGCCTGGCGGCTGGCGCGGCGCGACGCGACGCGGCGCGGCGCGGCGCGGCGCGGCGCGGAGCGGCGTTTTCGAGCGTTTTTCCGCGGCGGGCTGCGATTCAAAGGCGCGACAGCCACCGGCGCGTCTCATTCTGCTTTACGAGCCGCGCTTCTGCGAACGCCCCGCGGCCGCGGGGCCGCCGCCCGATTCGAGCGCCCTCTTGCGTGTCGCGGCGCCCGTTACGCGCACAGGAACGATGGAGGGCAAATTTTAGGCAGCTTTTGCCACCTCGGACCTTAAGTACTATCGATCTTCTGCGCATGCGCAAATGCACCAAAGTGATGCGAAACTTGCACTGCGCATAAGCAGAAGTCGATAGTGCTTAACGTTCGAGGTGGCAAAAAACTCTTTTACCAAAACATCCATGTTTCGATACATCGCTAAACGGTTTTCGATGTTGATGAAAACATTGATGTTTTAAATATAGACTAATAAATGATGGCGGATTCGATGGTATTTGTGGATTCGATGGCATAACAATCAGCGCACCGAGTTGTTGTACCCAACATTTCGGGTTCAAACCCGATCGAAGTCGTGGATTTTTAAGGGCGAAAAAAATCTTTCGTACACCGTCCTTCGGAGTGGAAGTAAAGCTAGCTGTTTCATGTTAGTAGATTTACTGCATGTAAAAGATCTTCAAGCCTGAATGAAGCCTCTGAGCTAAATTCAAATCGCCTCTTTCGTCGCCCATGAAATACCTTCTTTCCCCGCTAGATGGTGAAAGGAGCGTAGCGAAATTTGCGTGGTCAGGCGGAAGAGCGGGCCTCATGCCCCGAGTCTCGCCACATAAAATAAGGCATTAACTAACTAAACATGCTATTTTCCTATGCATTTTTTAATATGGTGAAACTCGTGCCAAGTTTGGAAAGAAATGCTTCGTCACATATCACATGTTACTGTGAGACTTTCCTGGATTCAGTGGAGACTGGTTCTGCTTCACGACTTGTCAAAACATCGAGAACCATTTCTAACTCTACTGTCGATTCAGGCAATGAAACATCTACCGATAACATACACTCATATCATGAGAAACTCCCAAACTTCCTCGGATTCCACAGATAGCGCATTCCACAGTGCAGCGTGATAAAGAGGATGATGCATATCTTCGATATTGCTGTGGATTGCTCTACGCCGTGCGTTTTTATAAAAAATCAAAACAAATTGATGCTCTTGCAACAAAATATCGATGTGAAGAAAACATCGAAAGCAAATATCGATGTTAATATATCGATGTTTTAAAAACATGGATGTATTTGTTCCATCCCTAGTAGATGCAAGGGGTGCGACAGCGCCAACGAAACGTGCAAGCCTCAATACATCAATGGTGAACGTTCAAACATCCATGTAAATAATACATCACGCATTGCCCCAAATTTGATGATTTTTGTGTATGTAATTTTTTTTAACTGCATTAAAACCACTTATATTTTTGTTGCGGTAGTATACTGCATGTTAGTGTAAGTGTGTGTGTGTGTGTAAAGAGTGAGGATATGCCAAAGAAGAGGATGGAACGATCGCACGTGGTCCGTGGCCCCTTTTCTTTGGGTACTGTTCCGGTATTGATTGGGGAAACTACGAAAAACTACCCATCAGAGTGGGTGGTCGCTATAGAATTCTCCTCCAGAAAACGCCTGAATTCGACTCAGATTTGTAGCTAGTGTCGAAAATCCGCGAACGTAGGACCTCCCGATTCTGCAGTGACATCAGTTGATATCCTGAGCCACCTCCCGCGGCACACGTTACAACAAAAAAGTACATCACTTCCCCTACACGGAAATTACAAGCTCCAAACATATTACTTCATTTCGTTCAGCTCTGCTTTTGTCCAAGACTAATGAAATGAGCGAGATTTACAAATTCTAGAACAATATTATCACAATTCACTGCGAAACAGTTAAATTTGTTTCTGAAAATTTAATTCAAATACTTTTTTATTTACAAAAATCAGAGTTCAATTTTTAGACGTCTTCCTATAGTTATTTTATATGGAAGACAGTTTTTACATTCTAGCTAACGCCTAAGTAGTCGAGTGAAAAGTTATGTAATGCTTCGTGCAAAGTGACGAATTTTCGGCAGAAAAACTTATTGCTGGGCCCTGATAACGAAAAAGTGGAAAATCCAGTTGTTGAATTTAGAAAAATAATCCAAAACACGTAGCATAGCCAAAATCCATGCTTTGTGGGTCCTTGATACCAATAAATCGATTGACGGCAAAACGTCTGTCGGTCCACCTCTGCACAACTAAATCAGCCGATTTTCTACAAGTGGGGAATACCAATTTTCTCCAAAATTAATATTTCCCAATAAATCTGGCTGTCGTCACAGCCCCTTGAATTTGAAATCGATATTTTAATTTTGGGGAGTACTTTACATAAGCCCCTGGGATATTTTCAAAATACTGGCTTCAACTTTTTTAAATTAATTTTTGTTGCTGAATAGCGTAATATAATTAGGCGAGAAAATATGTTGTTTTCACACCATTTGGTCCTTAATGAAATACGTGTTTTAACTACAGATTTTGAAATATTTATTATTTATTAAATACAGATCTGGACACATTCAATTTTTCGAAAATAAGAGCAGTTTTTGTGTAATTTTGCGCGAAATATCGGCAATTTGTAATTATTTAAACAATTTTTTCTTGGAAAAAGAACGCTCTAATTGTTTACTTTGAATTTTCTTTCCAAGGGACAGTAAAAAAAATATGGCGCTAGTCCAATTTTCGGCGAACTCTACGTTTTTCCGAAAACTGCAAAAAGTTAACATTTCAAAACCACAAAATTGGAGATAGAGATTTTTACCTTAGGCATAGACAGATAAAAACGCAGTTACATGTACGATAGTGTTTTCAACATTTGACTGAGAATAAATGATTTAAACAGTTGGTATTACTGACCTCCTTTCTAACCGTCCACTATAAGATAACGATCTAGTTAGCAGTTCGTTTCTAGCCATCGACCTGAATACTTTATCCCAAAAGTGGAAGTGTTTTAATATTTATACATGACGAGTTGGTGAATATGGTGAATTGTTTTTTTTGAGTACTGAAGTAAGTTTCTTTTTATTTTTTCAAATATATGTATTTAAATGTTTTACATAACTGATACCATGTGAATTTCACTATTTATTTTTAATTAATAATTGTTTGACTTGGTTTTATAACATTAATGTGAGATTTCTTATCTAATTTAGTGGATGTTTACATTTCAATTTATACTTCTTACTTATATATATATATATATATATATATATATATATATATATATATATAAAATTCTCGTGTCACTGTTTTAGTTACCACACACCTCCGAAACGGCTTGACCGATTTTGATGAAATTTTATATGTATATTCAGTAGGTCAGAGAATAGGTTGTTATCGATTTTTTATACCCCTTAGTGATAAGGGTGGTCCACATAATTTTTAATTATATTAGTAAATCCGCATTCATTAGAAGAAATCCGCATTTTCGAACTTAAAACTTCGCAATCGGAAGTTTCACATCTGGCAACATTGCTTCTGATCCAGTAAGCAGTACGGAGTAGGGGTGAGATCTCTCACACAATAAGCCGTTTCTCACTCACTACAGTTTTGGGTCATTATTTTTATTGTGTAAGCGTTAATAGTAATTTTACAATTTCATTTTTCTATTTCGGTGTAATTTTTAAATAATTTACGATTAATTTGCAGAGCTGTAATGAAAAACGTTATTGAAGCCATCATTTTAAATGGCAAATTTCGAGGTGAGAATATATTACTGCCACGGATCCCTATTATACACACAGATGTGCCAATTCATTTTAAACGTTTTCAATTTCCGTTAAGATTGGCATTTGCGATGACTATCAATAAGTCTCAAGGCCAAACGATGTCTCTTTGTGGCTTATTTTTGAGAACACCATGTTTTTCACACGGTCAATTTCAAGTGGCATGCTCTCGAGTGGGCAAACCATCCAGTTTATTTGTGTTAGCTAAAGATGGGATAACAAAAAATATTGTACACTCTATTGCGTTGAGGGATTGATATGGATATTTTAGTAAAATTATTATAATTAGCAATGTATATCATTTCAAAAAATAAATTTCAATAAATTAAAAATATAAATGTTTGCTATTGTGTTAGTTTTATATTCCATCATCGTTTACAGCGCTCCATGCCTCTTCAACTTCCACATCCTCAAACACTGGCAATAAGTTAGTCATTTGTTCTACTAAAATAATGCTAGAAATAATTTATTTATATATTACAGTACCTGATGATGGAGTACGGATAGCTCCGAAACGTCCGTGTATAGAGAGAGATGTGAATGCATATTAAGTGCAGTCTGTCTGTAAATTGGCGAGGCAAAAATAAAAATAAACAATAATAATTATTATTATTCTTACAAAATGTTATAAAATAATATAAGTCCAATTTCGTGTTTTTTAAGTTGTGCTTTAATTGCAGCCCCTGAACGATGTATTTGTTCTTTTTGGTTTTAACTGTTCTTTCTATCGCTTGCAAGATCACATTCAGTTTCACGAGTTATCCGTATTACCTGTCTCTTAAACTGACCTTTTGTCTCTAAAACTGGGAGGGTGAGTTTGGGAAATAGGCTTTGTTTTGAAAGAAAGGTAAGAAGCTTATTAGAGAAATCACGTTCAAAGAACTAAATTTAAATGTAATCATGCCTAATGAGATATGAATACATTTTCAATCGTATTTTGTTGTTGTTTTAGCAATATAATTGGCTAAAACGACTCGTTCTATATACATGCCTTTAATGCAACAATGGTTTTAGTAATAGACTCTGCCGAGTCAGTGTCTCAATGAAATCACGTTTTGTCGTTTTTGCGCGTAAACGATTATCTTCCCAATTCAAACGACAAAGGGTTTCTCTCAACGCCATACTTTTTCGACGACAAACAACCCAACAAAGAGACGAGCATAAAATGGCGCCGGCAAAGAAATTGCCTTTTTGTGCGGTTCTCTCGACCGCAACCAGCCCGAAGCGGACAGTGCTTCGAATCAATTGCAACATTGTTGCACTCTCTCCACAGTGCACTTGTCGCACAGGTTGCTTCGTGGGCAAAAAAAAGCATCTGTAAAGGTGTACTGTGGTCGAAGGCGGTAGTATTAAAGTACTTATTAACGAGATCGAGGTTGACCGCAGGCATGTTGCTGAAAGTTGTAAATACTAATATAATCACGATGAGCTCTTAAAGTACTTTGTGGATCAGTATAAATAACAATAGAATTAATTTTTTTGGTATTCGCCAAGTAAATTTAGAAAAGAGGCAGAAAAAGAGTTTAGATCTCGGCTGTCAGGGTGACGCCGCGCCGCGTGCTAGGCTGTGTAGCCGACGTTTCGACCATCTTTTTCGAGGTCTTCATCAGGGCTGATCTGCGCCGGTGTAGTCAGCCATCCATTATACACCCGAGCGCTGACTACACCGGCGCAGATCAGCCCTGATGAAGACCTCGAAAAAGATGGTCGAAACGTCATCTACACAGGCTAGTCGGTGCAGAAAAGCAGACCAGCCCTGATGAAGACCTCGAAAAAGATGGTCGAAACGTCATCTACACAGCCTAGTCGGTGCAGAAAAGCAGACCAGCCCTGATGAGGACCTTGAAAAGAGATGGTCGAAACGTCGGCCACAGCCTGGTACGCGGCGTCACCCCGACAGCCGAGATCTCAACTCTGGCCGCGGAAGCCTAATAAGACTTGGGAAAGAGGGTTTGCCCACACTGCGGGCGCTGCAATTCGCTTGCTGGCAACGCCGCACTGCGCGGTTCCGCGACATCCCCACTACGGCTCTCCTTGCCCCTGGTCAGTGCTGCTGAGAGAATGCCCAGCAAAGCAAGACCCGCTTTGTGCCTCCAGCGAAATCTATTTTTTTCGGGAATCAGCTTCCATGGATCATGCGAAGTTGCATTTATGCACGTAAAACATTGTTTGGGGGAATCAGCATTTATGCTGAGTCCTTTTTTACACCGTAGGGTGGTTAGCTGTGGGGGTATGGAATATAAATTGACGATGATTATGAGGGATGAGAGGACGACACACACACATACACATACACCCATTTGTACAAACACTAATACACCCATGTCTGAGGCGGGACTCGAACCCGCGGCCCTGCGGCTCGAGATCGACACGGCACTACTGCGTCAGCGACCTCGGTCACAGGGCCGACAGCTGAATCTATTTGGAAAATTATGTCAAAAAACAGAGTAATGAATATTGACGATAAAAAAACAAATTATTGCATAAATCATTGGCTGAAATGATCATTGAGTGCCTATTGATGTTATAAAGTTTATATACCAGTGTTCTTGATGCTTTTGTCAAATGAACACTCCTGCTCTAAATTCCGTTAATTATAAATTTCGAAAGTATCTGTCATGAAACTGAGAGAGATGGCTCAGTGCATCAACCTGATGTCACTGCAGTCCCTCCGACCGGGAGGTTCTAGGTTCGAGTTCCAACTGCGGCAGGATTTTTTGACACTAGCTTGTCAGCTAGGTCGAATTCAGCCGCTGTCTGGAGGAGAATTCTAGCGGCCGGCTGCTCTGATCGGTAGTTTTCCGTGGTTTCTCCGATCAACACCAGGCGAATGCCGGAGCAGTACCCTAACAAACGGGCCACGGACCACGCGCGATCTTTCCTTCCCCTTCCTTGTCCTATCCTCACTCCTTACACACACACGTACACTAACATGCACTACACTACCACACCACACATGCCGGGAGACCGGTCGGGAGCTTACAGCTTGTCCCGGCTGGGGCGGTGCCCTGCTGGTGGGAAATACCTGGTTGAGGGGAAAACCCGGCTAGTCGACGGTAGGTCGGCGCCAGATCTCGCCATCCAGCGGGAAAAGATAATACGCATTCCAGACTAAGCGATGACTTGTTATTTATTATGGGGTCACGTTTGTTAATTTTTGGTTATGTTTTGTTTGTTATTTCTTAAATATCATATTTACATGTTAGTTTTTGATCTAGTAATACAACCAAACATTTTACGGGTGTTTCGAAAAGAAGCCATGGAATTGCAGTATTATCAATTTTAATTTTTCGTGGTTGATGTATTTTAATTAAAGAGAATTTTTAGGTTGTTATTTGATAGGGTTTATGGCAATTCTCCATTTCATTGTCCATTTGACAAATGCGTTGAAGTCTGAATGGAGATCTTATCTAGCGTTGGCAATATTTAATTTGTATTAAATAATACTGTATCATCAGCATAATGTGCTATTTCTAAGTAGGTAATTTCTGGGTAGTCTGCTATATATATGTTAAACAATAAGGGAGACAGTGGGGAGCCTTTTGGCACACCGGCTTTGATGATGTGTGCTCTTGATTTATTGTTGTTAATACTAACTTTGAAAGAAACCTCTCTGATAGGAAGCTTTTAATGATACTTTTGAATTAATCTGGGATTCCTAATGTTTTTAATTTGTGAAGTAGTCCCAGATGGCATACTTGATCAAAGCCATGTGCAATGTCGAGAATAATTGCAGCTGTGAACATTCGACGTGGAATCCTTCAGCGATTTACAATGTTACTCTTAACAGTTGATGACTTGTGGAGTGGTTTGGACGAAATCCAAACTGCGTATTGGGTAGCGCATTGGTTTCGGTGAAAAATTCAAGTAGACGAGATTTTATAGGTTTTTCAAATATTTTGGCAAAGGTCGACAAGAAACTAATTGATCAATGCATTGCGATTTTTCTAACTCTGCCTCTCAAGCCCCTATGACCATGATGGAATATCACACGGCATTTCGCGCCTTTCTCGGTACTACCGCTAGATGTCGCGGGATCACCAGCACTGCTTGATGCGGTTGCGGTCATGCGATATCTAGCGGCACGACTGAGAAAGAAGCGAAATACCGTGACATATTCCATCATGTAAACTGGGTTTTAATGCCTTAATGATTTGGTTTGTTTCGGACGGACCTATAAATGTAGTTTTTGTTGGGACAGAATATCGCCAAGATGATATTTTCTTCCACTTCTAGTTGGAAATCGAAGTCGGTTACAGGGTTAGCTACACATATTTTTTCAAAATTTGCCGCTAATGTTCATGCTTTTTCGAAATCCGGCGTTACTAGTCCTGGGTTAGATGATAACTGTGGGATGAAAGATTTTTCCTTTGTAATCATGTTAACCGTATTCCACATTGTCCTACACTTCGGGGGGATGCTGCCTAAAAAATGTGTACATCTAACTGTATGTAACACTTATTTAATTTTTACGGAGATACTATTTCATTTTTGTTTCAAAGTTTCATTTCGTGAATATTGCCATATTCTATGAAGGTTATGCTTTTCTTTAATTAATTTTAGAAGTATCTTTGGAAGAGAAGAATAATTTTTGTTAAAATTCCTGCCTTTAATAGATTTTTAATTCCGTTCTTGAGGCAGCTAATACAATTGTCTATTTCTCATGATGTTTAAGACTCTTTGGATACTGACATTCATAAGTTAGAAAGTTTCTACACATGCCTAAATTTACTTCCCTCAATTATTTTTTCGTTTTGATGTGACTGAGGTTCAGTTTTGAATGAAATTATTACTGGATGGTGGTCCGAATCTAATTCTGGTTTCGCATTTTTGTAAATCGGTAAGTTTAAAGTTTATGTTATAACTCGGTAGGTTTAAGTTTGTTATAAATTTGTAAATCAGTAGGTTTAAAGTTCATGTTATAATTAAATCTAGAATGTCAAGAACTACATTTGGGTTTTAGGGGTAGTATGTGGGCTCTTAAGGAGCTAATATATTAAGATCTCTTTGAATTCTGAAGAAGTTTGCCATTATATGAAGTAATATTACAGTTCCAAATTTGGTTTTTCAATTCAGGCCTCCTGCTAGTATTATTTGCTAGCTACCATCAAATAATGCTTTCATGAAAGTTGACGAACACTTTTTGTTGCTGCAATTACAATAAGTTAAGAGAACAATTCGATATTGATAATAATTGTTTCTATTTCCTTTGAGGACGGGGATTGTATCAATGTATGTTTAACCCTTATCCGGGCAACCAGTGTCTGTTGGACACTGTGGGTTATATTTACTGTCATATAATGTAAACTAAAATTTTCCTGTAAATACGCTTTCGTGACTTTGTCTCAAATCTATTGGAGCGTCTGTGTACGAAGTTTCATAAATTTTGGTAAATAAACAGAAGAGAAAATAATTATTTAGTTTTAAAGTAACGTAACCTGGCAAGCAGTGTCCAACTGTGTTCTTTCGGTAAGAGGCAACGGTTTCTGATTTATATTTTGACACAACAGTCGAAATAACGTTATTCTTTTCTTTATTAAGTCTGTCGGTTTTAATAAACTGGACACTTTGCATTGATATGCGGCAAATATATTCTTTCGGTAAGAAGGGACATTTAGCGATTTCTATTTTGTCACAACCGCGAGGTCTCTGAGAAGGAGACTCAGCTCCGATGCTGGACGCATGGTCGGGGTATGTGCGAACAGTACTGTGGAACAGTTTTTATGGTCCACCTGTATAGGGAGCAACAATGGGGCTCAAACGTTTCAAGTGATTATTTTTCTGCGATTTGATGACAAAACCACGAGGTCCACAAGACGTCGGAATGATAAATGTGCCGCTTTGAGGGACGTGTGGGAAAAATTCAATGATTTTTTGAGAAAGCATTACCATCCTGAACAGACATTACTGTCAATGAAATGCTAATTCCAATAAAGGACAGATGCCCATTCAACGGTACATACCAACTAAACCAGACTAGTATAGTGCACCGAGCTCATCAGGAAAGAAAAAAAAGCAGCAAATGTCACCAGTCAGTCTGCAACGAGCAGAGAGATGTAACCCATCTTTGCAAGAATTGTAAATAATGAACTACTTTAATCAAAATATCAAAATGTATAGAGAATAAAAATTTTAACTTGCTCAATGTGCGTTATATTCTCAGTATACACTCCATCATCACTTTTAGTAAGTTTTTGAGATAATAAAGAAATTATTTTCATTAATTATTAATTTTCCGTCATTATACTGAAATTCTAAAACAATTAAAACAATAGGTGTAAAAAGGTTGAAGAAGAGATTCGTCTGATGGACACTGCTTGCCCGGATACGTTACAAAAGTCCCTTGCCCGGAGAAGGGTTAATTTTCCCATTGATGAAAAATACTAGGACAAATATTTGGGGATCGAAAATATTTCTCCTGACTTTAAATGTGTTTCTGAAATACACACTATATGTGTCATGGGCTTGTAAAAAGTATTTCATTCGTTCTCTTGGAGTTTTACGTCATTCCAGTTGAGAAGTTTAACATTTTCTATTTTCTTTGAGCCATTAATATGCATGGAAATAAGTCTTTCAACAATTTGATGTAACTGAGGAATGATTGCAGAAAGAATATTGTTTATAATTGTTTGAATAAGGTTTTCGTGTATTACATTCATATTTTGGAGAACTGGAGGCGAATCCTGTTATCTGGCTTAGGCAGTTGACTGGTGCGATAAGCGAAAGAATGCAAGGGCGTTGGGTTAAAGGTGCGTTAATTATGTGTGATATTCGATTTTCTCTTTTTCGCAAAACGTCCGGTATTCTCTATAGTCCTCTATTGAGCTAAATTTAATTTTTACAGTATCTTTTTATAATTTGGTTGAAAAAGTGTATTTTGCTATAGATTCCAGTTCACTGATAGAGAAGGGATAGTCGAGAATTTTATGAACATAAAAGGGAGGTATTTTAATAATTGTTTCTTCACTTTCTTCGCTTTCGTTTTGCGAATTTTATATGCGGGTATATTTTGAAAACCTTGGTACCTATTCTGAATTGGCACATTGTACAATAATCTTTTAGAACCATTGTTTTCCTGTAGGAGATCTACATGCAAATGTTTTAGACCTTTATTTTGTTCATTACACTCACTAGAAAACTGTTGACTAACTGAATGTTGCGGGGCAACTCCATTCCTGTTAACATGAGCATTGCTAGTGCTTACTGACTGAAGGTTGGTCAGTGGCCTTTGTGTTTCTCCATCCAGCTGCTGGGCGGTCGGTTGAGATGAGTTAAATTGCCTGTGTGTTAAATGTGTTAAATCAAATAGGAGCACACCTCCATTCACTGCTGCGAACTGATCTGGCATGTAACCATTTTCGACTTTGGCGGCAGACACCAGATGACCCCAAAACGTGTCGCGAACATACAGCTTTCGCTGCATCAATAAACTTTCTCTAAGCAATGAAACTATTTCGTTGTGCACAATAATCATTACTGATAGACAATAAACAACACTGTTAGAAAAATAGGGGGCCACTGGTAGCGGCGTCCGTTAGAACTCGCAACTGAACACTAGTTGAGCGGAGCACCTGAACACAGCGATAAGAGGAGCGATACAATGCTTTCTCCACGATGTCAAGACCGAGACTCAAAATAGTATCTGAGCAACGATTTTGTTTTTATATGCAAATTGTAATAAAGCAACAGAATACACATTTAATGTACGAATTTCATGTAGAAAATGCCTTCTGTAAAAACTCAAGTTAATGTGAAAGTGAATGCTGGTAAATGTAGGATTATTATTGACATAAAAGTAATAGACAAATAATTAAATGGATTGTATTTAGGTTTTCTCCTCATGAATGACAACAACAAAAATTATGAATGATGTTACGAATTACATTTTTTGTAGTTGACTAAAAATGTATTCAAGAAAGAGAGAGGGAGGCAGAGAGAGGGAGGCAGAGAGAGAGGGAGGCAGAGAGAGGGGGGCAGAGAGAGAGGGAGGCAGAGAGAGAGGGAGGCAGAGAGAGGGAGGCAGAGAGAGGGAGGCAGAGAGAGGGAGGCAGAGAGAGGGAGGCAGAGAGAGGGAGGCAGAGAGAGGGAGGCAGAGAGAGGGAGGCAGAGAGAGGGAGGCAGAGAGAGGGAGGCAGAGAGAGGGAGGCAGAGAGAGGGAGGCAGAGAGAGGGAGGCAGAGAGAGGGAGGCAGAGAGAGGGAGGCAGAGAGAGGGAGGCAGAGAGAGGGAGGCAGAGAGAGGGAGGCAGAGAGAGGGAGGCAGAGAGAGGGAGGCAGAGAGAGGGAGGCAGAGAGAGGGAGGCAGAGAGAGGGAGGCAGAGAAGAGAGGGAGGCAGAGAGAGGGAAGCAGAGAGAGAGACAGAGAGAGAGGCAGAGAGAGGGAGGCAGAGAGTGAGGGAGGGAGGGAGGCCGAGAGTAAGGGTGGGAGGCAGACGGAGAGGGAGGCAGAGGGTGAGAGAGGGAGATTCGTATCAGTCTCCGCCTGCAGCGACGCCGCGGGGCGCATCTCAAGTTGACGCAGGCGCGCGAGCCGTGCTTCCGGCGAATGAGTTTCACTTATTCGCAAGCGCCAGAAACACAGCACTGCGTCGCCGTCAATTTTCATCGGCGCCGTGGGAACGGGCGCGGGGCTTTCTCGCCCTCTCCGCCCCCGCGCGGCGCCTCTCGCTGCATCCGCTTCCGGTCGCGCCACACGGCGCGCTTCCCCCGCTGGGCATCTTTCAGCGCGACACTTCACCACTACGATCAGTTGATTCCCCACGTTAGATGACAATTGGAACTCCTTTATTCTTGTAAATATTAAACAAGTTGCTGCTGCTACATATAATAATAATAAGAAGAAGAAGAAGAAGAATTACATAAATTCCGCTGTCTTCATCCAAACACTTCAGTAAGAAGATTGTACCTACCCCGAACTT
The DNA here is from genome assembly GCA_031308135.1 of Acheta domesticus. Taxonomy (NCBI): domain Eukaryota; kingdom Metazoa; phylum Arthropoda; class Insecta; order Orthoptera; family Gryllidae; genus Acheta; species Acheta domesticus. The sequence goes on from JAHLJT010009419.1 coordinate 212,532,706, forward strand.
TGGGAGGCAGAGGGTTAGTTAATATAAAAACTCGTTGCCTGGGACAAGAGGAAAAAATGCGACAGGTTCTCCTAAACTCCACTGACACGTTAATGAAATTAACTGTTAATGAGGACTACGGCTTCACGCCATTGAACCTCTATGAGCGAAATTATGAAATAAATATCTTTACCCACCAGTCGAGCTTCAATGAATGGAAGCAACGAGAAATTCATGGAAGATACCCAAAACTCTTGTTTCAAGATGATGTTGACAGACATTATTCGGTGATGTGGATTTTAGAGAAACAAATATATCCTGAGACCGGGGGTTGTAAAATGGCCATTCAAGACAGAGTTATTAAGACCAGAAACTATCGAAAGCATTGTTTGAAAGAAGATGTGGTGGATAAATGTAGGAAGTGTGGAGCTGCAGGAGAAACTATAGAACACGTCACAGCTGCATGCTTTTCCCTCTCAGACAGTGCTTACTTGGGAAGGCATAATCAAGTTGCGAAACTCGTACACAGGGCAATCACAATTCAGCATAATTTACTGGATGAATCGACACCGCCATAGGGAGTACGCGACCTTGCAGTTGGTGGTGGAGCTTGAGTAAACCCATGGGCCTGAGAGCTATGTCAGTGGTAGCCTAGCTACCGGTAGGGCCTCCCTTGCTGAAAAGGTTGATGGTGAGGGGTCAGACAAAGAAGTACTCCATTTTGAGGAGAGTGGGAAGTAAGTAGAGAGGGAAGGGTGATGATTGGGTCATTTGACTTCCTATTGTCGGCCCATGTAGGGTACAGGAGAGAAACTGGACTGGCACACCAGGCCACTGATTAGAGTGGAGGCCCGAACCTTGCATTAGCCAGCGAAGGAGGCTGCCTTCAGCAGTCAGTGAAAATCCCGTGGGGCTTAGTAATGCCGACTGGCGATCGGAGGGACCTTTTGCTGGGCCCTGCGGGGGGATGCCACGAGGTAACTGTGGGTCGCAGTAACGGATGGCAGGAAACAACCCAAGGGTTAAGTGTGATCTGTGAACTCGAAGTTGCGTCCTGCGAATCTTCAATTCAAACCAATGAGCAAAATGGATAGAACAAGAAATGTAATGAATCTTAACGTGCCTTGTTCTACCAGTGTCCCATACCTGCTCAGAAACCGAGCTAATGTCACGTTATCGACATCTGACCATCCCACGGATGTTACTCCCAGTGACCCAGAATCGGCAGTTGCTCGAAGCCATCGTAAGGACATGGGATGAATTGATGTGGTGCTTTTACTATGCAAAAGCGAAAAACGGGGGCTCTGAAATTGAAGTTTTCCAAGTATAAAGAGAGATATAAGACCCAGATATGAGACCTACCCTAGACACAAAGAAGCTTGCCGACGATATATACTTCGCAGTAGAAAATTCACAGCAGAACAACTTGTTGACATTCAGAGAAATGCAGAGTATGTTCTTGGCTCGAACTATTCACGTGACGTACATGTAGAAGTTGAAAAGGATGATCCAGTTGAAGGTTCATGTCTTTGCAATGAAACACACGTCAGCGGTGAAAATTCATCTGTCAATGAATTATTCGGCAAGGACATGATGCGAAATCTCCTTCGACGCGAGGTCGAAAGAGTTCGTCAACTTCCATTTGAATTTCGTGCACTATTGAGGAGAATATACGAAAATGCCAAAGCTAAGAGAGCGATAGAGACAGAGAATTCTATCTTAAATGAGCTAGTACAGACCCCAAGTAGAGATTTAGATATTATTGAAATCAATCACATGATTTATGCAACTGGATATCTAGTATCACAGATAATTTTGTGGCCAGCCAAGAACACCGGCGACCGACAGCAAAACGGAGTAAACAGCCCTGTACCCCCATGGACGAAGAGAATGCTGTGACCTTCCTCAGCCTACAAAAGTATGCCGCAAAATTTGTTAGGAGAGGACGTGCTAATTTTGAATTTATATTGTGGGAACCTTTGGAAAACGCAGAGAGAAATCGCGTCTTTGTGCGTTATTCAAATCAATAAGTGATGATTATCCGTAGGGTGAAGTGCTGGCAAGACTATCAAAACCAACGTACGTCGCGCGGAAGGATCATGGCTTCAAAATTCGGCAAAGAAAACGGAGAACAGATGTAGGTAAAGTCTCATTTGTAAACAGAACCATACAAAATTCGAACGAATTACCTGCAGCAGTGCTGGAGACTTTCTTCAGAATGGAAAACATTTTAAAATTAGATCAAATGAATTGAATTTTTTTAGAATATGTTAACGTTAATTTTTTTGTTATTTTATATTAAAGTCAGCATTAACATGATACGGTTAATGCCTTGAAGTTGTAAAATTGTATTCAGTAAATATTTTAATGTTTGATGTTTGTTTTGTGCATATGTAGTAATTGCTTAGAAAACGCTGCCACCGGATGTATTCCATGTATTCTAAATATTCTATTATATTCTACCTCAGCCAATCTCCTCACATTTCGGTCGCAGCAAGTCCGCGACCGAAACATTGGCATCTGTACGTACGACGTAGCGTCTCCCGGACAGTCAAGTAGATAATAATTCTTCATGTAAACGTACATCACAAGGGTGTAGCCTTCTCACTGCTGCTTGCGTACCCCCATGCTCCATAATGTCCTGGAGGAATTCAAATTTTAATAAATATTTTCAAATTATTCAGATGGATGATACTCCCGGGAACTTAAAAAGTAAATGTAAGGAACGCGACAGACGTAGAATTAAAAGATATAGGTTAGGTAATGAAATGAGGGCGAGTAAATATTGGCTAAATGATGAGAAAAAAAGTAGAATTTGTGAGATGGAAGAGAATGATTGGAAATACAGGATGTCCGGGGAGGAAACGTCGAAACTTCGAAAATAAGCTCTACAGACAATTCTAAGCATATTTTGTCTGTGTATGTGTATTGTTATTCAATTATACGTTTTTTACAAAGTTGTAAAATAAAATTCTGTGGTCACGGGGTAAAGGTTCTTAAGTCAAAAATCTTAGTTTTGAGATAACAAGAGTTAGATATGCGAGCCACTGCTTTTCCCTATGCTAAACGCTATTTCTTAATGTTTGTTTTTCGTTGAAGAGGCAACATTTGAATTCAGTCGTTTTACTAAAATAAAATATAGACACTTAACTTGCAGTTTCAGCACTTAACTCAATTTTGCCAAAAATTGACTTAACCCTCTGGCGGGCGTGTAGCGGCACCCAGTGCCGCATTCTTACATTTTTGTTTATTTCGTGTAAATAATTGGTGTCGCACTATTGAACTCATAGTTATTCTTCATTCATTATATTTTCAAGCGAGTGACACTCAAATCACGATTTTAGACATTGCCGATCGACCGTTATTCATTAGTAATTCAAACTCTGCAACGGTTGCTGCCCTCCGTGCCGCACGCGCTTTGTCATGTAAACAAAATATTTGCGTATTTTATCCAGTAGAATTCTTACTGTTGTTTTGTTGTCGAGCTTTATGGCACAGATTTTGGAGTACTAACTACTAATTCAAATTCAAGTGCGTTGTTTCCGAAGAAACGTAGAAGGCAGGTTGCACCGTATACATTGCTCTTTATGTAACCCGTACCAAGACACGGAGGGAGCGAGTGATGCATCAGATTCTTATCAATATTGTTATTTCGTATGCTATTAAGTTAGTTATTTTGAAATAAAATGCATGAAACAAGTAAAGAATATTTTCTTCACAGCGCCTAACAAAAGTAGTAACTATTGACTTGAAAATCCGTGCCGAGTGCCGCACGCGCCTGCTGGTGGGAAAGGATGGGACGCGCACGCCGGATGGCTAAGAACGTTTCCCCGTGACCACAGAGTTCCTTCGTAATGTCCTGGACCTTCCTCAACAATCGCTGGGGTGTGCGGTCGGGTAGTGCGGCGTCGCCGTCACTCGCGCGGGCGGGCAGCGGATGTCGCTGGGGGGCGCGGCGCGCGGCGGGGGCTGCGGGGGAGTGGAGGCAGCGCGCGTTAGTTATTCCGCGAGTGCTCTGGCGGTCGCCGCCGCCGCCGCCGCCTCGGCTGTCGCCGGGGCGGACGCGCGGACGACAGGAAAAGGTGAACGAACTGCCGCCGCCGCCGCCGCCAGAGCCGCTTGCCTCCGAAGAGAAACAACAGTCGGAGGATGTGAAGAGTAGCGACTGGCGAAGGTGGATCAGAGCGTCAACCAACTGCGGTACCTATTATTCAGGTGTCCCAGTGTTCGAATCCCAACGGCGGACGGCAGGATTTTCGACAGTAAAGATATTCAATTCAATTGAATTGCCTTATTTTACGTGTCGAGACTCAGACCATGAGACCTGCTCTTCCGTCTGACTACGCAAATTTCGCTACGCTCCTTTCACCAACTAGCGGAGAATTATTTATTATCTCGGGCGACGAACCAGGTGACTTTGAATTTTGCTCAGAGGCTTCTTTTACGCTTGAGGATCTTTTATATGCAGTAAATCTACTAACATGGGACAGCCGGCTTTACTTCCCCTCCGAAAGAAGGCGTACGAAGGATTTTTTCGCCCCTAAAAATCCATGGCTTCGATCGGATTTGAACTTGGGTATAACAGTCCGAACCGTTACACCATCGCCACCACTTGTACAGGTACAGATACAGGACGATGGCAGGTTTTTCGACAGTAGGTAGATTGGTCGAATTCAGCCCCTGTCAAGATGAGAATTTTAGTGGTCGGTTGTTCCGATCGCATGTTTTCCGGAGTTTCTCCGACCAACACTTGGCAAATGCCTGACCAGTACCCTAAGAAAGGGGCAGTGGATACGATCACGATCTTCCCTTCCTCTTCCTTGACTCGTCCTCACCCCCTTACGCTCACATGCACTACACTACCACATTTGTCGGGAGGCTAGTTGTATCTTAGAGCTTGTCCCGGCTGTGACGGTGCCTCGCTGGTGGAAGATACCTTGGCAGGGGAAAACGTTCGCAAGCCGACGTATGTCGGCCCCGGACCTCGCCATCTGACGAGTAAAGCCTCCTCTTGGGATAAAAAGATGCACTACACTTACGGGTCTCATGGCAACAGGTGACTCGCCCGGAATCAATCAATCAAGCGAGGAGTAGGAGTCGAGGAGAAAAACAAGGCGAAGAACAAGACGGTTGTGGTTGGTCAGGGGACCTGGAGAGCAGATGGATGCCAGGATTTGTGATTGACTTCTATGTTCTCCTAAGTTGATTGCTATTCTTATTTAAATTGCTTTGTGCTAATGTTTGTTCTTTTGTGATTGGTTGCGGATGATAATGCTGTCCTTCGTGAATTGTTTGTTGGTCCGGTTAGCTTGCGAAAGTTATTACAAAAATGTTACAAAATTCGATTTTGTTTAAATACGAAATTCTCGAATACTTTTACCATTCTTTTAATGCCTTTGAAAACGATATTCTTAAAAGCTTAACTACTAATGAGAAGTTGTTGTAAACATTTGGTTGGATAAATAATATTCAGAAAATTCATTTCTAAATGTTTCCAGTTCATTAAATTTTGGAGAATGAAGAGAAGGTTATGATTCGGACACGAATTATTGCCATTAAAATGTTCGCCCTCAACATTATTTTCCAGTTTAATTAAATCTTTTTACATCATTCATTATTTTCATAACCGTCTCCACATCCGTAGCACGGTAGTATAATATGTTTCATCAGCCGCCTAGTCAATAAAACTGTTCTGCATGTCAACTGCTTCTCGGCAGCTGATTCTCAACCAGATGTACTCACCGTAGCTGCGATTCTTAACGCAATTTCAAATGGCGATTACTCCAGTTTACTGTCACATAATTTTAATTTGCTGTCGTCTGGACGCAGTCGCTGTGGATAAGATTGAAATTGTAGTTGATGGACTTGCGCAATTGCATTCTTAATGAGAGAGTCCGAATCACTACGAAAATGTCAACATCAGGAGAACGATAGCTACAGTCAGTTACTGGAGATTACGCCTTCGTTTATTGGTATACTAGCAATCATCGACTCAGTAAGGTATTGCTCTAGGACCTATTTCAAGGAAATACAACATTTTTGTGAGAAGACATCACTTAAACTTGTGAAAAGGTGGGATTCAATCAGCAACTGCTTCAGAACTTCCAGAAGCTAAGTTTGTGGTAATACTGTGAAATATTTTGGCAGGTTTGGAATAAACTAAGGCTTGCATGAACCGCCGTGATTCGAATTCTTCTAATATACAGAATGTTTCAACCGATTAATGCAATAATTTCAGGATATTTGAAATTTTTCATGAATTCTTTTTACTCGGAGATGAAGTTAAAAATTAAGTTATTTTAACATTTTCACAGAGTTTCAGTTTGAAATACATTACATGCCAAACATGATCTAATAGAGACAGTCTGTTCTTCCATATGTCTGTCTCCAATAAAATCTTATCTCCAACACCTCTTCTTGTTTTTATATTATGGTTGTGAACTGGAGACTATAAAGTGAAAATCAAATGTAAATAATATAAGAGTTAGTAACAATCACTATAATGGCGAAATTACATAATGAGGAACAAGTAGAAACATCACGAAAATTATTTGTCTTTTTCTATTTTATTCAAGCAAATTTTATTCATGGCCGTTTGAAATTGAAATATTGGTTTTCAGAATGGGTTCTAGTGTTTGAGCAGCTAAGTTGTCGCCTTAATGACGCTTCTAGTGTGATCTTTTCCTCTTCCTCTGAGTTTGTGTATGCAAATTGCAGGTTAACTTGTGTTTGAGAAGTTTGTTTGCTTGCACTGCGTTCTGTGTGTGTCATCTCCCCAAGCTTTTGTGGTTCCTTGACTTCGAAATCAGGACCATATTATATCCAATTTTACATATTTCTTACATATTCTTACTATTTTCATTACTTATTTCTGTACATATTTTAATGTTTAATACTACGCATTTCTCCAGTCTCTAATCATATAATGTACGATCAACCATTTCTAATCAATCCCCTCGCGTGATCCCCCTACCATTCCTCAGACATAGGAAGGAAATGTGATCACTTGACAAGAACAGAAGAGGGAATAAAGGCACAAGCGTGCTCCTTTGCCCAAAAATTAATGGAATCACTCAGAGAGTCGAGAACAGTGTACTAGCAATGTTTTGAAATAACAGACGATACATTTGGAGGTTGAGGTGCCTTGTAAAATTATGTGAGCACCCATTTCTCAACTGTTAATACTTGACGGGGATTTGAATGTCGGTTCCAAAAGTGGAAGAAGCGTGTAAGGTCTCCGCGACCATCAGGAAGAGCTCCAGACCTGACAGCCAACATGAACTGGAATCGCGGCCTCGCGCAGCTCATGAATATTGCAGGGCGTTGTGGCGCCTCTGCGTCTGGCGCCTTGTAAGCGAGAGGTGCATCCGAGTGCGTGGGGCGGCAATTTCACCGGGGCGCTTTCTCCTCACCTCGACCTCCCCCCCGCACTTCCTACCCGTTAGCCTCGGCCGCCCTCCGCCTCCAGTAATAATAATAATAATAATAATAATAATAATAATAATAATAATAATAATAATAATCCCAGGTCATTCAAAAGACTGGGAAGTGTAAGAAATTGCTTTATTTGGAACAGCCCACATTTTGCGCAAAGTGTTGTAGAGGCACCGACAGTTTCTAGATCTGCTCCTTAGGTAGCTGGTTGCAACCTGGAGTAGATTTTATATTCAGCCGACTCATAACATCTTTAGTCGTGATATAGAGGAATAATAATAATAATAACAATAATAATAATATATTTATTTATTTGTTACATAAATACAGCATAAGTCAGAATATGTATATAATCATACAATATACAATATAGATATTTGTAAATATTAAATACAGTACAGAGCTTTATTTCAACTTTCGTACTAAATACACTACAATACAATGTTAATTAATTTTATAAACGGTAGTGTAAGAAGATTAAAATTGAAAAACAATTATAATAAAAAAGAAAGAAAAGAAAAAAGAAAGAAAGGAAAAAAGAAAGAAGAAAAAAGAAAGAAAAAAAAGTCTTCTTATGAGAAAGCAAAAATGCTTTTTATGGGCTGGGTCTTTTTTTTACATCTAACAATCAGTTTGGGGGTTTCAAAACATGCAACGGAGTATGTAAAAATTATTAGTACTAGTTAATATTGATGTAGATACGTGTTTATGATGTATGTATTCTTTTGTACTGTAGAATGTATGGTTCAACAGGGAAGCTTTCAGTTTATTTTTGAATGTGTGCACTGAGTTAGAGCTTTTAAAGTCACTAGGGGGTTTGTTGTATACTGTAATGCCTTCTATTAAGGTACTTTTTTGAAAGAGTTAAGTTTCTCTGTGTGGTACATGCAGATTTCTTTTTTGTCTGAAACCATAGTTATGAACTTCTGCGTTTACAGTAACGGAATCTTTGTTTTCCAAAAGTGCCTTGTTTATGAAGATTAATATTTCAAAAATGTACATGTATGGTAGTGGTAGGATTAGTAATTGTTTGAAAAGTGGACTTGCAGGACTCTTGTTTGTCATTGTTCTAAATATTCATTTTTGTATGATTTCCGTAGTCACCACTATCACCAGCTTCTTCATTCGATCAAATTCCCATCAAAGAGTCCGAAATGGAAGGCTCAGCATCCAATTCCTAGATGGACCTCAATATGCGATCTTATTTTTTTGAAATCCCGCAAAGATGGTAAATTAACTTATTAGGATACCCTACAGCTACATACTGCTGTGGAAATGAAGGATGTAACTATGTTACAAAAGTATTCTAGAATGAAGCATTTGGAGAGAATGGGGCAATAACTTGATGTCCCTCATTTTTATAAAATTCGTAAGCCAGAGCAAAACTACGTTTTTCTAAATTAAAACTTCTGTCAATAGGTGTATAAACTTACAACATTTAATATATTTATTATAGGTCTAATAGTACGTTTGAACCGTGTCTGGATCATATTGTTTTTTGGGGGAGGGAATTATAAGATTTTTGTTTTGGATGTGTGAAATATGGATTATTAATGCTGCCTCCATTCGTATATTTTATTTCGATTCGAAAAACAAAATAGCTAGTTTGTACTTCATCGCAGACTCAAATTCTTCTACTAGCCCTCCGGACTCACACAGGTTCATTTTCACGAAGGGAACAATGAATTTTCGAAATTCACTCACTACACTTCAGCAAAAGTTTGTATAAAAACTCAAATGATTCTGAAATGGTTCCATTACAGTTAAAGGTAACTTGCTCAATGTACACCCACTCTGACTGAACAAACTCCCAAGGAGATTGTTTCGACGACAATTTTTACATTTTCTAATCTCTATTATAATGAATAGTCTCCTCGAATTTTGTGTAGGTACACAAGTTTGTATACAATTACAGATCACTAAATTGTCGATTGTTTTTTATTTTTAAGAAACAAAAATAATAATAATTTGTTAAGATACAATGTACTTGTAAATATTGTATATTTGTTTTTGGGATAGACAAATATCAGGTCCCGAGAAGGAAATTTCCTGTACACTTTCACTATTATGTGACTCCAAATTTCGGGTCCTAAGCTATTTCTCTAATCAAAAAATAGAAACTACTGGTGGTACCCTATGGCAAAGACTTTCTCGCAGTAATTAGTTTTCTAATCTCTTTTGTCAAGGCTAGCTTTTCACTATTTCACCATAGACCGGCCGCTACCTCTCGGCGACTAAAACACTTTTCTTACATGTTCTTAGTATTTCGGGCCCTAGGAGTAGAATTGAAATATGTCTTTAGGGATATTACAGAAGAGTCAAATATAATACTGTAGGCTATATAAATTTTTATTAAAAATTTGGGGTTGTTTTTGAAAAAATATCGTTTGACTGTTTCTGAAAATGCACAATTTTGAGCTCATTTTCACAGAGAAGTTTTCAGTTTTCGAGAAACTTCACAAAAATAGTTTGAAGTACTCGTGATCCCAAATGAAATAATGTATAGAAAATACCTGTAAGGTAAATATTAACGACTTGAGAAAGATTTTCAAAAAAATTCCTTTGTGTCGTTTTTGACAAATCAAAAGAATGCATAAAAATGTCTACCTTTAATAGTGTAGTTGTAATAAGACGCCGAAATTTTTTGAACATTTGAAAATGTCGAAAATGTGGATATTTTAATGAAATTGAGAGCTACGTCATTTTTACGCTCTTCGAGGGCAAATTTAAATAAAAAAAATGGGAATCATTTGTGAGAAAAATTCGAAAAATGTCTTTAAGAACCAAAAAAATTAAAACATCGATTTAAAATTCAAGGGTCCGCGGCTTCATCCAGATCGATTGTGAAATACGAGTATCAGTTTTGGTAAAAATCCAATTTAGAACTTGCTTTGTTCACAGACAGACAGACATTTGCCGTTAATCAAATTTTCGGTATCAAGAACCCTCAAAGCTTGGATTCTGAGTACACAAAGGGTTAGAAGTAATCTATTACGTACAGGAACAGGAATGATCCTATTTTTCAGTGCTATGGATCTACAATATGAATTTTTCTGCCGAAAAATCTGCGTCTTTCTCAACAGCATTTCATAACTTTCCTCTACTACGTGTGTAGTGTGCGAGAAAGTAAAAATAACTAAGTGATGTAAACAAATAAAAGACATTAAAATGGACTTGGTTTCACTTGTGTAACGACGAAATTATCATTGGTAAGTCCAATGAGAAGGATCAGAAACATCAGTGGCATCAATTGCATTGTTATTTTGCTTGATATTCTGTGTACATTAGTAGTTCCTCTCCTTCCTTCTCCTTCTTTATGGAAAAGATAGACAAATGGATATGGAAAGGGTGGGGTTTACTATGCGAGAGTTCTCGCACGGGTACGCTAGTAGTATATAAAGATAAACTCGTTTTCTAATCGTGGACTGGGTGTCTATGAGGTAAAAAATGGCGATGGGAGAAACTAACGAACCTGAGATGGTTTTGTGTGAAAATGATTTTAACGATTTTACATGAATATCCTAAATCTAAAGCCACACACAACACAAGGAATAGGTGTGTGATTGCAGTATCTAAGTGTCATCCACCTTAAAAATTGGTGAAAAAGTCGATGTCACAACTCTCCGTAGAATGAAAATGTCTGCAATACAGTTTACGGCAGTCTCTGCATTTACTTGCCCAGTGAATTGCCCATATGTGCCCAACGCCCGATTCGCTCGCACGAAGCATTCTTTGCCCCGAGAGCGGCATCGCTAATAATTCCCTCGCCAGGACGCCCCGCTGCGCCCGCGATAACTTGTGTATCCAGAACAACACAAACAATCGACTCTGGGAAAGCAGCGCGTGGAATGCGGCAAAGAAAGAAGGGATCGCAGAGCAAATGAGCGCGAGCGTTGTTTGCTTAAACAATCAGCTTCCTAATGACAAAAATGAGCCCCGGAGAGCGCCGACCAGGTGCGCCCATTCATGTGAATTCTCTGTCTCCACATAATTATTGTAGAAACGCGTTTGAAATGTTTATCTCCGGGCAGAAGCGCGCTCAAGCTGAGCACGGATGCGCGAACGAAATGTAAACATTGTGTAGCACTAGAAGCAATTGGTTTGTGTTAGGAAGTGTTCTGGTACATTAGTTCGTATCGCCGTTCCGAAAGAAAAATGACGTAACTGCGAAAAATGAGTCAAAATGCAAGTAAGTCCATAGACAATATCAGAAACATGTACCATACACAGGGGCGTTACTGTAGTACTGTAGCTGGGGCACTGTGGCGTTACTGTAGTTCCACTCAGGCCGACAGTTCGTGTCTTCTAGAACAACGAACACTATTTAGAGAAATGACGTAACTGCACTTAGGGGTTGATTAATTGATTGATTCGTGTTTCCGGGCGCGTCAACTACTTAAGTTATTAGTCCCGTAAGTTTAGTGCGTGGTTTTCTAGGGAGGTGGCGATGATCTTTTCCCCTGCTGGATGGCGAGATCTGGCGCCGACCTACCGTCGACTAGAGGGGTTTTCCCCTCAACCAGGTATCTCCCACCAGTGAGGCACCGCCCCAGCCGGGACAAGCTGTAAGCTACCGACGGGTCTCCCGGCATGTGTGGTAGTGTAGTGCATGTTAGTGTCTGTTTGTGTGTGTGTAAAAGGAGAGCAGAGGACAAGGAAGAGGAAGGAAAGATCGCGCACGGTCCGTGGCACGTTTGTTAGGGTACTGCTCCGGTTGATGACTCCGTGACATCAGGTTGATGCACTGAGCCATCTCTCCTGCTCTTGGGGGTTGATGTAACTGCACTAATGCCTGGTAAATGACAGTAACTTATATAATCTACACACTCTCAATATACCATTATTTTCTGTCACTTATACCCTTTTCAATTAAACGTTTTATACAACTACAAATAGTTTTTGTACTCTCCTACAAAACTGAAGTTTTGCATTTACGTCACTGTTCTTCCGGATCGGCGATGTACCAGAAAATAATTTATTGCTTTTAGAATCTAGGTGACCCGTTGTAAATGCTTGCAATAATACCGTTAGAATATACTTATTTTCATATCCATGGGAGAAAGAGAGAGGCGTTGCATTGCTGACACTGATCCCCTAAAGCATGATTGACTACTAAAATGGACTGAAGCGCACTCTATTTACATGCTTCTTTGTGGCGAGCGATTCTCGAATTTTGGTGACAACGAACGTGAGTTTTGTGACTTTTGGGGTTCCAGACGCGCTCTATTGTGTATTTACCCACTTTGAGATTTCTGCCTTCGTTGATCGAGTGCAGGTTGGAGTAAAACGTATTGCCGAGATAGGCAGTATGGTAAGTTATTGGTTTAATGTTCAATTCGGTGTGTAGTTGCTTGCCAGAGATGACCCAGCGGGTTTGGGTGATGGATCTTTAGAATTTATTTTGGATGACTTGCAATTTGTTTATGTTGTATTTAACAGCATTTGTCCATATTCGGCAAGCGCTTACGAGGAGGGGTCTGATAATGGATTTATAAGTGATAATGGCATTGTTTAAATACAGTTTATTAGTTTTATTTATGAGAACTTTCAGTTGAAGAATCTTTATTTTGGCTTGGTGAACTTTGTTTTCTATGTGAGATTTCCTGTTGAGGGTAATGTCGAGATGGAGTCCTAAGTATTTACCTTCCTTATTATTTGGAATCCACGGAATGATATTGTTTTTTATTCTTAATTGGATGGGAGGGTTATTCGCTCTCTTCCTCACATTCTTCTGTTTAAAAGAGGAAATAAAAGTTAAAGAAAATCTACAAACATACCCGAAAATGAGCTCTTCCATTCAATGAAAACTGCATGGAAATCGATTAAGCCGTTCCGGAAATTTCCATGGACAAACATACATAAAAATCGTAAAACAATTGAATTGGTTTGCATATGACCTAAATAGTTATTTGAGATTAGAAAAAAGCAATTATTTTGAAAACACTGACACATTTTATTTACTGAGTTTAAGATTTTGTACGATTTTTCAACTTACGTGAATCATACTTTTTTTTTAAATTTTGGTATCAGATGGGATGGATGGAAAATGAACAGTGAATTAGAAAATATCTTTACCATAAGCAAACAAGAAATGCTTCAGAATTCTAATATACTTCACATTAGCTGCATAATGCTCTCATCACGTTTTTCCCAATGTTATTTTTCTGCATGATGATGTCTTGCCCTTGCATGAATATCCGTCGTTTGTTCAACTACGTCTTAAATCCGTCAGGCTGTGGGAGATTGTTAGAGAAACACGATATGTACAGCTCATCCTGCCACGCTTCTAATTCCTCCTCATTTTCTTTCTCTTCAACTGAAATATACGGCGCTCATTACGCTTAATTTTCGCTTTAACCTCGAGTCTGTAGATTCTATCATAAATTTAATGAATCTTGTTTCGGACGGGTTTCATAACGCCGATAAGAAGCAACTCTATTCTCAGAAAGTCGACACCACATATCGCAGCAATGCCTCGAGCGTAGCCATCCTTTGTAAAGCTTTCGACAAATGAATGTTAATTTCCTTTGCTCGTGGAGGGATCTGCTCGTTATTGCTCAAGGTGGCGGCACTTGTTCCCCTCCACTCCACCTGCGCTTGAATTCAGCCTGTCAGTCTCTTCCAACTCTTCTGATTAGACATAGGATGTTTACGCACTAAAAATCGTCTTTTAGGCGCCTAAAAAGGCACTGAAAGTAACAAGAATAGGGAGCAAAAAGGCACTGTCATAAATTACATTCACAATAAGATTAAACATTATTTGTAAAACTCCATACACATTTGCAATGCTTCTACATTTTATTCTTAATAGTTTCCATTGCAATATATTACTAGTAGCTTTTCAAGGATCGCAATTTCACATCTGCAACGATTGGGAGACAAAATCAGTTTGAATACAGTGAAGAATTTCTCAACACCTACTGATACGTCTGGCATGTATTTTAGAAGTTCAACATTAACAATACTGAAACCTTATGGAAATTTACATTTATTTTCACTCAAAAGGTGCCCTCGATGTATTGTCAATCGACCATTTTCTCAGAAAATGGCTAGTATTTATGAAATAGGAAAATGGAGAAAAATATGTTGGTATACTTTCAGGAATTCTCTCGTATTTCAAAATACAAATACGTGAATTGAAGGTTTCGTAATGAATGGTCAGATTGGACCATGGCCGATTTCCTGATATCTTAGCATTGTATATAAAAATAATACATAAAAGGCAAAAATTTGCAATAATTCTGAAGAAAAGGCATTTTTACAAAAAAAGGCATTTATGCTAAAATGAGCAAAAATAAGCATTATAAAACTTGGTCGTATGTCATCAATTGTCATGATTCGTACACATATTTTGTCAGCCTTGAAATAAGTTCGCTAGAAAAAAATAGGTATTTCCCTAAACATCCGATGACTACTTCTGATCTTCTGTTCATGCTATAGTGTCGATTGAGGATATTTTGTAGCCGTGTACCAAAAGCTCCGTTCTCACAGTCCGTACAACATTGCCATATTGCCATTGTCATTTCTTGAGGTTTTCAGGGGCTGTAGAAATGTTTTAAGAAATTAAGACGAATTCTAACAAGAGAGATATGAGATATTCCCAACCGAATAAATATTTTTTTTAGCTAAAGAAGGATTTAAACAAGAAAATCTCATATTCAGGTTTCGTCAGGCTCGGAAAATTTCTTTTAGTGTTGATGTTCATAATTTCAGACGTTCATTACAGTGTTGCTTAATATAAGGTAAAAGTGCCTATTGGAGATATAATTATGATGAAATTAATTTAGTGTTAATGAGTTACGCTGAGTTGTGACGAAACGCTCACTTTCTGGAAGTTGGTAGTTTTGTTCTGAGAAAGGTGATTAGAAAATCTGAAAAAATCTGAAAAAATGAAAGTAATACAATACTATGCTAGTATTGTGGTATGCCAGATTTTAATTAGGACGAAACATTTATTTATTCTGAGAAAATTTCACAAAATCCACACAGAAAAGATTGAATTATTCCATGTAAAAAATAGAAATCTAAGCAGATAACTTGAAAGCAAAGAGAAACTTTTGGACTCATTTTAAATCATTTCAAGTTTATTGTGATAAAGTTAAAATATGTTGAACAAAAATATAAATATGTGCAAACAGCATCATATTTAATGGTATAAAATGTCTTTCATAGAGAAGCCGGTGTCGCTAGCCGAATTCGTTTACTACGCTCCATCAAGTCACGGAGGTTAAGCAAATTCAAGACCTCGCGGATTTCTGGATGGATGACCGTCTGGGAACTCGGGGATCTAACGGCGACGAGCCTCGAGTTTGAAGGAATAATAGGCATTGACTGATTGCGATATGGCGAGACTTGACTGAAAACAAAGGAGCATTACAGAGAGACAGACGCTCAAAGCCCCAAAAAGAGGTTCAGAGACGCCTTGAACATTCTGAAAATTATAAAAAGTCAAGTTTGAATTATCATTCGTATTCTTGATATTGTAATTACGTCGCATAACAAATTTTCAAATTAATTTATCTAAAATTCAACCTTAATTAATTACATTTGAATATTAAATGTAATGCTCTTAAAAATAAAAATATGGGTCACAAAATTCGGAAATTTGAAACGTAACAGGTATAAGTACGAGTAATATAATATTACAGAACATATTCCGTTAGTATGATGACTGAATTCATCTCTCTAGTGTTTACATTTACCACGAAGTAACGTTTTCCACCTACTCATGACTCTTCACTTCCTGATGCACCTGCAATTTAGTGTGTACTTTACTTCTGGCATGCTGGCACGAAATGAAATTTGCTATGTCACTGCCGTAGTTCAACACAGAATCGCTGGGATCTCTTGACATTAAACTTACGTTTGCATTATGATCGTACTCGTTGGCAAAACTCGTGACCACGAGATGAATAAACGCAGTAAGAGAAGCACTTGTGAATCGCGCTTCACAAACGTTGCAAAGAATAACCTCCACCTCCGCAGCTAAGTCGACATGTTACTTAACCGTTTGTCGTAAACTTGTGAACATTATTAGATTCTTGTAGAATTTGATTTAGCCTATCTTAGTGTAAGGCATTTTTACGATCTTGAAGGTAAGGAGTCCTATAAATAATTTATAGACAGACAATTGACATAAAAATTCTTTATTTCATGAGTTTCAGCATATTATTAGCAACAGTTTCACCCTACTGTCAATGTTGTCTGAGTCTGGCATAACTCCTTGCTTGTGCATGACTTCACTTTCATACTACGAGCTCTCCCGTGTTAGCCTGAAGATGAGGACAATATATTCCCAAAACTGATGGGAATTATTAGTGGGACTGCTTACCCTCAAGATTGTAAAGAACATTATTAGAATATGATAACATCGGAATCTGACACTCGGAAACGAAGACGTAGTTGTTTTCGGAAACTTTCGTAAAATATTCTTTTTTATGAGAATTTGGTAATTGAGAAAGCGATGTGATTTTACCGTAAAAATATTGAATCTACACCGATATTGTTTTACTTAATTTTTTTTATGTTGTTAGATGTGAATATGCGTTACTATCTTTCAAGGTAGATCATCAGATACAAAACAATGAATTCAAATAGAATATAGAGGAGATTGGGACTGGGTGGTTCTCAGGTTCCTACATGAGCCACGTAAAACCCAGTAGCCCTAGATTTGTGTCATGTGATCTTCACAACCTAACCAACTTCTCACAGATGTGTCAGTATGATCAATGCAACGATGGTTGAACCAGGATCTCAAATGCGTTTTAGAGCTTGGAGAGTAATATTTTCGTAGTTAATTGGTTATATTCTGTAGTTATTTTTATTTAGAAAGATTTTGATTCTCTACCTTTTTCAGCTGACACTTTTAACGAAGCCCTTGATTTTCGTATACCAGCTTTTTTCGTTTTGAGTTCTCTTGTAATGCTGGAAATTCCAAGAAATACTTAACTGCATTGGAAACTGCGGAGGTTATATCACTATATAAAGAAGGCGAAAGAAACTTATGTGAGAACTATCGGGGAATAAGCCTACTCAGCACAACCTTTAAGTTATAAGCAAGGATTATCAATAATAGAGTAAAGAAAATTGAGGATGCTTTGTTAATAGATGAAAAAAATGGCTTCAGGAAAGGAAGATCATGCCAAGACAACATAACAATAATACCACAACTAATAGAGAAAAGGAGAGAATTCAACACCGAGACTCACATTGTTTTGTTGACTACGAAAAAGCTTTTGAGGAATGAAAAGGAAGGAATGAAAAGATTAGATCTGATCTAAATATATATTTTCCATTAATGACCATATTAAAAAAAATAAACAACGCTGGATACAACATATAAATAGAATGGATAACACAAGAATACGCAGCAGTTGCAGTTAAACGTTCCATTGATGAGCTTCAGCAGATTACTCTTAATTTGAGAAAGCTAGAAAAGGCTTGACCAACGATAGCGCGGTCATCAGTGCTCTACACTATCAACAAACTTCTTCCTCAAGGAAGAAGACTAATTTTTTTTCATGAGGAAGAACACTTTAATTTTCTCCCCATCCTAAGAACCAAACATAAAGTTTTAAAATTCTTGTCGAACGACGTAGATCTCTATGGAAACCAATTTGCTTTCTCAGTAGTGCAAAATATTGATAATGACCCTCTTTTCGGATGTTCAACAGGTTGTAAAATTAATGTCGATGGAAATATCAGCTACTTTTTCTTAAGCTAGATATTGTTAGTGTGTGTTGCAAAGTTCACTATTGGAGATGTGGAACTGGTTAATTAGTACAGCATTACACCAGTTTATGTTTTTTTTAAATTTATTTCTTCTCGTTCGAGATTTCTGTCTCTTCAGGTAGATGGAAAAACAGTACATTTTAACGATTTGGAAGTGGCCATCCGTATGTAAAGATTATTTATTCTTACTCGTGAATATGGTTTATGGTTGGAAGATTTGTTCGGACTTCAAGGTTTCGTCTTGAGTGCAGTGATCAAAGTTAAGGTAGCGCTAGGAAAGGTGAACAACAGAAGCTACGGTGGTCTAAGTCCATTCTTGGGAAACCTTGATTTAATACAGGGGCATGAAGCACAACGTTCCACATTAAAGTTTGTGAAGAGTAAAGATTTTGATAGAAGTTGTAAGCTATTTTCCTTATGTGTTTATTTAGTTGCAGGATATTAAAATCGCAATAAAATAATTTGGGAATTTGAAATAACACATGGTGCCCTGAAGGTCTTCTTAGCAACTTATTTATGCTTGGGAACGAACTAAAGCCAATCGATCTCCAATGCCTCACCCAAATGTTCGCTGCTATACCACTCTCTCCGTAATGATCCACGCGCTTGAAGTTTTGGTTGAACACTGGCCACAGAAGCCTGCAATAATACTGTTTGCCTCCTTGATTGCACCCGGTAAACTTCCAATTTGATAACATGATTCCATGAAGGCAAGCTGCAAGCAGCGGTGCTCGGCGGGAAGCCTACCTCGGCGCCTACCTTTCCTCAGGAGTTAGGAGGTGCAAGTTAATGCGTACATTGAAACTTGTCTTAAGCGACCACTTATGGTTCCGGTGCAAATTGTCAGTTTATAGATATGGACACTTATTTAAGGTGTTGAAGTTACAGGAAGCGCAGATTAGGTCTAAATGTTCTAATTACAGTGATGCGAAGTAAGTTTTCTTTGAAATGTTTGTAATTAAGTGTTTAAAGCCAGGTGCTGCTAACGGAAAAGAGGAAGGGAAATAAATATTAGGAGAATGTAGTGGAATTAGCGACGCATTATTTTATAAAGCGAAATTTACTAACGTTAAATGTTATCTGCAACAAAAATTAATATCCTTCCAAGTTAAGCAATTCTGTTTAGCTAACTGTTCTAAATAATCTGACAATGGATTCCGTCGCAGAAAGGAATGAAATCAACAGTCAAGACACCATGTTTTTTTCAAAACTCCCAAATTCATCGCGAGCTAAATACATTACCATTAAATGAACACATTAACAAAACAGCTGACCTGTTCCACAATATTTAATCTGGGCCGCCGGGCATCAGGGCCATATCAAGGTTTCCCCAAGGTTCCTCAAGGATAGACTGAGACCATCGTAACTTCTGATTTTTACACCGTTCCTAGCTCTATCATAACTTCAACGTATCACCTCAGACCAAACCTTGAAGTCTAAACAAATATTTGAACCTTAGACCATGTTCACGAGTAGGAATGAGAACACTTTGCTATGGATGGCCATATCCAAAATTAGAATTATATGAACAATTAGACAACTTACATTAGAATATATAATGTATTGTTTTTCACACCCCTCGAGAGAGAGAAATGTCGAACGAGAAGAAATAAGTAAGAAAAATCTTGTTCTCCTACAGTTCAGCCAACGTCCATACCACGTTGAAATCACCGAAGTTAAGCAGCGTCGGGCGCGGTTAGTACTTGGATGGGTGACCGCCTGGGAACCCCGCGTGACGTTGGCATAAAAGTTTTGCGGATTCGATGATGTAACGGTTAGCGTACCGGACTGTCATACCCAAGTTCGCGTGTTCAAACCCGATCGAAGCCGTGGATTTTTAAGGGCGAAAATCCTTCGTGCGCCTTCCTTCGGAGGGGAAGTAAAGCCGGCTGTCCCTGTGTGTAGATTTACTTGCATGTAAAAGATCCTCAAGCCCAAATGACGCCTCTGAACTAAATTCAAATTGCCTCTTTCGTCGCCCGAGATAATACCTTCTTTCTCCGCTAGGTGAAAGGTTTCATTACAATCGTAAAAGCATAAACAACTTTTTAAAAGAAACCCTGGTTTTACGTGGAAAATGGTTGAAGAATGTTGTTTGCCGTTAGATGCGAAATATTTGTGCAATTTACGACTGTTTACGGTTTAAACTAATCACCCATGTATCTACAACATTTACCAGAGAGGATTTGGTATCTTGGTCACACGTACAAAAACTCTGGCGGGTAAGTGCCAACTCCCATCTTGTCACCCAGTGCCCAAGTGCCATATCGATGTTGGCAAGTGCGCAGGGAGGAAACAGAATCCTTTCCCTCCCGGTTACTTCAGCTCAGGAGGTTCCCTGTTAAGTCTCGACTTTGTGACAATATCCAGGAGGCCTTGAGCTGCGCGTGCGAGAGCGACTTGTCTCCGGCACGAACATGGAGAACCGGTAATCTCCGAGACGGCGAAGCGTTCCCACCCAGGCTGATAGGGAGATCTTCTCAAGAGCATTCCTTTTGAGGGTATCCAGAGCAAGGAGGCTCATAGCATAGCTCATAGCATAGCACCTCAAGGAGGGCCAAAAAATAGAAGAACCCTGGGGGCGGAAAATCCCCTTGTACTTACAAAGGAGTAAAGAACAGATATGAACTGTAATTACAGGGTCCTCCGCAGGGGTTGCGATTTTCCGTATGGGTGAAACCCTGTTCTGATTCAGATTTTTTTTCGTGTTAGTGAACCTTTGACTCGGCGGAAATCGAGAAGATTCGCTGACCCCCAAGAGCTGAAGTGCGTCTCTCACCTGAACAACCTCAGAGTCGTAAACTCTTATCTGGCGAAAGGGGTTCCCAGATTTCAAAGCCGTTGGGGTGCTGGATTGGAGATTCCAACCGTACCCAGGTTCTGAGGTTAATCCAGATTTCGCCTTCAGAAGCACGTTCTCTTAGGGGTGGGAAGATGCAGCCAAGGAGGCGAAGTCTTGGTGTCTTTGAGCCTCCTGGAAACTAGAGAAGAACTATTACAATGGGAGACCCTACGCAGAAATTGATGAATGTTCTTCATTATGAGTCGACCGATATCACAATGGTCTCACCACTCCCCTACCACCTCTAGTTACCGGAGATAAAATACCGGTCTATCCATGTGTAATTTTTGGGGACGATGCAGTTAGGAGGTTTTCTCAAGGTTCTACCATGCCTCCTACCTCTCATTCCAATGCAGCTCCATCGTATTAGCATATTCATTACCTATCGCCAGTTCGTCCAATGATGTGGCTTCACAAAAGTAGCCGAAAAAGGTAGATCACACTGCACATCTTAAGGTCACCACTGCAATATATTACACCTGATTTCAGAAGTACTGAGCAGATATTTATTTATTCCTGGGTATGTATCTACTTATTTAGTCTAATAAGACGTTCTTAGAATCCTTACTGTTCATTAGGGCAGATTTTTGATTGTTAACTTCCACTTTTGGGTACCGAGGTTCAAATTCAGGTCAATCCATGTGGAATTTGCGGTAGACAGAGGATTTTATTGACACGTTTTCTCGTCCTCTCATTCTATTATTTCTTCGTCATTATTGCTAATCCTACGTATTCGTAATTACCTATCCTTTAAAAACATTAATTCATTCTTTTAAAGAGAAAACCACATATGCGGCGGAAACTTAATAAAGAACGTTATACCTTCATTTCAGACTCTTGCCTGCCACCTATGTGTACCGGAGTTCAAATTCTGCTCGAAACGTGTAAAATGTGAGGCGGGAAAAGCGGGTTTTCTGCGAACTCTTTTCGAGTTCTTCCCGTTTCTCTGCCACTCATTTAACCCTTCATAATGCAAAACTTATGCGAGAATCGTCAGTAAATGGGTTGTAGTATATGTGTCTGCAATTCTTCTTTTTTATCGTTAGAACAATAATGTTAATTATGTATTTTTATTTCATTGCGACAGTTATTTGCTTTGCAATTTGTACATAACGTAATACGAAGTACATAACTGTAATGATTTGCACATAACTGTGTTTTTGCTGTTTGTGTATTTTAGTTACGCGCTAAGTATATTTCATTTGCTTCATAGACGCTCGGTTTTAAACCAAGAGGAGAGGAAGCAGTACTACAATCTTTGAATAGTCTCGAAAGCAACTAGCACCAGATTCATCAGTAGTATTGGTAAGTACATTTTAAATCATACTAGTAAATTAAAAAAAGTCGTGTCCCTGAGTAACGTCTTATACACATTTTCCAAAAAAAATTGAATTATTGCAAATTTTTTGACAGTCTAAGTATGTACATAATATCGTCAGAGAAGTTAGTTACTTGTTCAAGTCACATTCTTATCCCTAAACGCATTATTCCTAAGTAAGCCAAGTTGTTTACACATAACCAGAAAAATATTTTTAGGAAAAATGTGATTTTACACATCAACAAATACAGCAATTATAATTCCACGGGACTTGAGTTCCCGTCGAGATTCCGACCATTAACCTATGTCACCATCTTCATGTTACTTTTCAACCCTCATCATAAAAGTATTGAATAATGCGATGAATAGGCCATCAAGGAAGTAGATATGTATTAGTAGAATACCAGTATGTCCTCTCCGTTGCACAAAAGCTGGGCACAAGATTTTTTACAGTAACCTGCCCATGACTTTACCAATGTCTATATTTCGTTAACGTTTCTGTACTTCGGAAATTCCTCCCACAAATGTCCGTCTCTCCGACAGGGCTAGGCATCGTACCAGTCTTAATCCTCACTGTGTGAAATGAATGTTTCATAAATCTATTTTGGATACATTATTTTCACATTAAATCGTCCTTTAATAATAAAAATTTAATTATTTAGAATTATTAGGTATACTTAATTAAATTCCACACAATCATATATAATATTGTAAAAACAATTGCTGGGAACCGCGGTGGTTCAGTGGTAGAGTACTGGCTTCCTGACATGAAGGACCCAGGTTCGAATACCCGCGTAGGCTGGAATTGTTATCTGGTGCTTTCCTTTCAGGGCGGCTCTGGGGTCGACTCAGCCTCCTTTCTAAGGGAGTACCAAGATCTTTCTTGTGGGTAAAGGCGGCCGGAACGTTGTGCTCGCCACACAACCTGTCCCTTGAGCTGACGGCGACGAGTAAGTGGAGCCCTATCTTCACCTCCTCTGTGTGCAATTGCCCTGGGATAGCTTTACCTTTTACACAAAATGGCTTGAAGCACAGTTGTACTCCGCGCGAGTGTCCGTGTCGTGTATGATGGCGCAGGCAGAGAAAGGGTTGACCCACCTGGTTGTTTCCTGTTAGGGAGTTCCCGCCGTCTCCAACAGAGGGAGCGGCCAGTGGCTGCCGTGGAGGCGTTAATTGGCACGCGGCGGGCGGTGGGGGAGGGGGGCGACGGGCGCGGAGTGCGCGTCCAGGCTGACACGCGCTCACAGAGGGCGCAGCACTCCGCAGGAACAGCTGCTTTCGCTTGTTTTTAATCTGGTCACTCAAAGAAACACCCCAAAAATAAACTTTCTAGGACTTTTACTATTCATGTAGAAATTATTTTATAATACGTACATGCCAATTTATGAGGCTATTATGAAACTTTCAAAACGAAACAATGGAAATATTTATTCTTGGGATATATAATTTCAAAAACCTAAAGAACAATATTGGCACGATCACATTTTACGCGAATGTCCTGGTGTGAATAAGACTGTTAATATTTTTTGGTAAGGAACTATTACATGACAAACATGTTAACTGCTTAGCCTTATAATTTTCACTTCAGGATCAAAATGGGAAAACTTATGATTGAAAAATTTTGAATTTTTAAACTTAAACAAGTAATTTTTATGCAGTCGGTTATAAGAATGGAAAGAATATTTCAAATGTTTTTTTTCTTGTATGTACATACGTATATACCGAGTTATTCACTTTAACTTCTTATATATTACACTTATAAAGATGGCATAAGTTCGTTTTTCACTGTTAACTCTGAATTTTCGAAATTTGCTAAAGTTTAAAATTTTTAAAGCGTATTACTTCAACTTCAAAATTGATGATAGAGATCATGCCGTCATATATTTTAACTTCTTAATTAGTTGATTCATTACGATCGTGAAGATTTGTCTAAAAATTTTAGTAGTTTTCGCTTAATATTGAGTGAAATAAGTGAAATATTTAACTAGTGGCGCAAGAAAAGCACATACTTACTCGGATTATTTCTGACTGCTCAGATACATTATACTACTACAAAAATCTGCAAAAATGTTTTCAACAAGCAAAAAATCTTTTCCGCTCAGAGACTCGAACTCAGATCCTCAAAGCTCGCCGTTACTCATACCCCTACGTCACAGAAGCCCAGTTTGGATCTAACAAGAACGGCAGCGACGAGTGGAGTGTAATAGAATATTCTTTCGTTATTATGGAGCTTAATCATTGATTTATTAGGTATTCATCGAATGTACACTAAGTGATCAAAAGTATCCGGACACGGAGGCGGTGGTGTTATGGTGTGGTCGTGTTTTTCATGGAGAGGGCTTGCACCCTTTGCGGGAAACTATCACGGCACAGGCCTACGTTGTTGGTTTAAACACCTTCTTGCTTCCTACTGTTGAAGAGCAATTCGGGGATGGCGATTGCATCTTTCAACACGATCGAGCACCTGTTCATACTGCACGACCTGTGGCGGAGTGGTTACACGACAATAACATCCCTGTCATGGACTGGCCTGCACAGGGTCCTGGCTTGAAGCCTATCGAACACCTGTGGAATGTTTTGGCCGACTTCGTGCCAGGCCTCACCGACCTCCATCGATACCTCTCCTCAGTGCAGCACTCCGTGAAGAATGGGCTGGCATTCCCCAAGAAACCTTCCAGCACCTGATTGAAAGTATGCCTGCGAGTGTGGAAGCTGTCATCAATGCTGAGAGTAGGCCAACACCCTATTGAATTCCAGCACGACCGATGGAGGGCGCCACGAGCTGGTAAGTATTTTCAGCCACGTGTGCGGATACTTTTGATCACTTAGTGTATGTATGCTCAATAAGTCCAGTTCACCAGAAACAATTTATCAATTAAATAATCAATCCTTTGCCTATCACTTAAAACAAGAATGATATATATTTTGATGCGCTTTTACAATCTCTTTCATCCCAAACATTTCTACAATATAATTGCGTGCACTCGCCTTAAGGAGATGTTGGACATGATTCTAGGAAGGTTTTTGGTCGTTGCTGTTGATTATGTATTTGACTATGGAAGCGATAATAAGAACAAAATACTACGTATAGGATAAAATTATCCTAGAATGTGATAATATCCTAGAATACTTGTGAAAGTACAAATATTTAATTTTTATAACTTATTGTCCATTACTAAAATGTCCAAAAATTTTAATTAATTCACAAAATGTACGTATATATCAAATATAAAATTGACGTATGATAATCATACTTTCCCAAACCACTATCGTATGTACTTGGCGCAACATCCCGTGAACGGGCTCAGGCCTACCGGCGACGTCCCTGCCTCGCGGCCATGGGTTAAGAGGGTACGTGTGGTTAGCACATAGACACCCCACGCCGTAAACCACTATCGTAGTGGGAGAGAAAACAGTAAATTGTTGAATACTAACTGGTACCCGGCGCGTTGCTGCCGCAAAAGAAATAATTTTGGAAATATTCCTCTCCCCTATTATTTGACTCGAAATAAAAGTGTTATGTTACAGTAAATGATATTTTCAACTTACATTACACAAATGTAAGTTGTGTAAATGATAGGTTTATTACCCCACTACCGTATATTATGAAGTAAAATATTGTTTCACGTCAATTTCCTAACTTTAATTATTATTTTCATGAATATTTAGACAAGTCAAGAGTAATATTTCAATGCATTTTAACTTTTCAAATCTTTACCGTATGTGTCACCAACAAATCAAGAGAGGGTGTATCATCTTTAATTAGAGGGGAAATTGAATAATTTACTGATATTCTGTCACTTTTATAGGAATTTAGTACGCCCATTTACTGGCAAAATATCCAAGCGAAAGTCATTGAATTGTTATAATTAAGGCGTAAAAAATAAAAACATTTTGCGCTCTTCATTATGGATTCTGCATTCGAACGGAAGTGCCCTGGAAATGGAGTTATCAACACCTAATGTGATCTATTATCTCCACTGCAGTTTAACGGAAAATGAACGAAGTAATAAATACACTCCATCTACCTTCCTGTCAGTGCAGAATAATAAACTCATTTGTTTCTTCCCAACATTTCACAGTATATCGAGATGAGCTCACCTCGAGACCTATCTAGATGAGAACAGGTAATAACGCCGCATAATAGAAATTATATTTATTACGTATTAAATACTACAGTAAACTTTAACTTTTATTAGAAAATATCCTTTTCTGGCTATGAAGAATTAATAAATATACAACTAATTTCAATATCATTGTTAAAATGTAAGTTTACTTACGTTATGCACTGAACAGTGCATTCATTAAATAGCATTTCGATTATTATAATCCAATAATGTATTTACAGAACCACTTTATAATAATGTACAACACTAAATTCTTATCGACCCCATGGCCGAGTTCACTAAGGTAGTAGTGCCGTAGTGATCTCGGACCGAGGGGTCGCGGGTTCGAGTCCCGCCTCAGGCATGGTTGTATGTGTTCGTCCTTTCCTATCATTACCATATTGTTTCATCCTCAAACCACGACGTTAAATCCAATACTGGTCGCTTATGACCTAGTAGTTGATGCGACCTTAAATAACCCAAAAAAAACAAACATTAAATACTTATAAAATTCTAATATTACCTTTCCTCTACGAAACAAATATAAAATGTTCTTTGCAATTTTTCTCACACATTCTCCGGAGATTCTTGACGAGGATATGCTGCAGCGTTGGCATGAAAGTCGTAACCTTAACACGCTCATTTCACTTCTCCTCTTAATCACGGTGCGCATGGCGTTGCTTCCTTTGTCTTCCGTTCTTCTTCACGGGCACTGCGAGGACTGGTGTAAGGTAGAGTCCCTAGAGACAGAGAGTAGCGCAACTGCCGCCACTTAATATCCACCCACTCGAGAGCACCACCAGGCAGAAATCACGAGCTGAAGAAAAATTATACCAATTAGTCACTCTATGGAGATGTTTAAGATTATTAATATGGATTTGGGGTAGATTCATGGTTCTCGGTTCTCAGCACCCATACTACCACACAGTTCCAATTCTCCTGACAACTGGACATAAAATGGCGGGATCGGTGAAACAATGGAATGCGCTACTCTCTGTGTATAGGAACTCTAGTGTGGGATAGCCTCTAGATATCTAGTAGCACAACCGCCGCCATGTACCCGATTAAGCAGATTTCGCAAGTTAAACAGACAGGATAACAACAGACAGGTAATGGAGATTTTGAAGAATATTAACATTGGTTTGAGATATATTCATGGTTCTCAGCACCCATACTACCACGCAGTTACGATTCTCCTGACAACTGGACATTTAATGGGGGGTCGGTGAAACAATGGAATGCGCAGCTCTCTGTGTCTAGGGACTCTGTTGGGCGCGCGGGGGGGGGCGTGCATTCCGCTCACGAGATGGCGATCCACGCGCGAAACGCACGCACGCACGCGACCGCGACGCCCGTGTGAACGCAGTTACGCCCTCATAGTGTTGGCTTACTGGACCACTGCGGCGCGATTATCATTTTGTGAATCTATTATTTATCGTACATAAGTCTGTTCATATTTAAATACATTTAATTGTATTTAATTTGGTCAATATTTTTATTATTATTTAAAAAGTCGGTTTCAAAAATAATATTGACCAAATTAAGGACAATCATTTTGTGAATCGCATATCTACATTTCTGTGCACTCTTTCGAGAGTGCCATATTCTAAAATGCTGTAGATCTTTAAATGTGCGATGGAGATGAACGCAAGTAATATGTTTTTCGGAATGTGTTGACGTTTTTATTTTTCGATGTTTGGGACGCAGTTCGAGATCACGGAAACAGCGTCACAGAATCACACCGTAACTAGTTCTAGACTTTTTATTTGTGATAAAATCCATTAGAATCTACTTGAAATAATAAGGAAAAAGAAGTGTAACAGGAAAAATAAGCATTTCCTTGTAGTGTGAAGTTTGTGTGTTTCAGGGACGGTGATGTCGAATATGTTCTTTTAGATATTTTTGCGATGGTGACGATATAAGTTGATACAACACACAAAAGCGTCGATGACATAAATATTGATGTTGTTTGAGAAATATAATGCGAGATAAACCCGAAAATATGTTGGTATCCCCAATTTGTTTTAAAAAGTTAATATGTATTTTTGAGAATTTCTTGCCTCTCTGTGGTATGTAAAAATCCCTCAGAAAAAACTTACTTAAATACATGCACACGTTTTAGGAAATAGTTCTAGCTTTCGACGGCGATTTTCGAGTCTGATATGTAGGGACAGAATTTACGTGTAAACGCACATAGGTAGAAGACGCCTGCGGTTAAATATTTTTTACTTCATTACTATTCATATGCGCACCGGATTCTCGTAAAAAATTTATACATTGCGTACGTATTTCATATTTCTGTAAAAAAAAACTCTTGTGCACTGTAGTGTAGTGTGTAATGACTTCTGTACATGTAGAACGTTCGTCCAGACCCGGAATGATCATTTCAAGCCTAATTGGTGTTCGAAAATTTAAAAATGATTGTATCGGACTAGTTTAAACATTAAAAATGATTTTTTTACATATTTTCCATCTTTCTTCCCATCTTTTCATCTTCAACATTAATAACGATACTAATATTAATATATTATTGTAACACTAGTATATTGTTTTTTAATTAAACAAAGCTTGAAAGAAGAGCATAAGAAGCTCTCAATTCAGGAAAAAAACCAATTCAAAATAATCCCAAAACTTGAAAAATTGTTCCAATGTGTCTCACCAGGCAACAATTTACATTACATTTATTCCTGGTACTACAAGCAAGAGATCATCTCGGCATACACATTAAGGGATTGAATAAACCCAGGTAAACCGCATTTAAGATGGCAATTAAAGGCTGAGATTAAATACTCTGCCAAAATCACAAAGAACTATGTCATTGCGGTGTACACAGAAGATACAAAGGAAAAATTGTTGCATTTCTAGTTAAATATGCTGCCTTATCACGTGGCGAAAGTTGTAAGAATGACGGAATGAAACAGGCAGGACCAAATTATTGAAACTCATCCAGACAAACTTATAAAACATGTGCAACTGTAACAGCTTACAGATCTTTTGTTACAGTAATTATTTTACAGATTTTATTTTTCGAATAACTTTACAGTAGAAACCAAAAGCTTGTTAACCAGGTGCATAAAATGACCTAAAAACAAACATTTTGAGTTTTAAATATCAAGAAAAACCAAGTAATGATAGATTAAAGTCATTTTGATTAAATTTACATTTTGATTTTTGAATTTTTTGCTTTCAATCTACTCACGAGGTTTTCATTATGTATTGACGAAGTATGTGTGCACATTTTCCTTTTTATATTCCAATAAATCGTTTACCTACTGATACATTACGGAGAATCGCCATTGGATTGACGCTGTCGCGACGGTGTCCACGGAACAAAGAGTGCAGCGGAGAGGCCTCCGCGCGGGAGCCGCGCTGGCCCGCGCCGATTGGCATGCAGGCGCGGCGCTCGCGCATCCTGGACCCGCCCGCCCGCCCCCTTGCCCACCCCCTTGCCCGCCCGCCACCGCCCGCTCGCCACCGCCCGCTCACCCGCTCGCTCCCCTGCCCGCCCGCCACCGCCCACTCGCCCGCCCGTCCGCTCGCTTGCCCGCCCGCCACCGCTCGCCCGCTCCCTTCCCGCCCGCAACCGCCCGCCCGCCAACGCCAACCCGCCCGCTCGCACCGCCCGTCCGCTCGCCTGCCCGCCCGCCACCGCTCGCCCGCTCCCTTCCCGCCCGCAACCGCCCGCCAACGCCAACCCGCCCGCTCGCCCGCCCGTCCGCTCGCCTGCCCGCCCGCCATCGCCCGCCCGCCGGCCTGTTCGCCACCGCCCACTTGCCACCGCCCGCTACCGTCCGCCCGCCACCTCCTCCCACCGCCCGCCCACTCGCCCGTCCGCGCACCCACCCGCCACTGCCCCGGGCCTCTCCGCCGCCACCACCGCTGCCACCGCCTTGCCGCAGCGCCAAGCCTTTAATTGGCGAAGCCACACGGCCACTTCCCAGCGGCCACCGCCCGCATTGTCGACCCTAGCGCCTCCGGGCGTCCGCGGAAGTCGTCTGTAACACTCCGCCCTCCCTCGACACCGTCTTCATCTCGCTGTTCTCGCTGCTTCATTCTTAGCGTTCGCTTCTCCGTCTGCGCATGCCTGATCGCCACATGTTCTCAGTGCGCTGACCTAGGACGTTCTCATTGTTTCCATCTGCTGATGACTACTGTACTCAGTTCCCCATTCCCAGCATGCCATTATCGCCTAGTTAATTTTAGCTGCAGATGTCACCCACTTTATGACGCAGTGTAAAATTTGTTCTTTCTTCTTAGGTGTTTATTGTTGTCTTCTCCTTGGATATTTATTTTTGCCGAGTAAACAAAACATTTAACGTACCTAGAATTACAGCATAACTCTTCGTTCCATTGTGGTGTGATGGCTAGTGTAATCTGAAGGGGCTGGAACCAGACAATCGATGTTAAATTTGTGATAGAAATAAAAAAAATAAACATAATAAATAGATTTTGTTGTATTCCAGCGCTCATGCAATAAAGCTTAACATTATAAACTAATTGCTTTATGCAATTACATTAGTATTCCATTAGTATTTCTTAAAGCGATCAATGCCCTTGCCCTCTAGATCAACATCAACCTCAGCTGTGCGTCGTGGTTTTGTCCTTTACGCCCGTGGGCCTCGGGCGACCGAATACAGCCCTCCGACCACTTTGTTCTCAGACAACCACTTTGTGTTCGAGTCAAGCGATAGGGGGAGGGGGGCTGGATGCTTAAATACCGCGTGAACCCTCGGCACTGCGTGAACACTATATAAAAGGATCGTTTTTGAAAAGTATTCATACATCTCTTTTGTCACTTGTTTGTTTGAAAGGTAGCCCGCTAATGGTGTGAATGCTGCAGTATAGTGTCGTCACATAGATAGGCAACCCGTTGCACGAAAGCGAAACTGTGATATAATATAACCGCTCTTTGCATCACGTCGAAATACTATACTATATCTATATCTATATCTATCTATCTATCTATGTATGTGTATATATATATATATATATATATATATATATATATATATATATATGTACGTGAAGAAATACGTTGTATCTATGACGTTCATAGAGACTCTTTAAATAATACTGAATATGTGAATAATTTTAATATTTCTATACTTCACTGATCATACGTAATATTATTTTTTTATACATTTTCCTTTCCTTCTCCCCTGATTATAAGAGACAAGATTTTACCTATTACTATACATTTCGCCCCTCTCAAGATATGATTAAGGAAACTTCGAGAAAGAATAGCTACTGAAAGTTACAAAGTACTTTATTGTTTAGGAATTATTCACCAAGCTTCGGAAAATGTATTTCGCAGTTATCTTCAAGCTGCAAAGAGCACCTCCTTTAAACTTTGATGTACCACTTTTCAGATAGGTAAAGGCAATTTACCCAGTAGAATATTTATGAAGTAGTACATTTATGCACTACAAATGCAATTGCCACTGTTAGTTTCGTTTTCGTACTTGCAGTTACAATAAACATATTTAAACTACTCGGTTAACTCGTTCCCAGCAAGAATTTCGATGTGAGGATTGTGACTCTAGAGTAGTTTATGATACTTCGCCATGTCCGCGTCACAGTATAACCTGCATGTTCACTCGCCGCAAATCCCATTGAAAATGTTTTTTCGATCACGTGACGTCCGCCATGTTCTTGGTCTAACACCCAGCGCGCGAAATACACAATTACTTCATTTAAAATGATTTTCATACATTTATTTTATTCACTAGTTCAATTCATGTTATTACTCTATCCATTTTATTGAAATTCCACGTCATCTGAAACAAATTAAACCCATACGCTCAGTTCTCATATCACACGCTGAATGATATCCGAATGTATCTGCTGAAATTCTATTGGCTGACAACCAAGAACGTGGCCGAGGGTCCACCCAGCGCGAAACTAGATTTTGGAGCAAGTGAGCATCCTAGTTGTACTGTGCGCGCGTCATCGAGCGACTAAGCGGCGCCGAGTGCTAGAGGGCGCTCGCCGGCGCATACGTTCCGAGCGCCGCTGCTTAACGCGCGAGTAAATGAATAGTGAATTTGATCAACGACGAGTTAATAGATCCGCCGCACCCGGCCGTGCGGCGAATGACAAATGATCTCTTCCTAATAGGCGACTAGTTTACCACTAGGCGACGGCCGCGGGCTGCACGCGCAGGAGATGATTGCAGCGCGGAGCAAAACGAGTTGAGCGGCCGCTGCGCTTTCAAGCGGCCGGCGCAGGTGGTGGCGACGACGACGACGACGACGATGGCGGCGGCGGCGAAAAACCACCAGAAACATCTATACAGGGTGTCCGGGGAGGAAACGTCGAAACTTCCAATATAAGCTCTTAAGACAATTCTAAGCATATTTGGTCTAATTAACTACGTGGATATTCCGAACGGTTGAGCCGCAATAAGCACTCAAAAGTTGGTTTGAATAATTGACTTACAGGTAAAATTTTGCATTATAGAAGCATAGAAACACTTCAGAAATATTTAATTGTTTATTATTTATAAAGAAATGAACATATTTGTTCAGAAAGAAAAATTAGGCGAGAAATAAAAATCGCAGTAGAATTGTATAAATTGGGTGCTTTTTTATTTCTGCCTTAATTTTTCTTTGCGGTCAAATATGTTCATTTCTTTTGTAAATAATAAACAATTTACATGTTTCTGGAGTGTTTCTATGCTTCTATAATACAAATTTTTGCCCAGAAATCAATTCTTCAAAACAACTTTTGAGTGCTAATAGCGGCTCAACCATTCGGAATATTCACGTAGTTTATCAGACAAAATATTCTTGGAATTGTCTTAAGAGTTTATTTTCGAAGTTTCGACGTTTCCTCCCCGGACACACTGTATATTAACATCGACATTTTGCTTTTGATGTTTTCTTCAAATCGAAATTAAGTTTATTAGTTTATTAGTTTATTTTTTAAAGCATGTTTATTAATCGATATTTAACACATCGATATTTTAAACATTGATTTTGAACATAGCTTTTGTCGATGCTTTCATCGATATCGAAAACTCTTTAGCGATGTATCGTAACATCGATGTATCGATGTTTTGGTAAATTTTGCCATCCCTAGACTTGGCTGTGTCGATGACGACGGTGCAGGGGCAGACGGCGGAGTCGGTCGCGTGCGCGGGAGCGGGCGGCGGCGGCGATGGCGGTGGCGATGGCGGTGGCCGGGAAGGTGCGCGCGCGGTCGGGCCGGTGGTTGTTACCGCAGCGGAGACGCTAAGCGAAGCCATTTGACTCCGCCTGGCCGGCGGGCGGCCGGCGGGCGGGCGGGCGGGGCGGGAGGCGCTCTGCACAAAGCCTGTGGCCACTCGCGCCCAGATGAAAGCGCTCAGCCACTTGACTCTGCCATCATCTTTAACCCGCGTCGCCTTCGTACGCAAATATTTCAACTAGCAGCCCTTTTACGGATTGGCACGTACGCCAGATGCCGCTCATTATAAACGTGGAAGAAATAAAAGAAAATAATGTATATGCGGTGTAATGTCGATTCACTTAACTTGCATGCCATTCCCCAATTTGGAGACAACAGGATATTGGTTCGAGACGGTTTGAGGGAATTATTGATCTCAATAGTATTGGTAGCGTTACGCGAACTGACAAAAATGGCATAAGTAAAACGTTCAGCCATTCTCCTAAATTACTAAATTTCAATAAAAATTTATTCTGACGATTTTCTTTTTAGTTTTCCTGTAATGTGATTAAAGGGACCTCTGAAATGAAAGACTTTACAAAGGGTGTCGTGGTTACTGTCTACCAGCTTTCGATTTTGCAAAGCCTTCTCACATTGCTGGCACACGCAACAAATGTGCGGTAACAGGTGTTATTTCACTGCTTGATGGCAATGAAACGGAGATGTTAGTGTAGCTGCTTCTCATGCTGCTGGAAGCCCTGACACCTTCTGTCGAGATACGACTGCAAACAGAGCCCCTCTGAACGCGCAGCGCTGCCTGCGGCCGCCGCCGGTCCACGCGGGCCGCGTCCGGTCGCGAGAGGCGATCGTGCCCATCGCCGCATTTTTCCGTTAGCCGAGCGCGCGTCCGTCGCAGAAAAAGGACGCGGTATGTGGAACGCGCCCGGCGAGGGGGCGGGAGCGTGGCAGCGTGCCGAGAGAGCCTCGGCGGGCCCGCCGCCGCCGGCGGCGGCGGCGGCGGCACGCCACGGCACGACGACGACGGCGGCGGCGGCGGAGGCGAGGCGAGACGGCGGGCGGGCGGACGGGCGGGCGGGCGTGCGAGCGTCTCGCACAACCCACCTGCCGTTGGGCTAGGTCCTGCGCGGCCACCGCGTCCTCGCCCGCGCCCGCCGCCGCCGCCGCCGCCGCCCGTGCCCCGCGCGCCCGCCCGGCGTCTGGCCGCCGCCGCCGCCGCCACTGCCAGACCGAACGGCCTTCGACCCGGGCGTTCACTCGTCTGGCCCCCGCCCGCCCCTGCTCTTCCTCCGACGCGCCGCCAAACCCTCCCGCCCGCACGGCCACGGCCACCGCTCCGCCGCCGCCGCCGCCTGCCAGCAGACCAGACTAAACAATCGCCAGACGGCACTGCGCAGCGAAAAAACAAGTACGCATGATTTTTTTATTATTATTATGGCTGCCTGCGCGCTCGCTCGCTCTCCCGCTTTATACAGTGCGGTGCGGTGCGTGGCGCGGCGGGGCTGGGCGGGGCGGGGCCGGGTGGGTGGGGCGGCGGGGGGAGGGGCGGAAGGGAGGCCCGCCGTCTTTTGTCTCGCGCTGCCGGCTGCGCTGCGCGGAATGACGGGCGGCGTTTTACCTTTTTTTGCGCAAAGGACGCCGCGCCGGGCGGCCGGGCGGGCGGGCGGTTGGCACCCCGCGCCGAAGGCGAACTTCCCAGCGCTGCGGAGGCTAGAGGCGCGCTTCCCACGGCGGCAGCCCGGATTGGCCGAAAGGCGGCAGGGCGTTGCACACATCAAGATATTCTACTTCTCGAATGGAATTATGGAGATGGTGGATAACGGAGATGACAGTGTTTCGGGAGGAACAATGTAATAACATGCATTATGCTTCGATTAAAATAATAATAGTTCAGACATGATACATAACAACAATTACTCTCAAGTTCTACTGAACTTGCAGTACATTACACGTATTCAGGTAACTTTTCCTGGAAATATCTGTATGATCATTTACAAGTCTTATTCTTCAAAGGCCAATTCAGTTGCAAAGTAATAATAACCGCTACATTCGGTATACATATGATTATTAATCAGATTAGCTCTCGTATAGATGACTTAGTAAAGTGATCAAATGATATCTGAGAGAATGGATTAAGGAAGGCAGCTTTCCTAACCATGACTCATATTGAATTTGTGGAACACAACTTGCAGCCAAAGTAGTCAATATCATAGAACCGTCCCCTTGGGACAGAAGAAAATGAATTCCAAGAAATTTCGATTCCTCGTAATATTTATAATTCATTATATATTTAATACTCCCGTAATTGCTTAAATTATTACTTAATTCTGTATTACACACACGTTTTCATTTTGCAGGAATATAAATGTATAACATTTAAAATACATTTACAATGTTAGAAATACCTCAGTTTCACTTTCGGGAGCCCTTCATTTAACTGATACTTGTTGAAAAAGATTTTTTTTTGTTTTGCGTACGTACCAATTTTGCCGCTCTCCTCTCATATTGATTCGTTTCTTCGCATTGATATTTTTACTTTCCATGCAAATTGCAGATATTTATAACCTACCTCTTTCTGTCTATAGAAGAAAAGTAAGATAGTGATTGAAGCAATGTTCTATTCGACTATGCAGTGAAATTTTTCGTTGTAAAATTTACTACGAGTTTTCTGTGTAAATTGAGATCAATTGTGCGATGATGTCAAATGAGTTACTGAAAAAACTCTTCCTTGAATAGTTTACCCCAGATGTCACTTTTGCCGATTGGGCTGCTAAAATGTCAGAAAAGAAAGAGAACCATGCGAGAGTATGATGCATTTAGGTTCTGTTCTGGAAATAACATTACGCATGTCCCACTGCTATATAGCTCCGCGCGCTGTTGCAGATCATGCCACAACTCACTCGTTCCATTGCTGCCGAGCTACTGACGGGGGCAGGGAAGGCAAGTTCATTGCGAACAATTATATTCAGGGTCCAGTTGCATTAAAGTGCACTGCGAGGCCACGAGATGCGTTCCACTTAATTTAGTTTTCGATTTAGAAATCAGTCGCTAGATGCAGTTGTATACTGATAACTGTATCTGACATGAATTAGGATATCTGTTTAATAGCTTGAGATGAATTCGTAAAGACCGGCTGTATCAGTCTACAGTGTCTTATACTTGGACTCACAGACTCACTTCACTCGGGATATAGCAATCTTAAATTTCAACTGGTTGCAACTGGTGCATGTATACTTATTTACTTTCACATATACACATAACGAAAAAATATGTAATTATGCAAAACATTGTTGAGATTTTGGTGGAAATTGAGGAACTTTTTTTTCAAATGTCGATATGTTTTATGATAAATTATTTATTTTCCATCTTTCGTGTTTTGAAAAAATGATCTTTAATTGACACTTCCGAAAAATGATATGTTGTAAAGTATCAGTCTGTAGATAACACTAACTCCTAAACCATGCGCCGAACTTGTTTCAAATCTTCAGTTTTTTAAAATAATAGTGTATGGATTAGAGCAATTATCAGTACGTTAAAAGTATGATGTTCGATAAAACGTTTACATTTCATAATTGTAAAAGTTTACCTTTTTCCAACATTTCCTGCAGTTTCATTATTGAAGATTGAGATTTTACTCTTAATGTAATCGATTCTTCATTGTTGGAACTTTTAATAGATTCTACGATACTAATGTTACTAATTACACTACTAACTACAATACTACTTGGCTATTTTCGAAAATGGACATTCCCCGATCGTTTTGACCTACTAGTCATCCTGCAAATTTGAAACGCAACGAATCTTTTAATTTTTTTTGTGAATCCCGTAGAACATTTTCAAAATTTTCAAAAACAGGGTCCCAATTTTCTTTGCTCGAACGACGCATTCAAAAATACGAGAAAGATCGATTATGCTTAGTCTCTAAATTTCACCTTTTAATTATTGTATTCTACCATTATTAAAACTAGAAGCTTCTTCGTAATGTAATATATTATTTAATATTCGATTATTTAAAAAAACTCCATAGTTGTTTTTAGATATTGTGTGATGTTAACCTCTTTATGCAGTCTTTATGTATTTATTTACCACCTTTCCCCCTGTCACATCGAAATGGCGATTAAGTAGGAGATCACCTTTTATAGAGGAGGATTTTTTAAAAATTTTGTTAGTCTTGTGAATTACCTGCCATTCGGTGAATGTAGGTGTGTCAGGGAAAGATGATAAAGAATCTAGTTATGGCAGGAAAAACAATTAGAACTCCAAAATAACAATGGACATTTATTTTTCCTTTGGAAAATTTGAGCAAGTTAATTGTTTACAAAATTATTATAAATCCTCTTTTGTTTGGTTCAGGCAACGAGTAATATCTAAGTCTTTGAAATTAATTTATACAATATAAAATCCGTACATCTATTTAGGAAGTCATCTTACGTTGCATCATTCCCAGCTGTCACTTTATTTACAGAATTAGTAGCAACGACCGTACACTACTATCTGTACTAGAAATTATCCTTAAAGCTGCTTGGATTATTTTCGCATAAGATTGAACTTTTCCTGTCGGTTCAGCTTTCTTTCTGAACAGTGAGCTCCTTTCAGGTGATGCAGACCTTTAAGGATGCCTGCCACCGTGTAATCTCGCCGACGAACTACCAAACCAAGCCTTAGAAAATATGTTATCTCCTCTCCATACGTAAATACACTTGCACGTCAATAAACTCCATAGAGCTGAGTGGATTAGGCTCAGCCAATCCTTCGCCTGACCTACACAGAACGGCGCATTCAGCATAATGTCACTAACATGAACTTTTCAGCAGATATTCGGCTGCACGAAAATAAATGCCTGGAAAAGAGAGCTGATAACTTTTTTAGCAAACCAGTCTTATCTTTTTCTGGGTAATGTGGAAGAAAAATATGATATCTTCTGAGCAGAGAGCAGAGACAAGGGCACGAGAAGAAAGATAAGGTAAATTTGGGGCATTCGGATCCTATTTTTATAGTCGTGGTATGAACTGTACGATCATGACATACAACACTTCATATAATTGTATACGATATTGATAGTTGCTCGTTGCCCCGTCCAATGTCTCCGTCTAAATTATTTCCCCCTTGTTGCCATTTTCGTAAATGTCCCATATTTACCATTCACATGGCATTACTTTTTTAACAAATTTACATCATTGCGCCATTTTAATGACGGAAAATAGTGTCTAAACATCTCTACTTTTACATTTTATCAGTCTGGTTTGTTAAAAACATTAATTTTATATTACATTTGGATACAAAATAATATTTAGAGCACTGAGCACATTCGCTTCATCGTCTCTCTTAAGTTTTCTTTATAATATACAGCATTCGTAATATTAAAACAAAGAAAATGCTTAAAACTACTCTAAAACAATTTCGTATACCAATATTCTCGTAAATATTTCGATTTTCAATATTCGAAGACGCTGCCGCTATTGATTAGCAGAGTTTGTAATTGTCACTTAAGTGCAATGGCTACAAAACGTTGAGTGTTTGATTTAAGAAGTGGCTATTACGCTTTTCCATTCCTTATTGCGGAGAATATTTTCTCGGGCGATAGAGTATCGTTGAGAATGCAGAGTTTTAATTTCTTCAGTTTTCTAAACATCCTAACTCCTAAGGATGAATAAAGATTACAAATGATTAGGAGCAAATTTGTAATTTATTATTATAAGTTTCGTTGCTTTATCTCAGGCAACAATTCATTATCAAAATCATTAATATTTTTTGTAATCAATGGAATCGTGATTGTATTGAATACGATCAGTTGCCAGTTCATATTCGGGTACGGACCCCTGTAGACATCATGACTGACTCTCTTCAAAATTTCATCTATTCCGGCCATGAGGCTCCGTTGGCAACCCCTGACCTACACTTTTACCATCCAAAATATTTCTCCTAAAGAGTACGTGAACACTTCATTCACTCTTCCTGGCACAATATGAACATGCGATAAGGGAAACTTTTTTCTTTGTTTTGGTAACATTCGTGCCCAGATTGAAACAAATCAAAGATGCTGTGCTTCATTTCTTTACTTCTTATTCCCTCAGAAAAGTGATTGTTATCACATATTAAGCATCGACTAAAACTCGATTAAATATTTATTGGTCAAAATTACATTTTCATTATAAGAACCTTAAACTTCTTTCATTCAATGGTCTTGCTAATAAAAAAAATCATAGCGGTAAAGGAAACAATATCTTTTCAAATGTAGGATATGTCTCGTGATTGTGAGATTCGTGTCGAATTCTGATTAAAGAGAAGTGTGCACTCTTTAAGTAATTAATTCACTATACAATTGACACTGTTCTTAAGATATGGGGGCTAAAGACAACTTGAAACAGGTTCGAAAAGGATAAAAAAGAATGAAAAATGTACAGCATTTTGCTAAATGTTTCGATTTTTAGCGTAAATCAAACTCACATTTGTCCGACTGTAAACATGTTATTTGTATTCCAGCATTATAAACGACCTTTTCTGTTGCAAGAAATCGTTCATAATCAGGCGTTTTATGGCACAAATGATGACGTATTCCATTTTACGGCTCGAATGATTGCGTCATGACACATTCAGCCAATTGCAGCGAGAGAATTAGGGAGAGGTAGAGGTAAACAGAACAGCCGACCACAGTTTTCTCGCACAGATGTCATATACCCGAGACATCACAGAAAAGTCTTTCGACAAAATTAAGTTGGATTCTCTTATAAATTTATAATGTTGTCATACAAAAAAATAGCGTATGCAACTCGTTTATAATGTTGCTTTATTGCACTCGTACAAATGTGAAAATTGTTCCTAACGTCGCTCGTTTTCAAAACATGTACTCATGCAATAAAGCTTAACATTATAAACTAATTGCATAAACTACTAGTACAAAACTTCGCCCCAATTTCTCGCCTCGTACGCTCCCCAGGACGTCGCCGGCGGCTGGCAGGCCGCCGCCCCCAGGCTCCGCTTCGCGGGGCAACGCGAGGCGCTGCCACGCACCTGTTGCCGCGGCGGGCGCGCCCCTGCCATTAGGACGCGGCTGCGGCGGCGGCTGCGGCCGCTGGGGGCGGGGGCGGCAGGGGGCGGCAGGGGGCGCGACGGTCACCGCGGAAATCCTCGCGTTCATTGGCCGGCGCGTAATTGGCGTAATGTGCTGCGGCGAGGGTGAAAACGCGCGCGCTTCCGCGGTCGCCACCCCCTCCCCGCCACTGGCTCGGCCGTTCCAGCGCGCTTTCTCTCGGCGATGCTCATCGCCCGCTCCGAGAGCCCCTAGATGCAGAGAGTAGCGCAACCGCCGCCATTTAATATCCTCCCACCCTCAAGCAGAATTCATAAGTTGAGCAGAAATGATAACAATTTTTTTAAATTTTTTTTTCTATCTGCTTGACTAGGAGGTCCTACAGAGAAAAAAATTTCTAAGTTGATAGAGTGTCTTACTCAGGTGTTAACAATCACAGAGAGAGAGAGAGAGGGGGAGAAAGAAAGAGAGAAAGAAAGAGAGAGAAAGAGAGAAAGAGAGAGAGAAAGAGAGAGAGAAAGAGAGAGAGAAAGAGAGAGAGAGAAACAGAGAGAAACAGAGAGAGAAAGAGAGAGAGAAAGAGAGAGAGAAAGAGAGAGAAAGAGAGAGAGAAAGAGAGAGAATATTTGCTGTGAGTAATAGCGGGAAAAGGGGGTTGCGGATTCGATGGTGTGACGGTTAGCGTGCCGGACTGTCATACCCAAGTTGGCGACCCGATCGAAGCCGTGGATTTTTAAGGGCGAAAAAATCCTTCGTAGGCCTTCCGCGGAGGGGAAGTAAAGCCGGCTGGCCCATGTTAGTAGATTTACTTGCATGTAAAAGATCCTCAAGCCTAAATGACGCCTCTGAGCTAAATTCAAATCGCCTGTTTCGTCGCCCGAGATAATACCTTCTTTCTCCGCTAGGTGAAAGGAGCGTAGCGAAATTTGCGTGGTCAGACGGAAGAGCGGGCATGATGGCCCGAGTCTCGCCACGTAAAATAAGGCATTAACTATAACTATAACTAAGGGGGTTTAGTGGGGATATTTGACATGATAACAATTGATGACGCAATGGAGATTTTTAAGAATATTAATATTGGATTGAGATAGATCCATGGTTCTCAACGCCCATACTAACACACATTTTCAATTCTCCCGATAACTGGATATATAATGGCGGGATTGGTGGAACAACGGAATTCGCTACTCTCTGCATCTAGGGACTCTACTCGCTCCGAGCATCACGTAGGAGCCGTGAGGACGGCGTCGCACCTGTTGAACGCGGAATAAGATGGTTACAACAGGAAAATTTGTAATCTCAAGATTGTGTACAATATTGTATGACCAATAAATTCAACCTGATTGCACTAT
Organism: Acheta domesticus; assembly: GCA_031308135.1. Taxonomy (NCBI): domain Eukaryota; kingdom Metazoa; phylum Arthropoda; class Insecta; order Orthoptera; family Gryllidae; genus Acheta; species Acheta domesticus. Next base: position 212,574,662 of record JAHLJT010009419.1, read on the forward strand.
AGCGGCAAACAAACCGGATATAGTTATCCGGGATTTGGAGAAAAAATCGTGCCTACTTGTTTCTGTACCTTGCGAGCAAAACGTCGTTACCAAGGAGGCAGAGAAACGTCTTAAATACAAGAGTTTGGAAATCGAGATCAGCCGAATGTGGGGCGTAAAAACACAGTTCGCCCCGATAGTTATCGGAGCTCTGGGATTTGTTCCGCAAAATTTGTGTAAGAACTTGTCTAAACTCCCAGGTAATCCAAAAGACTGGGAAGTGCAAGAGATCGCTTTATGTGGAAGAGCTCACACTTTGCGCAAAGTATTGTAGAGGCACCGACAGTCCCTCTATCTGCTCCTTAGGTAGCTGGTTGCAATCTGGAGTAGATTTTATATGCAGCCGACTCATAACATCTTTTGTCCTGATCTAGTAAAATTATAATAATAGCCACGTTTTGCGTAAAGCAGTGTAAGGCAACACTGTCACTAGATATGTTCTTTAGAAAGCTGGTAAATTTTATATTTAACCCACACCTAATCGTATATTAGTTGTAAATTTAGGGAATTATAATAATCGCTATGTTTTCCTAAATATTTCACACCCAGTAATTTTACACCATCTTCTTTAACAAGAACATTTATCATCTGTCTAACCATACAACTGTTAACAAGAGAGGTTTGAGTGGTGATATCGTTCTGGGGACTAAGAATTACTAGGAAGAAATGATATTGGAGAGAGATACGTGTGCTGCTAACATGGTTGGAAAAGGTTCCACGCTCTACTTATTTTCATCTTTCTTTGCTCAAACGTCTAATTACGCTGTCATGATAACGTTTGTATGCTGTTCATTCAACCTACATTTATGTGTCAAAAGTTTTATTGCCTCATAACTTTGCCATAGAGAAGTAAAGAGAATTTGAAACTACGTTTTCCACAATTGATCTAATAACGATTTATGAATAAATAATTTCGAATTATTGATGAAGTAAATCCTGATTTGTAACCGTTGTAATCTTTTGTAGATACTGTATTTTTGTAGCTGTGGTCGCCAATGACCTAGTCGTTTCTAGGGCGACCTTAAATTTATAATTTAAAAATATCCTGATGTATCAAAATACATTTTAAATAAAAATGTATAGGAGTACATCTGCGAGTTTTGTTCTTCTTGCGTGAAATTAGTTTGAAATAGTTTGGGAATAATAGTAAGTCCCTAAAAATTGTGTTATATGACATTGTTAATTTTAAAATGTGAAAATTAATGTTAAATGTAAAAATTAATTAAACAGAAAAGTCATCAAAGTTTTTGCATTGAACATATTGAAAATTATGTTCTTTTTTTGTGTAGATGTCTTTTACTTTGATTCTTCCTAAATTTATAGTAGTCATCTAATAATTAAAATTATTTACTGAAGCTATGCCGCGTACTATGTGAACGTTGGATTGTGTGTCCAGATGAGATTTAAGTGGCTGGTTTACAAAATACAGCCCCTGGGTTTTACAGATAAGAGCAATTGTAATACCCCTACAGATGGCAGATTCAATTAAATGAATAATAAAGACCGAACCATCTTGGATAGTGTAGGTACAATTAATGAATGATTTCTCGTGACATGAATAACTCAAAGAACACAATTATCTGAGAGTAATAGAAAACATAAGAAGCAAAATAAAAACATTATTAACCATAACCATGAAGAAAACAATAATATATTTTTTATAAATTAAACATTATAAAGAATCATGAAATAAAGGAAATAAACAACAAATGGGAAATTGTGTTGAGGAATTCTTATTCATTTGCATCATACACATATTTTAACCAAATCAAAAATAAGTTTGACATTCGAGACGTATATTATCTTACCCACTCCTCAAATCGCTTGTGAACGGGTTTATGACATTGCACCGACCTCAAATAATCTCAAGTCCTTTCCAAGCAGCCAAAGACCCTAATTCTAGATCCAAGAATATCCCGTGGGGTGAGCGATCACTGCAAGGTTTCTACTTATCGCTTAATACTCCCATATTACAATGTTTGCGCGTCGAGATGTATACGGAGAAGTAGATGCAGGTCAAACTAGAGCGTCGTTAACCATTGCAGGCTTGAATAGCGCACACTTAACGGCGGCGCGGCGGTCTAGGAGCGGTGCCTCGTCGCAAATTGCTCCGTGAATCGAAGTGAAAATAAAGCACGAGCGCGCCGCGCGCTCTAACGGGAGGTCGCCACCGCGCGGGGCTCCCGTGGAGATAATTGCGTGGCGTCGCCGGGGGCTTCGTTATCTGCGGCCGGCCTCCGCGGCGGCGCCTTGCCCGCGGCGCCCGTTTTTGAGAAAATCTAGGTTTTGTAATATTTTTTTTAAATTGCGCACGTGGCACGCAAAACTTCGAAAACTACTAAAAGTTTCAAAAAAATGTACTGGGTGTCCGGGGAGGAAACGTCCAAATTTCGAAAATAAGCTCTGAAGACAATTCTAAACATATTTTGTCTAATAAAAGACGTGGATATTTCGAATGGTTGAGCCGCAATGAGCACTCACAAGTTGGTTTGAAAAATGGATTTCTAGGCAAAAATTTGCATTATCGAAGCATAGAAACACTCCAGAAACCTAGAAGTTGTTTATTATTTACAAAAGAAATGAATATGTTTGCTCAGCGCATTAAGCGAGAAATAAAAAGGAGTCGAAGTGTGTAAATTGGGTGCTTTTATATTTCTAGCTTAATTTTTCTTTCTGAACAAATATATTCATTTATTTTGTAAATAATAAACAATTTATATGTTTCTGCACTGTTTCTAAGCTTCTACAATGCAAATTTTTGCTTATAATTTTTTCAAACCAAATTTTGAGTGCTCATTGCGGCTCATCCATTCGGATTACCCACGTAGTTTATTGAACAAAATATGCTTAGAATTAATTGCCTTAAGAGCTTATTTTCCAAGTTTCGATGTTTCCTCCCCGGACATCCGGTATATGACCTTAATGATAGAACTTACTTTGTAGAACAAATTTTATTTGAAGGAAAAATCTGTATCTGCAATTTTGTAGTTGTAGGAAGACGCCGAAAAATATTCAAACTATTGGGATTTTCGAAAATTTAGAGTTAACCGTGAAAATGGGATCTATGCCACCTTAAAAAGTGTATTTTGCTATATTCTTATAAGATATTTAAGGAAAAAAATTTGGAACCGTTTTTGACAAAAGTTTGAAAATGTCCGGGAGTTTTAATGTAAAGTACTCCGAAATTTTGAAGAATGTTTTTCAAAATAGCGGCGTCTCGAACCAGATCGACTGGGGAATTTTCGTTTTGGAAGAAATAGTACTTATGGTTTAGGCGCTATGGTTGTTCACAGACTGACGGGCGGACGTTTTGCTCTAAATTAATTTTTAGGTATGAAGAACTCACAACACTGGGATTCTGGCTACAGCACGTGTTACAAGATTTTTTCTTAATTTGGCAACTAGTTTTATCCACTTTTTCGTTATCAGGTCAATGGATTTTTTACGGCCGCAAATTCGCCGTTTTTCTCGCATTATATAACATTCCCTATACTATGTATTTTACTCTGTATATACGTACATAAAATAAAGTAAAAAGCGATATAAGCAGGCAACTTCAAATATATCAAAATGAAATGAAATCGAAATAGACCCCCTGTCCGGTGGGGCACGAGTAACAAGCTAGAGATACATTCTGTGACCCAAGGTGCGATTCCAGGAGGGAGAAAACTGTCACTTTTCAGTATTCTATCCCAGTTTTTATAACTGGTTAATAATGTGAAAGCGTCTCACAGGAAGATAATGACAATGAATGGGCAAAATGGTCTCGACTTTCGTACCACAGGTCTCTCGAATTCAAAGCCTTCCATGTGGGATGTCATGGTACGGCATAATATGATAAGGCTGATGTATAAAACTACACCATGGCCAACTTCGAGAATGAGGTATGAGGAATGAGGAATGAGGACGAGAATGAAGTACCACGCAAATGTCAATTGAATGCCAAACGGTTCAAATGTTTTACCAATAGCAGAAATTTTGTTTCATATTTAGAGATTCACAACACAAAAACAAAATGCAATTATGATTGAATGTCATTTCTCATAAAAACACAGAGTCTGAAGTAGAAATTTTAGATTTTCATTGCCTTAACACCATCTACTCAGCATTGGAATACTTTTGAAAAATTAAAATACTTATTATCGTGTTTTTTTCGCTCAATCAAACCTTAGGGATTTAGATTTTAATTTTTATAAATTACTAGGTGTCGTATCTTGTTACATATTATAATACAATTTATATAGTGTCAGAAAATTAACAATTATTTAATCACGTTTAAATGAAAATATAATTCTTATTTATTTTAATATGAAGAATGCTGTAATTTTCTAGTAAAAAGCAAGTAATAATCTGAAATTTACTAATTAAAAACTGTTTTATCGACAGTGAAACTGCTTGTGGTTATCTGAAGCTTTGTAGAGTTGGATGTCCGCGGATTTAGTCTCACTGGTTGGGGTTTTCGACGTAAGGTAAATAACTGCATCGAAGTCAACCATTGCTCCCATGATTATACTAGTGGGTGGCTGCCACGATTGGTCGTTTTCAGGATTTATTCGGATCTATAGCAGATGGATCTGGAGCAGTTACTTAATCTATTGAATTCGGCCTGCGAGCTGTCTTTTCTTCACCTAGTCCGCATCCCAATCTTTGGGCGGTAAGTTGATCTGTCATCATCATACGACTACACCAGTTATTTATTCTTTGCAGCTTCATTAGATTGTAAAATAAAATACATTCGATTTTTCCCATTGTGTTTCCATCTCGTCAACGAAGGATGATACTTCGAGAAAATGGAATAATATTTCAGAACAGCAGCTACTACAGTTTTTCGGAATTCAGAATCACAACTTACCCCCCCTCCACACACACACACACAAGTTACCGTGTCACTCGCAATCGTGCTCATCGTCTCCTGTATTATTTCATTAGTATACTTTTGCTTTGCGGCTCTCATATACAGCCAATCTTTTTAATGAAGTCTCGTGAGAAGAGACGTAACGGATTGCACTTGGACTTCAAAAATATGAAGAATTTGTTTAAAAATACGCATCTGAGTATTCATATAAATGCAACCCACAACACACGTCGGGAGGTCTCAATCTATATCTTTCTAAGGTCATAAAAACTACAATTTTGGGGCCAAAGGTCTCGAAGAAACGTTTATCACATAGTTTGATGCTTCTCGATTGTACCCCACCTGTTCAGAGCCTGTAGAATCAGCCACTGTATATGAAACTACTAATTACTTCATATTGCATGCGATTGAATTACACGGGTTTGCTCTTTGCTCGATAATAAAGTTGAATGAGAATAGTTTCTTTTGACAAGATTGTATTATATTGTTATCAATTAAAAGGTAACATATAGAACAAGTGACGGAGGATAAGAGGAGTTGAAGAAAACTATATTTTCCAGGCTTAATATGGAAAATAAGGAAGAGGGTGAGGTGTAGCACGCGAGAGTTCTCGCACGGGAGCGCTAGTTCCTGCGGCTTTTGCCCGCCGCCTCCGCAGCGCGTGCCACCGTGCGCGGGCGCTGGCGCGCGGCGCCGCCCCGACCTACGCCACGCCTCTCCTCATTGAGCCGCCCGCGCCGCCTGCGCCGCCGCCTGCGCCGCCGCCTGCGCCGCCGCCTGCGCCGCCGCCTGCGCCGCCGCCTGCGCCGCCGCCTGCGCCGCCTGAATGAAGCGCGAGGCGCGCTCGGGCGGAACCGGCCGCCGCGGCGCCCGCGGCCACGGCCGGCGTACGAGGAGGAGACGCCTTCCCGGGATTCGCTTTTAGCCAGGCGTATGTGGGTTGGAGGGCAAGTAGAGTGGCTGCGCGCCGTTAAAAAAAAGTAAACAGCTTCAGGTTTCCCCGATTCCGTGAAAGGGCCAGAACGATTCAGTGGGTTTTCTAAGAATTCCCGTCGGTTTTCTGGCCCTGCCCTCCGCTTACCCCGTTCGCTCGTCTACGCGTTCGTCTGCCCGTCTGTTGACCCTTCCGGGAAGCTGTGTTCCGTTTCTCTCCCGCCTCTCTTCATAATACCACCTGTTCGTGTAACCGCCTAACCACCTACTACGCCACCGGCTACCAATCCTCCCAGCTTCTGTTTCGCCCAGCTTCCATCCCGTCTAGCTACCAGCCTGCCCAGCTACCACTCCGCCCACCTACTACTCCGCCCGGCTACCACTCCGCCCAGCTACCACTCCGCCCAGCTACCACTCCGCCCAGCTACCACTCCGCCCAGCTACCACTCCGCCCAGCTACCACTCCGCCCAGCTACCACTCCGCCCAGCTACCACTCCGCCCAGCTACCACTCCGCCCAGCTACCACTCCGCCCAGCTACCAGTCCGCCTAGCTGTCATTCTGCCTATCTACTGCCCAGGCGAACTCCTTTCGCATCCATGAGCTCCTCAAACTATTATGGAGTCTTCCATGAATTAGTTACGTAACGCAAATTTGGAAGAGTTTGAATACCCCTCCTCCTGTAACAAACCGGAAACGCCAGCTTAACGCGCAGCGCCTCTAACATCGAATATAATCCCGCAAGCCGCAGAGGCGGTGCGGGCTTAACCCCCTAAATAAACATAAAGCTTGCATCAACGCCTGTTTATAAAATGTAAAGATAAATTAGATAACTCTAAAAAATAGTATTCATTTTATTTTGTATTTTACTAGGACTTTTCTGCAGACACATTCCTCACATATCTAATTTTGACGTGCATCCTTGCTGCTTGAAATTTTAAGATATGTCCCAAACGTTTCAAGCCATTTTTACCATCATATTGATTCTTGTGGCTTGTGTGTTTTCTGCATAAATTCATTCATTTTTAGATCTCTAAATGATCTCATACACCTTTAAACACAAATCTGTGTAACTGTTGAACAACAGAGAAGTGAAATTTAGAGTAGAGTAGAATTAGAGAAGTACATTTTTTTGAATTTCACTCATTCCCACTAGTTTTCTTATTCCAATGTTTTCCATGATCTTGAAGTCTTCTTGCTGAATATTATATAATATTGAAATATACCTTTATCATCGTCTCATCAAGATGTGTGGTTGTAATTATGGCCTGTTCCAGATTTATATTAAGATTTGGGCGCCAGAAACAGGTTACACTAATTACTACCAAAGTTTTCCCATCTAATTTAAACAAAATTGTATAAACATCCAGTTAGCTTGGGTCGATGGGTCCGGATACAAATACTCGCTATCGCCTCGATAGCCGATTACCTGATCTGCCAACTATACAGTATGGCGTGGAATCTGAAATGTAATAATTATATGCTTCCAACTAATTAAAGATTATGATTGACAAATGAAAACTCCTTTCATTTCCAAAGAACAAAATTCAATAATTTATTTAACGTTAAGTTTTAACAATTAATTTTATGGTCATGACCTTTTAAATACGTTATCTCTTTTGTACTGCAGTATTTCTTTACCGTTTTGCTTCCCGACGCTCCGTAGTCGCTTCTCACTTGACCGTTGTTGGTTCCAAGTTTCGCTTCTTTCTTCCGGTCTTGCGCTGCTGCTGACACGTCCAGTCCACACTGCATAAACTATTTATCGGTTCTTATCCGATGCTCCCAGTTCCTAATCTTTCCCACTGGTTATGTAAAACATTAAAGTTCAACTGCAATATCCGAAAAACTGTGCAAGTCCTCCGCGAATTCACTTCTGGCAAATAATTCTCAGAGTCCGAAAAACTATTACTTCTCTCACAAAAAAAAATATACAAGTCCCACTTTCCTAATATAATGTCCGCAAACGATCTTTACACCACGTCGTCTACTATCAAAATCCGCGATCTTCACTCCACGACACCCAGAATCAGAATGTTCTGTTCAATGTGTTCTTTAACCCTTTATGGTTCGGTAAGCGTCCCTCATTCTATTTTTTCAAAACACAGCGGCAAAATTAGACTGTCTAATCTTCACTAGCCAACCCGTGCGTCTCTTACGAACCCAAGTAGCCACGACCCCGTCAGTCATTCGTTTTTGAACCAACCACATCTTATTTTCTTTAGCTATCTAGCCAGCGTCCTGACATCTTCGAGGCCTGTGTACCGTTTGTTGACCTTGCCAACCTCTGCGCTGTCGTTGCTAAGGCCGTATACCGCCATATTGCATACCCATTTATCCACCCCATGTACAGCTAATATTATTAAATAAAATTTGTAATATTCTGGTATATCACAATATATAGGTTACTTCAACTGCCTGTGATGCGTTCGATTTTTTTAACGTATTTGAGTGATGTCATAATTTGTCACGTGCCTTTCGGTTCGATAAATTAAGTTTATAATGGGAAATGTTAATATACGGCAGATATGGATGTCGTTTGCAGGTGATAATTTTATTGTCGACAGTTATGTTTCGATCCGGACGTACAACGGATCGTTTTCTCGTCAGGAATCTTATGCAGAGGGTTTTTGTAAGGTATTCACATTGTACAACAGTTTTTAACTTAGTAACAATCATTTTATTTATCAATTTTGTTTGCAAAGTTTGCAACTCTGCTCGAAGATGCAGTGGTCAAATGGAAGAGAAATGCGCAGTGTTTCTTAGTTTTATTTTTTCATTTTGTTTCATTTGTCGGAAGCAAATTTACACGTCTCAGATTTTAGGAAAATACAATATAATTGCCTAATGCAGCCAGACATTGATGATCAGGGTCTTAAGTAGAGAATTAGTGGCCCCGGGGCAACTGATAATATAGCTATCTTCTTAATCGTTTCTCCTAATCTAAAGCACAAAATGTGGAAAATAGAATTGGAGAATTCCCACTTACTCCAAACTTGCAGAATGTGGAGCTCATGTCTTCCGGCGCTAATTATTATAGCGAAGATAAGTTATTCATTTTTCCTTATGTAATAATCTTCTCCTATATCATTTCAGTAGCATACTTTCCCTTTGTGACTCTCACACGCAACCAATATTTATAAATGAGGTCTCTAAAGAAAGAGAATTTCACGGAGACGTGACGAATTGCACTTTGACCTTCAAAATATGAAGTATTTATTTAATAAACGCTCTATATATTCATGTATAATGTAACCAGCAACGCATGTCAGGATTTTAGAATCTATGTCGTTAAATAACTCTTCGAAGTTCTAGGGCCTTAGAAATGAAAGGCCAAAAGGCTACAGGATTGAATCATCTTGAACATTCTATTACATTTTTGCTTGCTCGTCGCTTCTCAATTCTACCCCTCCTGTTTAGAGCCTGCAGAATCCGCAACTGCATGTAAAATTACTTATTACTTGACATTCTATGCGATTGAATTAAACGGATGCACCTCTTCGCAAGAAAATAAAGTTAAATAAGAATAGTTTGTCCTGACAAGGGTTTATTATATTGTTATAGATTACTAGGTGACATACAGAACAAGTGACGGAGGATAAGAGGGTATTGAATAAAAATGTATATTACAGGCTTGGTACGGAAATGGAAAAATAAGGCGGAGGGTGGGGTATAGCTTGTAAGAGATCTCGCACGGGTACGCTAGTTTAAGAATAATCTCATAATCTTTTAGTAATATTGTAATCGCTTACTAAGATTACTACAGTGTTATAAGAACCAATATTTTTGGACTTTTATGGTATCAAACACGTTCAGGGAGTAGATATTGATTGGACATTTCTGAACAGAGTATCACAAAACTTTGAAGATTTCTACTGGACACTCCTGGAACCAATTTAATTATTTAATTAATAATAATAATAATAATAATAATAATAATTACAAAGTAATAAAAATAGAATAATTTTAAAATTGGTCATTTTTGGCGAGGCATCCATTAAGGACGGAGTACCCTAATCGTCGACAGAGTTAAGCATTATTGTAAAGAAAATCTACGTGATATAGAAATTGATGAAGCATAAATGTTCCCAGCTGTCCAGAGCATTTACTGAGAGGCATTTTAAAATGTAATGGTCCCGAGTTGAAGACATGTTCCAATGAGTGAAAAAGAAGTGCTTTTGTGTGAAGATTTATGCTGCATGTTACCTGGGCAACCGAAGCTAACAGCACAAAGAGTAGCATTAAAAACGGGAACAAAAGTTATTATTTCCATTTCATACAACATGCTGATATCAGTGAGCATTTTCAAATGAATTACAGAAACTAGGAAATCGTACGCTTGGGTCTAAGTATCAATAGGACATATTTTTCACTTTTCAAGAAAATGTGCAAAGTATTGTTTTTACTCAGATTAGAGTGAGGCCTCCTGAAAAAGTATCATTTAAATTTATCTCATTTTTTAAATGTAATTTATTATAAGATTTTAAAAAGTGATTGAGTAGTAGTGAATAGTTGAGAAGCCTTTGCTGCTACGAGATCATTAGTGCGCTATATAATTAAGGTAAAACTAGCGCCCCCTGCGAGAACTCTCGCATGTTAATTTCACCCTCTTTCCCATCTTTCCTGTTCCATATTAAGAGAGGAAGTTGTTAACGAAACGTTTATTTGCTTAAAAAATTTCGAAAGGACACTTCGGACGTACTTAAAGAATTTAAAATAACAATAAAGAACAATGAAATTCATCTTTGAATCAAATTTTGAATAATGTCGTGCTCAGTATTATAGACAGTATTATAGTAAGTAAAATGTTTACTTGCAAATTGCTTAGTATGCATATTAATGATTATTCTATATATTCTTTGTGAAGATATATTTTTTATAAAAAAGTTAAAAAGATCTGGATTGGAAAGTAAAATGTAACTATTGTTGCCAAAGCTGTCTAATGTATAACACAGGTAATATATTTTGTCCTTTTGTGGGGGGCCTTCCAGAGCTTGGGGACCCTGAACAACGGACATCCATTGACATCCATTGTCCTGGTGACAGTTATGACCCCTTAAATTCATTCGAATACACATCAGTAGGATTTGGCTGTCAAGTTTTCATTCCCAATTCTTCAGAAAATCACTTATCAGCACCGATGGATTGGTCGTAATAAGTCGTCTGAAATTGACATGCAGAGATTTCTATAAGAAGGGACCGCTTGACAGGTCATTGCTTGGTTTCTGTTGGCAACATAACTGCAGGTTATGACCTTACACCCTACTCATCCATGCGTACGCTTACATTTAGCTCATTTGTAGAAGATTCAACACTGTCTCTTTCAATGCCATCGCTCTACATGTCGTTAATTTGTATCCCAATCTGCAAAACGCTCGCTTCTCGATACCTTAAGGTTTTTATTATATGAATTAAAGGGACCCAAGTTGGACGGAATTCGCAAAGCAGCCTAGGTTTCCTCTGTTTTAAAGCTGAGGGAAAATCGGCCACGAACGCCGAATGCTCGACGGCTGGCTCCGCGACGCTGGCCTTGCCTTTCAGTAAAAATCAAAACACATCAGGAAAGGATGTACAAGGCCTACTGGTTCTGGTCGCATAAAATGAAACTTTTTAAAAACAGATTGCCTCGAAATTGTGCACGAGACTTGACGTCGTTGCACCGGCGCCACATTCACTGGGCAAATTACAGCGGTGCGTTTCGCCCAAACGTATCCATTTCTCACGGAGTGGAAAGTTCTCGAAACGCCCGTGACGGCGTCGCGTCGCCCACTTTCAGCTCGTGGCTCCTGGGAGCGATTCGGTGGCGGCGCGGCGCGGCGCGGCGCGGCGCGGCCCGGCCCGGCCCGCCGTCGCGTGCTGCCCTCTGGTGACCGCCGCGCGGCGTCGCGACGCTCGCCTTTCGAGGCGTCTTCCATCGGAGCGGAGCGGAGCGCCCGACAGCCCGGGGAGAAAGAGTGGCCTCTTCAAGGCAGCCGAAACCCTGGCGCGCCTGCCTGCCTGCCTGCCACGACGAGGAAAAGGCAGACAAGACTCAGCTCACACAAGTGCAATTTATACAGGATGTCCGGGGAGGAAACGTCCAAACTTCGAAAATAAGCTCATACGACAATTCTAAGCATATTTTGTCTAATAAACTACGAGGATATTCCCAATGGTTGAGCCACAATGAGCACTCAAAAAATGGTTTGAAAAATTGACTTACAGGCAAAAGTTTGCATTACGGAACCATAGAAACACTCCAGAAACATGTAAATTGTTTATTATTTACAAAAGAAATGAATATATTTGTTCAGAAAGAAAAATTAAGCGAGAAATTAAATAGCACCCAATTTACAGAATTCGACTGCTTTTTTATTTCTCGCTTAATTTTTGCCTGAACAAATATACTAATTTATTTTGTAAATAATAAACAATTTTACATGTTTCTGGAGTGTTTCTATGCTTTCTTAATGCAAATTTTTGCCTAGAAACCATTTTTTCAAACCAACTTTTGAGTGCTTATTGCGGCTCAACCATTCCGAATATCCTCGTAGTTTATTAGACAAAATATGCTTAGAATTGTCTCAAGAGCTTATTTGTGACGTTTGGACGTTTCCTCCCCGGACATCCTGTATAAGTTTAATGGCTAGATCTGTTATGTTTATTAAGAAACGACAATTATTTAATGTTTATATGTCTGTTCATGTTATTTTATATTCATTCAATTGTATTGCCTTTGATCCATATATTGAGAACAGACTGTTCGAGCAAAATAATCCTCGAAACTGTAGCTAAAGAAAATGCACATTAAAGTGAATTATTTATATATTTTATATAACTAATAATAGTCTTTTCTCAAGAAATGGGCCAAATGGAATATAATTTAATGAATATAGAAACGACAATTTCTTCGCAGACAAATTTCCGAATTATAGACACATAAATAAACTACTAAACGATCTGGTTTGTATTAATGTGTTGTTACATTTTTCTTAATATGTTAATAAAAATATTTCACTTCTTTACAAAACGTCCACATTATACATAATGTTACAAAATGCAAATGTTTTTGTAAATTTACACATTTTATTGTAATGTATTGAAACATTAATGATCATGAGATGATCCTCAAATGTTATTGTTTTGTTTATCCAAAGCTTACAATTTTACTCTTAATAATATACGCTGATGATATAATTGTACCTGACGTCTGTTATGGTATTCACCAAGAATTAAAGTGAATGTTCTTTCATTCGGACCAGCTTGGTAGCTGTTTAAGTCTCTTTGAATAATAATGCATTGCTATTCATGTCACAGTTTTTGCTAAGTCATCTGCAAACCAGTTTATAAATTTTAGACGTCGAGTTTCCTTTCTCCAAAACAAGTTAGAACCTCTACACGGAATGAACGGCATGTTGTACTCTTGCAAGACATTAATAATCTTTCTAGTTGTTTAAAACTAGGCAAAACAATATGCTTCTTAAGCTTGAGAATGACATATTTCACTTCAAAGTTTACGCGCTACCGATGATGATCATGGATATTGTGACTAAGACTATGTGGATCAGAAAATATTATTAAATTCTACTTAATAACAACAAGGTGTCGTTCTTTCACAAAACAGGTAAGTTTGATTTTAGCAATTAATTATTCTATTTTTGATCTCAGAAGTAGTCTTGTTATTCCCGGATGTCATGTGAAAAACTGAAATTTAACCCGAGAGGGGTGGCGTGGGGTCTCTTGTGACCCCACGTATCCTTGCTTAGCTGCAGTTGCCTAATTTTGCGAGTCAGAAGCTTTACATTTCACATACCTTTCACCACATTCTTTAGCTTTTGTCTGAAAGATTTTCAAAATTTTATACGTAATAATTCATTTATAAATATTTGGAAAACCAATACAAACATTTAAATTTCATACTTTTTATGTTGTGTTGATTGGCTTTGAACCATTTTCAATAAATTGTTTGTTTTTGTGTGAGACAATGTTAGTAAATGAAACTTACTGAATTTTCTGATACCTTTGTCGTTGGAATATTCAGGCAAATGTAAATGGAGTCACTACATAAAATGAAAGATAAATGATTATTTTGCACTTTTATTTGTTTCAATTCCTCATGTGCATGTTTGTTTAAAATAGTGAATTAAGTTAATACGACCTTAAAAAGGATTGATTATTATTTAAATAACTAATTTTGCACTTATTTCTTGCTAAGTATAATTGTATAAAGAAATAACTTCAAGGAGTCAAAAATGACCCCGCGCCGCCTCTAACGTAACTCTGGCAAGCGCCACCGCTACAGGGTTAACGGGAAAACATGGCAATAATGTATAATAATGACTCGCTTGTTGTTCCGAACGCTCCGTTTTCAAACCTGCGCACGAACACCTTCAATGAGAATGGTTAATTTTTGTTGAGGAACATCAAATGATATTCACTGAACTAGAGATTTTTTATCACTTCTTCACATCTTCGAAGAAAATACTGATGTCAGAGAATCTCCTCGATATTGTGATTGAAGTCCATTGTTTCGGCATTTCTTTCTTTCCAGACGTTTTGGTTTTATTCAAGGTTACGTTGTAATAAAAATAGAAATACAAAATGATCTACTGTTATTTTAATATCTACAAATGAACGAAACAAAGAAACTGCGTTCAAGTTCTTTATTTCACATATTTTTCTTGTTGTGGCAAAGACATATCCAGAACGGTAGTGAATGCAGTAATAACACAGTTTTATTATTGTACTTACTTAGTGCTGCATCGCTACTTACTATAAAAGTGAGAAGTTGTTGCACTGAAAGAGTAAACTCGTGTGTAAAGGCACTCAAGCACTCAGCCGTTCCCTGGTGACGTGCCTTCAACTTCTGTTACCGGTGACGTGCGGTCTGTGAGTCCCCAAAAGTTTTAGGCAGATTATTTTTCGGTGTTCCATTTCATGTTGCCTTGACAATTTTTCACGTCAACAATGCTTTAATAAACAACAAAATAAAAGGATTTGTTGTTAATATGTAAATGAAAATACTATAATTATTTATTACTCGCCGAGTAAATTTCTGTCTATAATTGGTTCAATACTGTTTCTGAAGTATTAATTATTTTAAAAACTCGTAGAATAGTTTGAAATATTATTTCCTACGTTAAAAAACCTTCATTTAAATACGATAATGCATTGTTACATGAAAATTATCCATTTATAAAAAATTTGCAATGCACATTCACTGTGGGAAGAAAAATCCCACTACATATGATGAGGTCTGTGAGACCGCTCGGAAACTTGAATTGGCCCTCAAAGGGGAACGGCTGTCACTGGATCCGCTACCTCACATGTGAGTGTAGTTTAGAAGGAGATTGGAAGTTACTGTAAAGAAAAAATTGTTGCAGTACTAAGAATATACTAAGAATGGAGGGCTACGCGTTTATTTTTCCTCAGCGGTCTCAGAGACCTCATGTCACCAGTGAAGGGTCAAAATATTCTTTAGCAAAATACTCAGTAATTCACAAGAATGTTCTGCGTAGAACAGTTTCATTTCAGTTTGGGCCGCAACGTGCTGGCAAGTGGCCTCTCCGTCCCGCTGCCGCTGCGAAGCGAGTTGCATCTTCTGAAACGCACCTGCTCCAGACGCACGCGCCAGCCAGCGAGCCTTCCTTGGGACGATTGCGTAATGTCCAAGTCTTATGGCCACTCCTGAATGATTTGATGGGCAGGTGGATACGAATGCTAGAGCAACGGTGAAAAGGGAGACAGGGAAAACCTGCTGCAAACCTGCTCTGTTGACTATAAATTCTACTTCCATCTACGCGAAATTCAACCGCGGTTCCAACGACGAGTAGTGAGTGGTGTGACCCCTACCCCGCAGGTCGTCACTAATACGACAGTAATTTGTAGATTTCTATGGCGTGGCTCCGATTGCTGCTTTTCAGATCATTGGCAGGTCATGAATTACGATTGTCTTACTACGACTTTTTAAATTTAATGCTCCTTATAGGCGATTCATACGCCGTACATTGTTCGCCCAGCTTAAGTCTTATACATTTTCTTTTGTTGCTGTACATTCTGTCTTTCTGCAGTCTCGTATTTTTTTATCAAAAAGGTTTGTGAAATAATGTTAGATCAGGGCTGTCCAACTTAGAAGGGCTTACGCACCACTTATAAAATTCTAATTAAGTCGCGGCAACACCGTAATTTAAGATGTTTTTTACTGTAACTACTGAGATCATACTGAAACAAATATATATATGTATTAGAGATTTTCTATTATTCAACATACTTAATGATTAATGTACCTATAACGAGAAAATTAATATATCATGAAATAAAAATAAGACGAATTGTGCAATTGTAATGTATTTGCTTAGTAGAATACAATTTTTCAAAGCAGTGGCGGGCCGCACAAAAAGATGGGAAAGGGCTGCGTGTGCCCCCCTCCCCCAATGTGCCACCTGACGGGCTCTTTCCACCTCCAATTCCGCACGGATCGAACCCGCGTCCCAGCGGGCTGGCCTCTACCGCCCCCGGCCGCCCCTCCAGCGAGCAGCCGTAACGTTTACCCCATTCCAAATTAACAACAACACAATTCCCTGGACCCCGTACAACCAAACCGTTAAATACTTAGGACTAAACTTCGATACAAGATTAACCTGGAAATCTCACATAGCAACAAAAATTCAACAAACCAAAATCAAATTAATTCAACTAAAACCACTACTAAATCACAAAAGCAGTCTCTCCTTAAACAATGCCATCGCCTTGTATAAGACAATAATCAGACCTTTAATGCTGTATGCTTGCCCCATCTGGACGAACGCTTCACAGACTAACATTAATAAAATCCAAATAATGCAAAATAAATTCTTAAGATTAGCCACTCACGCCCCATGGTTCATTTCAAATGATCAACTACACAGAGAATTACATTTACCAACCATCAATCATCACATCGCTCATCTCTCCAACAATTTATATTCAAACATATCCTCAATAAATCAAATAGCTCACTACAACCTAGCCACACTCAACGAATTTCCGACCCGAATCCGCAATAGACATCCTCTACACACCTTCCTCAACATATTCTCTGATGTAAGCTAAGCGTAGGTGCTCAATGAGTATCCTTAGCCCATTTTGTAGTTAGATTAGAAATAGTTTTTAGGTTAGGTTAAGTTAAGCCAGACGAATTACATGTGAAAAAGTAATATTACTGAACCATGTATCACTCATTCAAGTAATAAAATAAAAAAAATTAAAAAAAAAAAAAAAAGCCGTAACGTTCCGCGTCTGCCACTACTTTTATTTCGTCACATCTGCCGCCACTACCTAATTTCTAATGTAGTAACACTTCACTTTCTTATTTTTATAATATTTTATTTCAATCTCTTGTAGATTTTGTTTCTACAATCTTTACTACTATGTACCTGAGTAGTTTGACATGTTTCAATCTCCGTACCTTGCATAATATTAGCATATTACAATTTTTAGAGGAACATTGAAATACGATCAATTCTCTGTCTCAATATATTCGTTGCTATGCTAATTCCAAACAAAAGAAGTACACCATCCGTTACTTCGTTACGAAACGTAATTAAACATGTGAGGAATATGCGAACCGTTACACAACCCAAAGGACTGGACCAAGGAGGCGGCGGGCGTCCTGCTCGGGTGAGAGCTGTCGGCGTCGGCAGCGGTTGACTGACTGATTGATGGATTAATTGATTTAATGATGATCCCGTGCACGTCAATTGGTACGGTTACTCCCTTTAGTGTAGTGAAGGTTTTGTTGCTGGAAAAAGTGCTGTACTTCCTCAGTGAACGGCTGCAGTCCCTCTGACCGAGAGGTCCTCGGTTCGAGTCCCGACGGCGGCAGGATTTTCGACGCTAGCTTATCAGCTTGGTCGAATTCGGTCGCTGTCTGGAGGAGAATTCTAGCGGCCGGCTGCTCTGATCGGTAGTTTTCTGTGGTGTCTCCTATTAACACCAGACGAATGTAGGAGCAGTACCCTAACAAACGGGCCACGGACCGCGCGCGATCTTTCCTTTCTCTTCCTTGTTCTATCCTCACCCCCTCACACACACTAACATGCACTACAGTACCACACATGCCGGGAGACCAGTCGGTAGCTTACAGTTTGTCCCGGCTGTGGCGCTGCCCCGCTGGTGGGAGATACCTGGTAATTGGAAAACCCCGCTAGTCGACGGTAGGTCGGCGCCGGATCTCGCTATGCAGCGGGGAATGATCACCGCCACCTCTCGAGTAAAAACACGCACTAGTTAACTTAAAGAGTACTTACCGCTTTCTCTTGGAAGGTTCACTTATTGAAAGAATGAAGATACGTCTACACGCATGATTATGAGTAGAGCCCTAAAGTTTGGCAAAATGTATTTATGTTACTCTGAGTCCTTTACGACTTCTAACAAGAGGAATCACTTCTGGGGTTGTTTTACAGCATTTTTATTGTGTCCTCTTTGCTTATTTTAGCTTCTGATACCTATTTTTGACATTTGTGTTATTTTTGCATTTTTCTTTCTTTTACATCATCATCTAGCTTTTTATCTCCTGATTTATCATTGCTCCGATCTCCATCAAACTTCATTATTACCCGCAACCCTAGAGAACACAAACGCCTGATCGTGTTTTCTCTTTGCGTGGAAGCGGAAGCTGTGTTAAAAATCTAAATGAAAATGGAAGATGATAACACAAGATTTTTGATTCTTCTAATTGATGCCGGCAGACTTTTTTTGCCCATAAGGAATCCCATCTTACTTTTGAGTATGGCCCCCAATCCCTTTTGAGCACGGCTCTCTACGTAAGATATTGTACCCTTCTGAGTGCTGGCGATTACACAAGTGCGCAGAACGAAAAATATAATTCTGTTTTCACTGATGCCTTTGCAAGATTCACAATATAATTTGCAGGAGTCAGCGTCACGAGTAAAATAAATTCGTTGCCATCATACCGGATGGTCGTGGCTCATGTGGAATTAAGATTAGAAAGAAAATATCGTTCCCTACACATTATCTTTAGAATTAGAATACAAATGTGAATCATTTTAATTATGAATTTGTACCATAACTTTTTTTAAATGTAATTTTCATTGTTTATATACCTCTTTGCACCTCTACTTTAGTTTGAATCATTGCCCTTTTCATGCTTATTTTAGTAAAAATAAATGCCCTTTTGCCTACCTATCTTTGATAAATTAAATGCCTGAACTTCGGAGCTCTAATTAGGAGTAAGAAAAAGTGAAAAGATTCTAATTTTCAAACCAAATGGAAATGCTATTTTTAAGATTCTCATAAATAAACTTTTATCACACTTCGCCTGCAAAAATTAGGGTATTAATAAAACGTGACCTAATTTCGCTTACGTAGCCAGACTGAATAATTACAAGACACTTAATAACGCTTTGCACGAATATTTAAAAACATTTTATTTATTGTGTATAAACATTATACTTTAATGTTTGTTCCGAAAGACAGTCATCACTTTATACGATACATTAACACGTGGCTTGAAAATGGGTGTTATGTGCCACAACTGAAAAATCAGGTCACAAGGGGGCTTAGCTGTTAAATCCACAGTGTGTCTGTTGGAAGGATTGCCCGTCAGAGCAGCCAATTTATGAACCTCCAGAGTGATATCCTTCTTGGAGGTATTCCGCAAACGTAGCGGGTTTTCCCCAAGCCAAATCTTGAAATTCCCCAAGCCAAAAGTTGAAATTCGCCCACTTATCTGCAATTCACGAGCAAAATGTGTTCCATTGCATTTTTTCCCCCTTTTTACACTGATAATGTAAACCGTAAGATGTGCTGACGCCAAAAAGCAAACAAAAATTAAAAAACCTATGATTTTTCTTTCATCGCATTCGGCAAACACTTGCACAATAGGGAAATATACGCTAGCCATGTGGCCAGTGGTTTCTCCAAGTCAATGTATATCATGGGTAACACTGGCGTATCTCGAAAAATACGACTTTTAGATATGCGAGCTGCTTTATTACTTTTCATAATAACTATTATTAACGTAACTCCTACACAATAATTTATATTAAAGCTTAACTGATCTCTTATGAATTCTTTTAAAGTTGCTTACTTCTTAATTCAGCAGTTGGTGTGTTGTTCTCTCTTTTCAACCACCGGCAACAATTTTAAACATTGTTCGAGTTGTGCCAATATTTGAGTCTATGAACGACAAGTACATTTGAGAGCGACAATTTTAATCCTTCAGTTGACGAAGGGGCGTAGGCCTCGTGTCGAGAACGCGAAGTTGCGCTGTGGGTACACGGAGGAGATTGTGACTCCACGGAGCCTCTCGCCTACGAGAGCCTGACGGTAGTTACGAGACGCGCCGTACGCTAATGAGACCTCTCGTTCCGCCTCACGCCCTCCCTCCTCGTCTCCCCCCCCCCCGCCCGCCGATACCGCCCCGCCCCGCCCCGCCCAGCCCCGCCCCGCCCCGCCCCGCCCCCCCGCCCCGCCGCCCTCACCGAGCCAGGGAGTGTGTTGTCAGGCCAGGGACGGGCCGTCCTCGCAAGGTCCCAGAGCCGATGCTTGTCTAAAGAGGATCTTCCCGCTAGCAAGCCCCGGCGTTTTGAATAGCAGAATTGTACTTTTGCACGTTTATTGTAACTTTCTCGCGCTGCTTCGTAGGAAGAAGTTGAGGAATCGTGCGTCGCAAAACAATGAAATTTCGGCAGAAAAGCTCTTATTGCCGGACACTGGCAATGAAAACTGGTACAAATCCTTTTGATACACAATTAGTTACTTCCTCAAACACGTGGTGTAGCCAGAATTCATGTTTTGTGGGTCACTGATAACGAAAACTCGATTGACGGCAAAACGTTTATCTGTCCGCCTGTGGTGAAAGCTAACGCCCAAACCGTTCAGCTGATTTTCTCCAAAATTAATATTCCCCGATTGATCTAAATAAACTCAAGGCTTCGGGAGTTTCAAACGCACGTATTTATTTTTGAGAATACATGAAGCCTCAAAACATTTTCAAAATTTTCTCAAAAATGGCTCTAAATATTTTAATTAAACTTCATTTTCGGATAGGGTAAAGGAAACTTAAGAGAATGGTGCAGGTCTCATGTTGCTTGAAATCATAGATTTTTTGAAAATTGCAAAAGTGCAATTTTTTGGGGGTACAATTTTTTTCTCAATAACCGCTCCAAATCTTTTCCTCATATATATTCAGAGACGGTAAAAAATATGGTGTTAGTCCAATTTTGGGCAAACTCTCCTTTTTTTCGAAAATTCCAAAAAGTTAACATTTCAAAACTACAGAATTAAAGATAGTGATTACTGCCTCATGGTCTATTGCAAAATATCAGATCTTTAAAAAAAGTCATGTAAATTTTTTTGAAAAACGAATACTTTTTGCGTAATTTGTGCTTAAAAATACAATATCTAAAAAAAATTATTTTCTCCAAAATCGCTCAAGGAACGCTTAAAAGAATGGCGTGGATCTCGTTTTCGTTGAAATCTCTGAATTTTCGAAAATTATAAATTTGGAAAAAATGAGAGATAGAATGTAATGTTGAAATACCACTAGATTCTAGATTAATAATCCATACAAATGAACCCTAACTAACAAAACATCCAGCAATGAAAGTTCTTTGTAAAATTAATTGTTAGTTCTTCGCTCTTTAGCTTAATGCAAAGAAGATTTTCCGGAGGAAATATGAAGCATTTAGATCATTAAAAGAACTACATAAATTTAATATTGCGGATTTTCTGAATATTTGTGAATATATAGTGAAATATTTTTGTGAATATTGCAGATTTTCTTTCGCCGACATTGTTGATGAATGGAATATAATCTATATTTATTGCGCATATTTGTAGTAAATAATGTCTACAAACTACCATTGTAAAAATGTCATTGTTAATTTTCTCACGAAAACTTTGTTAAGGACTCCCAATGATATTGAAGAACCCACGTCTGAATATGATAACTTGATAAGCTTTGAAAAAAAATTATAAATATAATAATAATGTTAAAATCAAAATACGTTACAAATTTTGATTTTAACATTGTTCTTTTTTATCTTATTCTTTTCAAATCTTATCATATTGTCACATTCAGTCGTAGGATCTGACAAACAACATTAATCGTCCTGCCTGTTGCATGCATACGAGTAATTCTACACACAATCACGATTACTGGATGTTCTGAGGAAGAAAAACTTACTATTGAACTGATGACAACTACAACGAATTATCAGTCTTTTCTCTTTTAAATGGAAAGGGGGGGATCTTTTCCCAAAGCTGTTAATATATTATTTATTTTTATAAATTATGGAATAAATAAACATTATATCGCGACGCAACTGGCCCTCGCTAGATTTCGGATGAACCTCTGCTCGCGACAATGTCAATCAATATATCAAAATATTTCTACCAAGCTACCGAGCTATCCTAAGATAAAACGTTCGGAAAATACGACGTCTATTTAAATTAAATGAACTAAATTTACTTTAACAAGCGAAACACAAAACATCACAAATATAATTTACGATTGATAATGCTTCTGAACTTTAATTCTACATTTTGTCGATCTGCAAGGATTAAGCATGAACTATTTACCTCAATATGTTTTACCAAATAACCCAGATTACAATGGAAAGAAACATTGACACATACCACTTTTTTTTGGTATATCACATTAGTAAAGTAAATTTCATTACAAAATGCACTTCATCACAAAAATTATACTGGCAAATAAACCGTCGTAGACGAGTGCTTTATTTCGCAGTTTGTATTAGTCTTCGAAATGGCAAAAGAACGTTTCTTGAAAAAAGTGAAAGCAAATAATTTATATCAGGGTTGGGGCAGAAGTCATGGCAACTGTTTTTTTTTTATAAAAGAAATGTTACCGGATCACACAATTTCATTTGTAACGTGAAAGAGGAGCTGCAGTAGGGTGTGTTCACATCCACAAATTGCTGAGTGAGTGTCTCTATTAGTCCAGAGAGCGACGTAAAATCAATTGTCCGACTACCGCCGTGCGAGATGAATGTAATACGTTTCGAGCAGCGCACATCCTACAAGAGAGCAGTTCTCCACGGGAGTTAGGTCCGAGGATGTTGCAGGGAATTGGTGGAACATGAAAACAGAACTGTAATTTCAAATACCTTAACAAATACGAAAAACACAGTTTTGATGTGATGTTAAATGCCTAATTACTTAGTTTGTATCTTTTTTTCCCCCATATGTGTATTTCATATTTTCCTCCCGTGGTCGTATTCCCACAAAAATAATAGTTGCCATGACTTATGCCCCAACCCTGGTATTAAGTTTTAATTGTTGTGCTCGCGATGACCTAAGCATAAATGTATTTC
Source organism: Acheta domesticus (assembly GCA_031308135.1). NCBI lineage: Eukaryota > Metazoa > Arthropoda > Insecta > Orthoptera > Gryllidae > Acheta > Acheta domesticus. The sequence continues at coordinate 212,597,806 of JAHLJT010009419.1, forward strand.
TTTGTTCTTTAATTCAAAATCGCTACGGTTTCGTGAGGTGCTTTACAATAAAAGTCATTACTTAAATAGCGATAGGCACGCCTTCAACATTACTAGATATCGGATGTTTGGCACTAAAAAATCGTCTTTTAGGCGCCTAAAAAGGCACTGGAATGTTTAGAATAGGGAGAAAAAATCACTGTCATAACTTACATTCACAATAAAATTAAAAATTATTTGTAAAACTCCATACATATTTCTATATTTTATTCTTAATAGTTTACATTACCAGTAAGTTTTCAAGGATCGCAATTTCAAATTTGCAACGATTGGGAGACAAAATCAGTTTGAATACAGAGAAGGGTTTCTGAACATCTGCTGATATGTCTGGCATATATTTTAGAAGTCCAACATTAGCAATACTGAAACCTTCTGGGAATTTACATTTATTTCCACTCAGAAGGTGTCCTCGGTATATTGACAATCCACCATTTTCTCAGAACATGGCTAGTATTTATGAAATAGGGAAATGGAGAAAAATATGTTGGTATACATTCAGGAATTCTTTCGTATTTCAGAATACAAATACGTGAATTGTAGGTTTCGTAATGAACGGTCAGATTGGACTATGGCCGATTTTCTGATATCTTAGCATTGTATATAAAAATAATACATAAAAGGCAAACAGGTGCAATAATTGTAAAGAACAGGCATTCATGCAAAAAAAGGCATTTATGCAAAAATAAGCATTATAAAACTTGGTCATATGTCATCATTTGTCGTGATTCGTGCACATATATTGTCAGCCTTTAAATAAGTTCGCTAGAAAAAAAATAGGCATTTCCGTAAACATCCGATGTCTAAACATTACTATTGAGAACGTTGCGTTGCACTGGAAAATACCAGCAAACAACGTCCACTGAGAGCGCATCGATTGCCTTGCCCGGGAAGCGGCCCCGCGACGGACGAGTGCTTTGTCATCCGGGATCAATGGCGACTAACGACAGGCGCCGCGCGCCTCTTCAAAAACGGAGCGGCGGTTCGCGTGAGGCGGCGAAAGCCGACGCTCGCTGCCCGCGCCAGCTCCCGGCGAGCGGGTCTCGTGTCGCGCGGTGTATCGACGCATCGAGAAGGCGCCGCAATTTGTACATCCCTACGTGCTCGCGCGGCGGCGGCGGCGGCCCGGGGCAGCTGCGCCGTGGAGAGAGCGGGCCTGCCGCGAGTAACGGGCCGCCTCCGCCTCCGCCGCCGCCACCGCCGCCGCCACCGCCGCCGCCACCGCCGCCGCCGCCGCCGCCGCCGCCCTGACCTGCGCAACGCGGCGAGTCGCGGCCCAGGGCAGGCCCGCCGCCGGCGGCCACGCCGCGCCGTCAGCCGTGACACACATCCCGCCGTCGCCGGCCGCCGCCTCCGCCGCTCCCGCTGCCGCCGTCGCCGTGGTCTCCGATGATGACGCGAAGCCTGCCCTAGCATCCTGGCCGGCTACATCAATATCCATCACCCCTCGCCAGCGCGTGATGTAACAGAATTTCTGATGTCTGCTTTGTCACCGTTATTACCACATCAACCTACTGCGATGCTTGTAATAAGCAGAAGCGAACTCTTGACTGTGCCAAAATTATTCCCGTTGCTCTTTTTACCATCTATGTCTTTTTTTAAATTTATTTTCTTCCTTAGTATTAATTTGTTAGAAAGCTTCAATTCATTATCGACAACAAACATAACAGTCCAACATCATACATCATACATTCTACAACAGTCCAGTGGAAGCCTGAAGATGAGGAAAATTTAATCTCTAAACGTTGCAACCATGTATGATGTTGGACTGTTGTATGATGTATGATGTATGATGTTGAACTGGTATGTGTGTTGTCGATAATAAATTGAGGCTTTTTAACAAATTAATACTACGTATGAAGACAACAAATTTCAAACTAAAGTTGTTATTTTCTTCCTGTTCGGCATAATATTCCTTTCAAGGGTTTTGCTACACAATTTGTTAATATACATAATTTTGGCCTTTCGGCTAAGGGTATTTGAGGAGGGCCACATGGCTACCTCGTAAACAAGGTCAGCAGTGCAGTAATTCAGAAGAGGTTTTTTGAAGCTTTATATTTAGTTATTTAACGATTGCGGCAGCAGAACTGGTTAATGGGCGGAGAAGATTGATTCTAACTTAAGGTAGTTTAAGAGAGTCTTGTATGTCTTCCCGGTGCTACCATCAAGTTGCCTGTCGACGATGTCTAACATCGCCATCGCCACGAATAACGCTACCAACGCCAATATCCAAGCCATTCATTCCTCACCAATGTGTGTCATCATTGCCTCCGCTTTTCATAACACATTCTCATAACACGTGTTACTAGCATGAGATTCACACAACCTGTTGGGTCCCTGGTCCTAAACCACGGAAGATAAAACATCACTGCCGGTAACTTTGCTCAAATTACTATTGCCATAATCATTGATGTCGTTTTCTATAACAGCGATTCCAATTGTCTCAAATGCGGTAATTATGTTCTCTTTTTCTACATTAAATTAAAAAGGTAGTGTTATCTTTGTCAACATTGCAAACTGAATTTAATCCATGAAGAAAACAAAAAAGTTGTCACTGTTCCAGCGTCCTTCGTCTTGCCTCTCTCTCCTCTCAGTCGCTAAAATCTAATTTCACCGCTACCTCCACCATCAAGATCACTCATTTAGCCGTCACTTTGAGGTGCCGTTCTGATCCACCGTTCCTTTTATTTAGCTGTTATCATCAAACGCTTTCTCTTGTTCCTTTAATACTACACCTCTCTACATCTGGTCTTTCTTATTATCATTGTCACCAAAACCAACTGCGATTTTCCTTATTCTGCCTTGACACAAATCAGCTGTTTCGCTGCCATCCAATCGGGAGCTCAAATGTCGCTACAGTGACGTCACTATGGTGACGTTGAAGCTCCCGATTGGATGAAACCGTCAACAGCTGATTTGTGTCAGCAGCAGAATAAGGAATATCGCAGTATAAATCATCCCATTTCGTCGTCTACGCATTGCTGTTATAAGCCTCTCCTCTCCTCAGTCAACTCCGTCTCTACCTCTCCACCACGTCAATTCCAGCTCCTCCAACGCTACTTGAAGGCCGCTTCAATTGGCACCTTCGTCACGTCTTCCTTCACTAGCTTCTTCTCCCTCAGCCTTTCCTCCGCCCCCACAGCTTGTCATTAGAGACCGGAAAAATACGTAGTATGAAATGTCAAAATATGTACATAAATATGTAATAAAAATAGTAAGAATATCTAATAAATACGTAACACCAGAAATAATGTCATATTAAAATACTCCAATTACAAAACACATTTACGTAATACGAAATTGTATTTATAAACAATTCCTAAACAAAATTACAAAATAATAGAAACATTTTAAAAATAATTTGTAGAGCACACGTTGATGCACTTTGCACCATACAACTTTCCTGTCATTAGTAAGATTCATCTATTGTTATGCAGGACCGTAGTTCAGCAGCCAGAAAAAGGTGTATCAAGGTGTAGCCTATAAGCAAGGTTACATGCACCTTGGGCCAGACTAGATGTAATAGAAGCCATGGTCATTACTACGACCAGCAAACACTGCAAGGTGCAACGTTCTTATCGAAGTGTTACTCGTAAGCGATCGTCAAAGCTCCTCGGAAATGAGGGTAAAAGGTCGCGAAACGTGACGACAATGATACTTTTCACCCCTAGATTTCACCAATAATGGAGAGAAATGGCGATATTTTGAAAATACTTATTTTCATAAAAAACACGTGATATAATTCAAGGATTCTGGTAGAGTAAAGACAATATTTTCTGAAAATAGCAAAATTCGTAAAATACGTAATATAGTACTAAGTATGTAAAAATATTACATTAGATTTATTATTAATTCTGCAATTATCATTACTTGGTGACAGAATATCTTAACATGCATGAAGCTTACATTGACTAACAATAAATTACAAGAGAGCAGTTAATTAAAAAAACAATAATTAAGACTAATAGTTCATAAATTCACAGCGCAAACCTTACTCCAGTTCATTTTACTCCACTTCACTTCACTACACTGCACTGCACAATATAACACTTAACTGTGATGCATTTCTTTCACCAAAAAAAAAAATTCTTTCCCTCCACTGCACAACATTGCGCTGCACTGCACAACACTACACTGCACAATGTAACGCAAAAATTGGATATTGTGCTAGGAGAGCGACGATTCGCTAAGATTATGATTTTGAGAACGCTAAGAAGAAAGTCAAAACATATGTAATTGCGTAAAAATCCGGTCTCTGCTTATCATGGCCATGCAACCTTCGCCTGCGGTTCCTCTCTCGATTCTCCCCGCCGCCGCTGCCACGCCTCGCGTGGCCGCGATTCGGTGCCTGTCGCCCGCTGGCGCCTCGCGTGAGCCCTCTGCGAGACTCTCTCCTCCGCGCGGCGCCGGCCGCCCTTGTTATTGTACTCGCCATGTGGAACCACATGCGCCGCGCTGGCGAGGCAGCGAGCGCATGCTCCTGCCGTCATTTCTTTACGCGTTCCTCTGACTTGCTTCTATTTCGAGAGGAGTCAGTCTTTTTGCCGGCTTCTTCAAAGATTTTTCTTTTTTTTTTCTTGTATTTTTCGGAGAGTATGATTCTCTTAGCAGGTAACAGATTTTTTTCTTCGTTATAATTAGAGACCGGAAAAGTATGTAGTATTAAACGTCAAAATATGTACATAAATATCTAATGAAAACAGTAAGAATATTTAATAAATATGTAAAATCGGATATAATATGTAATATTAAAATTCTCTAAATAAAAACAATATACATAGCAAGAAATTACATTGAGAAAAACTGCTCACTTTACATCATACAACTTGTTCGTTAGTAGTAAAAACTTAATCTATTGTAATCCATGACTGTAGTTTAGTAGCCGGACTAATCTCAGTAGAAGCCATCGCACAAACTGACGATATTACGACCAGGTAACATACACTGTAGCATCTTCATGGAAGAGTTACACATCCGCAATCGCAAATTTTTCTCGGAAATTAAGGTTACAGATCGCAAAACGCAGTGTCAATAATATTTTGGACACCTACATTCCTCCGATAATGTAGGAAAAATGCTGTTTTAAAAAAATTCATCTTTTCATAAAACAAATATGGAATTGAATTGAAGAAAATTGATAAAATAAGAAAATATATTGCGAAAACAGCAAAATAGGTAAAATATGTAATATAGTACTGAATATGTAAAAATATGTAACGAAAAAAATTAAATATTGTTTTAGGAAGGCGATGATTGGCCAAGATTACAATTTCGATAATGGTAAGTAGAAAGACAAAAAATATGTAATTACATAAAAATCCGGTCTCTAGTTATAATACTCTTCGTTGTTGACCGTATGGCCGATGCTAAGAGCATGTACCGACTCAGCGCCACGGTCGGAAGTGTGGCGTGTTCGAGTCCGGCCTGGGCATGGTTGTTTGTCCCTTGTCTCTCGTGTAGGTGTTGTGGCGGAGGACCTCGCGTTCAGCTCATCCCAGATCAGACGAACCCCCAAGTGTATGGTAAGTGGCCGAATATGCGTACCATAGGGACGCAAGGGGTAGCAGGCTGTCGGCTGGATAAAAACCTTAGGGAAAAAGAGAACTCTTCGTTTTGTCTGTGCCATCAGATTTGCTCTACTTAACACTGAGTGAACAATTTGTTAAGAAGATCCGGCTCAAACTCTTCAGTCACTTTCATGCCTTAATACTTGCGTGTTTGCCTACAACCTTTAATTATCCTGGCTGATAGACCAGCAAACCGCAACAATAACTTCAGGGCTCATTCAACTCCTGCAGACACATTTAGACCGGTTTCGAAGTTCCTTGTAATATTCGAACAGAAAATAAAGATTAGTAGAAAGTATACTGAGAATTCTGTGTCATATATACACAAATACTCTAATTTAAGAAAGAAGTAATTTTGAAATCCATGGCATTTGGGAGAGAATCGCTTCATTCTTAGCAGACACTTTAAGATCATCCATGTAAAACAAATGTGATACTGGCCTTTCATCACCATGGAGCTTGTAACCAAAGACAGCTTGCGACAACTGTCTAGATAGTGGAATCAGACTAATTCAAAACAGCAGAGGGGATAGTCTCCTTGAAAAATGCCCCAGTTGATCTGAATACTTCTGGTTTCTACTGCGTTGTTATTATTATTATTATTATTATTATTATTATTATTATTATTATTCCTCTAAATCATGACTAAAGATGCTACGTGTCGGCTGAATATAAAATCTACTCCAGGTTGCAAACAGCTACCTAAGGAGTAATCTATGGTCTGTCGGTGCCTGAACAATACTTTGCGCAAAATGTGGGCTCTTCCAAATAAAGCTATTTCTTGCACTTCCCAGTCTTTTGAATTACCTGGGAGTTTAGACAAGTTCTTACTCAAATTTTGCGGAACAAATCCCAGAGCTCCGATAACTATCGGGACGACTTTTGCTTTTACGCCCACATTCGTCTGATCTCGATTTTCAAACTCTTGTATTTAAGACGTTTCACTGCCTCCTTGGTAATGACGTTTTGATTGCAAGGTACAGCAACATCGACAAGTAAACACGATTTGTTCTCCAAATCCCGGATGACTATATCCGGTTTGTTTGACTCTATCGTGCGATCAGTTTGAATTTGTTGGTCGTACAATATTGTACACAATCCAACAGAAGTCACCGGTTTCGGTGAGTGTTCGTACCACTTGGGGCATGTGTTCAGAACTTGGAGGGCGGTACAGATCTGCCAGTGGAGGTAGCTACACACCCTGTCGTGTCTTATTATTATTATTATTATTATTATTATTATTATTATTATTATTGTTATAATTGTTGTTGTTGTTTTATTGATCGAAAAATTGTGGCCAATGCAACTGCCGCGCTCCTCCCTTTGTGCCGGGGCCGGGCCCCGTCGCGCCGTCTCCATGCGCGGACATCCGCCGTCCGCATTTGCACATGGCGGCGGCGGCGGCGGTGGCGGCGCGGGGACGTGCGGGCGCGGGCCACTCGCGCGCAAACAAAGAAGCGTCGCTCCCCCCTCCCCTCCCCTCCCTGCCCCGCCCCTCCCCTCCGCAACAAGTGGGCAGCGGGTGCTTGTCACAGTGGTAACTCGTAACTTCCCGTCATCACGATAACCAAGTTTGTGCATCTCTAGTGTTGCTTCTATCTCGCACAGCATTCGACTCTCAGACGGACTGGACTTCGCTGTAGCACTTTTTATGGGAACTAGTGGGAAGGGTGTTTTGCGTAGGAATGGAAATGAATTAAATCGTTTACAAAATCCGTTCATTCTTTACATTTATTTAATATTCTTTATACATTCTCTTTTCCAGAATTCATTCACGTAGAATTTCCGAAAGATAGCTGGATTTACGAATTTCCGGTGTGATTTCATAAGAAAGACATTTCTTTTTTTGTTGGAAAATCAATGCACACCTCCACTATTTTTTAATCGTTTGTCCTCTGCCTAAGTTGTGATTATACAATTATGTATTGCATTTATGAGGAGGCTAATTTCAAACTAGCAATTTCCAGTTTTTCTGAAATTGAGTATTCGTTACGAGGACACTAGACATTGAACCTACACGTATAATTCCTCGGATTTCTTAAAATTTCACAAAGGGCATGTTATATTTTGTTAATAAAAAATGAATATTGACATTAAAGTTAGAAATCTGGAAATATTGATTGGGTACTTCAAAGATGATGAAATCGTAAAATACCAATTACAGAAGGAAACTTGCTGCCCTCCGGCATTCAATTGATTGGTAATTTATAGAGAGCAAATTTTTATGCCATAACAATTCTTGAAATATCTTTTATTAAAATATGGATTTATGACCTAAAAATACTGGAATATAAACCTTTCTTGATAAAATTCTGAAGGAGCATGCTTTGAATGAAAAACAATGGTGCAAATCTAATACAATCTGCTTTTTTTTCTCGGGAGAAATAATTGAAGTAAATATGCACCTTAGTGAAGTACTTTGTAGATCTTCTTTCACTTTTTCTGCCTGGTTTTAAAAAATATGATATAAATAAATATCCTACATTTGTACACGTATCTATAGGAAAGAAAAAATGCAAATTATGACAAGGTTTTTTAATCAATGAACGCTCCCAAATATACAGATTCTATGAAAACGTGAAACTTTTTCTTATTTTCACGATATACGCAAAATTTGCTCCCATAATCCCTTCAATTGAAGTCATTGATGCTCACTTCCGCCAGTGAGGTTACTGAAGCAAGCGCGCCAGACTGTAATGTAGGAAAAAATTCTAATTTTTTAAAAATACTTCTTTTCGTAAAAAATATGTATAACACAGAAGAAAATTCATAAAATAAAAAAAATATTTTGGGAAAAGACCAAAATATGTGAAATATGTAATATAGCACTAAATATGTAAACATATGTAATAAAAAAATTGGTTATTTTGTTAGGACGGCGACGTTTCGCCAAGATACGAGTTTTGAGAACGGTAGATAGAAAGACAAAAATATGTAATTACGTAGAAAACCGGCCTCTACTCATCACCATCTAACATTATCATTTGACGTGCTTTATTTCTTGACCTCTGTTGAATAATATTATGGACCGATTATTGAGTGTAGGTCATCAGCGCTTAATTTTAAGCAATTTTTGTACTTATTGTGTATTTAAAATATCCGTTTGTTTGTAACCCTGTGAAAGTTTAATAAAAGCCGAAACGTTGGCAATTTGAACTAGAGTTTTTTAATCATCTACACAGCGATTTTTCTAACTTTGCCCCTCAATGCCCGTCTTCACGATGGAATATGTCACGGTATTTCGCGACGTTTTCAGTCGTGCCGCCAGGTATCGCATGAAAGCGACCGTATCCCTGGAGAGATGGTGGTTGCCGAGTTATGTTAGATGTGGCGCGGGGTCATTTCTGACCCCTCTAAGTTATTTCTTTATAAAATTATATTTAGCAAGAAATAAGTGCGAAATTAGTTATTTTAATAATAATCAATCATTTATATGGTCGTTTTAACTTAATGCACTATTATAAACAAACATCCAAAAGAGGAATTGTAACAAATAAAAAGGCAAAATGATCATTTATCTTTTTTATGTAGTGATTCCATTTACATTTTTCTGAATATTTCAACGACAAAGGTATCAGAAAATTAAGTAAGTTTCATTTGCTAACATTGTCTCACAAAAAGAACAATTTATTGAAAATGCTTCAAAGCCCATCAACACAACTTAGAAAAACTACGATATTTAAGATGTTTGTATTGGTTTCACAAATATTTATACATGAATTATTACATATAAAATTTGGAAAATCTTTCAGACAAAAGTTAAAGAATGTGCTGAAAGTTATGTGAAATGTGACGCTTCTGACTCGCAAAATTAGGCAACTGCAGCTAAGCCAAGATACCTGGGGTCACAAGTGACCCCACGCCACCTCTCTCGGGGCATCAAGCAGTGCTTGCGAACATGCGTCTTGTAGCGGCAGGAGGGAGAAAGACGCGAAATGCAGTGTGATATTCCATCATAGCCACAGGGGCTTGAGGGGCAGAGTGAGAAAAATCGCACTATACGTGCGTACAATAATCGTACGTAATCGTACAATAATCGTTCCGTAATATTATCATTTGCGGAGATTCGGTGCTGGCGTTGGCGCAGCCGTAGCTAGCGCGGGCTGCGCGGCGCGGCGCGGCGCGGCGCGGCGCGGGTGCGCTTACGTAATGGCTGCTGCGCCGCTCGTTTGGCCCGGGCGTTGCCCCCGGGCTGCGCCGCCTGCGCTTCCTGGGCGCCCCCCACCCCCACCCCCCGCGCCGCAACTGGAACGATGCGGCGGCGGCTCGCACGACAAGGAAAAAACGCGCCTGCATCGAGAGTCGCGCCGCTGCATCACGCGGATGTGCAACTGTTAGAGGGTTGTCATAGTTTGAGACCGGATTTCTAAGTTATTACATACTTTTTGTCTTTCTACTTACCGATCTCAAATTTCTAATCTTGGCGAATCATAGTACTCCTAACAGAATATTCAATTTTTTCGTTACATGTTTAGTATTACAGTACATATTTTACATATTTCGCTATTTTTTGAACATTCGTTTTTATTTTTACAATTTTCGTACACATTTTTATAAAAAGAAGTATTTTCAAGAAAATCAGCAATTTTTTTCTTCATTATTACTGCGACTACTACGTACGCTTCGTGGAGACGCTGACGGATATTCTCACAGTCCGACGCGCCTGCTTCAGATAGCTCAGTGGCGGAAATTGCGCGTCAGCGACAGATCACTATCATTGACGCCGCGTTTGGCGACCTTCAACCTTAATTTAATTTCCAAGAAACTGGCGATCCCGGTCGTGTAGCACTTCGATGAGAATTCCATGCTGCACTGATTATTTGCTGGTCGTAGATTTCGCCAGTTTGCACGAAGGCTTCCATTGCGTCTAGTATGGCTGCTAAATTACATTCCTGAATAACAATTTGTGAAGGCTTTACTACCGATGGGAAAATTGTATGGTGCAAGTATACATTAACTTGTGCTTTCCAAAGTATTTTTAAAACGTTTGTTTTGTTTTTACAATTTGTATAGGTTTTTTTCATAAATGCAATTTTATATTATGTAAATGAGTTTTATAATTAGAGTCTTTTAATATTGCATATTTGTACGATTTTACATATTTATTACATATTCTTACTGTTTGCATTACATATTTATGTAAATTTTTTTGGACTTTTCAAATTACATATTTTTCCGGTTTCTACTGATGAGCCTTTTCTCATTATAAATCACATAAGCACGAAATTGTAATATATTTAAAACTAGAATATTGTCTCTAATGAATCAGATTATTCATTTATATATCTCATACTAAAGTATATATCTTATGCGGTTGCAGAGGGCCAATGGCCAAGCTAGAATAAATAAAAAAAATTAAAAAATTAAAAATCCGCGGGCCGCGGATCGCGAGCGGTCTTTCCTCCGTTTCCTTTGACATATCATTTCCCCTAACACACACACACACACACACAGTTGTACTCTGTACGTGCACTACATTACCACACATGCCGCGCGACCACTCGGGAGCTTATCGGGATGTCAATGTCCGCTTATCGTTTATCGAGTTTGATGTCCCTTTTCGGAAAAATAATAACTTGTTTCTAATACTGACAAAATTACTCCATTTCTAGGGGGTTATTTATGATTGAAAAGTTTAAATAAAGGAAATGGAAAACATTCTCCCAAAGCGGCTTTCTTAGGATTCATTCAGACAACCGTGCGAAAGCGAAGATGGTTGTATTACAAATTAATTCTCTGATTTGCCCCTGTCTCTTTCCCCTAAAAATACAGTATAGACAATTTGCGTTTGCACCTCTTCATCATAGCTCACTGCTGTAAACCAATGGATGGTGAGATCCGCAATCACCTTCTCGCAGAATGCGAAGGATTTCACACTCCAGGCATCTCCTCCAGGGACAACCGGACAAGCTCACAGCACCCGAAAGGAGCCCCGTCGATGTGTGATACTGTAGGGCATGTTAGTGTAAGTGTGTTTGTGTGTGTATGTGTTTTGTGGCATAGTGACGCTTGTATACATAAAAGACAGGATGAGCCTTTGTCTATGGAAGCCACAAATAGACAGACCATTAGGTTGAGCAGGAAGGGTGCCTGTCTAAGATGGGTTTAGGCTGAGTCAGGAAGTAGAAAGGGCGCGGAGGCCAGGGGGGCGGCAAGACACGTCACAGTGGTCGGTTGTATACGTCACAGACGGCGCCTATCAAGCTCTGAGGGAGGGAGGTCACGTGGGGCACCCACGTCACTTTAGGCTACGGAGTGGGAGTAGATCATGTCGGTCATGTGACCGAATATATAAGGTGAGGTAAGGGCATATTAGCCAGGATACATTTGCGGCACCGAGCCGAATTGGTATCTTCATTAAGTGCTCACGCACTGCGCTCCAGGGCGAGCGGCCGGACTTGTCCGGGGGAGACGTCAGTCTCATATTTTGCGACGCGGTCAAGCGTTCGCTGTAACTTGCGGTCAAGCAAGGGCGGGTGGGGGACTCGCAAAACAGTCGCAGGTGGCGGCTGAGATAAGCTGTTCTTAGGAGGGTTCCGTAAGGCACGGATAAAGTAAATGAACTTGTGCAACATTGTATATATTCTTTAGTTACAAATAAACTTGTTTTATTACGAATCCTTCCTGTCTGTGTCTGAGTAATTAAACGACGCCACAGTGTGTGTGTGTGAAGAGGAAGAAAATAAGGCACGCTGTCCTTGGCTCGTTTGTTAGGATACTGCTCCGGCATCGCCATGATACTGATAAGCGAAATCAACAAAATCACCAATCAGAGCAGCTGGGCGATTCAGACACCGGCTGAATTCGACGCAGCAAGTGGTGGAAATTCACCGGCCTCGGAACCCCAACCCCGGGACCTCCCGGGCTGAGGCGCTGCAGAGGCGCCGGCGCGGCGAGGCTGCCTTGAGCCACAGTCGCGCGGCTGCGCGGCGGAGGGAGTTGCGCTCAGCGCCGGCGGGCGCCTCAGATTCGCCTTGCGGTAGGTCGCGATTGCCGTCTCGCGCCGCCTGCGTTGCGCGGGTGGCTTATCCTTCAGGCCTTCCGGATGTTTAGCGTTATCCGCGACATCGCCACGCAGCGGACCGGAAATACGAGCGCTAGCACTCGGCGTCGTTTTCGACCAGCACGCATCCAGATGCAGCATGGTAATGGCGTGCGTTTCTCTTAATGACGTGATGGTGCTGATAAGGCGCAATTGGTGAGAGGAAATACGAGGAAACTGAAGAGTAAAAAGTTTCCGACTGCACATCCCTTTTCACTAGACGTGAATATTCAGTGACAACGGTTTTATCAAGAACTTCGGAATTTACTAGTGGAACACTACACTCTTGGTGAAATATACAGTGACACAATGCACAGTTTGACGTTCGTTGTTATAGAAGATATGAAAGGTCCTTTTAAAAAGTGTTTCTCAATCAAAGTTTTCCTGGAAGTATTTTAATTTTATAATTAAACTGAACCGAAATACATCTGCCCTTCTCGGTGATTTCTTCGGTTGCTGCCTTCGTTTATTTCTTTAAAGAGGCAACCACTTACAGGCACTGTATTAAAAGCATTGGCCTTTAGCGGATTATTGTGGATACGTAATTTCAAATACCATTTGTGTTATTAGTCTTGGATTAGTTATAGGAAGTTTTTATCTACTCATATAAATTTGACCACTCCTGTAACATTTTTGTCGAATGAATCACAAATTTTAAAAAAGTACAGTGAAACAACCTGCAAAATCGAGAACGATTTGGTAATCCTCATTAAGAAAAAACGGGCTAAACGAAGAAAGCGGGAGTTGGCCCCGTGTCCGAGATCGCTGAGGCAGTGGTGCCGTAGTGATCTTGGACCCAGGAGTCGCGGGTTCGAGTCCCGACTCGGACATGGTTGTATGTGTTCGTCCTTTCACCTCCTATCATCACCATATCATGTCATCTTACGTTACCATAACGTTACATCCAATAGTGGTCGCTAATGACCTAGTAGTTGATGCGACCCTAAACAACCAAAAAAGAAAGAAAGAAAGCGGGAGTGGATGCTCGTCACGGCGTGTGTCGTGGCGCTCTGGTTTGGGGAAGCGGCGGCCGCCACCAAATGCCGTTAAAGCGCCTACAAAGTCGGCGACTACATCGAGGACGCGCCAGCACGGACAAGCGCATCGCGCGCCGCGTCCGCGCCGACATCCGGGGAGGGGCGGGGGGGAGGGGAGGGGGCGGGGTGGCACGGGTGGAGAGGGGTGGGGTGGCGTGAGTAGGGTGGGGAGGGGTGGCGCGGGTGGAGGGGGATGGGCGTGCGGGGGAGAGGGGAGGCGGCGGGGGGTTGGGTGTGGGGTGGCGCGGGGTTGGGGGTGGGGGCGCGGGGGAGGCGGTTGGGTGGCGCGGGGGGAGGGCGAAGTTGCGGGGAGTTGGGCGGCGCGGGGGAGGGGGAGGGCGGCGCGGGTTGAGAGGGGTGGGGTGCCGGGAGTGGATAGGGATGAGGCGGCGCGGGGGTCTCTCGGCGTAAGGGCTCTTAGGGATTGCTGACGATTTGATGGAGACGACGGGAAATTCTTGAGAGCTTTGGGAATTGACTGAGTTTAGTTTCGTGACCCAAATCTCTATAGTGTTCCAGTCCCCAGATGGCAGATTTTCCATACTAGCTTGATAAGAGTACCTATTTCGAAATCAGCCGCTGTCTGGAGGAGAATTCTAGCGGCCGGCTGCTCTGATCGGGAGTTTTCCATGGTTTCTCCAATCAACACCGAGCGTATGCCAGAGGAGTACCCTAACAGCCATATTACCTTCCTCTTACACACACACATTCTTATATGCACTACACTAGTACACATGACGGGAGACCAGACGGGCGCTTAGAGCTTGACCCGGCTGGGGCGCTGCTCCTGTTCGGATTCTCCGGCAAATTGCGCTGTGGGTCGGTACCGGTACTCACCATCCAACACACCACCACATCCAGATAACAAAACATTCACTACACAAATGGGATTATTATAATATCAGTTTCCGTGCCCGAAATCATCAATAAACAAATAAATCAAGAGCTCTCTTGGAGCTGCGCAGCGGTGCTTCGCGACGGTAACGAGGAACGTAAACGCACTTACGCGAGTGCGCCGTGCTGCAGCGGACTCCGCTCTAGACCGCCCACAGGGAGAGAGGGAGAGGAGACTTGTGGAAAGCAAGGCCGTGAGTCGAGAACATGAGAGCTTGCATTGTGGCTCATAGAACGCATGTTACTCACAGCTCTGACTCACGGGTTTTAAACTGAGTACTTATGTCTTTCTGTTCATTCGATTCTTATGCCGGCGAGGAAGAACCGTTGCAGGTGATGAAGAGAGGAACTAAATTTGACTGACTCCGCAGTGATTTGAGTGAACTAAATTTGAAATCACGTCGAGGACGGTGAGTTTCTTTTGGTAGACAAAAATTAATATATCTCAAGAAAATATTATACGATCTTCCTCGAACATCCATTAAACCTTGAAGCAATAAACCTATTGTCATCTATTGGTTTGTGTCATTGAGAAACTATACAGAATCACTCCACATTCCATAATGCATTGCATTAAGAAAGTACAAATAGATTTGCACAGAAGTACTGTTTCATGTAAAAGCTCTATGCGTCGTTCTATTGCCAGGGTGGCCACAGAAAAGATCGCAAGCCATATGCGACTCCTCCAGTATTATTGATGCCTTTTGCACATTTCTGATGCTGAACCTAAAATTGGTAATTCTGGAGTCGCAATATGTTACTACAAGGGTACGTGAGCGCCAGGGTTTTCTATGTGATATTGCCGTTCGTCGGTAGATGTCGAAGTATCGAGGAGTTCTAATCAGCGTGACGTTCATTCTACTGAACTTGTATAAAATTCCTCAACAATAAAATTATAAACATCCACCTGCCAGACTTCACTCATTTAGCCGCAAAAAATTAATAGTCGAAAAACACTCATAGTAATCGAATGTATCAGTTTGGGAATAAACAACAATGTTTGCTTTTCAGATATTTGTGTGTGTGAATATACTTAAACATTAGTGTTAATTTTTGAAATCTATTCAAATTCTTCTCCCAAGGTCGTGGCTCCCACTTTCCCATCAGAATAGTTCTATTCTGCTTAACTCATTTTTTTCTTTCTTCCTTACCTTCTCGCATTCCCCCTGTGTAAGGTTCTACCTGATTGGAAAACGGCTAACTCCGTGATCCCTCTGAAATAGAACGTGTTTTCAATTCCAAAGAATGTCGTTGACTTGCCAGAGTTTAAAATCCATAGTGATTTTGACGTACATGATAAATTGAATCTTCTATTAAAGAGAAACAACAAATTATCCGTTAATACATGTTTACATACCTTCAGTCAGGTAGCAACTGAACTACAGATACAAAGTGCAATGAAAACAAGTGTGTGGAAGTGATAGCTGGAGACGCACATTGGAGTGAAATATTGGCAGCAGCGAAAAGAACAAAATCCCAAGTTATTTAATTCTTGCGA
The DNA here is from genome assembly GCA_031308135.1 of Acheta domesticus. Lineage (NCBI taxonomy): Eukaryota > Metazoa > Arthropoda > Insecta > Orthoptera > Gryllidae > Acheta > Acheta domesticus. The sequence goes on from JAHLJT010009419.1 coordinate 212,613,880, forward strand.
TAACGTCAGAGAAAACTCACTGTACTAATTACCGATGACAGTGAAATCTGTTGGGAAAGAAACGTTCTAAAATGAATATCTTCGGGCGGAATCAGGAATAAGAAAATAAAGAATGAGTATTCAATATATTCCCTTCAACGAATATATTAAGGAGCAAAATCTGTTATCCAGATAGCACGAAAATGAATGAACAGTAATATTGAAAATACCGTAAAAAGAATGAAATAGTAACACTATGCTGAAAATACTTGAAATTCTTGATTAGTGAATGAATAACTGAATACTTGCTTGATGCGGGAATGTGAAAGCCTTGTGTGTCTTTCGCACCGAAGTGAATTCTCCACAAACGACGCTCAAGTATTGTTTGTCATAGAATTATTTGTTTCTTGGATACTAATTGATATTTGGGTTCCCTTCTGGACACGCGCAATGAAAGGTTCGCACGTTCCTGAGAACTTCTCACTCCGCAACCTCTGTCAAAATGCTCAGGACTGGAACCTCCGGAGGCAGGCCGCAAATAATGGGGCTGTCGCAAAAAGCCAAAGAGAAAGAAAGAGGTTCCGGGCGAGACGAGAGAAGCGGCGGCCTGGATGTTTTATCGCGTCGTCGCTCGGCCAGGGGCCGAGGCAGCCGGTGACAGCCAAGGGCGCGTCGCGGGTGCGCGGTGCCAGTCGGCGACGGCAACCAAACGAACCAGGAGGCGACTTGGGGACTGTCCGCTCTCAATCCCGTCCCCCTCCCTTTACACGCGATACATTGCACACGAACGTACATCGCATAACGTGCGGCACAATACATTAGATCGGTTTGTACACATGCGTGCGTACACCGTCCAGAGAAACTATAGCTGGCAAATACAACAACCTCTTCCTCTCGCGTTCAAAGCAATGTTCAGCAGTGTTGTTCTACAACCGGTCACAGTTGCAGTCGCAAACTGTACAATGACGTTTTCTTGGCTATTGCAAGTGGGAATTAGAGCGTACTAAATAACTCATTCAGGTTATTCCAAGTGTAAAGTGCTACAAAAATATATTTAAATTGAAGGAGAATAACGCATACAGCAGTTACTTTATGCCTGTCAATAAACAATAACGTCCTACCAAGTTTTCCTCGTGGTAACGTGTGCTATATGTGCTATCTACAGCCTTTACTTTAGATGCCCCTTTTTTGTCTCTGGTAATAATGGAAAATTATATTTTTGATGCACTATTTCGTCACGTTTGTTGATGATGTACCATAAACGTGATCGAACATTTGTGTCTTATCGATTTGTACACATTTTACAAAACATTTTACAAAACTCGCCTGACAACTCCGGAGAGCTTACGTCCCCACGTACCATTCATTTCACATCTGACATTTCCCCCACCACCACCACCACCACGGAACCTCCACGCAAGACAGAGCGAAGGGTAAGACGTCCTCTATTCGATATTGGTTTCGCTGCGACCCGCGAATCGCGAACCCCCTCCACCGGGCGCTCAATATGCCGTCCGCTTCTTTTCCTGCGGCGGCGGCGGCGTCGGCGTCGGCGTCTCCGCGTCCATGTGTGCATAGAGCGGCCGCCTGTAAAAAGTGCGAACGTGCTCGCAATGGTGACAAGCGCTGACGCAGTGGCCCCGGGACGGCTCCGGCCGTCAACCTGCCCACTGCCCGGCCACCTCGACGCCGCCGTCCCGAAGAGCCACACAAATGAAAGGTCGCACCTGCGGAGGAGCGCGGTAGGTATATTCACAATAAAATGAAAAATTATTTCTTAAACTCCAAACATATTTACAACCCTTCTTTATTGTATTCTTAATAGTTTCCATTGCAATATATTACTAGTAACTTTTCAAGGATCGCAATTTCACATCTGCAACGACTGGGAGACAAAATCAGTTTGAATACAGAAATCTACTGATGTGTCTGGAATATATTTTAGAAGTCCAAAACTAGCAACACTGAGACCTTCTGGGAATTTACATTTATTTCCATTCAAACCGTGCCCTCGGTGTATTGTCAATCCACCATTTTCTCAGAACATGGCTAGTATTTGTGAAATAGGGAAATGGAAAAAAAATGTTGGTATACTTTCAGGAATTCTCTCGTATTTCAAAATACAAATACGTGAATTGAAGGTATCGTAATGAATGGTCAGGTTGGACCATGGCCGATTTTCTGATATCGTAGCATGGTATATAAAAATTATACATAAAAGGTAAAAACGTGCAATAATTCTAAACAAAAGGCATTTATGAAAAAAAGGCATTTATGCTAAAATAAGCATTATAAAACTTCGTCATATGTCATTATTTGTCATGATTCGAGCACATATATTATCAGCCTTTAAATAAGTTTGCTAGAAAAAAATAGGCATTTCCCTAAACATCCGATGTCTACTCATAAGTAATATTGCGAGAAGTGCTGTGATAGCCGGTAAAGTCACGACTCGCTTACCGAGGAGCACTTTCTATTCTAATCTTCGTATATTAACTGCCTAAAAATGCGTATTACTTTATTTGTAGCTTGTGCTGTCCATTTGTATTTTCTTTCTTCACAAAATTCTTGAAATAGCTTCCACACACTTTCTATGTTTCTTTTGCTGTTTTTCGGCACTGAATGTTTGATAATAGATCAGAGTTTTAAACATTACCAAAACGACATATTTTAATATTATATTGATACTGACAAGCTATTGTGGTCCTAAAACAATTGCTATCTTTATCTTAAATAGATAAACAAAGTGATTACGGCGGAGTGAAAATGTAAACAAAGGTGTTTATCGAATGCCGATAGACATCTGGGATTGGTTTAATATGAATATATGCTTGCTTTGCGTTGGCAGACATGAGTGAAATAGTCATAAGCAGTGGCTCAATGAGGGGGGATACAGATATAGAAGCTATACGACTTGATATATTTCTATAAAGAATGTTCCATCTAAGATAAATTAACATTTATTTCTATTTATATATTTGTAGTTCTTTATAATGAGTTCAACTGAGTTATTGAATGATTTTATTTACCGGAGAAAATCCGTTAAAAATGTGTATCTCTGTCACCGGCTTCTGGGATGAGGGTGGGGGCTGAACCACTCTTCAGCGATGACATATGACACTCGCCAACTCCTCTAGTCTTCAGGGAACAAGGATGAACTCCTTCGAACCGTACACTTAAGTTTGCATCATGAGACACCTCTTGTTTTCATAACGGAGTACTCTAAAATTACTCTCGACTTATTACTTGCTTTGCGCGACCGGTGCTTTGTTAGCGCGCCTTGTTGGTCCTGGTGTCATCACGTGTCAGACGCAGTTTACTTGGCGTCATCCCAGGCCCGGCTAATTAACGATCGATGTTTCGCACTTGGGCTGCCATGCACATTAGTCCCGTTAGCGTAGTGAGTGTTTTAATTGCGCCGGTACTCCTCCCCGCTCAATGGCGAGATGCGGTGCCGACCTACGAGTGTGTGTAGGCTGCGGGGAATTCCCCATCCAGGTATTTCCCCGGACAAGCTCCGAGCTCCCGCCAGATTCCAACATGCCTGGTGAAGTACCGGGAGAGATGGCTCAGGGCATCAACTGATGTCACTGCAGTCCCTCTGACCGGGAGGTCCTAGGACTCCACTCCCGACGGCGGCAGGATTTTCGACTCTAGCTTCTGAGCTAGGTCGAGTTCAGTCGCTGTCTGGGGAGAATTCTAGCGGCCGGCTGCTCTGATCGGTAGTTTTCCGTGGTTTCTCCGTTCAACACCAGGCGAATGCCGGAGCAGTAACCTAACAAACGGGCCACGGACCGCGCGCGATCTTTCCTTCCTCATCCTTGTCCTATCTCCTCCCTTTTACACACACACACTTACACTAACATGCACTACACTACCACACATGCCGGGAGACCGGTCGGGAGCTTACAACTTGTCCCGGCTGGGGCGGTGCCCCGCTGGTGGGAGATACCTGGTTGAGGGAAAAACCCCGCTAATCGACGGTAGGTCGGCGCCAGATCTCGCCATCCAGCGGGGAAAAGATCATCGCCACCTCCCGGGGGGAAACACGCACTACACTTACGGGACTAATGACCTGAGCAGTTTACGCGCCCGGAAACACGAATGAATCAATCAATCAACCTGGTGAAGTAGTGCATGCAAGGAAGGGGAGAGGATAGGGCAGGTGTTTTCAAACTTTTCTCATCCACGGCTCTCTTGACCTAAACGAAACTTCCTATGGCTCCCTGGTGACAATAAGTTTCAAATATGAGGGTTAATAAAGGCCTACTAAAGATTCAACACAGATGAGTAAGTGATATAATTTGCTATTTTATTCCTCCAGTCAAATTAGGTTTTAAAGTAACACGTAACACTTTTTGTACCGCAGCCACGCTCTCACGTGAATACGGGCTCTCTTGATCTGCGTGGGTAGAAAGATGAAATATTCTCGGTCGATGCGCACTAGGGTTGCACGTCGATGCTAAAGGAGCCATAAAAGCTTATTAATAAAGATCTTGCTGTGTTCAATTAACCCACCATCAAACAGAATAATAAATCTTATATATTACAAATAACATTGAGTATGATAGTACAAAATTATTTTGTAGACATAAATGACACAAGGATTGAAGTAAATCAAATCTGAAGAACATTTTTAATAAATCACCACGACGCCCTTGGCAGCCGCTTGAAAACCCCTGGGACTGGGCATGGGAGAGGAAGGAAAGGTCGCGCGCGGTCCTCGTCCTTTTTGGTAGGGTACCGCTCCGGCATTCTCCTGGTATTGACAAGGCAAACCGCAGATTGGAGCCGCCAGCCGATAGAATTCTCCTCCAAACAGCGGCAGAATTGAATCTAGCTACGCAGCTCGGTTCGAACCCAAGGCCCTCCCGCGACGGGGGATCTGCGCAGGCAGTGGCCATGCCGACCCTGAGCTTAACTAACACATGCACCAGGAGTGAGGGCAACTTTTACCAAAACTTCGATACATCGGTGTTTCGAGACATCGCTAAAGGTTTTTCGATGTCGATGAAAACGTCGGCAATAAAACATCTATGTTTGAAACATCAATGTTTTAAATATACACTAATAAACATGTTATTTTCCTAACCATTTTAGTATGGTGAAACTCCTACAAGTTTGGAAAGCAATGGCTGGTCACACATTACATGTTACTATGAGACTTTGCTGGATTCAGTGGAGTCGCGTTCTGATTCACGACGTGTCTGAGAGACATTTATAACAGTACTGACGATTCAGGCAATGACACGCCTAGCGATAACATACACTCATAACTTGCCGTCTGCGCATGCGTCATTGCTCCTGGCAATCTCGCGGCAGACGCTACAAGCACTTTAGCGTCCAAGCAATCAGAGGCCAGCTTGTAACAACGCACACACTTCAATCGTAGGAAATCACTTTAAAATGAATACAAAACGTGTTTCGGTCAATGTGTTTCACTCACTCGGAAGATTATCAATTGAGTATTTAGGGTTGTTTGATTAATACTTGACGTGGGGATGCTCAGCATCTTAGCGTGGCCTGACGCTTCGCCGCTGCCAACTGCTGCTCCGCTTCCTCCGTTGCGCGATGTCTCCGCAAGGGGCGGGGCGCCCTCGGCCACGAATCAGAGCTCCGCAGGAGAGAAAAGAGAGCGCACCATTGGATTAGCGGCAGATGGCGTTATTCGCTTAGTGCCGCCTCAACGCCTCTGCGCTTTTTGTCAAGACCACTTTTCTCTACATAAAATGTTTTGCGATCGGAATGTTAGGGAAAAGAGAAACATTTCCATTTTTGATGGAGGGGATCATATATCTTCTGATTGAGCATTACTCTCAACATTGTGTAATACTGTTAGATGAGGTAAATGGTTTTGGGAAGTGCTAAGAGAGACTCATTTTTAACTCTCGCCGATAGGTTTGAAATTATGAAGTTCTTAGGAATCCCCTAATAATAATTTGTTACGCAATGAGATGTAATTGTCAATGTTCGTTAGATTACATTTCACTTAGTATATTACATTCTTTAAATATATTTCCCATTTAATTTTTCAAGCTGCCACTAATATTGAAGCTACATCGAACTACGATGGTCACATTCAGTTACTAAAACAATAAGAATTTTTTAAAATTGAATTTCTCAATAAATATGCAACGAAATTAAGAGAGAGTTGGTTGGATGGTTGCTGAATACAACAGAAATCGATGCGTGACCCCTGTAATAGTACTTGTTCAATTACAATAATATTTCTTATTACTTACAAATAATTTATTTTGCAAAATATATCTCCTTGGATTAAAATTAAAAACCAGGCAGAGAAAAATGGTTGGTTATAGTATGCACTCATTTTCGTACGGTTCTGTTTTCAATTACTTTTTTCGGCGAAATTTCGTTTTGTTTTTCTATCAAAATCAGCTCGGTTTCATACAGTTGGCCTGTACCACAGGCTTGTAACCGTGTGGCTCTGCTCCTCTGTTTTTCGAATCAAGCGCTCTCCCGATGCTTCCCGTGATAACTTATGCCGAACTCTGTCTGCTTTTGTCGTTGAGTGAGCATCACACCATGTTTTCATTCGATTCGCCATGTTATGTTTTTGAGTGCTAATTCTATAGTAGATGCCCCCCCCCCCCCATGAAGCTCAAGAAACTTCGGTGTCCCGCTTTTGAAAAAGGCGAAAAGTGCGATAGAATTTGTAGTATTATTTTTTTTTATATTTTGCTGGATGTCCGCTGTTCATTTCATCACTTAAATAATTGGCATGCAATCAATGGTGAATCCTAATGGAGCATTTTCTTCTTCTGTGAAGCCAAAAAAAAATCAACAATAACATCACTTATTCGTATTATTTATAACTTCTTCTTTTTCTTCTTCTCCTTCAGGCATTAGACCAGTTGGTCTGTTGCGACTCCATCTTCTTCTGGGTCAACCAATCAATGCTCCTTTTCCCTCAAGGTGTGTAGAAAAGGTGTTGTTTAGGTAAACGATTATTTTCCATCCTTAGTACAAAGTCTTTCCATTTCTCTCTTCGATTTTGTCGTTTAGACTGTAAATTCCAAGGTTATCCCGTATGTTCTCATTTTTAATCGATCTCTTCTTGTCACTCCTAGGATCGATCATTTATAACTAGAGCCCGGAAAAATATGTAATATGAAAGTCAAAATATGTACATAAATATGTAATGAAAACTGTAAGAATATGTAATAAATATGTAAGATCGGACATAATATGTAATATTAAAATACTCTAATTATAAAACTCATTTACATAACACGAACTTACATTTATAAAAAATGCCTATACAAATTTTAAAAACAATGCAAATGTTTAAAAATCATTTGGAATACAAAAGTTGATGCCCACCTGCACCATACATCTTTCCCATCAGTAGTGAAACCTTGACAAATTGTTATCCAGGAATGTAGTTTAGCAGCCAGACTAGACGCAATAGAAGCCATCGTACAAACTGGCGAAATCTACGACCAGCAAAACAATCACTGCGGCATGGAATATTCTCATCGAAGTGTTAAACAACGGCGATCTCCAAAGTTCCTTCGAAATTGAGGTTAAAGGTCACGAAACGGGGCGTCAATGATACTTTTCACACCTAAAGGTGAGAATGATCTATCGCTGCCGCTCACTTCCCGCCACTGAGATAACTGAAGCAGGCGCGTCGGACAGTGAGAATATTCGACCGCGTCTTCACGAAGTGTACCTCGAATAGAGTATGCAGTAGCACGCAGTAAAAAAGTAAGAAAAAGTGCTGAATTTTTTGAAAATACTTCTTTCATAAAAATGTGTAAGAAAATTGGTAAAAAAATATGTTGAGAAAATAGCGAAATATGTACAATATGTAATATAGTACCAAATATTTAAAAATATGTAACGAAAAACTCTGATATTGTGTTAGGACGGTGACAATTCGTCAAGATTAAAATTTTGAGAACGGTAAATAGAAAGACAAAAAATATGTAATTACATAAAAATCCGGTCTCTACTCATCAGTTCTAGTCTATGGGGGATCGAAAAATTCTCATGTTAGCTTTCTTTTTAATCTTTTACGATGAGGATTCAGCTTACCTAAATGAAAGTGAATGGCGGAAGGGATCTTTAATATTTTAGAATAGAATTTTGCGGCTAAGTGGGAGAAGTGGACGGAGATGGGTGTAATGCCCAGTTCGATATGTAACTGCGCATTTGGATGGTGCGTATGAATCTATTTTGGTGAATTTGAATTTTGTTTATGTTTGTTTTGGCAGCGGCAGCCCAGACTGGGGAAGCATAGGAAAGTATGGGTCGTGCTTTATAGAGGTGAGTAGCCACATGTAATTGTAGGGGGGATGATGTTTTGAGAATCGGATACAATTGGTGGACTTGCCAGTTTCCTAAGATTCTGTTTTGGCATTTGTCAGATATTGATCGGAAAATCCAGGAGAAAACACCGATAACTTTTTACAGCAGCTGGCCACATGTGTTCTCCTCTAGAGAGCATCTGAATTCGACCCAGATCTCTAGGGATGTCAAGAAAACATCGATGTCTTCCACCAGAAACATCGATGTGTTCTTCATATCGATATTTTGTTTCAAAAACATCGATGAAAAAAGAAGCACGGTGAAGAGCAATCCACAACAATATATGTTTTGCGTCATCCTCTATCACGCTGCACATTTCGCTAGTGCTATCTGAGGAAGTTTGGGAGTTTCTCCTGTTACGAGTGTATGTTATCGCTGGGGATGTCTTGCCTGAATCGACAGTACTGTTGTCAGACGTTTTGACAAGTCGTGAACCAGAACCAGACTCCACTGAATTCAGGAAAGTATCATAGTAACATGTGATGTGTGACCAACAATTGCTTTTCAGACTGGCACGAGTTTCACTATATTAAAACGGGTATTTCCGTTGAAATCTCGAAATCGATTTTCCTCAGCATTATATAACTTTCCCTATACTACGTATATTACTCCGTGTATACGTACGTATACACGGAGGAAATGGACAGAAAACTTGCATGGTCATTGCATCGATGTTTGAAACATCGCATTTTTAGGCATCTATCGAAACATCGATGTTTTGGTAAAATTTGCCATAAGTAGTCAGCGACGCTGCGCGTATGCGACGTAGTGAACTGTCCCCAGGGGGGCAGCGAGCGGGGACAGCGAGGCGGCAGCGGCGGCGGCGACGGCGGCGGCGGGAACGAGCGGGCGAACGGATAGACAGTTCCTGGAAGCGCGGCCACCGCACAGACGGCGTCGGCCCCATAAATTCAGGCCGCTACCGAGCTAATCGGCAGAGGAAGCAACTGGCCGGGGCTTTTTGCCGCCCTCGCCCCTCTCCCGCCGCGCTGCCCCCCCCTCCGCGGCCAATCCTAGGCCATCGGCTGGCGTACGGCTGGTCATCCGGCAACGGCACTATGTGCCCTGCTACAGCTCTTCTTCGAAACTGATAACGGATCTTTTATCCTCCCATTTCAAGATAATAGGACACGAATTCACCCCGCTAGTATCGAAAGTCCAATATTACTGTACAAATCAATTATTCAACCCATTCTAACCTATGCATGTCCAGTATGGGGTGGTGTAGCACCCAGTAACCTTCAAAAGTTAGTTGCATTCCAAAATAAGTTCCTCAGAAAGATCCTCAAGGCATCATGGTTTATTCCAAATTCCCAAATTCATCGTGAACCAAATATATGGCCATTAAACGAATACATTAACAAAATAGCTAACCATTTCTTTCAAAACCTTTACTCTTCTTCCTGTTCCACAATATTTAATTTGGACCTCCGTGCTTCATGGCCCCGTATTAAATCAAGATTTCCCAAAGAAAGACTGAGGCCACCGTAAGTTCTGTTTGTACACCTTTCCTAGCACTACCTAAATTTCAACGTAACACCTCAAACCGAGCCTTGAAGCCTGAACAAATCTTCGAACCTTACACCGTGTTTTCACGATAAGGAATGAATACTCATTTGCTGTAGATGGCCATATCCAAAACGTTATAATATAAAATGTACTGTTGTCAACCCTCTGTAGAGACAGAAATGTCGAACGAGAAGAATTAAATTAAAAAAAACCGTTTTATTTTGATCTATAAATAAATTTATAAATGATTTATAAATTAAATATCTACACGAAGCGGAATATGAAAGTTTGGGTGTAATTGAAAGGAAACAGCAGGAGACTGGGAGGTATTGGTGGAGTGACAAATTTGCTGACATGGTTCCGGAAAAGAAAAACCCCTACCAAAAGTGGCTGACGACCCTTGATCTAGAAGACAGAGAAACTTGTACACGAAAAAGTAAAGAAGTAAAAAAGGAGATTATAAAAACTAAAAATGATTTGTGGGACCTCAAGTGCCAAGACATTAGTAACACAATTAGAAGCTCAAGATCACAGGAGGCGTGGAAAATGTTGAAACAGCTGAGAACAAATGAAATGAGATATGGACATTTGCAGCTTATAAACCTAGATAGATGGATAAAGTATTATGACGAACTTCTGCAGGAACACCGTGTGGAATACCACACTTTATATCAGCTGAAGGATACATCTGACAACCATGTACAAGATATAACACCAGTAGAAGTTGAGAAGATGGTGAAAAGCTTCAAAAGTAGTAAAGCTCCCGGACCTGGTGGGATAAATGTAGAACTAATAATAGCAGCTCAATCAGTATTGTTCGAACAGCTTTCGGAATTACTTAATGCGTGCCTCAGGGGTGGTGAGATACCAGAAATCTTTGAAGTGGGTTACATCTCCAATATATTTAAAAAAGAAGATAAGAAGGAATGCTCGAATTACCGTGGTATAACCGTCCTGGAGATCCCTTGGTAAAATATTCGGTAAAATCATTAAAAAGAGATTGGAAAATGAAATAAATGAAATGGAAGAACAGAGTGGCTTTCGAGCAGGTAGATCTAGCATAGATAATTTATTTACCATTCGAGACGTTATAGAAAAGCGGCTGGCACAGAACCTTAAAACACATCTAGTCTATATTAACTTGCAAAAGGCGTACGACAGTGTCCCCCTTTCAGAATTGTCGTTGGCCATGGAAAATCAACATATTAATAGCATATATATATTAAGGCCATTAGATAATTATATACGGACAGTATCGCTTATGTTAAGTTAGGAAATAACATATCAAAAGAAATAAAGATAAGTAAAGGGCTAAGACAGGGTTGTTGCTTTGCACCAACTCTGTTCAAAATCTATCTAGGAGAAACTCTAAAACATTGGAAGAAAAAATGTGAAAGGATGAGCAAAAAATAAATGACGATATGTTATATTCACTAAATTTTGCAGATGACCAAGTGATATTCGCAGACGATAAAGACGATGCACATTATATGTTTAGGAAATTAAATGAGGAATATGAAAAATGGGGCTTGAAGATGAATTTCAAAAAGACCGAATATATGGTGGTAGGAGGGACAGGAAAAGATTTAGTAATGGAAAATGGCTCGGTTGTTAAGTGTTGTCATAGGTAAGTATTTAGGAACAATTTTAGCAGACCAAGGGGGCAATGAAGAGGAAATAAGACATCGCATTCGACAAGGAAAATCTGGCATTCGGCAATTACATTCAATAATATGGAATAAAAATATTGCTAATAAAGTGAAAATTAGAATTATAAAGGAATTGTTGGAAGCATATCACTGTATGGCGCTGGACTGAGTGAGAACTCAAAAAACAATGAGAAAAAGTTAAAGGCTATGGAAATTGAGTTTTCGAGACGCAGCTGTAGTGTATCGTTAATGGAAAGAATCAGAAATGAAAATATAAAGCACTGTGCCAGGAGGCCTCAAATTGTCTGAGGCCTCTTCCTCCTTCCTTACGTGACACATAAAGTCTAGGTACATCTGCTCGAGGGTGAGAAACATGGTGCATTGTTAGCAGTTTTCTGTTTTTTTATCCATGATTCGAATGTTTTTCTCAGTCCAGTCCACTAGTCCGAAACCGTAAGTTTTACCTGGCTCAAGATCTTGAATAGAAGTGTGCGTATCAACTTCAATGTTCTCTGAAGTTGTCACTTTGCCTATCTTTAAGTTATTTATTGCACACTTGTGAAGACCAAACTTCATGCAGATGTCATTGCTGAAGTCATTCACGACCGACAGCATTTGGGAGAGAATCGCTTCATTTTTAACGAACACTTTAAGATTATCCATGTAAAACAAATGTGATACTGGACTTTCATCACCATGGAGCTTATAACCAAAGTCAGTGTGCGATGACTGTCTAGATAGTGGGATCAAACTAATGCAAAACAGCAGAAGAGATAGCAAATCTCCTTGGCAAGCTTCTTTGAACCTAGGGTAGGTCTCATATCTGGTTTCCGCTCTCTCTGTATCTTAAAAACTTCTATTTCTGAGAACCCATTTTTCGCTTTTGTATAGTAAAAGCACCACATCACCTCTTCATTTCATCCCGGGTCCATCTCTGACGAGGACTTCGAGCTACTGCTCACTCTGGGTCCCTGGGAGTAACATCCGTGGGATGGCCAGATGTCGACAAGATAACATTAACTCGGTTTCTGAGTAGGTTTGGAACATTGGTACAAGAAGGCACGTTTAGATTCATTATATTTCTTGTTCTATCGATTTTGCTCATTGGTTTTAAGTGAGGAATCGCAGGTAGCAAGTTCGAGTTTACAGATCACACTTAACCCATGTATTATTTCCTGCCATCCGTTACTGCGACCCTTATCCGCTTTTTGCTGGAAACATCACTTACAGACCTAATTTTCACTACGTCTAATAAAATGTATTTATACTCTCAAAGCACAGAGTCGCTTTCAAATTAAAAATTTAGTTTTTGTTTATTATTTTACTCTTCTTCGAACACATATTTGAACGGTTAAAAATATGTTTCATTGTTTCTTCACACCGAACTAATCGTTCACAAGTTATTTCTTATTTATTATAACTTTATAAACAAAATACTATTTAAAGTATTTTGAAATTTTAGCCATCACAAGCCAACTCGCCCGCCCACTCACCCGCCCACTCGCCCGCCCACTCGCCCGCCCACTCGCCCGCCCACTCGCCCGCCCACTCGCCCGCCCACTCGCCCGCCCACTCGCCCGCCCACTCGCCCGCCCACTCTCCCGCCCACTCACCCGCCCACTTGCCCGCCGACTCGCCCGCCCACTCGCCCGCCCACTCGCCCGCCCACTCGCCCGCCCACTCGCCCGCCCACTCGCCCGCCCACTCGCCCGCCCACTCGCCCGCCCACTCGCCCGCCCACTCTCCCGCCCACTCACCCGCCCACTTGCCCGCCGACTCGCCCGCCCACTCGCCCGCCCACTCGCCCGCCCACTCGCCCGCCCACTCGCCCGACCCCTCCCTGCCCACCAGCCTCGCCCCTCGTGCTGTCCTTCTCACTTCGACTTGCCCCATCTCGACCAGCCTGGTCCGCCCCGCCAGCCGCGCTCCGTGCCGTGCCGTGCCGTGCCGACCTATCTCGTCCCGTCCAATCCCGAATCGTCCCATTCCTTCGCGCTCGCTCGTCTACTCGCTCGGTCACCCCGCGCCTCCCAGCTCCACCCCGCGCCGCCCCGCGCCGCCCCGCGCCGCCCCGCGCCGCCCCGCGCCGCCCCGCGCCGCCCCGCGCCGCCCCGCGCCGCCCCGCGCCGCCCCGCGCCGCCCCGCGCCGCCCCGCGCCGCCCCGCGCCGCCCCGCGCCGCCCCGCGCCGCCCCGCGCCGCCCCGCGCCGCCCCGCGCCGCCCCGCGCCGCCCCGCGCCGCCCCGCGCCGCCCGCCCCGCGCCGCCCCGCGCCGCCCCGCGCCGCCCCGCGCCGCCCCGCGCCGCCCCGCGCCGCCCGCGCCGCCCCGCGCCGCCCCGCGCCGCCCCGCGCCGCCCCGCGCCGCCCCGCGCCGCCCCGCGCCGCCCCGCGCCGCCCGCGCCGCCCCGCGCCGCCCGCGCCGCCCCGCGCCGCCCCGCGCCGCCCCGCGCCGCCCCGCGCCGCCCCGCGCCGCCCCGCGCCGCCCCGCGCCGCCCCGCGCCGCCCCGCGCCGCCCCGCGCCGCCCCGCGCCGCCCCGCGCCGCCCCGCGCCGCCCCGCGCCGCCCCGCGCCGCCCCGCGCCGCCCCGCGCCGCCCCGCGCCGCCCCGCGCCGCCCCGCGCCGCCCCGCGCCGCCCGCGCCGCCCCGCGCCGCCCCGCGCCGCCCCGCGCCGCCCCGCGCCGCCCGCGCCGCCCCGCGCCGCCCCGCGCCGCCCCGCGCCGCCCCGCGCCGCCCCGCGCCGCCCCGCGCCGCCTGGGGAAGCGAGGGAAACCGCAGAAGTGCCGGCTGCGGGGGAGTGGCGTGGGGACCTCGCTGCGCGCCGCGCCGCACCGCGCCTTGGCGATAGCGCCCCGCCGACGTTCATTAGCGGGTGCGCTGGTGGGGGCGGGCAGAGCGGGGCGGGGGCGTGGTGGGTGGCACGCAGGCGCGATTTCACGTCCTGTTTCGGCGGCGGGGAGGGGGGGAGGGGAGGAGGAGGGCGGGGGACGGGTACCCGGGGGCCGCGCCGGGTCCCGCGATGGGCGGGGCGGGTGCAATGCACTCGCTAGCAGCCCGTTAGCAGGGCGCACGAATCCCAGAGAATGCACTTTCGTGCAACGAGGAAAATTCTGGACCGGAGAGAGCTTCCTTCACACGTCGTGAAATGAGTGTGTCGCTCTCGAAGAAACAAAAGGATGGCCGAGTGTCAGCTTTCCGCTTTGAGACTGTTGACTACGGAAATGATAATGGTTTGAGAAGTTAATTCTTTATCATGCCAATACAGTATAGTATGATCATATTACAAATGCCACGTAGTTGTCTTTATCCTAAAACTATGACTCTCCAGAAGCAACTTATTTTATTCGAATATAATGTGTCATTTTAACAACTAGTATTAATTATCACATCAATTTAGAAGAGACTCTGCATCTTTGGCGCTGGCCCAGTTGTTTTCTGAACATGACTTTTGTGGTTGACATGACGATTACACATAAATTTTAACTTTTATATGGATGTTTTGTATACGATTAATTTCAATAGTTTTCTAAATTATTATCCTAGAAATGAAACAAAGTTTTAATGGAAGTTTACCTTGAGAAATGTAACATGCACAAACAGTATTCATTATTTCACATGTTTATCTTCTTTCAACAGTATAATTTTACTGAAAGAAATGTACCAAGAAATCTGTTCGTTCCACCTGACATTATCGTAATTTTCTTATGATGCGCTTCGTTTGCTGCGAAAATAGTTGTGAATTGGAAGCTCATCTTGTGCTCTTGGGATCCTTTACCTCACAGACACAGCCAAAATTTGTAGCGTGTCGAATTGCACTTCGGTGTTAACAGTTCTCAGAATTTTGTCTGATCATGTTTTGGGATTAGAGGCCAGTGATTCTCAAGGAATAAAAAAGAAGATCGTATTGCGAATTCTGCTAGCGAAATTCGTTTTATTCGTGACACTTTAAACTATTGATTCATGAAACAGGTTTTCTTACTAAATTTGATGAATACAGTTTTGTCACACTTCTAGTTGAATATTTTCAAATGGTTGAATTCATGTGAAACAAATAAAATATACATGTAAATTGCAAAACTAAGATCTTGTAAGTAAATTATATTGTTTGAAATAAAGTCTTCCTTAACTTTAATATCATTCTGATATCATGTAGACATTAGACATGTGGATTTTCGAACCTGACAAAAGCTTCGAGATTCTAAAACTCGAATCTAATACATTTTATCCTTTCAAAGATCTTATCCTTCCAATTGTTTGTGGCATTTCATCCGGATAAAGGAGGCTGTTCAACGTTATGTGTAAAACTCCAATCTCTTCTTATTTACAGGTAGGACAGAACGATTTGATTCGGAAGTCCTTCTTCGGTCATATTAAGAATCTTACTGCTGCGACGACGTACAAATTACTGATGTTGATGTCGTTAGTATTGTTACATAGTCTTTTTTGACATGCAGTGGAGTTGATGATACCTACAATGACGTCGAAATATTGCTGATGCAGCTGACGACTATTTCACTCATTTATGTCCGTGTCGTAATTAACCAATGCTAAGCAAGGACATAGTATTCAAATTAAACCAATCCCAGATGTCTATCGCCTTTTAGGATAATCACTTAGTTTACCATTTCACTCCGCTCTAATCACTTTATTTACCTTTTGAAGATAACGATAACAATTGTTTCAGGTCCATTATACCTTGTGCGCATTAATATATTATTAAAATGTGTAGTTTTGGTAATGTTTAGAACTCTGAAATAGAATCTATTATTAATTATACATTGCCGAAAAACAGCGAAAAAAACAGTGAAAGAGTGTGGAAGCAATTTCAAGAATTTTGTGAAGAAAGAAAATACAAATGGACAGCACAAACCACAAATAAAGAAATTACCTTTATTTTAGGCAATTAGTATGAGAAGCTTAGATAGCGAAGAGTACAAAGAATATGCTATCAAAACTATGTGGAACGTTACAACCAAAGTTATTCAGAAAAATACTTTAATGAGTACACACGTGTATTCAACCCATTAGAAATCGACAAATTTCGCTTGTACGTACATCTTCCATTTCAAATACTTACAAGGAAGACCAAGACTAGGGAAACTCAACTTCCTACAACTTTAATAATTGTGTTTTTAATAAATGTTCTTGTAAGTAGCTTTGTTATAATTGTTTTTTGTAAGTTTTATTACCATAAAATCGACACATATTTGAAATTATTTTCTGCATTAAACTGCTATTCAAATGTTACTTGGTTATAAGTTATTCCAGGAGGCAATGACAACTCGGAGCTGAACGAAAGTTTCACATTATTCCGAAGCAATTTTGAGTAATTTTTTCCCTTTTTCGTAATTCTTGTGATTGAAATTATCCTTTCAAATCATGTAATGTGTTTATTCGTGAAATAGTCGAAGTGCTGCGATAGCCGGTACCAGCTATCACAGCAATTCTCGTTATATTACGTATGATAAGAATTTTGTTCAATGAGAAAAAGGTATAGATCTTTTCCATCAACTTTGTGACCAACTTCAGAATATAAGTTGAGCAACGATACCTATTGAAGTTGGTAGTAGTTATCTTTTACGCCATGAAATATTGAAAAGGACATTTAACTGTTGGACTGTGAACAATGTAGTTTCAAAGGCAAATTAGAACAACGAAAAATGCTTAAACGTTGCAGGTTCAGTTGAATATCGTGAAGATCCTTCCCACATTTCGAAAAAAAGAAACACCATGAGAATGCACCTCTCTTAGTGATGAAGAGATACAATTCATCTTTTATGCAAATACAGTTTCTCACGAGTTAAATTACTCGTCGGCATTCAAAGAATAAAGATGCCATCCTAACATCATAATATGAACTGAACAAATTTATAACTTGCTGCGTCGCTCTGCCAAGCGTCTGAAATGTATACACCTAGTAACAAGTAGAAGTATTTTGATTTATTTAAAAGAAATTGAATGGAAACATTAGTTAAAGAATAAAATGAACCAACTGAATCGGTTTACATTGTGACTGATCTGAACGCGCTCTTTGCTAACTTTGGTGACATACTTCACTCCAGAATAAGAGTAAACAGATGCTATGATGCGTGCTTATATTATTTGTCTTTATATTTTGTTATGTATTTGATTTGTCGTATTATAATTTGTTATGTATGACACTATTATTTGTAATATCCTGTTATCCCTGTTGAAAACGCAAAATTGATATTTAATTGAATCATTACGGGCACAACGAAAACTAGTGGCACATAATTCACAGCAGCGTATTATTTCACATATTATTTGCGATTTAACTGCTCGGATTATTTCCAGCAAATGATACAGGCAAGCAAGGATAATTTCACATATATATTGAACGTACAGTACTAAAGACCACCCAATATATCGTATGAATGCCTTTGAAACTACAATACCATTACCTTTCGCACAATATCTTTATAAACATTCTTCTCGATTTTAATAAAGTTTAATATACCATTTTATTCAATGGCGAGAACACTGTAACACCAACGTTCAATAAATCAAACGCCTTATGTTATGTTTCTCATCATGTCGCAGGTCAACAATGAACTCCATTATCGATCGCTGAAAAAACGTGATGCTGTTTTTGAGAAATAAATGGTTAAATTGCCTAATTTCGCGCAAAATTACACAAAAATTACTCATATTTTCGAGAAATTGAACATGACCTTAATGCAAGATCTGTCTTTAAGGGACCGGGAGAGGTGTCTCAGGGCATCAACTGACGTCACTGCAGTGCCTCTCACCGGGAGGTCCTAGGTTCGATTCCCGACGGCGGCAGGATTTTCAACTCCAGCTTGTCAGCTAGGTCGAATTCAGCCACTGACTGGAGGAGAATTCTAGCGACCGGCTACTCTGGTCGGTAGTTTTCCTTTGTTTCTCCGAAAAACACCATGCGAATGCCGGAGCAGTACCCTAACAAACGGGCCATGGGCCGCGCGCGATCTTTCCTTCCTCTTCCTGGTCCTATCCCCACTCCTCACACAAACGCCTACACTGACATGCACTACACTACCACACATGACGGGAGACCGGTCGCGGACTTAAGAGCTTGTCCCGGCTGGGGCAGTGCCCTGCTGGTGAGATATATCTGGTTGGGGAAATCTCCGCTAGTCAACGATAGGTCGGAGCTGGATCTCGCCATCCAACGGAGATGATCACCGCCACCGTCCGATGAAAACATGCACTACACTTATGGGACTAATGATCTCCGTCGTTGACATGCCCGGTATCACTAACAGTCAATTTTTAAGAAACAGATTGTATTAAGGGAAAAATCTTTATCTTCAATTCTTTAGTTGTAGGAAAAAATGTGAAATTTTGCAAGTTTCGAAAAATCAGAGATTTTAAAGCAAATGAGATTTGCACCATTCTCTTAAGAGTGTATTACACTATTGAACAACAAAATTTAATAAAAGAAGGTGGTGCCACGATTTTGAAAATGTCCGAATGACGTCATGTAAAGTACCCCCACCCCCTCAAAAAATTGGGTTTCAAATTCCCGAGGCTGTGATATTAGTTAGTACGATTGGGAATATCAATTTTGGAGAAAATATGCTGAACGATTCAGGCGGTAGCGTCGACCGAAGACGGACAGACACACAGACGTTTCGCCGTCAATCGATTTTTCACTATCAATGACCCACAAAACATGAATTCTGAGTACAGTGTGTGTTAGAAGTAATTTACACTATCTAGGGATAAGATTTACTCGTTTTTTCGTTACTAGGGCCCGGCAAATAGAGTTCTTGTGTTGAAAAGTCGTCGTTTTCTCCTTAAGCATTACAATGCTTTCTCTATACTGGGTAAGGAATTGCGAGAAGGTAAATGAATTTGATGTATTCACTTTGCATTGAAATGCATCATTCTTGCATTCACACTTCTGCTTTTTGTTGGCGGAAAACTGTACTGTACGATGTCTTGCTATTGCTGATGGAAAGTAGACCTGTCTACAATCTTGGAGAGTTCTTTAACTGCTGTATTGCAGTCCACGAGAAATTTAAAGATTTACTAAAATTTCAGCAAATATGTCATATAATAATATTGGTGAAGAAAGAATGGATGAATGCCATTATTGAGTAAGACGGCTCGTATTTTCCAAGGACGCTCGGCCAGTCGTTGAGGAAAAATAGTCCATTGGTTCTTTCCAGTCGCAGATAGAAGATCCTTGTCGGATCCTAGAAAATATTCTGTTTTGTCACGTCTATCAGTTCAAGGTTGAGGACGTCTTTTTTTTATCTAATGATTATTTTTGTTTCCGACGATGTATTAAATCTCATTTGGTTACGTAACAAGTCGAACGGAGTAAAAACGCATGACAGATTCTTTGGCGTATCTGTGCCGCGCGGCAAAAAGCTGCGTGGATCCTTTGTTCGCGGCGCGCGGGCAGATGCGAGCGATCAGCGCCCTCCTCGGCGGCCGGCGGCGCGCGGTGGGCGAGCAGCTGCGCAGGGGGCACGTCTCCGCGCAGTAAGCCCGAGCTGTGTTTGTGGGGCGTTCGTTCTGCAGACGACCTCCCAAGCGGCCTGCGCACTGCCCTGCCTCAACAATGCCTTGCGTATCCCTCTCCTCGCCCGCGCCCCTCCCCGCCCCGCACCGCCCGCGCCGCACACGCCGTCCACCGCGTGACGGTCACTCCGGCCAAGGGCACCGGAACCGGGCGGCGGCGGCGGCGGCGGCGGCTGCGGCGGCGGCGGCGCGGCCCCCAAATGGGCCGAAAGAGGCGCGCGGATTGGCCAAAAACGATTAGTGAAACCTCTCAACTCCAAATGCGGCATTCACTGAACATACATATGGGGTGACGAATGCTTTGCGAGAAGGACCATATATGATTTTAATAATTATTAATTTTCAGTTCTTTATACTTACGGCCTCTGGAATAATTAGAATCGTAAATAACGATTAACTTGTAAAAGACAAGCTTGTATTCTTTCCTCAAATGAACGAAAAGGGAACACTGTAAGAAGATATGGAACTTTCTGTAATATTTTGATGGAAAAAGATTTACAACTAACTATTTGAAACATCCATCACCATGAAAATAAACGCTACGAAACAAATTTGATGTCATCGATGAAACCATACTTCATATTGCATGTAATAAATTACTACTAATAATTTATTGCTCATGTAATTCATTTCCAAATAACGTAGGTTTCTTATGAATCTCTGAAAAAAAAATCCTTTTGTTGGGCGCCATTTGGAGCCACTGTGCGGCGACGGCGGGCGCGTACGGCCGCAAAACGCCGATGCGCCCTCGATTAAGCGTGTGGCCGCCTGCATCTCTTTGAGATAACGCCTAAGTGGCAGCGGACGGGCTGTGAAAATAATTAATTTTACTGTCCATAACTCAGGCGCCGCGTCGCGCGCGACGGAAGGAATACTTCTTCCGCAGGACGACGGCGCTGAGTGGCTGGCGGCGGCGGCGGCGGCGGCGGGCGCGTTATTGCGCGGACCTCGTGGCGTTGAGGGGGGGGAGGAGGAGTATGCAAATCCGGGGACAGAAGGAAGACGGGAGTTGAATCCCTTACATATGAACCGGCCCGGAAAAGCGCGTGGACTTACTCTGGACAGAAGACTGACGTGGAAAAAACATATCAAGAATAAAAGAAAAGAATTAGACCTAAAACTTATGAGGTTAAACTGGCTATTGGGAAGAAAATCATCTTTAAGCATAGCAAATAAAGTAATTGTGTACAAAGCAATATTAAAACCAGTCTGGACATATGGCATACAACTTTCGGGAACAGCTCAAAAGTCTAACATCGAAATATTACAACGCTTTCAGTCAATAGCTTTAAGAAAAATTGTAAATTCCTTGTGGTACGTAAAGAATGCAACAATACACAAAGACTTACAGATCCCAATAATAAAAGAAGAAATCAACAAGACCAGTGCAAAATACCTATAACGACTGCATAACCATTCAAATATTCTAGCCATAAACTTACTAGACAATAGTGACACTACCAGACGACTTCAACGACAGCATCCTCTAGACCTTACATATCGACTGTAAATCGTTCATGTCAGAAATTTTGTTCCATGTATTCATCATTGTAAATATCCATTATTGTATATTTATCAAATATGTTTAATGCTGCTTGTTAATTATTAATAATGTAACATTACTGGAGTATGGTCAATGAACTTTACTCCTCTCAAGTACTAATTTACAGAAAATTTATGCAATTTTGCCAAATGTTTGTGTATAAACAAATTGTAAAATAAAATCTATATTAAAAAAAGAAAAGGGCATATGCAAATTGGAAACTGTATTAGGGTTTTTATTTCTTGGCGCGTGGGGTCATGTCTTCAGGATGGAATATCTCACGGTATTTCGCGTCGTTTTCGGTCGTGCGGCTAGAAGTCGCATGATCGTGACGATGTATCGAGCAGTGTTAGCGATCATACGACTCTTGGAGGTACAACCGAAAACGACGTTCCATCGTCAAAACACACGCCCACACGCTAAGAAATAAAAACCCATGTATGCCTCATCCCACTCCAGGGAAAAGTGGAAGGTGACACTAGATTTTCGAAGACCATTTTCATAGCCATTATTTGTAAAACACAATTCTCGTCCCAACTTCGCCAGACTAAGGACTGCCATATTTCTTTCAAAATATGGTGTAGTTAAAGTTTATTTTCTCTGGATATTAGATTTCTATTTACCTTGCCATTTTTATATTCTTCCTTTTTCTAACCCAATTTTCTATACCTATATCTAATAAACTATATCTATCTATCTCTCTATCTATCTATCACTTTGCCAAAACATTTGCATTTTGTTTTGATGTAACATATTGCAAATAAAAATATATAAAATTAAAAAGATCTATATCGTTAAACATGAAATTTGGACACTCTTCTGCGTGTGCTTTCTTTGATTTTCATTTTGGTGTTCCAGCGAGTCTGGAAGATTTTTAGTATTTCAATGAAGTTGAAAACGTTATGATGAGGGAAGTAGAAATCGGAATTGAAGCGCGGCTGTAACCCCCATATGTGTTCAATCAGTCTTTTCCCTTACCTGGGTTGGTTTGGGGTCTCCAATTTATGCATGCCCACAGAAATATCGGTCTCCAATTTACATGTAGAATTCGACAGTAATTTTCACGAGGTACGATAAAGGGATTATTTGGTCCCCAACGTACATGGAGCCCCAGCCCCTTGAACATGTTTAATGGGGCATTAGGGGGAATAACTTTCTGTCATAAGATATTTGATTTCCGTCAATACGTTCAATTCGTGAATATCGCCTGTTTTAACCTGATAATTAAGGAATTGTTGAACATTTGAGTAGAGGTTTTCCCATCAACTTGGCATTCCTGTAAATGGTTCTATATAAAATCAATTTTATTTACCATTTGTATCATTTAGGTATGATGTAATTATTCAAATAAATTTTATTTTTTCATTAGTAAAATATGTCACGTGTAAATAAAAAATTTAATGGCAGAGGGAGAGCAGATACCAAGTTGATCCCTTCTTGTTGTAGTGTGGTAGGAATGCTTATGTTCTAGCGGAGTAAGTATGAGTGTGTGAATAAGCGAAAACAGACCACGTGATTCTTGTAAGTCTCTCTTTATTAATCTAGGAATTTTACCATTACCTTGTCTCCTGATTTACGAATCAGTAGTTTTTGTCAAAAATGACTTACTTAAGGGCGGGAATATATTTTCAGCAAACGCCGATGTCTATAAGTATAACACACGACGTAGTAATCATATTCACCAAGTGGCAGTATCAACAGCTCACTACAAAAAATTCACATACAATTCATGTACATGACTCTATAACACTTTGCCAGAAGACATTAAACGATTAAATTCGATAGAAAAGTTTAAGTCCCAAGTAAAATCTTTTCTGCTGCATAACTGTTTCTATACAATTCGAGACTATACCGAGCATCAAAAAGTAAAGTAGCATTAATTTTAACAATGATAGTTAATGTAATTATTATCATTTGGACTGTATAATTCTAAAGAACCTGTAACAAGTATTGTACCACAGTTTCTGGGTTGATGGCCCCCATCTCGATCAGGTTTTTCGTCCAGTTTCCCTGATCCTTGAGCAAATGCTGAGATGGTCCCTTGTTTTGCTTCTGGACATACATGTAACTTCACTATTTGTGCACGTCTTCTGAATTTCAGTGGGAAATATAGTTATTCAAATTATCGTTTTTCATATTATCGCGGCAAAAAGTAATATTCTTTCATGAAGAACATGAGGGTTCAGGGCAGGAATTTATAGCTAATTTACCTTTGAAAATATATTTTATTATATAGGAGCGAATATTTTGTCACCAAAACTCGAAAAAAAATCTCTCTTTTCTGCATTCAAAATTCGACTAGAATATGGTTTAGGATAGAGACCACAGAAGTATGAAAACGTGCACAAAATTCACCTCTCCCCATAGCTCGTCACACGCAGTTTTTAACTGTTTTTGACGTAAATAAATAAAAAATAAATAAAAAAGGAGCTTCAAATTTCGAAGTTAAAAAAAAAGACACAAAACCCACCAAAAATAAGAAAAATGATCACCTGTAGGTGAACCTAATGTTACAGACCAAAGCTACGGCTACTTCTATAAGTTAAGGTACTTTCTTAATTACTGTCCCCTTTTTCATAAACATGCCTAATAGCTGCTGCTCGTATTTTCTCCTTCCCCTATAAATGACCGCCTTTCCAGGACCACTGGTTTAGAAAATGTGACAGTAAAGAGAGCAGCCAATAGACCCACAAATAACCTGCCGATTTAACTGAAAACGTTTTCCGTTTCTTGATTTTTTATTGCAGTTTTTTCGGTTTTCTTTCAAACGAGTTATGTTTTTTTTTTTTTTTTTTTTTTTTTGAAAAATTGATTAACCGGTGAGTGGATTGTTTGCACTGTGGTTATTTTGGAAGCATTCTGTATTCGTCTTATTGCTGTCTCTGCAATGTTAACATTAACTCCTAAAATATTTGTTATTTAATTACAGTAAACCCTCCCCAATAACACGCGACCGAATTCCAAGCTACCGAAATAATGGGACTTCGTGTTACAAAAAGATGTGTTATCCGAGTATTATAAATGTCCATATTACCGTAATCCCTTTACCGGGACCGAGGTTTCGTTCGTGTTATGACAAAATTCGAGTTAAGCGAGCTCGTGCTAACTAGGGTTTACTGTAATTGGAATTTCTATGGCATATTTCAATAAGTTTTTCTGTGTTTTAAATATCTCAAGTCAAATTGATTGTATGCATGCTGCAATGATTCATCACAGTGCAAATGAAATGCAAAAAACATTAATCGTCATTTAAAAGTATACACGACATAAACAATGGGGAATCTAAGGTAATCAGATGGCAATTTTCAAAATAATAAGAATTTAAAGGAAGTGAAATGTAAAAAATGAACTAGGCAAATAGTGGACTTTTTTTCTAAATATAAACTTGAATGGACACATGAGAAATTTCCGTGGGAATTAAGTAATTACATAAGAGAACGAAAGCATCGATTAGTCAAGGAATAATCAGTATAAGATGATTAGAGACCAGTAGCCAATCAGAAAGGAGAAAGCGTGAGAGGGAAGCGAAAATCAGCGCAGGAAAACTAAGGAATAACGTAAATGTGGACAGGACTGCGCATCTTAGAAAACAGAGTAATAGCGCGTTTTATGATCAAGGCAGAAGGTATTCCATCTCGGTGACGATCGGATAGAGGTAGAAAGTGTTGATGAGGTGGTGATGATAGGATTGTATAAGTTATTTGGCATTGTTAATGGTCCTAATGTTTTATATCGGAGAAGTAAAAATCTTGTGTGAGCGGGAGGAAATTACAATTATGAAGACTAATGCTGAAATTTAACTATGGTGAATTACGATCATGATTACTAATGCTCAAATTGGATTATGCTGAAATGGAATTTGGAATTTACGTGGAATTCGACGGTCAAGAAGGAAGTGGACTCGGAAGAGGAAAGTGACCAAAGAGGACCAATGAGCATTGTAAAAAATCACGATTTGTTGTAGATTTTTAATGAATTCAATTAGTATAATAAGCGGTAAATGGCCATATATGCAAATGACGATTAAAAGTGGATACGTACGTGGGTAATGTAAATAATGGTGTG